>JARDYH010000005.1:184062675-184686441 GCA_029215795.1 Anniella stebbinsi
TGCACAGGAGAATTTCAAATGGGGAAATATTTTTGCATCTTTCAGTGTTTGTTAAAATTCTGTTATTAGTCCAGGGCTACTACCTTGAATGACAGTCTAGAGCTACTTATTGGGGATTGCCCTGAGAGTTAAAGAAATCTACATAAGAAGCTACCAAAATATTCAGCCTCTGGAGAAAAGAAAGGCACTCTGGGACAGGCCCACTGAGAAGTTGCAAGCAAGAAATCCATGTTTTCTTTGGACTTAGAAGGACGAATATGCCTTAATCTTTATTGGATACTTGTTACGTGTTTGTATCACTGAATGCTTAATAAAGACATGCTTGTTGAAGTTGGAAGTTTCATTCTTTTTTTTTTTTTTTGATTAATATTTTTATTAATTTTATTAATTTTTCCAACAAACACATACACAAATAAGCAATAATAAAACATACAATAACATAAAACCAATTCCCCCCTCAACTACCCCCCGTGCTCCCCCCCCTTCCGAGACCGTCTCATTATCCTTCATCCTCTTTCCAAAATTTTAATGATTCTTTTGAAGGCAATTGTCCCTTCCCCGATCTTAAAACGTAATTCAAAAGGGGCGTCCATATTTCCCCAAAATCACTCTTCCTGGACATTCCCCTCTTTATTTTCATTTTACACGTCAACATATCATTCAAAGCTAAATCCCAAATTTCTTTATACCACTCTTCTATTGTATAACTTCGTTGCCCTTTCCAATTTTTAGCAATCAGTATTCTAACTGGTGCCAGGAGGTTGTTTACCAATTCTTTATTTATTATATTCTTATTCCTACTGTCCCATATTGCTAGTAGAGCTAGCTTCGGGTTTAATTCCAACCTACTTCCAATTATATCACTTATTTCTTTACCAACCCTTACCCAAAATTTTTGTACTTGTTCACAGCTCCACCACATATGAAAATATGTCCCAACCTCCTGACACCCCCTCCAACAATTCTTGGGCAATTTTTTATCAATCTGGTGAAATCTAACAGGTGTTAAATACCATCTCCAAACTGTCTTATAATAATTCTCCTTAATTCTAATCGACAATACCTTTAACATTCTTCCATTCCAAATCCTCCCCCAATTATCTTCATTAATTTTTCCCCTTATATCTTCTTCCCAAGCCTCTTTTATAACCTTAAGTGAGTCCTGAAATTCTTCCTCTATTAATATTTTATATATCTCACTAGTGAGTCCTTTCTTAGCTCTAGCTTCTTCTTTATCCCACGATTGTTCGATTAAATCTTCAAATCTAGTATTGTTTCTACATTCCTTATTCTTTGTGGTCCAATCCTGTGTCCATTTTAACAGTTGCAAACACTTGAACCACGCTAGCTTTTGTCCTTTAAATAAGTTTTTAATATGCTCACTATCCTTCATCTTTTCCATCCAATTCCTTAATTTAATGATATCTAGTTCTTTCAGACTCCCTTCTATCTCTGATTTTAATACACTTGGGAAGTTACCCACTACTACAACTGGGGCAAGCGGAGACTCCCCTGGTATCAACTTCCCTCTATACTTCTCCCAGATCTTTAATATATTTTCCAACAATGGGTTGTCCAGTACTTTCAATTCTTTCTTTTGCATTTTAGTAAAAAATATATTTCGTAATTTATACTCCACCTTTACTGTTTGCGATTCTAACCATTCCATGTCTTGTTCCCCTAAAATAGCATGAATAACATATCTTAACTGATTAGCAATATAATAATTCTTAATATTTGGAAGTCCTAGACCTCCTTTCTTTTGAGCCTTATACCATAACCCCTTATTTATCCTAGCTCTTTTATCCCCATTACAATAAGCATTAATCATATTTTGCCAACTTTTAATCTCAGCTGCTGATATTCTAATAGGTAACATTCTAAACAAAAAATTAATCTTAGGTAATATATTCATTTTAATAACCGCTATTCTACCAAACCAGGAATGTTTCAATTTTCTATATATCTGTAACTTCTCCCCTACCTCTTTTCTTAACCTTACTAAATTAAGTTCCTCTAGTCTATTTAATTCTCTATCTATATTAACTCCTAAATATCGTATTATGTTTTTATATCCTAATCCTAAATTAGCTTTACATTTCATTCTGATGACGCCCCGTAGGACCCACATGAGTAGAATTCAGCATATCCTGATGGCAGCGAAAGGCAACAAGAACCAGGTATTTCCTGTGGAGATTGCTGGGAAGTGGAGGCTGGTGGCTCCCATTCCGGCGGGGTTGCGAATCCATTCCAGGCATCAGTCTCATATAAAATGTACAAGCTTCAAACTGCAATATCAAAGCTGAAAACTACAACCAAAATAAGAATAAAAAGCTAGCAGCAAGAGAGAGATTTAAAACAGAACAAGAGATTTAAGGCAACAGAGCTCACATGCATTATCATAGGAATAGTCACAAAATAGATTTTATGTATTTACTCAATTTATATGGTGCTACATAGAGAATAGTGTGGTGCACATAGGAATAAAACGATAAAAAGAAAGAAGATCAAAAACAGCAAATTAAATTTGTGAAATTCAAAACAAAGGACCAATACAAACAGTGGTTATTCAGTGGAGGAAGGCTTCCTGGAAAAGGGCTGTTTTCAGGAAGTGCCAGAAGCACCTACTGTTGGCGCCTGCCTAACCTCCAGGGGCAGGGAGTTCCATAGAGAAGGGGCCACTACACTAAAGGCTCCAATCAGGCCAAAGGTCCATGTGGAACCACCAGCATGTCCCCGTATTTCTTGCAGTAATCAGCAGCGTGAGTTAGCTACTCTTACAGGGGTATTTCTCCCAACATTCCCGAGTAGCTTGCAAAGTCATGTCAAGAGATGAGGCCTTGGGGTGCTGATTCTACCATGGTATTGGTTGCAGGTACTATGGGTTGCAAGGCAGCCACGTGTAACATGGAAAGGAGGCTTTGCTTGCATAGATTCACGTGTCTGCCCCGGAGAAAAGACAGATCTGCAATGCAGGTCCACCACTCTGCTCAATATCACCCCCCATGGTTGTGGGGAAGCTTGAACTAACCGCAACACAGGATACAATACGACACACAGAATGTCCAAATAACTGCTCTGCATGGCCCTTAACAGCTCTCGTTTCCCAACACACTGGAGTTTGAGTGAACATGAAAGGTCTGTTAGGCTGAATGTGGTTTGGTGGTTTGTTTTTGATTCAGGATCTTTCCTCCTGGGTTTGAGTCTTTGAAAACGAAGGCCTGTCCTCCCTTTGAAAATCTTCCCAGATTCGGCAAATCGCTAGGATTAAACAGATTCCTTCCTGTGTCTGTTCTTTGATATGAATTCAGATACTTCCAATGTTGGAAGTTCTTCCCGCATGCGAAGCATTTATGGGATTTCATGCCTGTCTGGATTATTTGATGCTGATTTAAGGTTCTACTATGACTGATGGTTTTTGTCATGCTGCTATCAGTGAAGCTCTTCCTGCCCTCTTAAGCATCTATAGGGCATCTCACAAGGGTGGACCCTATGATGGGTGTCTAGTTGTGAGCTGTGACTGAAACACTTCCTGCACTCTCAGCATTTATAGGTCTTTTCGCCTGTGTGGATCTTGTAATGAGTTTTAAGGTGTGAGTTCCATCTGAAACTCTTCCCACACTCTAAGCATTTAAAAGGCTTCTCACCTGTGTGGGTCCTGTGATGGGTGTTAAGGGTTGAAAGTTCACTGAAACTCTTTCCACACTCTAAGCATGTAAAGGGCTTCTCACCAGTGTGGGTCCTTTGATGACGTTTAAGGGCCATACGATTAGTAAAACTCTTCCCGCACTCTAAGCATTTAAAAGGCTTCTCGCCTGTGTGGATCCTGTGATGGGTGTCAAGGTGTGAGCTCCGACTGAAGCTCTTCCCGCACTCTAAGCATGTAAAGGGCTTCTCACCAGTGTGAGTCCTGTGATGACGTTTAAGGGCCATACAATCAGTGAAACTCTTTCCGCACTCTAAGCATTTAAAAGGCTTCTCGCCTGTGTGGATCCTGTGATGGGTGTCAAAGTATGAGCTCCGACTGAAACTCTTCCCACATTCTAAGCATTTAAAAGGCTTCTCGCCTGTGTGGATCCTGTGATGGGTGTCAAGGTGTGAGCTCAGACGGAAACTCTTCCCGCACTCTAAGCATGTAAAGGGCTTCTCACCAGTGTGAGTCCTGTGATGACGTTTAAGGGCCATACAATCAGTGAAACTCTTTCCGCACTCTAAGCATGTAAAGGGCTTCTCACCAGTGTGAGTCCTGTGATGACGTTTAAGGCCCGAACGATCAGTGAAACTCTTCCCGCACTCTAAGCATTTAAAAGGCTTCTCGCCTGTGTGGATCCTGTGATGGGTGTGAAGGTGTGAGCTCCGACTGAAACTCTTCCCACATTCTAAGCATTTAAAAGGCTTCTCGCCTGTGTGGATCCTGTGATGGGTGTCAAGGGTTGAGCTCTGACTGAAGCTCTTTCCACACTCTAAGCATGTAAAGGGCTTCTCACCAGTGTGGGTCTTGTGATGACATTTAAGGCCCGAACGATAAGTGAAACTCTTCCCGCACTCTAAGCATATAAAGGGCTTCTCACCAGTGTGGGTCCTGTGATGGTTGTGAAGCTGTGAGCTCTGATTGAAGCTCTTTCCGCACTCAAAGCATTTAAAAGGCTTCTCGCCTGTGTGGATCCTATGATGCGTGTCAAGGTATGAGCTATGACTGAAACTCTTCCCACACTCTAAGCATTTAAAAGGCTTCTCGCCTGTGTGGATCCTATGATGGGTGTCAAGGACAGAGCGCCGACTGAAACTCTTCCCACACTCTAAGCATTTAAAAGGCTTGTCGCCTGTGTGGATCCTGTGATGGGTGTCAAGGGTTGAGCTCTGACTGAAGCTCTTTCCACACTCTAAGCATGTAAAGGGCTTCTCACCACTGTGGGTCTTGTGATGACATTTAAGGCCCGAACGATCAGTGAAACTCTTCCCGCACTCTAAGCATTTAAAAGGCTTCTCGCCTGTGTGGATCCTGTGATGGGTGTCAAGGTGTGAGCTCCGACTGAAGTTCTTTCCACACTCTAAGCATGTAAAGGGCTTCTCGCGTGTGTGGATCCTATGATGGGTGTCAAGGACAGAGCGCCGACTGAAACTCTTCCCACACTCTAAGCATTTAAAAGGCTTGTCGCCTGTGTGGATCCTGTGATGGGTGTCAAGGTTTGAGCTCCACCTGAAACTCTTCCCGCACTCTAAGCATTTAAAAGGCTTCTTGCCTGTGTGGATCCTATGATGGGTGTCAAGGCTTGAGCTCTGACTGAAGCTTTTTCCGCACTCTAAGCATTTATAGGGCTTTTCGCCAGTGTGGATCCTATGATGGGTGTCAAGGTTTGAGCTCCGACGAAAGCTCTTCCCACACTCTAAGCATTTATGAGGCTTTTCACCTGTGTGGATCCTGTGATGCGTGTCAAGGTCTGAGTTCCGACGGAAACTCTTCCCGCACTCTAAGCATTTAAAAGGCTTCTCGCCTGTGTGGATTCTGTGATGGGTTTCTAGTTGTGAGCTCCATCTGAAACTCTTCCCGCACTCTGAACATTTATAGGGCTTCATGCCGTTGTGAATTCTTTCATGCCGCGTCCCATTAGCTGAAAGAAGAAACCCAAGAGATAGTTAGTTCAATTATCAGAGTAGCTGCTGAGAATCAAGAGAACTGACAACAAGAGTTGTTCACTGAGTTATTATTCAATTAGTTACATTGTTTATCGGTGACCTTTTCGGGAATAGTGGCGTGATTTATTTATTTATTTATTTATTCATTACATTTGTATACCGCCCCATTGCCGAAGCTCTCTGGGCGGTTTACATAGGATTAAAAACAATTAAAAATAATATACAAAAATTAAAACAGCAAAAACATACAACATACACACAATCTGTACATTTAAAACCACTACAACACTTCAAAAAGCTAACAACAACAACAACAACAACAAAAACACATTACGCAGCAAAGAAAACAGCTCTGGGTAACCCTGAGCAAGCTGGTGTGTTTTAGCTTGATTGCTCTTTCCTGGCTTCTCTGAGCAGTTGGAGGAACAAGAACAAACCAGGCTTGATGAGCGTGGCTAGAAGGGGGAGGCAATCCAGGGTTCCGTGTTCAAGCATCACGTGAACCAAGCCAGGGATGAACCAAGTGGAACGTTCACTAATTCTTCACAACCCTGCATTTAAAAAACTTCTGGGTGACTGTAAGGTTCATGCGCACCTCCAGTCCTTAAAAGGTGGCAGAGAGGAATATGCAAAAAGTTAAGACAGAATAAGCTAATCGTAAAAGCCAGGCAGCATTGCCACACTCTGGTTAAAGAAAAGGAATTCACAACCAAGCTGACCAGGACTGCCTACAAGGATATGGTGTGGAGAACATGGAAAAGGAGACATTTTACGCCCCCTCTTGTAATAATAGAACCGAAATGGGATCATCCCATGAAGCTGATGGGTGGGAGATCCAAGAGAAATCAAAGGAAGGACTTTCTTCACACAGCCCATGTTTCAACTTTGGAATTCAATTCCACACGATGTGGTGATGGCCACCAGTTTGCCTGGCCTTAAAAGGGGGTTGTAGGAATTCCTGGAGGAGAAGGCTATGAAGGGCTCCTAGTCCTGATGGCTAAGTGCAACCTCCAGTATCAGAGGCAGGAAGCCTGTAGACACCGGTTGCTGAGGAACATGGGTGGGAGGGTACTTTTAGACCATGTCCTGCTTGTGGGTCCCTGGTTGAAAGCTGTTTGGCTACTGTGTGAATAGAAAGCTGCACTGAATGAATCCTGGTTCCAGCCCAGTATCAGGGCTCTTCTGACGTTCCTTTTTCTATTCTTTTTCATTTATTTATGTATTTAACAATGAATTTGAGTTCCGTTGGTTTCACATCCTCTCCAGCACAAGGGCGATAGATACACTCTGACTGATTTTTAGGGGTGTGCACTGGATGGGGTCTGATCAACGATCCGGTGCCAATCCAGGGGAAATTGGATACAATTATCCGATTTCTGATCACCCCTCTGGATCGTCTGATCTTTCCCGAACCGTTCCGTAAGGACCTGATCCGGTTCGGAAAAAATTGGAGGATCAGCGGGCGCCCAGTGGCACCCACCGATGGAAGTGGACAGTAGGGGGGAGGCTTACCTAGTGGGGCTGTCCGCTTCCATCGGTGGGCGCCAGCTGGAGCCCGCCGATGGAAGCGGACAGCCCGGCTAGGTGAGGATCGCTGTGGGGGAGGGCTTACGTGGCGGGGCTGTCTTCCTTCCATTGCTGGCTGTAAACTATTGCAAACTAGGCCTCGTGGCCTAGTTTACAGGAGAGCGCCAGGTAAACTAGGCCGCGAGGCCTAGTTCGCAGTAGTTTAAAGCCGGCAACGGATGAGGACAATGCCCTACCAGGTAAGGATCGGGGGGGCTTACCTGGTGGGGCTGTCCGCTTCCATTGGCGGGTGCTAGCGGACGCCCGCTGATGGAAGCGGACAGCCCTGCCAAGTGAGGATCACAGGGGGGGCTTACCTGTGGGGGCTTACCTGATGGGGCTATCCGCTTCCATCGGCGGGCACCAGCGGGTGCCCGGCGATGGAAGTGGATAGCCCCACCAGGTGAGGATCACGGGGGGCTTATCTGGGGGGGCTAACCTGGCAGGGCTGTCCTCTTCCATCGGCGGACGCCAGCGGGCGCTCACCGATGGAAGCAGACAGCGGGTGGGGGGGTCTTACCTGCTGGGGCCGTCCTCAAAGGATGGCCCTGCCAGGTAAGAAGCGCGAGGGGGGAGGGGGGAGTTAGGCCCCCACTCAACCGACCCACCGCCATTTTTTCCCCATAGACTTGCATTGGGCGAAGCTTTATTTCCCCTAATGCAAGTCTATGGGAAAAACAAAGAAGGCGGCCGATCCGAAAATCGGACATCCAATTTTCGGATCGGGATCGGGCCCCATCCAGTCCCTGGGGCCTCCGATTTTGTCCAACCCATTCCAGGACAAAATTGGAGGTTCTGATCTGGTTCCCGATCCGATCTGGTGGGTCCCTGCACATCCCCACTGATTTTTGCCAGTTTCACGGGTGTCAGATACCACTTCTGCACTAATTTTAGCGCACCTTCTTTTATTCTTGTAGAGACTGTTGTCAAAACGTTTTTCTCTTACGTTCTTATGATCTAATGGGTGATGGTTTCTACAGCTGCTGAGAAAATCAAAAGGTTTGAACTTCCCCATACAAGTTCCTGGTATAGGTCAGCTGCTCCAGTGACCAAGACTCTTTTCATCACAAACCCAGAAAGGAACCTGGGATCAAAACTGTCAGTTTCCTCCAAGACCCTTTCTGGCATTTAGAGGCCTCCGTCGTCTCCCATTATTTGGCCCAAAAAGGCAAGTCACAGATTGGGAGATAACTGAGCGATCTCTCAGAGGGTCCCCTCAGTCCGATGCACATACCTGCTGACGTCTCTCCTTCCTCGGCAACCTCAGGGAACGGATCTTTAGGGGTGTGCACGGACCCCCCGGATCGGATCGGGACCCGGATCGGGACCTCCAATTTTGCCACGGATCGGGTCGGACAAAATCGGAGGCCCCCCAGACCGGATCGCGTCTGATCCCAATCCAAAAATTGGAACTTTTTGGATCGGCCGCCATTTTTCCCCCCCATAGACTTGCATTGCAATGCAAGTCTATGAGGAAAAAATGGCAGCGGGTGGGTGAGGGGGGCCTAACTTGTTCCCCCCCTGGGGCCGTCCGCTGTGGACGGCCACGGCTGGTGAGCCCCCTCCCCCATGCTCCTTACCTCCCCCCCGGGGCTGTCTGCTTCCATCCGCTGGCGCCTGCAGGCGCCTGCAGGCGCCAGTGGATGGAAGCGAATGGCCCTGGTGGGGTAAACCCTGTCCCCTGCCCTCTGCTTACCTTTCCTAGCCGACCGCTCCCGTTTGGCGCTGGCCGGTACTGCGAGCGGGCTTCGCGGCCTGCCCCTAGGTAGCGCACCAGGTGATCATCACCTGATCATCATCACCTGATCATCAAATGATGATCACCTGGCACGCTACCTACGGGCAGGCCGTGAAGCCTGCTCACCGCAGCGGCCAGCGGCGGATGGGAGCGGATGGCTAGGAAAGGTTAGCGCGCTGCGCGACCCCCCTCCCCCTGCCCCCTGCTTACCTTTCCTGGCCGTCCGCTCCCATCTGCCGCCGGCTCCTACTGCGAGCGGGCTTCGCGGCCTGCTCTTGAGTAGTGCGCCAGGTGATGTCATCAGCTGGCGTGCTATCTAGGAGCAGGCCACGAAGCCTGCTCGCAGTACCAGCTGGCAGTGGACGGGAGCGGACGGCCAGGAAAGGTAAGCGCGCCGCGCTCCCCCCTCCCCCTGTCCCCTCCTAACCTTTCCTGGCCGTCTGTTCCCGCCCGCAGCCCCCTGCCCCCGTTGTCCGCTTCCATCGGCGGACGCCCGCTGGTGCCCGCCAATGGAAGCGGACAGCCCCACTAGGGAAGCCCCCCCCCCCGCTGTCTGCTTCCGGATTGGATTGGATCGGCTGATCCAGTGGTGAAATCGGAAATCGGATAATTTATCCGATTTCCCCCTGTTTCGGATTTGGATCGTGGATCGGATCCGATCCAGTGCACATACCTACGGATCTTCCCCTTTTCTTTCCTGCCAGGAGAGGAGACCTGGGCTGGGAACAGGGAGGCCTTTGGAAGAATCAGGAAGAGAGACTTTGCTTCCTTCTGTTGCTTCACCCTTTCACAAACATCCGGAGCATCTGAAGCCTCTCCTCTCTTAGCAGCCCTAAAAAGGTTCAAAAGATGGAAGTCTTTATCACCCTCCCTGCCATCCTCACAATGCAGGCGAGTACCACAACACAGGGGGAAACTGGAGATTGTGGGGGGAGGGGGGAGCCAGGGGATTCCTCCTACTCTTGAGATGCTCAGACTCAGAGCTTCATCTGCATGACAAGCAGAGACAGGCGAAGAGGGCGGAGCTGTGCTGCAGAGCCTGGAGGTTTTGTTTTACATCAATATATTTGGGGTTTTGGTGTCCTTGTAGATTTTTAAAGTCATTTCTGGTGCTTCAGGTGATTGGGCATTTCATACAAATCTGTTTCTGGGGTTGGAGAGGCTTTCAGAGTTTTAAAATTCTTTATTTTAATATTTTTGGCAGAGGGAGTCCTTACATCATTTAAAAAACCAGTTCCCGGCACAGTGGGTCTTTGCGTATATTTTAAAATCAATTTCTGATGCTGTGAAGGGTGCGTCCTTTGAACAACTGCAGCCCAGCATTTACCAGCACGCTTCAATACCTCTATAATGCAGTTGCGTAGATGTAGCCCAGCTCCTTAAGAAGCAAATGGGACTGACACAACCCTGGGCAGGTTTCACACCAGTGCAGGCAGCTTTAAAAGAACCTGATTAGGCAATCCAGGGAATTACAACAACCCTAAGCAAAGGGAAGCAGGTTTTAGCACAGCAATCCGAGGTATTCAGACTCACATGCAAGCACAATGTGGGGTGTGGATTGAGCCGAAGCCCCTGGGCCAGTGGGGGACTACGGAGAGGGTCCCCTTTGATTGCAGATGTGACTCCTCTCTGCCGTTCTTGTCGAAGGGACCAGTTCTGATCCTGGGAGTCCTCTGGGTCCCACCCTTGGCAGCTCCTGACCTGATCCCTCCTCCTGCCGAGGGTGCCGCCTCTCCATGCGTCCCCTGGCTTGCACTGGGCAGCTCGTGCCAGGATTTAGCCCACCTTCCCTTCCTTAGGGGCTCCTCCTCCTCCTCCTCCTCCTCCTCCCACAGCTCGGTCAGTCCCGCTGCTGAGTTTCCCGCACGTCACCTCCGTCTCCTGCTTCAGCTCAAGCAAGGCAGGGAGAGGAAGCGAAGCCTCTGCTCACATCGCCCCTGTGGAAGAGATGGTTGAGTCCATGGGGCGGAGTCCTCACTCGGAGAGGAACGAACAGACACCCCCCCCCCCCCAAGAGCCAGCTTGTTCTGCCTGGGAGCTGAATGTCAGAGGACAGAGGTTGGATTATAGGCTCTTCTCCTCTTGCACGAGGGAAACTGAACTGATGCATTTGCACAGGAGAATTTCAAATGGGGAATCATTCTTGCTTCTTTCAGTATATGTTAGAATTCTATTCTTATTCCAGGGCAACTACCTTGAGTGACAGCCTTGAGCTACAAATTGGGGATTGATCCCTGTGAATTAAAGTTAAGAAATTTACAAAAGTAGCTACTGCAATATTCAGCCTCTGGAGAAAAGAAAGGCACTTTGGGAGGAGCCCACTGAAAAGTTGCAAGTAAGGAATCCATGTTTTTCTTTGGACGTAGGTGGACTAATTATTGCATTCATCTGTATTGGAAATTTGTTGGGTGTTTGTATCATTGAATGCTTAATAAAGACATGTTTGTTCAAGTTCTATCTTTGGAAGTTTTATTCTGATGACGCCCCGTAGGACCCACACGAGTAGAATTCAGCATATCCTGATGGCAGCGAAAGGCAACCAAAAACAACTACTCTGTTGAGATTGATGGGGAGTGGAGGCTGGTACCTCCCATTCCAGTGGGGCTCCGAATCCAGACAGAATCAAGACAGAATAGACTCATTGTGAAAGCCAGGCAGCAGCGCCACACTCATTTCATAATGGAGGTCTGCTTGAAGAAAAGGAATTCACAACCACAAATCACAAATAGGGAGTATACACAGCCCCCATGTCTAACTATGTTCAGTGGTGTAAGTCATCACATGGAAATTTGAGCTTTAGTTATTAGGCGCACCCTCTCATGGGCAGAGGACGTGAAGGAATGAGGACACACACACGGAGATCACTTCTGCTACATCATTACTGCAACAATGTTGTTGGATAGAGAAGTTCTAGCTGGCTAATAGGAACATTTTGTATGTAGCTGGAAAGAGATTATGGAGAGAAAGAAAGCGCTAGATTGAGTCCTTCATCAGCTGTGTTCGTTCCTTCAAGGAGGAATGGCAATGGTGGGTGCGCTGCTCTGAGTTCCGCCTTGTCCCATAATAACACATCAGGGCCCACAGCATGTATGTGCGTGTGGGTTTCAGTGTGCTGATGCCAGCCTAGTTGCCCAGGCCTTAGTGGCCCCCCAACCTAGAGCCCCCTAACCCTGACAGAGGGGAAGGGATGCAACAGCCACCTGGAATCTTCCCCATCTGCTGGAGGTGGGATAGGCTCTGATGCAATGAGAGGGTTTGGGCACACGGGGGCGCCCTTGTCCTGGAATTCCCTCTGCAGGGAGACAATGGCCTCCTCCCTCCCTCCGTCCCTCCCATCTCTCAATTTAGGAAGCTGGCTAAGGGGTTTCTAAGGTATGTATGTATTAGTGATTGATTTAAATCTATATAGCTTTGGGACAGGGCAGGCGAAAGTTTTGCTTCTTGCTCTATCTTATTCTCAGTTTGTAAATGTATTTAGAGATTTTGAATGCTTCACAGATTATCCTTACATACAACCACCTTGCAAGGCAGATCCATATTATTACCCTCCTATTGCAGATGGATGGGGGAGTTTAAAGAGAGAGTGGCTTGCCTCAGACATCAGAGGCAAGGTTTGAACTGGGGACTTCTGCATTCATAGCTCACTCTCTTAGCTCGTTTGCTGCATCGGCTGTCTGCCGATTTGGTTGCTTGGAGGATTGGTTTGGTTGAAAGATGGCCTGGAAATTCAAGAATTCAAGAAGGCGAGGCCCTGCAGAAACGGCCCCTTCTCATTTGAGAAGGGGCAGTTTCTGCAGGGCCTCGCCTTCTCCAAGGATTGGGGGGGGGGGTCTCCCCTCCTACCTGACCCTTTAAAGGCAGGAATCCCAGCAAGGATGTTCCAAAGGTGTCACCGCTCATCCCATTCGATCACAAGCAGGGCCACAATGTGGGGTCTTTTGCCCCCACAGCTTCTGACCACATTCTCACCCTGAGATGGGCAACCAACCCATGTCTTGGCAGGCTGATCTGCGAGGGCAGGGAAGGACTCACCATGATGGACTGCAGCTTCCTATCTTTCTTATTTGCCAGGAGAGAAGGCTCTTGAACGGCCAGTTTGGCTACTACTAGGAGGAAGAACCGTCCCAATCAACTCTCCCAACTGCTTGGCCTGGATCTGGTGGGTGACTGAAGGCGTAGGGCAAGTGAGGGCCCAGGGATGACCTCCTCCTTCCTAGAAGGCCCCTGGGAGGGCCAGGACTGGGCAACCAGCAGGTGCTCATAGCCCTATAAGATGGGCGGGGAGCAGATCACCCCTTTCCCTTCAGACCTCCCCACCCATCCAGAAGAAGCCAGGGCAGGCCATCCTAGGCCGGACTGCACCTGGAGGCCTTCAGAGGCACGGGCTCAGTTCGGACAACACTTGAGGCAACGGAGGAGGGGAAGAGGCAACGGACGGCATGTTATTTTTGGGGTGCCCGACACATGACATGTTGCCCCTCCCCCCGTTGCACGGCTGAAAGTCGTGGCCTCATAATAAGCACAGGGGCTCCGAAAAACAACGGAGCAGCCCGTTGCTTTTCCCCGTTGCTTAACAATGTAACGTCAGTTGTGTGTGCGTTGTGTGTCACCCTCCACACGACACAATAAGCAACACAACGGACAGTTGCTTCTTCCCCCCTCCGTTGTCTAAAGTGTCATCCGAACTGAGCCAAGCCCTTGAGATGGCTCGTGCAAGTGAGCCCAGGCACGTGTTACAAGCGAAGGAAACAGCCCCCAGGGCATGTGGGAAAATCCCACTCTGTCTCCAGGGGTGGCAATCAGCAAGACCCTGAGCTTGAGGAAACGACATTCATGAACCCCCCCCCCCCATTTTGCAAAATGGGGTTGGGGCCGTATTCCTTGCACATTTGTTCCTGTGAGACTGAATGGCTTGTGGGAAAATGGTGATTCTACATCCCTGCTGCAGTGTCTGGGGGTGTGGGCGTATTGGTTCTGTGGGCGTGGGAGGGGGGAGGACACTGAAGTGGCTTCGTGAGGAGGTTTTGCTTCGCTTTTTGCTGACCACAATTGCTTGGATCATGGCCTGTTCCTCTCTTTCCTTTCCACGAATGCTGAGTCCAGCTTGGTGCGTGGGGAAGCGAAACCTGAGCGCCTCTGCAGAGTCCTGTCCACTGCCAGGGGCATCTCTGGAGAAAGAAGGATC
This sequence comes from Anniella stebbinsi, assembly GCA_029215795.1. Taxonomy (NCBI): domain Eukaryota; kingdom Metazoa; phylum Chordata; class Lepidosauria; order Squamata; family Anniellidae; genus Anniella; species Anniella stebbinsi. The sequence goes on from JARDYH010000005.1 coordinate 184,076,802, forward strand.
TTGCTCGGGGGGGGGGGGGAGATGCTGTGGGCCCAGGGACGCTGCTTCTGTCTCTGGAGAGCTGGAAAAAATGGATGGGGAGGGGTGCCTAGGCCCTGTGCCCAGTGTGTGTGTCTGTCTTCCCTCCCCTTATATGTAGCTGAGAAGAGTTGCAGAGTAGTGGAATCTCAGGCTCTGACTCTGCAGACCCACCTCTCCCTCACTTAATTTTCTTCCTGTCTCTTCACAGTCTCACTGAGGCAGCATCTGCCCATGCACCGGAATGAAGTGGTAGAGGAAGAGTTCACTCTCTGCAAATCGAAATCCAGCACATCAGGGAGAAAGATTGTAGTTCAAACTGTTGCAAAAGAACATAAGATGATCCCTGTTGGATCGGACCAAAGGGCCTATCTAGGCTATTGATCTTTCAGATAAAGTCTGGAAAATAAAGGTTAATTGTGGCATTCTAGACATAAAATGGTTGAAATATGGCCCCGAAGAGAGAAATGATTATTTATCTTCTATTACGAAAATACAAATATATTTACATAAATGAGTGACAACAACAAAATTCAATGGGAACTTTTAAAAAGAAGTGAAACCAAAATAGTTACTCTGAATAGGAACCACAAACACAGTTTCTTATGACTGGAGTGAAAAAGCTTTACAAGAATTCATAGCCATTTTGCGAGGCCTGTTCATAAAGGACACAAATAGGCCCCACCAGGTTTCAAAGGGATCCCGATGCTGCGTAGAATCTCATGAAGGAACAAAAGTGCTGAATTCAGCATGTCCTTTCCATGAGTTCTATCCATCAGTTGGATAGCAAAGGTAATTTCAGCCGGTGTCATTTGTATGCGTGCAACACCTGGTGAAATTCCATCTTCATCACAACAGTTAAAGCTGCAGGAGCCCTGCCCTCTTTTGTATCTGGTCACTCAATATAGCTGCTGCAGCTTTAACTGGAGCTGCATGTATACAAATGACACCGGCAGAAATTCCATTTTCAATACAACTCTTAAAGATACAGGAGCCCCGTCCTCCTTTCCACAGGGTCACCCTAAGTTTTGGTAAATAGAACTACTGGCATTGGTCTTGAATTCCAGCTGGGGCTCCTCAGTCATTGCAAAGGGCTGGGCTGTTCTATGTCAGAAGCCAGCTTCATGGTCTGGATTCAATGCCTGGAAGTGAGTTTATTTCCACCTGCAGGCTAGCTGGAAAGGAGAGTGCCCCTGAGCCCATACAGAGTGCGTCATTTCAGCCAGCACATACTCCTCTGGAATTAGGGGCAGAGGGCCTGGGGCCCAGGCTGGCTTTTGCCCGGCTCCTTTCCTCAAACAAATTCTGCTCATCCAGCGCCTGGCTAAATTCTCCTGACTTGCTGCGTTCAGCCAGAGCCTGCCGGCAACTGGTGATGCCAGCCTCACTCTGTTAGCGGATTGGGCAGGATAGGAGCCAAAGGGGCCTGTTCTTGGAAAAGTGGGGGCCTGCCTGGAAAAGCCACTGGGGTGGGGAGGGGGTGGAGGCAGGGGGGCATGACAGGGGAGGGAAATTCTGTGGAAAAAAGGAGCTTGTTTGTTTGCTCAGAGAACTCTTGCGTTGCCTCTCCTTCCCGAGGTGCCCAAGGAGGTTCAGGCGGGGCATGGCCGATGCTGACTCCTGCCCTCAGCAGGTGAAACGCCTGATGCTCTCTGCTCCCCCCCCCCACGGACACACCTTGTGCCTGATCGTTGGCTGAGCAGAATAACAGCAGCATGTTCAAAGTGACCAAAGGTGGGCCAGGATCCTCTTTTCTTCATTCCGTTTTTAGTTGCGGTGTCTGAACCTGACCTGGGCACCGTCATGAGCACCAACGCAGTTTCCCCCAGAAGCAGGAACGTGAGAACGTCATCGGAAGAGCCTTGCTGGATCAGACACACGAGGCCTCCCTAGACCAGCATTTTGCCCAACCCCTCAACCCCCGTGGCCAGCCAGTTGCCCCCATGGGAAGCCCACAAGCAGGACAGGAGGGGCGCCACAGCACCTTTCCGCTCCTGTTCCTCAGCAACTGGTGCTGAGAGGCCTGTGCTGCAGTCTCTGATCCTGGGGGTCTTCTGTGGCCTTCATCCTAGGAAAGCACTGAGCCGTAGCCCCTCCATCGTGATGACTCGTGGCCGTTGGTACCAGTGGCCATCGCTACATTACGGTAGCCAATTCCATTGTTTCACTGGATGCTGGTGCGTGGAGGAGCCCTTCCTTTTACCTGTCCTGAATGGGATGAGCCTGTTGTTGAGTCCTAGGATTAAGGGGAAGGGTCTTAGCTCAGGGGCAGAGTACCTGCATCTCCAGGTAGGGCAGGGCAGAACATCTGTCCCAAACCCTGGAGAGTCCCTGACAGTCCATATAGACAATCCTGCACTAAAGGAACCTGAGGCTTCATTTGGGGATCAGGAAACTTCATATGTTCCTGTGCACAAGTGAGCCTTTTTTTGCCACCATTCAGTTCATTCTGGGAGCAGCCTGCTCTGCAGCCGTTTCTGCACTGGGTCCCCACCTGGCTGCTAGTGACGTCTGATTCCTGTCTTGCTCACCTGTGAAACGGTGAAAGGGCTGAATCCGAGCCAAAGGCTGGAAACGTTTTTTGCATTCTAGTCTTTGCCTCTGGATCAAACATGTGGTGGTGGTAATACAAATATGCCTCTGAGCATGTGCAGAGTGTATTTACTTCACTATGGAGTAGCCTCAGTAAACCCACGCCCAATTATGGGAGAGGTGGAGGATTTTGATGTTCCTCAGGAAGCAAGAACTAGGTTGGGCCAGTCCTGGTGGTGGGGATACAGGGCCGTCGCTGCCTGCCTCATCTGGCCTCGTCCTGCCTGGCCTTTCCAACCCACCCACCCCTGCCTGCACGCTGGGTCTGTGCCAGGGGTTTTCCAGGCCTGGCTTGTCACCTAATGCAGCGCTTGTGTGTTTTTGTCTAGGTTTCTGTTTTGCTGGGACTTTCCCTGGGTCGAGAATTAAGCTGTGCCAATCACAGGTCCCAGGGCTGCATTGGTAGAGTGACCAGATAAAATCCAGGTCAGGGCTCATGTAACTTTAACAGTTGTAGAGAAAAGGGAATTTCAGCCAGCGTCATTTGTATGCAATTAGTTCCTGGTGAAATTCCCTCTTCAGCACAACAGTTAAAGGTGCATGCACTATACTAGAGTGACCAGATACAAAAGAAGGCAGGGCCCCTGCAACTTTAACTGTTGTGATGAAGAGGGAATTTCACCAGGAACTAATTGCATACAAATGACACTGGCTGAAATTCCCTTTTCTCTACAACTGTTAAAGTTACATGAGTCCTGACCTGGATTTTATCTGGTCACCAGTGGTCATCACTTGCTGGGCAGGGAAGGTATTATTTTTGCAAAACCTTTACTTGAACGGTACCTTTACAGGCTTCTCTGAGCATCTCACATTCTTGCAGGACTGGAGAGACTTGCTGTGGGTGAGGGGAGAGGAGATTAAAAGAATAAACAAATTGACAAAGCCCCTCCCCACCTTTCCTCTGGCCCAGGGCATTTCAGGTTTCCTCCTTTGGGCATGAAACATGCAGGCGTGAAATCCAGTGTAGGTTTTCCACTGACAGATTTTCTGGGTGGCGCAGGGGGCTACAAGGGGGGAGTAGAGGGGGAGGGGAGAACGCCCTGCTGTGCGAGCAGAAACCCCTCATGCAACATTGGATCCTGTCCCAAGAGTCCCGGAGCACCTGCGGGACTCGCAGATCGACTGTGGTCTCCATAAGCCTGGCTGCTGCTTCCTCAGATGCATGAAGTCCTCTCCTCAGATGGCAGGGGGATCGATCCATGCACATCCGTAGGCACAGAGGGGAAAACAAGCCACTGCATTTCATGGGCAGTTGAGCCCCACTCTGTGCATTTCTCTCTCTCTCTCTCCACCCATTCACAGAATCCAGGTCTGAGCTGTGCCAAGTCATGGCCTCGGAGGCAGGATGGGTCCCCTGCTGCGCTGGAAGAGGCTCCTGCTAGAAAGCTCAGTGCTGCTCCCACCAACCCACACCCCTCCCTCTGAAGCCACCAGAACAGGCTCTTCCTGGTTGGGGGAAGTGACGGTGCAGAGCAGCCAGGAGGGAGGCTGGATTGCCTGCCTGGCCCAGGGCCTCCTTCTTGCATTTCATTTGGGAAGAACCTCAGAAGGGCACTGAGGATGGGTCAGAGCCACAAGGGCTCATCCAGGATCCTTATTCCCACAGGCTTTCTTGGATGCCCAAAGGCCCGGGTTCAATCCTGGCAAATGCATTTAAAAGGCTCTCAGGTGAGAGACGATGGGAAAACATCCCCCTGAAAACCTTGGAGATCTTGCTCCAGTCAGAGGATCAGATCCTGGGCCCATTTTTCCTTGGACAGAAGGGCTCTGATTATGGAAGGTCATGGGATGCCTCTGGCTGATTTTCAGGGACCGTTTCTTCCTCTGCACCACAGCTCACCCCATTGAGCAAGGTGCCCCGGCACTTTACGTTGGCCCTTGATTTATTTTCTCCCTGCCTCAATGCTACAGGCAGTGACCGGGCCAGGATCGGACATCACCCCAGAAACACCGGAGCTGCAGTGGTGAATGGCCTCCCTGCCCTCCCCTCAGCTGAAATCCATTTTCTGAATGTATGTGGTGAATTATTTCTACCTTGATGTCACACTCGCTCTTGGAAAACCTGCCCCTTTCCTCCAGGGAGTGTGTGATGGGTGAATTGCTGAATGTGAAACGCACTCATTTTTTAAACATAAGAACCCAAGAAGAGCCCTGATGCAGGATCAGACCAAAGAGAGTCCGTTCAGTCCAGCACTCTGTTCACACAGTGGCCAACCGGCTGTTGACTGGGGACCGACAAAGCAGGGCACGGAGCAACAGCACCCTCCCACCCATGTTCCCCAGCAACTGGTGTATACATGCTTACTGCCTCGGATACTAGAGGTAGCATATAACCATCAGGGCTAATAGCCATGGATCGCCTTCTCCTGTTCCAGGAATTTATCCAACCCCCTTTTAAAGCCATCTAAATTGGTGGCCACCACTTTTAATGATTTCCCTCCCATTTTTTGTAATATATGTACATGGATTTGGGTGAAATGCATACAGCCTTCTCGCAAATATACACGGGTTTCAACAAAAGGGGACCAAATATCCCAATAAGTATCCATTTGAAGAGAGCATCTATACGCCACCCTTTCACATATTGAAAGCATCGTAAGGTCCTCAGTCCATTGCATTGTAGGAGGGTGGGTGTGTTTCTCCTTCCAATGTTGTAATATTATCAGGCTTTTACCTGTCTAAAGAGTGCAGAGAATCAGGTACATTTGTGAATATTAAAGACTTTTCCGCTACAAAATTAATCTGTGTAATAACCTCCTCCCCAAAAGAAGCAACTACTGGACATTGGCAAAATATATCTTGCACTCCACTTCATTGCAATTATGTTGCATTGGACTTCTAGTGTCAGTAAGGTATCGTCCGCAACCTTCATTTTAATCTTTCCTTTCCCTCCTATCCCTTTTAATCTTACATCCTCCCTTATAACATTCGCCAAAATTTCTATCACTATAGCAAATAAGATCGGTGAAAGTGGACATCCTTGTCTAGTGCCTCGGGCTAGGGGAATCTGCTGCGTTAACCCATCATTAACCATTATTTCAGCTTTATTATTTGCATACAACTGATCAATCACTCCTCTAAATTTATCTCCAAACCCAAAAAATGTTATAATTGCTTTAAGTGCTGGCCATTCCACACAATCAAAGGCTTTAAAAATATCCAGTGCTAACAAACCTGCTTTTATATTCCTTTTTTAAATAATATTAATTATATTTAAAACTCTCCCAATTAAATTAGGCATTTGCCTTCCTGAAATAAATCCACATTGGTCTTTTCTAATATATTTACTTATAAAAGTACTAATTCTTTTTGCCATTATTGCCGTAAATTTTTTTGCATCTTGATTTATTAATGATATTGGTCTATAAGAAGCTGGATCCGTCAAATCCTTATCTGGTTTCGGGATTAATATAATCAAAGAATGAACCCATGATGGCGGGGTCTTTTGTCCCTCTATTATACTATTAAACAATTTTTTCAATCTTGGTATTAATAATCCTCTAAAAGTCTTATAATATTCCGGCCCCAAACCATCCATCCCCGGAGATTTCCCTCCTTTTAATTTATCAATAATTCCTTCTATTTCTTTTTCTGTAACCAAACCTTCCATAAAATCCCTGTCTTGTCTCTGTAATCTTGTTTCCCAATTTCTCTCTACATATTCCAATACTTTATCTTGTGGACCCCTATCTGATGCATATAATTCTCTATAAAATTCCTGAAATATATTTAATTTATCCTTCATTAAATTACAACACTTCCCTGTCTTATCTTTAATTGTCCCTATCATAGGTTACATTAATTAACGAGGAAGAAAATGGGAGGAGGAAAAAGGCACCACAGAAGGGCTGGAAAAAGAGCGACGAGCTCTGGTGCTGCTGGAAACAATTCAAAACTTTAATGATTCTTTTTATCTAAAATGGCTCGATGTTTCGGATTGACACAATCCTTCTTCAGGAGCTACAACAAATAGAATTAATACAGTTAGAAAACAGGGGCAAGGAGAACATCACCTATCTCGGACACAAAGTAACTTTGTATTTTGTTATTCTGGAGACCGAGGTTTGGTTTTTTAAATAACATAAAATTACATTTATGACAGCATTAAACTCTCTCTACACCAAGTATCTGTGAAACCCCGCTTGGGGAATCGCATGCCTTATAAATCTCATTAGACATTTTTCAAATCATTATCTAGTGGCTCGAGGTTCACGAACTGAGAGAACAGTTCTACAAGATAAGCACATTCATATCTGACATGTAATGACATACCACTGCAAACTGACCAGGCTGTTGCCTTGTGGCGGTCCCTATTAGTTAGAGGTCTGTAAAGTTTTCTTTCTTACCTTTATCTATTTTATTTATTTTATTTATAACCCGCCTCTCCATCCAGATCGAGGCGGGGAACAACAATAAATATAAATATAAAAATCATAAAATGGATAAACCATTAAAACAGATAAAAACAAATACATTATTAAAAACATCTTAAAATTCAACTGGGTTGGCCTGCCAGAAGAGAGCAGTCTTAAATTCCAGAAGACTGCTAATTTGTCGAATCTCCGTTTTACACGTACCCATCTTATTTTGTTTTACCACTGTTGTCAAGAATGCATAATCCTTCCTCCTGCATAGAATTCATTAGGTATCTCGTTCAATATGATTATTTCTTTATCCTCCACTTTCATTTTAGTGACATAATGTGCTTGCAGAGAGCTTCGGCTATGGGGCGGTATATAAATGTAATAAATCATCATCATCATCATCATCATCATCTTTTTAACAAAATGCATCACAACATCTCTTGGGACCTGTTTAGTTCTGGCATATCTAGAATCCACTCTATACACCCTATCAATTTCCATCTCTATAAAATCCTCTTCACATTCCAAAAATGCTGCCAAACTTTTCATAATTTCCACTGATTTCCCCTTTCGTCTCTGGAATTGATCTGAACCTTAAGCAATGCTCTAACTCTCTTAATTCTAATAGGGCCAGCTTGTCTGCTTCTTTCTCCAGCTCAATATTCATAACTTCCATTTTATTCTCTAAGACTTCCACTTTAACTGTGACTGTTTGTACCTCCTTCACCACCTGTGTAATTTTATTATCCAGTTCCACAAATCTTTCATCCATTCTCCTTTCAAGCTTATCAGTTTTATTCCCCAGCTCTTCCTTTGTATTATTCAATTGCTCAAAGATCTTTAGTAATTGCTCAGATGTAAACATTTTATCAAAAAATAGATCTTCCTGGTCTCCTTTCCTTTCTTCATGGCAGCCTCCCTTATCCCACACGCTCACATCCCCATAGCAACAATCTAATCCTTTGGTTATCTGTTGTTATGACTCCTCTGCTCAAAGCTCGACTGTTCCGCACACACAAAGGAAAAAAAAGTTTTCTCCAGCCTGCTGAGTTGTCTCACTATCTGTTGTAATCCAAATGCACTTTCGCCAAATCAGAACAAACCGAAAGTTAAAAAAGGCATAAAAGCCCACTTCCACTGTCTCTTGCCCCTTAAATCTTATATGTATTATTATCCAAAGATACTAAGTCTGTGATTCCTTCCAATCGTCTCTCTTAAGTTATAATCCAAAAATAGGGTTATCTCACCATATGTTGCAAACCGATTCTTCTTCGCTGCAGCAAAAATACACTCCTCCGCTATTACATAAGATCTTCAATAAATCCTCTTCATTGGGAGCTGATGGGCCTTATGCCTTGTTACGAGGCTTCAAAGTGGCTTGGGATAGTTATAGTGCCATAAACTCAAACCTCCTTGACGATTCTGATAACGGAAACTTCACTCCATCGTAAGAGCCACCAGGACGCTGACAAGATAATTATGGCTATCTCCAGACATCCCCCTTATTCTAGAGAGATTCTTCCACAGATTCCAAGCTGCTTCATCGCTCCACTGTTCACAGAGGGTTTCAGTCCACCATTGCTCCTCCTCCTCCTCCTCCTCCTAAGACCACTCAGGTGGGCGGCAGCAGCGGACATTCTGTGCCTACACCTGGCCATGCCGAGGGACGGTCCTGCCACATTTTGAGCAGCGATACGCTCGGTCCTTTGTGTGAATTCTCTGCCAATTATTAAGATTTGTTGGGTCAAGTGAACTCTAATTATTTACATGGCATCTCCTGGGATCGAATCTTTAAAAATATAGAGCTGTGCTCCATCTGAGGATTTTCCAGAAACTGCTTTGGAATTACAACTTCCCTCCTCTGTGTCTGTGTGATTCCATGATTTTGAAGAAAGCTCTTTCCACACGGAGCATTTCTAGGTCTTCTGCCTTGTGTGAAGCCTTTGGTGTTTTTTAAGGCAGGAGCTGTAATTGAAGCTTTTCCCACACTCTATGCATTTATAGGGCTTCTCCCCTGTGTGAATTCTTTGATGGCATTTAAAGCTTGAGGAATGACCGAAGCTTTTCCCGCACTCTGCGCATTTATAGGGCTTCTCCCCTGTGTGAATTCTTTGATGTGAGTTAAGTTCCCAGCTGCGATAGAAGCTCTTTCCACACTCTGAGCATGTATAGGGCTTCTCCCCTGTGTGAATCCTTTGATGCAAAGTAAGTCCAGACCTGTTCCTGAAGCACTTTCCACAATCTGAGCATTTATGTGGCTTGTTGTCAGAGTGCACACTTTGATGTTGTTTAAGGTGGGTACTCTGTTTGAAGCTCTTTCCACATTTGGAGCATTGATAGGGCTTCTCCCCTGTGTGAACAGTGTGATGAGTATAAAGGCTTTTGACCAACCTGAAGCTTTTCCCACACTCCAAGCATTTATAGGGCTTCTCCCCTGTGTGAATTGTTTGATGGGAGTTAAAGTGGACGAGCCGACTGAAACTCTTTCCACACTCTGAGCATTTATGGGGCTTCTCCCCTGTGTGAATTCTTTGATGAAGTTTAAGGCCCTGGTGAAACTTGAAACATTTTTCACATTCTGAGCACTTAAAGGGATTCTCCCCTCTGTGACCTTTTTGATGAAGTTTAAGACTTCGGACATTCATGAAAGTATTTCCACATTCTGAGCATTTAAACAGACTCTCCATTGTGTGAATTCTTTGATGACATGTAAAGGTATAGCGATATCTGAAGCTCTTTCCACATTCTGAGCATTTAAAGGGCCTCTCCCCAGTGTGGATTCTTTGATGTTCTTTAAGGTGGGAAGGCTGACCAAAACATTTCCCACACTCCAAGCATTTATAGCGCTTCAAGTGCAGTCTTTGATGTGCTCTAAACGAGGAACAATGTCTGAAGCTTTTTCCACATTCTGAGCATTTAAAGGGCTTCTCTCCTGTGTGAATTCTTTGATGAATTTCAAGGGTCCTGTGAAGATTGAAACACTTTCCACATTCTGAGCATCTAAAGGGCTTCTCCCCTGTATGATTCATTTGATGTGCATTAAAACTGGAGTGCCGACTGAAGCTCTTTCCACACTCTGAGCATTTATAGCACTTCTCCTGAGAGTGCAGTCTTTCATGGTCTCTAAGGGTGGAACGCTGTCTGAAGCTCTTTCCACATTCTGAGCACTTAAAGGGCCTCTCCCCCGTGTGAATTCTTTGGTGATTTTTAAGGGCCATGCTTACATGGAAAGACTTCCCACATTCTGAGCATTTAAAGGGCCTCTCCTCCGTGTGACTCCTTTGATGATACTTCAGGTGGGAGCTCCAACTGAAGCTCCTTCCACACACTGAGCATTTATAGGGCCTGTTGGCAGCGTGCAAAGTTTCATGTTGTTTGAGGTGGCAGTTCTGTTTGTAGCTCTTTCCACATTCAGAGCATTTAAAGGGCCTCTCCCCTGAGTGGCTTCTCTGATGCACTTTAAGGCGTGTGCCATCAATGAAACTCTTTCCACATTCTGAGCATTTAAAGGGCCTCTCCCCCATGTGAATTCTTTGGTGAACTTTTAGGGTCATGCTCACATTGAAACTCTTTCCACATTCTGAGCATTTAAAGGGCCTCTTCCTCGTATGACTCCTTTGATGAACCTTCAGCTTGGAGTTCCAAATGAAACTCTTTCCACATTCTGGGCATTTATAGGGCTTTTTCTCAGAGTGCAAATACTGATGTAGTTTAAGGTGGGAGTTCTGTTTGTAGCTGTTTCCACATTCTGAGCATTTAAAGGGCTTCTCTCCTGTGTTAGGAATTTGATGCAAATTTAGGCCTGAGCTGAAACTTAACTGGGTTTCACACTCAAAGCATTTATATGTTTTCAGACGTTTGCGAATTCTGTGATGTTCAGGAAGATATATCTGCTGACTCAAGCTCTTTCCGCATTCAGAACATCTCCGCACTTTTTCCGTGTTCTGAATAATACTTTTGTTTCCTGCAAAATATTCTTCTCGGATTGGAATTCCACGGCCGTCAGCCTCTACGGAGGAAGTGGATTCGTTCTGCAGCTTCCGTTCACCTTCACTGGGCCTTTTTGGTTGTTTGCCATTTTTATCGCTCTCCCTCCTGTCAGCTGAAAGAAGGAAAAGATAATTTCTCATAAAAACAAGGAACAAGGTGGCTCACAGCAAAAGGCAAGAAAGGCAATAAAAAAACAGAAAACAGGCAGCAGAACTAAAATCTATTTCAAAACCTAGGCCAGTTACCAGCCAAGGCTGCCATCAGGGCTGGCTTTTCCATCACATGGTCCCATGCATCTGCAGGGAGCAGCAGGACAGAAAGATCCATGAAAGCCCCCCCCCCCCCCCAAGGAAGGCCAGCCGCTCCCCCAGCGGGCCAGCAGAGCTCTCTGGTGAAGCCACCTGCTTGCCTGAAGTCTTGCGAGACCCAGCCAAAGTCCCAGGAGAGTTTCAGCCAGGTCTCACACCCTGCAGGCAAGGTCTGACGAGACTCCAGGCTAGCTCCTCACAGCTGCGAAGGCAGGCCGTGTTGCTGGCTTCTTGCCTCAGGCAAGGAACCAGCAACCATTGTCCAGTTCCCAGGGTAAGTCAATCCAAACAGTCCAGTTGAGAGCTCATCGCTTCCTTTAATAGATGGGGTGAAAACGGCTAGAAATCCAGCCAGAATCCTTTAATAGAGACCACAACTCTGCCTTGTTCAGGAGAAGAGGGACCACCATGCCCTCCATCATGGGAGTATTAGCCTCCTCTGCCTTGGAACGAATGCCAGGGAACTCTTGCCAGGAAGCCCCGGGAGCTTCATCAGCCTCTGGGGGAACAATTGATTCCCTGAAAGTCCAACCTGATCTGGTCATGATCAGCCAATGCTATGCAGCGGCTGAAGCCACCTCAACCCACCGTTCATCCTGGCCTATTTCTGAAGGGAAAACCAGATCAAGGCTGTGCCCTGCCCTCACTTGAGAGAGGGAATCCGGAGCTGATTTAGAAATCCCCCAAGACCATCAGCTGGGGGATCACAACGCTATAAAGGAGGCGGGAGCTGACATAATCAACAAGGAATAGAACAGAACTTAGAATGAGGGTTTGGTCTTTCAGGACTGGTGTTCAAGAGACGTAGCCAGAAGAAACATCTACCAGGAAAACACACAGCCAGGAGGGCCTCTGGACCAAAGGGTCCAGCCAGAGCCAAGCACCCACCTGCGGATCTCTCCCCTCCCTCGGAGCAATGGATGAAGGGATCACCTGCTTCTTCCAGCCAGGAGATGAGACCAGATCTGGGAACTGGAAGCCCTTTGCAGAGGAGAGAAAGAGAGGAATTACTTCTGGCACGTCTGACAATAGCCTTTGTTTGGGGATTTCCCAGTACCCGGTCTGAAGCCTCCCTGGCGTTCTCCCCATCCAGGCCAAAGGGAGGACGGGCAGATCCTGCAACTCCTCCACACAGGAAGGCAAGAGCGGAGGGCAGTCACAGCATCCTGCTTGGACTAAGAAGCATCAGTCCGCTAAGAGAATGGGTTTGCTGATTTTAAACTTTCCTTTGCAACGGTGGCGATGGAGAAGATGCCAGAGGTGTGTTTCTTGGCAACATCGAAGGGAAGGGAATCCCCAACTTGCAGGGAAGCACCGTCTTCGGACATCCTTCTCTCTCCAAGTGTGAACCCAGGGTTAAATGCAACAATAACAACAATGTTGCCAGAACATATGTTTGTCTGATGTCTATGCCGAGCACTTCAGCCTGTCTGCTAGTACAGTTTCTTATTGCTCTATTGTGACTTTATCAGAACGTCAGCCTGTGTGGCAGGGCGTTGCTGTTTTATTGTTTTTCTATGTACAGCACCATGTAGATGGATGGGGCTATAAAAATAAATAAATAAACCCTTTTGATGTTAAACCCTTTTAGCTAACCCTAACCCTCTATTTTGGTAGAACGTTTGTGATATATTTTTAAAAAAATGTTTTAGTCCCTTTTGCTACATTTTCGCCTTTTATATGCAATAAACATGGTCCATTTTTGTGTGCAATTTGCTAAAATTTTAAAGATTGAAATCTGGGGTACAACCCTGAGATTTCGTCTCTCTAAAGGGGAGGGGGTGAAGAAACCCAGTTCCCTTGGGAAATTTAGCTGCTGTTGGTAACCAGCTCCGTTTGGTGAGGGGAGGGCTGGCACGCACCCATTGGAGCCACCTGCGTGCCTCATCATAAGGTCCCTCGTCTCCAGGCCTTCAAGGTCAGAGCGGAATTTCTGCCAAAATTAGACGGACAGATTCCGTCTGAGGACATTTCACTCCCCCCTCCCCTCCTGGAAGCAAAGGTAATTATCCAGCCCAACAGTGACTGGCTATGGAAGCTCACCTCACTCATCACAAGGGCCTGAGGGGGGATAAAGCTGGGAGGGGGGGTCTACAGTTGCCACTTGGGCTTCACCTGGGTCTCCACCCAGGGCGTCACGTTTGTCTCTGTCTTCAGTCTGGTCCTGGTTTTGAGCATCAGTCTTGATCTCTCAGCTGGCTTTTGGGCCTGGAGAATTTGGGACCCTGCCCTATAGGAAGGCCCTTACTTGGGTACAGTGTAGGATAGGCTAGGTAGTCCTTCCTTGTTTCTGCCTGCAGCATTGCTTCAAATGGCTTCTCTGTTGTTTAAAGGTTTCCTCTGATGGTTTCGCATTTCTGCCAGGTCTTTGGTTTGCCAACCGTCCACAGAGCAGTGGGGAGTTGGGTGTTTTGGGGGAACCCCTCTTCCCCCTCCTCCTCTTCCCCCTTTTGTTCTTCACACAATCTAGATGGCCTCCAAGCCCCCTCCCAACTCTAGGATTCCAGGATGTGTCAGCTGAGGGACAGAGGGAGTCTTACCCAGAGAGACCAGAGTCCCGTAATTCTCGTCCATGACCTCCATGTGCAGAGCCCTCTGGCCTGGATCCAGCAGAGCCCATTCCTCCTCCGTGAAACGCACAGCCACCTCCTCAAAGGTCACCGGAGCCTGGAAGGGGAATCGGAAGAGATTCTCTGAGCGGACCATGTGAAAGATAAAGAGGGTCAAGGGAAGGCAGCTGAAGGACCCTCTGCAGGACTCAGGGCTCCAAGAGGGACATTCAAAGCTTTCTTGACAGCCACCTGAGATGGGTGATTCTCTCAGGCTGAGGGAGACGTGCGGGGGACTGAAGCACAAGGACTCCCGTACCTGTTCCGACTGCACAGCAGCTCTTTCCAGACCACCACAAAGGGGAGAAGGCCGAGAAGGAACCCCCTGTGTCCTCTGACCATCTCTGAGTGTTGCCCCATTTCCTAAGAGGAAGATAAAGAAAGACGGTGAAGAGATTATAGTTCATACACATTTTGGATTTTAGTTTCTACTGTGGAATCAGTCTGTCTCCACATGGATTTTGGTCCTAATTCATAAAGGCTTAATCTCCTTTTTCACATGTTTGAGAATGTTTCTCTGCCCAACGCTGCCGTTGGTGACAGAGGGAGACCAGGCTGAAATGGGCCCCACGGATCCTCACCCAGAGAGGCGGCAGCTCCGTCCCCCTCCTGCGGGAATCCCCTGAACAGCGGCCTCTTCCTGGTGCCTGATGGAGCCTCCGCTGATCCAGCAGCATCCGTGGCCCCTGGGGCTGACATCTCCTGCGCCTGGAAGAGGAGGAAGGAGCCTAGGGAAGGAATTGGGATGGTGTCACTGTGCAAGGAAGGAGGCAGGCAGAGGCCAAGGGTAGCGTTTCCAGGGCTCTCTGCATTCGCGTCTCCTTCCTTCTGCAGGAGCTATACTAGAGTGATCACATACAAAAGAGGACAGAGCTCCTGCAGCGTTAACTGTTGTGATGAAGAAGGAATTTCACCAGGTGCTGCATACACACAAAGGACACCTACTGAAACTCTCTTTTCTATGCAACTGTTAAAGGTGCAGGAGCCTTGTCCTCCTTTCCATAGGGTCACCCTACCAAAGGGATCTGGCCCAAACCTCCCTCTGGGTCCCAAGCTCCCCCTCCCCCTGAGCCCCCTCCCCCTGAGCCCCCTCCCCAGAACAGCTCCCCCCTCTCCAGACCCCTTTCCCAGCCCTGCACTCATCCTGCCCCCGGCAGAGGGACCTAGCTGAGCCCCAGAGGACATACGGGGTGGGGGCATCACAGGGTCTCCCCTACGGGACCCCCCTTCCCTGGACACTCACCGGCCTCCTTCTTCTCCGGGCTGCAGGGGAGGGAGGGGGGGAGGGAGGGGGCAGCCTCTCCGTCCCCTCCTGGGGCCTCTCTAGGAAGCGGCGCGCTGCCTCTCTCTGGCTTTAACCCTCCCCAGCACTGCTCAGATTCCCCACGCGCTCCTTGCAGAATCGGGGCCCGGCAGTGGATCGGTCCAGTCTGGTGCTGAGCGGGGAGTCCGGAGCGGAGCCTCCTGCTCTCACCCTGGGGAGGTGGGCGACCGAGAGCCCTGCAGGCTCCTTGTACTACAACTCCCATGAATCCTGGCCAAGGAGTATGGGACCTGTAGTGCAAAAGACCTGGAGTTGCCCTCCTCTGCTCCAGGATTCAAGCTGCCTCCGCCTGCGACCCCTTTGCCCCCACCGCCCCCCCTCCCATTTTTATTCCCAGCAAAACTGCAAAGGGTCTGGGGGGCCGCAAGGGAGAGGCAGAAAGTCTTGCACGCAAGTGGACGACGCGTGTCTCTCTCGGGTCTTCTGAACCGAGGCGGGCGGAGACCTGGGGGGGGGGGGGGAAGGCACCGCCTGCACGGCCCCGATCCTCTGCCCACCTTCAGCCAGGCCAGGGGAGGCTGGGAGCTCCGGTTCCGGTGGGGGCAGATCCCGCGCGGGGTTCGAGCCGGACGTCTGGAGGAGCGCTGCCAGGTGCGTGTGAGTGCCCCCCTCTCCCCTCTCCCGTGTCGGCCTTCCCGCGTGGAAGCAAGCAGGGCTGAGGCCTTTGCGAGAAGCAGCCGAACAACGGAAGGGAAGAGGCGCCTGTAGGGCCGCCGGCGATCCCCGTGGCTGGGCAAGACGGAGCTCCCTTCTTCTCCTTCCTCTCCAGGCGCCCCAGGGGAACCCTGCCTACGAACCAGCCTCCTCCATCAGGCCACTGGGAGAGGGGTGGGCGCGTGGGAGGGGAGAGACTGGGAATAAGGGCGGCGGGGGGGGGGGTCGTCTGGACCCTCCTTGCTAACAGAGCCCAACCTCCAAGGTGGCCTCCAGACCTCCTCCAGCTCACGGGGTCTCCGGACTGGAAAGACCCTTCTGTGCTTGAACAGCAACGAGTGGCTCCTTACAGACGAACACGGCAAAGACGGCCTGAAACATTTGGGGACATAAGAATCTAAGAAGTGCCATGCTGGGTGACGCCGAGGGTCCGTCTAGTCCAGCACTCATGAACACACAGGGGCCAACAAAGCAGGACATGGTGCAACAGCATCCTCCCATCCATGCTCCCCAGCAACTGGTGCGCAGAGGCTTACTGCCTCAGATACTAGAGGGAGCACTTAGCCATCAGGACAAGGAGCCTTTGATAGCCTTCTCCTGTTCCAGGAATTTATCCACCCCCCCCTTTTAAAGCTGTCCAAATTGGTGGCCATCACTACATATTGTGGCATTGAGTTCCATAGCTTAACTGTGCGCTGTGTGAAGAAGTCCTTCCTTTGATCTGTCCTGAATCTCCCACCAGTCAGCTTCATGAGATGTGATCCCATTGGGATTCAGTATTATGGGAGAAGGGGGGAAATGTCGCCCTCTCCACATTCTCCACACCATGCATGATTTTGTACACCTCTATCAGGTCTCCCCTTAGCCTCCTTTTTTCCAATCTGAACAATCCCAGCTGTTGTAATTTTCCCCCATAGGGGAGATGCTCCAGGCCCTTAATAATTTTAGTTGCCCTTTTCTTCCCTTTATCCAGCTCCAGAGTATCTTTTCTTAGGTATGGTGACCAGAACTGTAAACAGTATTCAAAGTGTGGTCACACCATAGGCTTGTATAAAGGCAGTATGACCATGGCAGTTTTATTCTCAATTCCTTTTCTTATAATGCCTAACGTGGAGTTTGCCTTCTTTACAGCAGCCACACACTGGGTTGACATCTTCATTGATCTGTCCACCACAACCCCAAGATCTCTTTCTTCAGTCACTGCCAGCTCAGATCTCATCAGGTTATAATTGAAGTTGGGGGGGTTTTGCCTCAACATGCACCACCTTACACTTGCTTACCTTGAACCGCATCTGCCATGTGGATGCCCACTCTCCCAATTTGGAGAGATCCCTTTGGAGCTTTTCACAATCCGATTATGTTTCAACCACTTTAAATAATTTGGTGTCATTGGCAAACTTGGCCACTTCACTGCTCACTCCTAATTCCAGATCATTTATGAACAAGTTGAAAAGAGTTGGTCCCAATACCAATCCCTGTAGAACCCCACTATTTACTTCCTTCCATTGGGAGAATGTACCATTTATTCCTCCTCTCTGCTTTCTGTTCATTAACCAGTTACTGATCCATAAGAGGACCTCTCCTCTTATTGTATGACGGCTAATTTTCCTTAGGACTCTGGTGAGAGACGTTGTCAAAAGTGTTTTGAAAGTCGAAGTAAACAATATCCCCCGGATCACTCCTGTCTAGATGTTTATTGACACCCTGAAAGAATTCTATTATTATTGTATATTATTATTATTATTATTATTATTCAGTACATTTCTATGCCACCCCATAGCCAATATGAGTTCAGGTGGGAGGTCTGCCTAAAGCTCTTTTTGCATGTTGAGCATTTATACGGCTTCTCCTGTGTGACTTCTTTGATGCTGTTTAAGGCTATTCCCATGAATGAAACTCATTCCACATGTTGAGCATTTAAACCGCCTTTCCCCTGTGTGAATCCTTTGATGGCTTTTAAGGTCAGACCTCCGACTGATGCACTTTCCACACTCTGAGCATTTATAGGGCTTCTCTCCTGTGTGAATTTTTTGATGTGAGTTAAGGTGGGAGCTCCGACTGAAGTTCTTTCCGCACTCTGAGCAGCTATAAGGCTTCTCCCCTGTGTGAATAATTTGATGTTGTTTAAGGCTTCTTCTTGCAGTGAAACTCTTTCCACACTCTAAGCAGTTATAGGGCTTCTCTCCTGTGTGAATTATTTGATGTGAGTTAAGGTGGGAGCTCTGACTGAAGCTCCGTCCACACTGTGAACATTGATGGGGCTTCTCTCCTGAGTGCAGTCTTTGATGTCGTTTAAGCCCAGAGCTGTAATTGAAGCTCTTTCCGCACTCTACGCATTTATAGGGCTTCTCCCCTGTGTGAACTACTTGATGTGAGTTAAGGTTGGCGCTCCGACTGAAGCTCTTTCCACACTGTGAACATTTATAGGGCTTCTCCCCTCTGTGTATTCTTTGGTGTATTTTAAGGGCCATGTTTAGTTTGAAACAGCCTCCACATTCTGACCATTTAAAGGGACTCTGTTCTGTGTGAATTCTCTGATGTGAGTTCAGGTTTGAACTGCAACTGAATGGCCTTTCACACTCCAGGTATTTATAAGTTTCCTTTTCTGTGTGGATTCTTTGATGTTCGCTGAGATTTATCTGCTGACTGAAGCTCTTTCCACATTCAGAGCATTTCCATGGTCTTTCATCATTCTGAAGATATATTTTGTTTCCTTCAAAACATTCTTCTAGCATTGGAATTTCATGGAAGTCTGACCCTTCAATGAAAGTGGATTTGATCTGCAACTTCTGCTGTTGGTCATTTTTATTGCTCTCCTGCTCATTAGCTGAAAGAATGAAAAGAGAAAATTTTCCTCAATTCGGGGAACAACAGCCTCTGATGATGAATAGATCTGAACTGTTATCTTATTTATACCAATATTTATGGACTATCTATTAGGACATAATCCATGGAAGATAAGATACAGCAATTGGTAAAAACATAAACTGCAATAAAACCAATATATATATAATAAAAACCAAATAGCAGAACAAAATTCATTTGAAATCATAGCTCAGTTACAGATAACAAATAGCCCGACTAGCAAATGATAGCATTGGTCCGTGGTAACAAATTAGTTGAGATCAAAAGAAGGTCTGAATCCAGGATCCAATTAGTCAGTAGCCTCCAAGACCCAACTGTGAACACCAAAAAGCCAGCTTATAAATTGGGTAAAAATGATCAGAATTTATAGGCTTGCCTTGATTTCTTTAGCAAAAGCCCCTCTCTCTGTCAAAAGAGCGGATACTGAGCCCTCTGTCAAGGAAGCATTAATCCCTTCAAAAATCCAAATACCAATAAAGTCCATTTCTGTCAGGTTGGGGGCAGGCAGACCAGTGGGCAGAGGGCTGGAGGGAACCCCCACAGAATCCCCGGCCTGTTTATGAGTTCTCAACACAAGGAACAGGTGTACCCGGCCAGGCTGCGGAACATAATTCCTTATCAAGGAGACTGAACGTCGGGATACATAACATCACAAGTTCCGTCCCTGGCATCAGCAGGTGAAGGTGCTACAAGAGCTGAGCTGGGAAGAGCTCCGCCTTGGAGTACCACTCTCACGCTGTGCAGATCATACTGGGCGATATGGTGCCGTGGTCTTCTAGGACTGGCATTCAAGAGACGTTTCCTCCACACTTTAGGCACAAACAACCCTTTTCCCAGTTGAATGAGCTCCTTCAGCTATTTCTTGGCAGATCTCTCTTGAGAGTGATATTCATCCAGAAGAAATGTTTGCCAGCTACAGAGGCCTCTGGACCAAGGGTCCAAGCAGAGCTAAGCACCCACCTGCTGCTCTCTCTCCTTCCTCAGAGCCCTGGACAGGCAGATCATCTGCTTCTTCCTCCGAATGGTAGAGACCAAGTCTGGGAACCAGAAGCCCTTTTGCAGAGGAGAAAAATTTCTTCTGGGACTTCCGACTATAACATTTGTTTGGAGATGTCAAAGCACCCAGTTTAAAGCTTCCCTACCTCCCAGCCTGATCAAGGTCAAAGGGAGGACAGGCAGATCCTGCATCTCCTCCACACAGGAAGGCAAGAAGGGCAAGAAGGGTGGGGAGTCATCGCTTCCTGCTCGGACCAAAAAGCATCAACCCAGCACCCCCAGGAACACTGGAGAGCCAGGTTCTGCTCCACAGCATCCCCACAAAGGCAGCAAGACAGAAAAAGACAGCTGCAATTTCTCCTTCCAGGATGTGTCTTGCCGGGGGACAGAGAGAGCTTACCCAGGGAGGCCACAATCCCGTAATTCTCCTCCATGACCTCTGTGTGCAGAGCCCTCTGGCTGGGATCCAGTAGAGCCCCCTCCTCCTCTGTGAAACACACAGCCACCTCCTCAAAGGTCACCGGAGCCTGGAAGAGGAAGAGTTTCTCTGAGCAGATGTTGCAAAAGAGAGAGTCAAGGGGAGGTGGATGGAGTGCCCTCTGCAGGATTCAGGGCTCCAAGAGGGACATTCAAAGCCTTCTGGGCAGCCCCCTGTGATGGGCGATTCTCTTAGGCCCAGGGAGACATGCAGGGGACTGAGGCACCCAGGACTCCCCTACCTGTTCCGGCTGCCCAGAAGCTCTGTCCACTGCCCAGGAAAGAGGAGAAGGCAGAAAAGGAGCCCCCCATGTCCTCCTGCCATCTCTGAACATTGTCCCATTTCCTAAGAGGAAAGACAAAAAAAAAAGTCACTGGGAAGCATTCAGAAGCATTTTTGTTCCTAGTGTAAAATAAACCTTGCTCAATTTATATAAGGACTTTATCTACTGAAACAAATCCCCATTTTTCACATGTTAGAACTATGTTTCTTCTCCCCACACAGGCTCAACGTGAACTTCAAAGCAGCCCATGGACATCAAGCGTCAGTGACAAGAGGGAGACCAGGCTGAAATATGCCCCATTGATCCTTACCTGGAGAGGGGGCACCTCTGTCCCCCTCCGGCAGAATCCCCCCAAATAGCGGCCTTTCTTTTGTGCTCAATGGAACCTCAGAAAAATTCATGGGCCCTTCGGCTAACATCCCATGCACCTGGAAGAGAAGGGAAGAGGCCAGGTAAGGAACTGTGATTATGTGATTGTGTCTTTTTGCATTCATGTCTCTTCTACACTTATTGTGCCCCCCAAACTCCCTCACAGCCAGGTCTTTGGCAGATGGGCGCACAAGGATCTTTGGATTGGGGCCAGTATATCCACCCTGGCATTAGAAGAGGACTGGAACAGGGTGTCTCAACCCCCTTCCTAAAACCAACCGGGAAGAGAGGAAGGAGCTCCCAGATCTTCCCTGGAGCTCTGGAGTTTCCAGTTTCAGAACAGCCCTTTTGCTGCCTCTTTCCCTGGAAACTCCCAACCCCCCTTGAACTGTCTAGTGATTCCCCCCCCCCCCCCACAACCCCGGGAAGAGGCAGAGCCACACGTTCAGAGCCACTATCCATTGGGTTGTTCAGTGATGCAGGGCAGGGAATGGGACATCCCTTCCTTGGAGATCCTGGGGGTGGATTTTTAAGGTCTCTGCCCCACCGAGCTCCCAGAGGGAAATTCTGCTCCACCTGCTGCCGCTGGTCCTCTGCCTGGCTCAGGAGGAAGCCTTCTGCCAGGGCCACCGCCTGGGCGCTGCTGTCTGGCCTGCAGTCCCGGACCCAGCTCTCCATCTCCGGGGGCAGGATGGCCAGGAACTGCTCCAGGACCACCAGGTCCAAGACCTGCTTCTTGGGCCGCCGTTCCGGCTCCAGCCACTGGCAGCAAAGGCGGTGGAGGCGGCTGCACGTCTCTCGGGGCCCCTCAGCCTCCTGGTAGCCAAAGGCCCGGAAACGCCAGAGCGCCTCCTCCTCCCGCCGGGCGCTGCTGCTGCTGCTGTCCCTCCTCGGGCTCTCCAGCCAAGTCCTTCCCCGGAGTTTCCCATCCTGGGTGGTCCCGTGGGCTTTTCCTGTGTCAGAGTCCGGCTCTTCCGTCTTCACTCTGGGCTCCATAACCTGGAGGGTCCCAGTTTCGTCTTTGAGACAGGAAGGAGGTTGCATCCTGCAAAGATCACAAGCCTTTCAGTTGGTACTCTGGCTAAGGAAGGCGAGGGAAGACCCAGACTCGGGGGGGAGGTAGGGGGCAGGGGTGTGGGCGAGGTGGGGCACAGGGGAGGTGGGGAGCTGCTCCCCCTGAATCTGTCCCAGGACCAAAGACGATGAGCCCCAACCCTCCCTCTGGGTCACAGGCTCTCCAGTGCTGCTCCCCCCTCCTATCTCCCCCTCCCCTAAACAGCTTCCCTGCCTCCCTCCCCCCGCAAAGCCCCCTCCCCTGACTGCTCCACCCTTTGCAGCCCTGCAATCATCCTGCCCCCAGAACAGAGACCTGGCTGAGTCCCAGAGGGGTCTCCTGCGCAGCCCACCTCCCAGTTTTGGGGAGGGGGGATATGGGGTGGGGGCGATCTCAGGCTCCCTCCTTCCAGTTGCCCCTCTGCCCTAGCTGGGGCTCCGCTTCCTCGCCCCCCTCCCCCTCCGTCTTTTGCCCCCTTGCAGGAAAGAAAGAAAAGAAAATCTCAGGACCCTTTTGGGGGGGAGGGGCAGGAGGTGAGCCGGTCAGCCAGTCCTTCTCCGGGGCCTCTCTAGGAAACGGCTCTCTCTGGTGTTAACCCTCAGAGGCAGAAGTCAGCCCGAGCCCTCCCGTGGCAGGGAGGGTCTTGATCTGCTAGGGTGGCCATATGGAAAGGAGGACTGGGCTCCTTTATCTTTAACAGTTGCGCAGAAAAGGGAATTTCAGCAGGTGTCACTTGTAGGCATGCAGCACCTGATGAAATTCCCTCTTCATCACAACAGTTAAAGCTGCAGGGGCCCTGCCTAGGTTTCAGAAAATATGCAGACCCTGAAAAGAAATTATACATTGTTATTTTATTTTTACATTTTTATACTTGAAAGAGTAGGGTATTGTTTCTAATGGCCAGAATGGTCTATCTATCTATCTATCTATCTATCTATCTATCTATCTATCTATCATCTATCTATCTATAGTAAATATCGATTTGTTTTTTCTTAATTTCAGTATAGCTCCTGAAGACGAATTGTTTCCAATGCGAAACGTTGGGCTGTTTAAAGGATTGTTTTAAAGAATTTTTTAAAAACATTTGAATAAAGAACGTATTTACATCAGCGCCAGAGCCAGCCTCTTTCAGTTCTTCAACTATTGTTGGTGCTTTTCCCTTCAACCACTTTGGGTGTTTGCTGAGCCAGCAACTTGCGCTGAACGGCACTAGCTTCGCAAGCACACCAGCCACGGACTTCGGTATTAATAATTATAATAATAATAATTTATTTATTTATTTATTTATTTATTACCCGCCTCTCCCTCTGGATCGAGGCAGGGATAAAATACCAATAAAAACACTTAAAATTCATCTGGGTAGTCCTGCTGGAAGAGATCAATCTTTATAGCTCTTTTAAATTCTTGAAGACTAGTGAGTTGGCGGATCTCTCCCGGCAGGTCATTCCACAGTCTGGGAGCGGCAGAAGAAAAGGTCCTCTGGGTAACTGTCGTCAACCTGGTTTTTGCTGACCGTAGCAAATTCTTCCCAGAGGACCTGAGCGTGCGGGGCGGATTGTATGGGAGAAGGCGATCCCACAGGTAACCTGGACCCAAACCATGTAAGGCTTTAAAGGTAATAACCAACACTTTGTACTTCGCCCGGAAACTAATTGGCAGCCAGTAACAAGTGAGCGGGGAAAAAACTTGACAAAAGCAGCCAGCGATATTCCTGAATAACTGAGCGGTGGACCCGAGATCACCATGGGAGCAGGTGAATGTTATGTGGCCCGTTATTGATGACTGTGATACAACCCTGCAATAAATGGCTGATGTAGACCCCCCCCTAAATGTTCCTTGACCATTTATTTATCAATCTCAAACTGCAATCCATACCCTTCAACTTGTACTTCACTTTTTCCAGGGGGCTTTTGGGAGAAGACTGAGCCACAGTAGGAATTGAGCATTTTGGCCTTTTCTTTGTCATCTGTTACCAATTTGCCATCCTCATGACGCAGTTGAACCACCATTTATTTCCTCTGTCTTTTACTATTCACGTCTCTGAAGAAAGCCTTTTTGTTGCTTTTAGCATCCCACGCTAGCCTCAGCTCCTTCTCAGCTTTAGCCTTCCTGATGCCATTCCGGCACTTCTGTGCTACTTGTTTGTACTCTTCTTTTGTAGCCTGGCCTTCCTCCCACTTCCTATATGTGTCCTTTTTTATTTTCATGCCATCTCTAAGCTTTTTGTGGAGCCACACTGGTTTCTTCTGTTGTCTTCTATCTTTTTTCCTTGTTGGAATTGTTTGTAATTGGGCCTTTAAATGTTTAATTTTTTTTATTTAAAACATTTCTTGGCCGCCTTTCAGGGAAGAAGACATCCCAAGGCAGCTTACAGAAATAAAATATATAAAAAGTGAAACTATTAAAAGCAGTAAAAATGCGAACACAATAAAATAGCAATAAAAAACAATAAAAGCCAACGATATTACCAATAGCAGCAGCAACCAACTACTAAAACATTAAACAATATCCAAAGAATGGAGGGAAGTAAACATTTTATAGAACATATTAATTGTATATATCAAGCGTGATAGAAACGAAACAATTAGTTCGTGACAAGAAATGACACAATAGATATGACAACCTAGCAAAATTGGTTTACAAGGACAAAAAGCTAACACAATAGTTGCAGTAACTAAATGAGGCGCGCTCAATAGTTGCGGTATCTGAATGAGGGCAAATGGGAATGGCCTCTCTTTCTGAACGTAGAAGTGCAGGCAGGCGGATATGGGTGAAGGCAGCCCTTCAAGGAACTTGATCCCAAACCATTTAAGGCTTTAAAGGTCAGAAGCAGTACTTTGAATGGGGCTCAGAAACACACCGGCAACCAGTGCAGCTGGAGCAGTTATACTAACTAAAAGCATCGTCATAGGTAAACAACAGTTTCAACTTTCCCTCATCATAGCATCAAAACATCACACTTGATTTCTGTGGGTTATATGGCTTGTAAGGGACAATCACATTTTCTTTCTTTCTTTTAATTAAATGGCATGGGGGGGGGGGAGGCTTCGAATTGGATCAGAGCAGCAACAGGAGGAGGGGGGTGTTTTAGCCATGCCATTTTCCCACTC
This sequence comes from Anniella stebbinsi, assembly GCA_029215795.1. Taxonomy (NCBI): domain Eukaryota; kingdom Metazoa; phylum Chordata; class Lepidosauria; order Squamata; family Anniellidae; genus Anniella; species Anniella stebbinsi. The sequence continues at coordinate 184,101,816 of JARDYH010000005.1, forward strand.
AAAATTGCCTTCTCCAGCTGCTGTTTGCCCACAAGAACAGCTGGAGGGGGGAGTTGAACTGGGAAACAGTGCGGAGGGGGAAAGGGTTAACCACCTCTTCCCCCTGCCCTGCCGCCCCTCTGATCCAAATGACAGCCTCCCCCACCTTGGTTTTGGCCCTAACTGGCAGTGATTCATATGACCTCATGGAAGAATCACCTCAGCCCCTACTGTATAGCTGAAACCAGATTTCAGGGGATTTGAATGGCATTCCCATGTCAGTCTTTTTAGGGCCCCTTTGTCTACATGGCAGGTTTTCAACAAAAGTAAAGAAGAGACTTGTAGGGACTTGTAGTTTATACCGTAATAAATGTGTTAGTCTTTTGAGATGCTACAAAAGACGCTTGTTTTTGCTGCAACATGCTAATAGTTCTACCATTCTGAAGCTTTTCGTAGTGATTAAAAATCCTCTATTAATTGTGGGTCAATAAAGGCGGCTGATTGAACCTCAGTTTTGACTCTGAGCCTAATTCCAAAGGGATCAGCCTCTGCCAGAGGACGACGAATCCATAATACAGCAAATCGTTTTATATGCTACTGAAAAATTAGGACCCAGATCTTAGTGTGAAACAGGGCATGATCCAGCCAAAGTTAAAACACTTTGTTGTCTCGCTGCTTTCAATGGGCGTAAGTGCCTGCTATCTGTTAAGGCTATAATCAGACTAGGGAGTAACTCCAATATACTGGGCATTACTTCTGAAAAAAATGCATAGAAACAGGCTGCAATCCTAGACACATTTCTTGGGGCTGAGCATGAATGCAAAAACGCGATGATTGCCTTCATGTAGGCCAATGACAGATTTAGACTTGACTGCTACTAAGCAGAGACCCCCTGCTATAGTCTTGGCAAATCAGCCACTCTTCTGCATTTGTAAAATGGGAATAATGCTCAATTACTCCAAAGAATTATTGGCCAAAGTAAAGAGTGTAAAATGCTCTGCAAAATTATATGCGCAATATGAATCATGCACAGTAATAGCATATAACATAGGATTAATTTGTTGATAATGATTTTCATATGATTCAGGTGAGTCAAACATTCTGTACTGCAACATAGATGGCCATCGTGTCGCATAGATACCCCAAAAGTGGTAGAGGCTTGGGGCAGCAGCAGCAAGTCCCGTGGGCCTGGCTTACACTCTTTACAGTTTCTCTATTACTGTACTACTTGCTTCCCGCCACGTAGTAACTCACAGGCGGGACTATGCATGTTGACAATGCGTGTATCTGCACAAATCCGCAAGTGTGGTAGCTTGCGTGGAAGGGTCATCACTGCAAGTATGAGTATCACCAGCTTTTTGATCCAAAAGCCTCCAGGTCTTTCTTAGCCAGGAACGTATGAAAGGCATTGGTTGGACTGTCTCTGCGAGTATACAGAGTTTGGCCCCTCATTACTCTGGGACGAGCTTTTGTATCGGTCGGTGTGATAGGGCAGCTCGAACCCAGCACTTCTCGGATGAGTAGCTCTGTGATTCCCTTCCCTTCCGTCCTCTTCTTCCCGAAGGAGACGGTAACTCGGCCTTGGAAGTTCGGCCCCTATAAGCACCTGCATATTGCGCCGGCCGCCCCAGACGCAGACAGCAGTCCGCGATGAGCGCACACGTCAGTGAGACAAAGCTTGTCTCGATTTTCAATTTTGAAGCCAAAAACGCACATCGGCCCAGCAAGGCGGGCACATTGTTTTGAAAAACAGAGGCAGTGAGAGCCGGATCTGGTGGTTCAGCCCCATGGATCTATTGCTTATTATTATCATTATTGTTCCTATTATTATTTATGACTGGCTGCGCTTACAGTTCAGTAACTCAACTCTGAAGGAAGGAACCCAAAGGGATTCTCTTCCTAGACTCCTATGTTGAGTGGATGCCCAAGCATCTCACACTGTCTTATGTTTTTCGAAACAATGTGCCTGCCTTGCAGGGCTGTTTGTTGCTTTTCGGCTTCACAATTGAACATCAAGACAATCTTGGGCTCACTGAGTAATGCTCTCATCATCAATGACTGCTGCGGACTGTATCTGTGTGTGGCTGCCTGCACCTGCACAGTTGTCCAATGTTACGTGTTTGGATTGTGTCTTTGAAAAATGAGAAAGTTGCTAGCACTTGTGGATTGCCTGGAAAATTGCAGTTTTAAAAATTCCTTGTGAGTAAAACGCCTGCACCTATTTTTCTGAAATTTAACACACATGAGTACCTACATGCCATCTGCAATGTGTCCAACTTTCATGTGTGGCTCTTGAAAAATGAAAAAGTTATATGTGTTTGATTATTTTTCAAAAATTCATAGCCACTACACGCTTGCATGTTTCTGAAATTTTGCACACACGAGTACCTACAGGCCATCTGCAATGTGCCCAAATTTCATTTTGATATCTTTAAAAATAAAGAAGTTATAGCCCTTTCTTTCCCCCAATGCAAGTCTATGGGGGAAAACACTTAAAAAGGCATCAGGATCTCCGGATAGATCGGGGGAGGTTCAAATCGAGTCGAAGCAAATCAGGCCCGATTCGGAACTCACAGATCTGGATCTGAATCGGAGGGCGGTGAATAGTCCTACTTAAAACCCCCGATGCCTACTTATTTTTGGCAGTTCTCCAAATTATGCCAGAGCAGCAAGAACACCCTTGGAAGAATTAATCTGCTTATTTCATGGATCTCTTTCTTTTTTTCTTAAGACAATAGGCAAGGAAAAATGAGAGGGGGAGGAAAGAATTAACTTGTACCTTCTCCACTTCTTCCCTTTTTCTCCTAAAAGGATTAGAACAGGAATTGGGGTGGGTGGGTCGGAAGTATTTACTCACACTGCAAGCCTATGAATGTTTATTCATCAATTAATCCCACCATATTCAATGCCTCTTATTTCTTTTATTCCATATTACAAAGGCAATGGATTGCAATAAAAAATCACCCAGCTTCATCAGGAGCTTCATCTTCAAAAACTTCATCTTTTGGATCTTTGGACTAGTACTTCGTATGCATTGAGTTTCCTAGGTATACAGGGCCCAAGTGTCTCAGTTTGCTCTTTCCTTACACTAAAAAGTCTACCTTTCTGATTCTGCCTGCACTGGTTCAAAAGAAAGTGATCTGTCTGTTCAATCTGTACGTCAAGGAAAGGCTTGTGTAGTGACTGAACCTTTTTTAAAAAGCCCTTTTCCTTATAGTAATTTGAATTTGGCTAATATATGCGCTATATCTATCTAACTATCTATCTATCTATCTATCTAATCTCTCTCAATATGTCTTATTTCAGAATATATGGTTAGGATGGCAGTTTTAGTGTGAGATATGCCGTTATTTTTCTTTCAGAGTTCTTAACATGTGGGATACAGCCCACCCACCCAGAAATATACTTTGCCCCTTCTGTGCCCCCCCTGGATGTTCTTATGAACTAATGAGATATCAAGCCTTCCAATCCCTGTATGTTTTGATTCTCTTTGGGGGGGGGGGGGGGAAGATCCATCAATGTATTCTAGAAATGCATGGAGATGGTTGAATACCTATTTCTTAGTGACACAGTGCTACAAGTATCAAGTTAGTCAATTTTTGCAACCAAATGCAAAGTTGCACCGTGTGCCCCAGTACATACGGGGTGCTTCCAGCCGGAGGACTCCTAGTGTCAACAGTCAAGACATTGTGCAGCTATTCCATCTTTTCCTTAATTACTTTTTTATGGAAAGGAATAAAAGGGAAGTGGTGGGAAGACATGGGAGAGTTAGGCTGAAGATATTGGCTGGACCTCCTGTAAAATTCTGTGAATGAGGCAGGAGATTGCATGATAAAAGCCTTTCTACCCAGTAATCTATCGCACTGCATGGATTTTGAAAAGAACTGTCAGTTAGCTCTTCAAAAATGGCGCAACGTGGAGTGGCTTACTGGCTGCCCAGGAGGTAGGGCTCCTGCTCGAACAACTGCTCCATAGTAGGCAGGCGGAGCGATTAATGCGGAGCTCCAGCCTGCAAACACTTTCAGGGAGGCTGCAAGGGTCCTAACCGAGGAGGGATACCCTTGGCGTCCACTCCAGGCTGGGACAAAATTTAAGGCCATTATGGCCAAGTTCTTTGAGGTGTTGGAGGAGTATGAGGGGGGCCCCCACCCAGGCGTGCCAAACCCCCGTATTACAACGCCCTGCATGAGCTGTGGCTCCGTGCCGGTCAGCCAAGTTGCTTTGAGCGACGGCCAGCAAGTGAATATTTCAAATTATAACTTGTCTTCTTCTTTCATAAAAAAAATGTTCACTCATGCAGGACCCCTGCCCTTTTCTCTATCTGGTCAGGAGGAGCCAATCGGTCTTGACCATATCCAAAAGAGGGCAGGGCTCCTGCAGCTCCAACTGTTGTGATGTGAATTGCACATGCTGCATGCATACAAATGACGCCTTCTACCTCCGCTTGCCTACACCTTGACCTCAAGAAGGTTTTGACTTTTGACTCCCATCAACCCCAGCTAGCAAACCCAATTGTCAGGAATGATGGGAGATGTAGTACAGAACATCCAGTACACTAGGGTGGGGACGGATCAGGTTGTTTATAATACTTTGAAAAATATTAACTGATTTAGACGTAGCGGTGACAACAAATATAATTGGAGCTTATTCTGTCTTTGCTTTATGTATATGTATAAATTTAAACTGCACATTTCTCAATCAAAGCAATAATGTGATTTCCAGATGGAACATAAAAGACGTAGTTATCCATTTTTTTTAAAAAAATCTAAATATGTGAAATCACACGTTACAATAACTAAAAAGGGGATTAGGGGGCATCTCCTCCCGTCCTCCCACTTCTCTTGGCAACGTGCTTTTTAATGGTGTCCACCTCCTTCTCCAGGTGAGTTATCCTCCTCTCCATGGAAGGTGCTGCATAAACAGAACAGAGAAATACTATCACCAAATGGAATTATATGATAAGATGCAAGCAAGGTGAATGTGACTGTAACACTTACTTCTGGTCCCACTGGGCACTGATGTTGCTGGAGGTTCTTGTATGCCCTGTCCTGTGTTGAATGCAGAAGGAGGCCAGTTACTAGACAGTAGCCAATAGTATTCAATATAGGTTTCGTACAACTGAAATACCTTATCGTATCAATTAATCAGTATGTCATTTAGTATGACATTTAAGAAGTCTGTGTATAAACCAAAAGCAAAATCCTTCTCTGAGGTACAGTGATCTATCTTTTGTTAGAAAAAACAAACATTATTCATTTTAGTGTACTATTCTATGTTATAGAGATCCAAGCACAATGTTTAACATCACACTAACCTCTCCTTTGCCTGATCTCCTCCTCCTGCTCCTGAGAGCATCCCTCAATGGCATCCCTCCCACATTAGAGGCCTTCAAGAGGCAGCTGGACAACGACCTGTCAGGGATGTTTTAAGGTCGATTCCTCCATTGAGCACGGGGATTTTAATTGGTATCGGACACTGGGTCCGATACGATGCACATCCCTAGACACTTCTTTATTTTTTTTAGAAACGGAGGAGGGTGCAGTGGTAGAGGAGGGGGAAGGAAACGTGGTCACTTGCATCACATAGTGGCCAGATGTAGGGTTGCAGTTTCAGGTAGGCGGGACTACAGGACGGGAATTTCAGGTAGGTGGGACTAGGACAGGCTTGGGCTGAGCCAAGGTTGCTCCGAAACCGCTTGTGTAACCTAAGATGCTTCAAGAAAAGCATAGGGGATGAATCGGGGTTACTGCTGCACTGTGTCGCTAGTGGAGTAAATTCGCAGACACAAACCCCTTGTTTTTCAAGGCCGCTAGGGCGAGCCGCGGGAGGGGGGGGCATGCAGAGCCCTAGTGCCTTCTGCAAAACGTGGGAGAAATCCCCCGATTGCAAGACGCCATCGATTCTAAGACGCACCTCATTTTTACAGATGTAAACATGGGAGGAAAAATGCGTTTTAGAATAAATGAAATACAGTAGTCTGACTTTGGCCTGATTTGCAAAACAAAACAAAACAAAAAAACCCAAGCCCGTCTTCTACATATTTCCCATTCTTGGTGGTGGTGGTGTGGGAAATGGAAGAAGAGACAGGGTGGGTTTAAGTTAGGGTAACTAAATTTTCTTCTATGGCCTTATATTCCCACTAGGAATTCATGCTAAGAGAATACATAAATGGTATTTGTTCGGAGCAAATGACAAAAAAAAATGTGTGGCTTGTGGGGTATGATGAATACACAATTTGGGTGAAAAATGCTATCTGGATAAGACTCCTCCTGAAATAAATCAATGGCAAGGGTGTGGTGTTGATAAGCATGCAAGAGCTGCAGCGGAAAGAAGGAAAGGGCTCTTCATGTGGCCGCAGAAAGATCACATGACATATGTTCACTGAGACAGGATTTCTGAGACTCAACTCAAGGAGAGTAGGGGAGAAACCAGGGGATTTCAAGTCCCACTGTGCATCGGATCATCCACAGGTCAAGCAAGGCACTACTCAACCCTACAGTGTACAGCAACTGCCAGGGATGTGTCTGTATGATGCTGTCAGTTCACCTAGTGTGCTTCTCAGGGATAGGAAAGGGGGGGGGGGAAACACACCTCTTCAAAATGGGAGTGGGGGAGAGTTCCTGCAGGATAGGAGTCGTTCCATGGACCCTTGGTACAATCCCATGCACACTGCTGACAAGGGCAGGATTTACACTACTGCTTTATAGCAGCATTGACAGCTGTTGGGACCCATGACACACATGCCATATATTGCTTTCATACCGCTATATCCTGCTTGGGGTAGATGTGTCACAGAAGAATCAGCATCAACCCCACAGGGAACAGCTGGACAACCATCTGTCAGGGATTAGTGAAGGTAGTTTCCTGTCTTGAGCAGCGGGTTGGACTCGATAGCCTTGTAGGCCCCTTCCAACTCTACTATTATTCTATGATTCTATGATATTACTCCATCTGTGTGTGGGGCAAGAGAAACAGGGGGGGCAAGAGAATCAGGGTAGGAGGAAGAAGGTCAAGAGAGTGAAGAGAAATGCAAAGACTGAAAGAGAATGATCTATAATCTATCCTTAAGGTCCCAGAACACCAGAATTTATTTAATCAAGATAGTTCAAGACAGGCCCATCCTCTTCTAAAAATTACTGTGTTGAGATATCTAAAACCATTTTAAAACAGCCCAAAGTATAACGTGGGCTCAATCTCCTATAGGAGAAAGAGAGATGTACCCATACCTACATGGACACGCATCTCATACTTAAAAAACACTGAAAATCTACAGTACTTTGTGCACTTCATTCCATTATTTCCAGTACTTTGAAGGGATGCCAAAATACCTTTGCAAATTTATTCACAAAGGATTCGCTTTTCCTAAAAAACAGAAACAAAGCAGATTTTAAAGCAAAAACATTTGTCCTTATCTGGAGCTGCAGATGGAATTTGCTGTTCTCACAGAACATTTATAATCTCTTGTGATATGGTTTATAACATTTATAATGTATTTATATGGTTTCTCACCTATGGGGGTTCTTAGTATTCGATAAAGAATACGCCTTTGATTGAATATCTTCCCAGATTTCTCCATGGTACATTCTTTCACGTCGGGTAAGATTGCCACGCTGAGTGTATCCCTTCCCACATACTTTGCATGTACATGGCTTCTTCACATTGTTAATTTGTTGGTGTCGACTTTTTTCTTCCGCTCTGCTTTCGTTCAAACTGCATTGCCGAGCCACATCAATATCACTGTGAAAAACACACACAATATCACACAAAAAATGGAAACCATCCCAAAACAGAATTAACAGATAATAATGGTTATAGACAATCACTCTGCCAAACAAAGGAATAGTATGAGGAGTCCTACTTTAGCTCCACAATACTTGTAAACGCAACTATAGGTATTTTTAAATTTCCTTGAATACTTCAAAGATACGTTTTGAAACCATGGGATGCAAAACACAGAATGTTCCATACTGGATTACAACACATGTTTTAGGAAAGTGGCAGCTATTGTGGTAAGAGTCTTAAAATTTGACTCATGTAGTTTCGTGTCCCAACCGTCACTATCCCAATCAGACGAAAGACACGTGTAAGATTGAAAACTGGCTGCAGCTCTTTAATTTCTCCTTCTTGCAAGAAGTGACCACCTAGGAATCAAAACCTAGAAAGTGGTACTGACTACATATTTTGATCAACCTTAAATAGAAAAAATCATACAGGGATACATGGATTTCTGCTCAGTTAAACAGTGATTGATTTCTAAATTATCTTGAATACACATAGGCTTCAAAGAATCTTCTGATGTGGATTCAGTTAACTCTATCTTTGACTAAGAGACGGAATCCACAAACATTACAATCTTTGCCAGATAGTCTGTCTCCTAAGAAGGCAGAGTTCATTGATGTATCAGTTCTTCCTTTAACCTTTTGTCCCCGGCTTTTAGGAATGTAGCTACTATTAATTCTCCTACGTGTTTTCCTCTAACAAGTTAACCTGAGGTCTTCATGAGACACACTTTATTAACTCTTATTTCAGAGGCACGTATAAGGGAATTTTGAATTATCTTGCCACACTATCCAACTATAGAAGTTAAAGACAAATGACATACATGCACTGTAGTTCACAGGATTCACAATGTGATCATTATGATCAGCCATCCTCAAAGCAATGTGCCAACTGCGTATTTTATGGGATTCAAGGGTTTAAAGCTTTCCAACCAATGCAGGGACTATTTTTCGACTGGGGTGGGGGGAGTATTTTTTTTTTGGACAAACAAGGGCACCCATTCTAGAAAGCATTCAGAAGACAAAGAAGCTTACTCTAAATCTGGCAAGAGTTGGTCAACACCAGGACATTCTTCAGGTAAGGTGACAGCATTGGAAGTAGCTTCTCTATTTTCCTCAGGCAAATGAATTACACCTGAAAAAGCAATGTTATATTTTCATAACGGGATTGTTTTAAACTGTTTTTTTTTTTACAGCTGGATCTTCCTGCTAGTGAATTGGGGGTGGGGAATGACTAAGCTCAAAACATGCTTAATGTGTATTTAATTTAAATGTATTTATTATGTTTACTTAAAATGTTTCTAGGGCAGAAGCCACCCCAAAGCAGTATCTTTGTTTTCAAAGAGCCTTGGGCCTAATTCTCACAGATAATGAACTAAGAATGTGACTGAGTTTATACCATTTGGGATTGTAGGTGGGAGCACGCAAGGTTGAAAACTTCCATAACACATACCCATCCCATAGAAACTAGATTTTCTATCTTATATAGTACTAGATTTTAAATGTTCTTTGCTATAGTTTTCAGAAACTGCTGTGTAATTTTTTTTTTTGAAATAAAGGCAAGGTAGATTTTAAATGATGCTTATTCTTAGTAAGAGCTTCAAAGAATTTGTTTTGTCCTGGCAAGCATTTGTGAGGTTATTCCCCTTTCAAAAGGAAATACTTCACATGATGAAGGAGGTAGGATCTAGGCCATATCACGCCATAATGCATCCAACAGCTGTCTCCAAGATTCTATTCAGTGCATGCATAAAACATTATTGTGTCATCAATTAGGGCCTATTAATTCCACCCCCCCACACACACACAAATGCTAGAGAGACAATTGTTTTTAAAAATGTGAGGAAAGCATTGAGGAAAGAGATCGGCCTGACTTGAGTGCTTCAGTAAAGTTGTTATTAGGGATGTGCACTGGATCGGACCCGATCCACGATCCGAGTCCGGTCCAGTGGGAAATCGGATAAATTATCCAATTTCCGATCTGACAGCTGGATCGGCCGATCCAATCCGAACGGGTCCGAAAAGGCTCCGAACCGGTTCGGCGGATCGGCGGATCGGCGGGCGCCCACTGGCGCCCACCGCCGCTTCCATTGGCGGGCGCCAGCGGGCGCCCGCCGATGAAAGTGAACAGCGGGGGGGGGAGGAGGGGGGCGCTTACCTTTCCGGCCCGTCCGCTCCCGTCCGGCGCCGGCAGCTACTATCAGCGGGCTCCGCGGCCTGTTCCAGGGTGGCGCGCCGGGTGATGTCATCACCCGGCGCGCTACTCTAGAGCAGGCCGCGGAGCCCGCTGGTAGTAGCCGCCGGCGCCGGACGGGCCGGGAAGGTAAGGAGGGGGTGCGTGGAGGGGAGGAGGGGGCGCGCGGAGGGGGGGAGGGGGGCCCTTACCTTCCCGGCCCGCCCGCTCCCGTCCGGCGCCGGCGGCTACTACCAGCAGGCTCCGCGGCCTACTCCAGGGTGGCGCGCCGGGTGATGTCATCACCCGGCTCGCTACTCTAGAGCAGGCCGCGGAGCCCGTTGGTAGTAGCCGCTGGCGCCGGACGGGAGCGAACGGCCCTAAAAGGTAAGCAGTGGCGGGGAAGGGGGCTTACCCCCCCCCGGAGCCGTCTGCTTCTATCCGCTGGCGCCCGCGGGCGCCAGCGGATGGAAGCGGACGGCCCCAGGGGGGGTAGGGAGCGCGGGGGAGGGGGCTTACCTGCCGGGGCCGTCCACAGCGGACGGCCCTGGGGGGGAGGGAGTTAGGCCCCCCCTCACCCACCCGCCGCCATTTTTTCCTCATAGACTTGCATTGCAATGCAAGTCTATGGGGAAAAAAATGGCGGCCGATCCAAAAATTTCCAATTTTTGGATCGGGATCGTACTCGATCCGGTCCGGGGGGCCTCCGATTTTGTCCGAACCGATCCGTGACAAAATTGGAGGTCCCGATCCGGGTCCCGATCCGATCCGGGGGGGTCCATGCACACCCCTAGTTGTTATTGCGTTTGTAGATTTATGATTGGAGTTTAAGGTTTAACCTGAATATTCAATGTATAGTAAGTACACTCATGATTAAACTAGGCAATAATTACAATATCTTGCATAAATCTACAGCACTAAGATTGTATGGTGGTATAATATAATATCTTTTCTCTACTCACTAGCACCTGAGACGTCCCTTTAACCTGTCCCCTACTTACTGGTTTGTATGACCTTCTAGGTGTGACCAAAGCTTCTTGAAATCTGACAGGGATGCCCTGGGAAGAAAGCAAGGCACAACAGGCAATGAAGTCAGGTAGCAGTTGCACACTCCTACAATGTGACTTAATCACAAGCAGAACCAAACAATAAAATAGCAGCCATAAAATAATAAGAGGCAGAATTAAATGCTCACTCATATCAAAAGTTCCTAAAAGATGCCCTGCATTTGAGATTTTTCATTATATATTGCTGTGACATCAGGAAGATTTATGATACATAGATTTATTTATATTTATTACTGCATTTATATACTGCCTTTTTCCCTCCAAGAAACCCGTGTACATAATCCTCCTTCTCTCCATTTTATCCTCACAACAGCAACCCCCTGAGGTGGATTGGGCCAAAGTCACCCAGTAGGTTACCATGGCCAAATGGGGACTATGCAATATGACTAGCTCTTAAGATTATTATTTTTATCTTTTTGGGATGCTCTGTGGAACGTGAAAAGGGGTGAATTTTGGACGCTCTCAGAACTTGCTGCTTGCGCTTAGTCCTGAGTAATCCCGGCCCTCCTTAGACTCCTTGTTTTTAAGAGTTTCTTACTGTTACTTTTGAGTAGTCTCGCAGCCATGTAGAGGTATGGTTTGGGGGGGGGTGCTTTTGCCTGGCTGGGCGCATCTGCCCCCATCCCACTGGCGCTCGGGATCTTGTGCAGGTGCGAAGGACGGCTCTGCCCCTCGACCCTATCTTCGTCTGGAAACTCATAGACAGCAGACCCAATAAACCTAGGCTGACCATATGAAAAGGAGGACAGGGCTTCTGTATCTTTAACAGTTTCGTAGAAAAGGGAATTTCAGCAGGTGTCATTTGTATATATGCAGAACCTGGGGAAATTTCCTCTTCATCACAAAGTTAAAGCTGCAGAAGCCCTGCCCTCTTTTGTATCTGGTCTTGTTAAGCAGGGCTCCTGCAGCTTTAACTGTTGTGATGAAGAGGGAAATTCACCAGGTTATGTATGCATACAAACAACACCTGCTGAAATTCCCTGTCCTTTGCAACTATTAAAGATACAGGAGCCCTGTCCTCCTTTTCATAGGGTCACCCTAATAAACCCCCGATCCTGAGCAGGTTGGAGAGAGGTGGGAAACATGGGCTGCCTCTACAAGAGAGGTTTAAAGCTCTTTCAAAGCGCTTAAAATTTTTTACCTCTACAAGAACGGAGCACAAATCAGGCGTAGAGGCGCGTTATCTCTCCGATTATGCGCATTATCGAATGCGCGTTTAATCGCGAGTTTTATTTTGCTCCGGCCGTTAAAGCGCATTTTGACTATGTGAACAAGCGCTTATGCGCATTAACTACTTGTAAAGCGTATTTTGGTCATCTGTTAATGTGCTTCGCCGCCTCTCGCCGCCTCTCGCCGCCTCTCGTGCAGAGGGATTAGGTGTAAATGCGCTTCAGCGATTATGCGCATAATCGCCTAACCGGGCGCAAAAGCGAATCCTTGTAGAGGGGGGGTTGGGGCTACTGGGCTCTAAAACCGCCCCTCCCCCCATCCGGCCCACTTCTTACCTGCCACGTCATAGCGACGCTCCGTAAGCCAACGGCCAATGCACGAGACCGAAGCACACAGTGCCTGCGCTTTGGGGAGGGGGGGGGAAACAAACCCTCTTCCGCGGCACGTGCGCACCAAAGAGGGACGGTTGTTGGCCAGTTCTCCGATAGCGTCATAAAAGGCAGCAAACGGAGGGGGTGGGGGGAAAAATGGCAGGAAGGCGAGGTGGAAAAGCGTGGGAAAAGAACTGGAGGGGAAGAACAAAGCCAGGTTTTTGTCAGACGCCATCGCTTATGTCTCCCCTGGGGTTGCTCGGGTCCCTGAATATTTCTTTGAAAAACAATGAAATTTCTCTGCAACTTTTTCATCTTTAGGTTGGTTGGTTGTGAGTTTGGCTGACTTGGCAAATTGCCTTCTTAGAATCAATGGGAAATGGTGTGAGTAAGAACTGTATTTTCAATTAAGAGCTTGGTGATAAAACCCACACATTTTGCGTTTTGCCTCCAATGTCTCTCCGTGGCCTGCTTCTTTTAGCTGGTAGGAAGTGTTGTGTGTCCTGGTTGTTTTTGGAAGTTTAGGCGGATGAGGGCCCTTTCTGGGGCTAGGAAGGCCGGTGCCTCCATCAGAGGGGCGGGGGCAATGTTTTGGGGTGGGGGATATGGGGTGGGGGCGATCTCAGGCTCTCTCCTTCCAGTTGCCCCTCTGCCCTAGCCGGGGCTCCTCTTCCTCGCCCCCCCCCCCGTCTCCATCTTTTGACCCCTTGCAGGAAAGAAAGAAAAGCTCAGGACCCTTTTGGGGGGGAGGGGCAGGAGGTGAGCAGGTCAGCCAGTCCTTCCTTTCCAGGACCTCTCTAGGAATCGGCTCTCTAGGGAGGGATTCCTCAGCCTACAAATAGATTGGCAGAAGTCGGCGGAGTCCTCTGGGGGGCAGGGAGGATCTTGATCTCCTGCTAGGGTGACCCTATGGAAAGGAAGACAGGGCTCCTGTATCCTTAACAGCTGTATAGAAAAGGGAATTTCAACAGGTGTTGTTTGTATATGCGCTTCAGACGGAGAGGCGGGTAAGAAATAAATTGTTATTATTATTATTATGCATGCAGCACCTGCTCTTCATCACAACAGTTAAAGCTGCAGGAGCCCTGCCTACCATGACCAGACACAAAAAAGGCAGGGCTCCTGCAGCTATAACTGTTGTGATGAGGGGCTTTAACCAGGTGCTGCATGCCTACAAATGACACCTACTGAAATTCCCTTTTTTAAATACAACAAAGATACAGGAGTCCAGTCCTCCTTTCCATAGGGTCACCCTACTCTTGGCAAGCGGCAGGGGCAGAGAAAGAGAGAGAGAGACTGAGGGGGAATCCACACAGTCCTTTGGAACGTTTTAAAAAGTATTTAAAAACGTTCCAAATAGGTGCATTCTAAAACGTCTTAGGCCACATTACTGAGTACTCAGGTTACAGGAGAACAGTCTTTAGTCTTTAAAGCGATGTGTGCGATCACATGCTATTCTGCCCCGTCTCTTTCTCTTTCGTTTTTCAATGAGGTTAGGGCAAGGCATTGTGGGGGTTGTAGTTCAGTTACCCACTTCCTTCTTAGTTCCTCTGTCATTCCCTAGCGAGTATAGGGCTAAGAATTGTGGGTGTTGTAGTTCACTGGTCCACTTCCTTTTTCTTCCCCACCAATCAACTGCTCAGCATTTGGGCACCAGTAAAGGAAGCACTGCCCCCAGGAATCTCAAACGGTAAGGAAGGACACATTCTTTTACTTAAAACGATTTATTAAAAGTGAAACCGTTGTATATAGCTGAGGTGAGTTTTAAAAAACCTCAGATATACAATGTTATAGGGAGTGCATCATGTGGCCCAAAGAGTTTTCATAACCCTTATAAAACGTCAAAAAACTCATGTGTAGATAGGCTCTGACTCTGAGGTCTTAAGAACATCAGAGGATCTCTGGTGCTGGAGAAGTCTGTTCACACATCAGCCAACCAGCTGTTGACCAGGAATCCACAAGCAGGACGAGTGCAACAGCACCCTCCCGCCCATGTTCCCCAGCAATTGGTATATACAGGCTTGCTGCCTCTGATACTGGAGGGAGCACGTAGACACTGATAGCCTTCTCCTCCAGGCCCCTCTAGCTAAAATAGTTCAAACAGACGCCAGGGAAGTGACGAGAGCCTCTCTCATGCCTCCCTCCTTGCCAGGCTCTTGCCAGAAGCTTCCATCATTTGGGAATCTCATCCTGAACCTCGCGCCCTCATGTGGATGCCCACTGAATGCAGTGGGACTTACTTCTGAGTAAACCCAAAAATCAGACTTAATATTGTAGAGCACTTCCATGTGTTCAGAGCACAATTGTAATCCTTCAAACAAGCCAGGAAGGAAAGTCAGTCTTACAATCCCCCCTCTGGCAGAAGGCGCAACTGAGGCTTGGCAAGAGCGGCAGGCCTAAGACCACTGGATGAGTTAAGGATTCGAACTGGAGATTTCCTTATGTGTTTGCAGAAGTGAGCAATAAATGAAGGGTGGAGGAGGGTGCTGGCAAGGGAGATGGGCTTTCAAATTCATGATCTGACTTTATTGGGAAGAAGGATGGAGAGATGGAGCCCTCCTGACGAGAGTCCTGCAAAGGTGGCTCAGAAAAGATTCAAGGTTTAATTGCAGCACATTTGGATCAGGATAATCGTGTGAGGGGGAGGGGGGCATGGAAGACCCAGGTCGGATGCCCGGCACTCACCATAGCATAAAACTGAGAAGGTACAATGACTAGACACACATTTCAAGACATGTCTGTTTTGGCTGCAGGACAAGGATCCCCTCCAAACGCTGCACAGCTTTGACCAGGCTGCCAGCCAGCCTCCAGGATTAACTGGGAGAAAAGCATGGTTCCCCCAGGCTTCCAAATCCACAAACAGGAAGACTTTTGATATAACCAGCCTGTCAGAGCGGCCTGCTTTGAACTCGCTCTTTCCCATCTTCACCTCCTAGTCCAGCAGGTGTGAACAAGCCTTTTCCTGTCCACGTTCCATGCACCTGATGGGTGAGCCAAGACAGGCAGCCCCTCTCCCCCTCCGGCCCAGCCTGAGAAAATGGTTCCAGGGCTGTTTCTTGGTCCTGGAGGTCAGCGCTGTCTCCTGGGCCAGGCTGTCCACTCGAATCCCGCACAGGTCGTGGTCATATCCTGCCACGTTATGGTTTTGGAATGTGCTGCTCTCAGAAATGCCAAATATTACGCATCGGTCTATATATCTAGATACCAGCATTTGGCTTAATTAAAAACATGGCAAAAGCAAAATGCAGCAATGACGTGTAAGGAATTAATCATGCTCATGCTGATGGCAGTTTGCAGGGTAACAGCTGAACGCTGGAAAACTGCAGAACTTCTGACACCAAAGTCTTGGGCACGTGCAGCTGAGGGACACAGCCACGGCAGGAAAAAACATGGCATAGCAACTGTGAAATGAGCTAAAGGTAAAATCAAAATATTTGATTTATTGTATCACGTATGGCAGGGTTTTATTGGTGTGTGTGTGTGTGTGTGTGTGTGTATATATATATATATATATATATATATATATATATCAGGGACCCATACAGCAATATTCATCAAAGCCTTTCCTCAGATCACGGAAGAGACACTAAATATATTTTTTATTATGAAGAATCATCACAAAACCTCCAGCAGCCAATGGACTCCATTCCCACCTATATTTTTTGTATGTAAAGTGGGGGGGACTTAAATACACAACCCTCTGTCAACCATTAGATTTAAATTCAATACATTTGTTTGTCATTGCAAATTTTAAAACTTTTTTTTTTAAAAGGAAAACCATCAGCAACACCTCTTCCAACCAAGGATGCAGCAAGCACCACAAATACTTCCAAGAGTTCGATGCAGGTTAGCCAGAATCATTTTATGTTTTTTTCCCCTTTACTAATGTGGCCTAACCATTTAGCACAGTACCAGAGTACACAGATCTAAGGGGAAGAGGCTCATCGCCTTGGAGTCCGCTTTCCCCAGGGTTAGGGGGCAAGATATGGGAAGCACACGGTGCTGGCTGAAGCAGCTGGCCCAATCCGCAAGAGATGCAAGGATTTCCATGGCACGAGGTAAGGTGTTCACTCTGGCTGGGGCTCTTTCCACACTCAAAGCATTTGAATGGTTTCTCCCCGGTGTGGATTCTCTGATGGGAGGTAAGGTGCCCACTCTGATTAAAGGTCTTTCCACATTCCAGGCATTTGAATGGTTTCTCCCCGGTGTGGATTCTCTGATGCGTAGAAAGGTGTGTCCTCTGGCTGAAGGTCTTTCCACACTCTGAGCACTTAAAGGGTTTCTCTCCCGTGTGGATTCTTTGATGTTTAGCAAGGTCTGTCTTCTGACTGAAGGTTTTTCCACACTCCGAGCACTGAAATGGTTTCTGCCCGGTGTGAATTCTGAGATGGGAATTAAGGTCTCCACTCTGCCTGAAGGCCTTTCCACACTCAAGGCATTTATATGGTTTCTCCCCTGTGTAGACTCTTTGATGCTTAACAAGGTGTGTCTTCTGACTGAAGCTCTTTCCACACTCAAGGCATTGATATGGTTTCTCCCCTGTGTGGATTCTTTGATGTTTAACAAGGTGTGTCTTCTGACCAAAGTTCTTTCCACACTCAAAGCATTTAAATGGCTTCAGCCCTGTGTGGGTTTTCTCATGTGCCGTTAGGGCATCCCTCCGACTGAAGCTGCTTCCACATTCCAGACACTGAAATGGTTTATCCCTTGTGTGAATTCTTTGATGTCTAGCAAGGTCTGTCCTCTGAATGAAGCTCTTTCCACACTCCAGGCATTTAAATGGTTTGCCCTCAGCACGAATTCTATGATATGAACTAATTCTTCCACTCTCAAGGCATTTCTCCCCCGTGTGAATTCTTCGATGCTTAGCAAGGTGTGCCTTCTGAATGAAGCCCTTTCCACACTCATGGCATTTAAATGGTTTCACTCCTGAGTGGATTCTTTGATGTTTATCAAGGTGTGTCTTTTGACTGAAGCTCTTCCCACACTCGGGGCATGTAAATGGCTTCTCCCCTGTGTGGATTCTTTGATGTTTAGTAAGGTCTCCACTCTGACTGAAGTTCTTTCCACACTCCAGGCATTTAAACGGTTTCTCCCCGGTGTGGATTTTCCAGTGTTTAACAAGGACCGCCTTAGATGAGAGTCGCTTTCCACAGGCAGGGCACTCATTCTTCCTCACTTGTGTTTGATAGAACAGAAGTTCTTGGAAGTCAACATCTAGGTAAGGAAGAGACTTGTCTTCCTCCGTATTTCTTTGGATTCTCTCCTGTTCCTGCATTCCATCTAGATTCCACACATCCCCTGGATATTTATCTGTTTCCTCCAACGTGTCCTGCACTCCTCTTTCATTTTCCGTCTCCCGCACATCCCTTGCTGAAAATGAGAGATAAACTGAACATGAGTACAAAGAAGAAATGGACTTTCAAATCAGGGAAACAACACCAATCGATAGTGCCGAAGAATGTCAGAACAGCATTGACTGGAGACGATACTCTTTAGCCAGGGCAGACGATGGCTAGGGGATGTGTGTCTAACTAGAACTGGAAGCCGGAAGAGTTGCCAGACCCTGTGGAGTTAGGCCAGCAAGTCTCTCTGCTGGCCCTGATCCAACCCGCAGCTCATCTGTTCTGTCTCTTTCTTCCTCTCATGTCAGTGGGGGATGAGTGGGGTGGGTGTGGAAACATTATGAAGGCAGTGGGGCCAGGGGTGTCCCACCCACACTTCCTCTCTGGGTGTTTTCAACGCCTTTCCCCATTTCACTTCATTCTACCTCTCCTGGAGAACCCATCGCATACCTATTTATTTACTGTAAGATTTGTATACTGGTTTTGGTTAAAGAAGGCCGCAACAAATCCGTAATCACAAAACACAGAAAAGGTGCAGTTAAACATAACAACGAGCAAAGCAGAAGGAGCAGCAAAAACAAATTAAAAAACAAGCAGCAATAATTTATTTAAATGCAAAACCCCTCAGAAGGCAGCTTCTTAGACAAAATTGAAATAACACGAAGTTTCAAAAATTAATAACCAGTGAGAACAATAAAAACAAAACGCCACCCCCAGGAATGCAAATAAGTCCCGTGGCATAGTCCAATAAATCATCTCTTGGGAGAACGCCATGAAAAGGAAGCGGATCTTTAAGGCTTTCCTACAGGCCCCTGAGGCTACTGTCTGGCAAAACCAAATCCAGGCAGGGGAGCAAAGTAGCAGATATTAACAGTGATCTTTATGATTAATTTTGGAAAGGGCCAGGCGGGCTACTGGGCAAAGGAGCTCCATGGGGCCACAGGAGAGAAGCTCCTGTCCCACCAGCCTAACTCCATACAGCGGTGGAATGAGATTCCCTCCAGAATCGTGTGAGAGACTGTAGCCCTTTCGCTAACATGGACCCAAATGGCCTAGGGCTTGAAGAGGGGAGAAGTAACACACCCTGGAATGGGCTTGGGACATGAACTGGGGGTCACTCATGTGCTCCAAAGAGTGGATTCCCAACAGCGATTTGGCAGAACATTCTGCCTGTGCTGCAGCGTCCAAATCCTCTCCAAGGGCAGCCCCACCCAAAGTACGTTGCAACAGTCCAACCTCCCAATTGCCAGAGCATGGGTGACAGCGGCCATGAGTTCTGTGGAGGGCGGTTCTGTGGGGAATGCTCTGGATAATCACAGCTCTCGAATACGAGAGGTATGAGAAGGAGCCCTAGAAGCCTCAAAAGGCCAGTGCATGAAAGGAAAACAGGACCATGAAGGTCCATGAAGGTCCACCAGCCATCAGAGGGAGCCCTGTGATTTGTGGGTCCCACTATACAGTCCCACTATAGACCCAAGGAGGACTTACCGGTCATTCCCACTTGGACAAGCAGCTCTTCCTTTTCTTCAAGCCAGAAGACGAGGTCCGGCTTGGGCATCAGAGGCCCTTCTTCAGGGGAGAACAACACCCAGAACGACACGGCGTTACTTATGAGTTTTAAAAAATCACCTCTGTTTCCCCACCACAAATCCCCCCCCAAAACGACCAATGGAAGGAAGGCATCTCAAAATAGGCCAGGCGCAGGTGGTGAGAGGAGGTGGTGGACCTGAAACCCTCCACCCAGGGTCTGTTGCTTGCCAGGCTAGGGCTGAAACACCCGGTGGCCAACAGGGCCATGGCAGCCAGTTGTCTTCCCCTCTCTGCCGTATCTCAGCGGAAGGGAGGTCACGGGAGGAGGAGGACCAGCCCAGAGTGCAGGACGCGGAATCATGGGCTCAAGTGACAGGAAACCAGATTCTGTCTGGACATCAGGAAAAACATCCTGACTGTTAGAACGGTACTATTATTGAACCAATTACCTAGGGAAGTCGTAAACCTTCAAGAGGCAGCTGGACAACCATCTGTCAGGCATGCTTTAAGGTGGATTCCTGCATGGAGCAGGGGGTTGGACTGGATGGCCTCATAGGCCCTTTCCAACTCTTACCATTCTATGGTTCTATGAAGCACCGGCTTGGACCATCCCTCCATCTCCACAGGAGAGCCAGGAGGCACCACCGGGCCCCCGGTCAGAAAAGGGCTACTTACCCAGAGAGGCCACCATCCCATGATTCTCCAGCATGACTCTCCTGTAGAGCGCCCTTTGGCCCGGATCCAGCAGAGCCCACTCCTCCTTGGTGAAGGACACGGTCACCTCCTCAAAGGACACCAATGCCTGGAAAAAGAAGAAGGGAGCGTTCTCTCCTGAGCAAAGCTTCAGGCGCTCCTGCTGCTGCCCTGGCAAAAGGGGAAACAAAATGAAAATACAGGCAATGACAGTAGAAAAGTATTTTTTAGAGGACACACAACAAAAATCACAACATAGAGAATCATAGTAGAGTTGGAAGACACCTCTAAGGCCATCGAATCCAACCCCCTGCCTCTTGAAGAGAATAGAGGGGAACCAGTACCTCACGTGATTTGGAAGCTATAATGCAGCCCAAAATAGCCTTTGCTTTTTTTGCATCCACGTCCCACTGTTGGCTCATATTCAGCTTGTGATCTACAACAATTCCAAGATCCTCCTCGCTTGTTGTGTTGCTGAGCCAAGTATCCCCCATCTTGTAACTGTGCATTTGGTTTCTTTTTCCTAGGTGTAGAACTTCGTTCCCCTCTATTCGGCACTGGTTAGGCCTCACCTTGAATACTGCATCCAGTTCTGGGCACCACACTCCAAGAAGGATGCAGACAAGCTGGAGCGCGTTCAGAGGAGGGCAGCAAGGATGATCAAGGGTCTAGAAACAAAGCCCTATGAGGAGAGACTGAAAGAACTGGTCACATTTAGCCTGGAAAATAGAAGGCTGAGGGGAGACATGATAGCACTCTTCAAATACTTGAAAGGTTGTCATACAGAGGAGGGCCAGGATCTCTCCTTGATCAACCCAGAGTGCAGGACGCGGAATAATGGGTTCAAGTTACAGGAAACCAGATTCCGGCTGGAAATCAGGAAACATTTCCTGACTGTTAGAGCAGTATGACAATGGGCTCTCCCACATTAGAGGCCTTCAAAAGGAAGCTGGAAAACCATCTGTCAGGGTTGCTTTAAGGTGGATTCCTGCATTGAGCAGGGGGTTGGACTTGATGGCCTTAGAGGCCCCTTCCAACTCGACTATTCTATGAAGTGAGAAAAGATGGGTTTTTTCCTGAATACAAGATCTGCAGATCACACAGCAGATGTCTTTATTGTCTTACATCTCAGTGGGAGGCCTTGGAATCGTAACACTTCCCTTACCTGAGCAGAGGGCAGAACAGCCTTTTCAACTTCATCACACTGAGGAGTGGGACACACCATGGATATTCTCCCAGTGCCTGTGAGATTGGGGGGGGGGGGGGGAAGCGAGAAATCAGCATCTATCTTTTCGACAGCAGTTCTTTGTACAAAAACCACGACATCTTATTCGGCCTGGAGCACATTCCAAGGGGGTGGGCCCACATTTCTCTCCTCACCAACATCTTCCACTCTTTGCTAAGGGAGATCCCTCCCCACACATCCCTCAGCCTCCTTTCCTGGAGATCCCTCATGAGACTACTGTATGGAAAGGGTGGTGGTGGTGGCCTCCTCACTGTCTCCTGCTGCCCCCCAAGAGCTGCCTGCATTTGCTCTCTCTGCTTACTGCCTGCCTGGAGTTCTGCACTGCCGTCTCCTTCTCCCCATTTTCCACCCAAGCTCACTTTATTGATTTATTTTTATTTTATTTATTACATTTATATACCACACCCCATAGCCGAAGCTCTCTGTGCGGTTTACTTTGATTTCACCAGATTCCTCTGAGATGCAGCAGCAACTTAGGAAACTCTTGCTGTGGCTTCCAGAAAGGACTGTGCGTGTGTGTGTTTGGGGGGGGGGGGGGGTGTGTCACTCCGCCTACTCTGCCGCTTTAAGCCTAGAACTACAGTTGCCAGGAGCCAGCATCCGAGATTCGCAAAGCAGGGCCAGGTGAGGTCACGAGGGGGGGCAGGGGGGGAGCCACGCTGGAAACAGAAGCCCTTATGGACTCTCTGCGGAGAGGCTGCGAGGAATCAAGTGGGCGAAACTACTAAAGATATTTGCAAGAAACCTCAAGGCATCGAATCTCACACTCTTCTGAGTTAAATAAAACAGGGCAGAGGAAACGGGCTCAGTCAATCAGGGAGCCTGGCATGGTGTAGTCCTGCCAACCCCCATCTCAAAGCACCCACCTTCCAAGCGCTCCTGGAGAAACGGCTCTTCTTCCAACCAGGAGATGAGGTGAGGCTGAGGAATCAGAGGCCCTTCTGCAAGAGAAATTGCAAAGGACAGGTAACAGTTGCTTCTTGTAGCTGTCAGGGTGCCTTTGCTCCCCGACCTCTAAGCCAGAGACAGAAGCGGCAAGACATTTTAAAACCAGCAAGTAGGAGGTAAAGGGAGAATACGGAGGACCTAGAATCCTCCACCTGGTGTCTGTTCCTTGCCCAGCTAGGACCGAAAGACCAGGCAGGAAATGGCCACCACCGAGGAGGCCACTGCTGCTTCCCTCTCATGGCTGTGTCTCCACACCAGGAAGGGACACATCCCTGTCTAGACACCTCCCCCACCCCCCGACTGAAAAGGAGAATCGGGAATTCTCCCTCAATAGGCTCCTTACCCAGAGAGGCCACCATCCCATAATTCTCAAGCATGACTTCCCTGTACAGCACCCTCTGGCCCGGATCCAGCAGAACCCACTCCTGCTTGGCAAAATGTACGGCCACCTCCTCAAAGGAGACCGGAGCCTGGAAGAAAAAGGAAGCATTTCTCAGCGCAAAAAAAAATAATAAAAAAATTAATGCAGGCAAGCGTCTTAAGTCTTAGAGAAATCCAAAAAAGGGTGGCCAAACGCAACCTTCATGAGCATAACTGAGAAATCCCGTGACTTCTGCCCTCTGTCTCAAAGCATCCCATGAATTTTATTTATTATCTGAAACAGATTTGGGAGAATTTTGGACTCTTCTGTTTTCAAAGGGGAGCAGACAAAGTTTCTGTGTCCTGGGATGATGATGATGATCTTGTTCTGCCCCAAAAGGGATCAGACCTTCTGCATCAGGCAGAAGCTTGTCTCATCTGCCTGCAAGAAGACGTGTGTGTGTGTGTGTGTGTGTGTGTGAGAGAGAGAGAGAGAGAGAGGGTGGGGTAGGGATGGAGTTCCTTTAAGTCTCATAAAAGAAAGGGAAGCATTCTTGCTGCCCCTTGGGGGGGGGTCTCCCCAGCAACCCCTCCCTTACCTGAACTGGCTCCATCCTGGCTCTTCCCACTTCGCTGCACAGAGAAGGGAGGATCCAGAACATCTCCCTGGTGTCCTTCTGCTGCCTGGAAAGGGGGAGAGGGAGAGAGAGAGAGATGAGCATCCATGGCTTTCCATGGCAGTTCCTTGTGTGATGCAAACAGCCCTCATCCTCTTTGCTTTGGGTCACACTTCTGGGTTTGATCCAATATGCCTGAGAGGGTTTGCCCCCCCATCTCTCTCCCCACATTTGGGGAGATCCAACCCCACTTTTTAATGTGAAGATAGAGCAGGAGGCTGGAGTGAAACAGCCCTGGTATCCAGTTGGTCTTGGGATCTCCAAAGCAGAAAGTGTGCAGCCCAAACATTTCCACGTCTGCATCTATGTAACATTATTTTCTGCATCTGGGTAATACGGGTGAAACAATGTAATAATAATAATAATAATAATAATTTATTTCTTATAATAATAATATATATTATAATAATATTAAAATAATAATAATAATAATAATAATAATAATAATTTATTTCTTATTTTGAGGCGGGGAACAATATTAAATTCAAATAATATAAAAGACATAAAACTGATTAAAAACATATAAAATTATTAAAATAACAATATAATAATTCGACTGGGCAGGCCTGCTGGAAGAGATCAGTTTTTATGGCTTTCTTAAACTCAGAGAGACTGTTAAGCTGATGAATCTCTCCCGGCAGTGGTTATGTTTACTTGTGGTGTTGCATTTCAAGGATTTCAATAATAATAATAATAATAATAATAATATGTAGGTGAGTTTGTCTAAGTGACTCTCTTCAACCTCTGGCTCTCTTCTAATATGCAGAGGTTATGAAACTGTGTGGAATTAACCCTCATCTGCAAAATGGGAATGTTGACTGTGATTCACAGGGTTATTACAGACTATGACCTTTCTATCCAATTGAGAGATGTGAAGGCCTGGGGGGGGGGGGGGGAACCCCAGATCTTCTTTTGGGGAGGGGGAAGGAATTCTTTAAGAGAAAATATTTACAAAAAATGAATAAAACATCACTCTTCAATTAATTGTTTGAGATTGCTTAAAGAGTCTTTAATATGACTGCATGCCATTCATAAACTGAGTTTCCCCTCGCTAAATAAAATCTCAATAACTTTTCCTTTAGTTCAGATTTACCACCCTACAAAATGGAATCAATTGGGGAATTTTCCTAAACTTCCTCATAAACAGGAATGTGATGTATAATTTAGTTTGTTCCTAAAATTATCATGTTTGGTATATTAAACGTGAAAGATTATTCAGACAATAATTATAAATGTACTTTTAAAAGTTTTTTTAATATAATGATCATTTTATGAGCAAACCAAATTATATATAACGTAACTTCATGAATATAAAGGCTGCTCTATGTTCTTAAAGGAGCCCTCCCCAACCTGATGCCCTCCAAATCTTTCAGGACTACAATTCACACAAGCATTCATGACCATTGGCCTTGCTGCCTGGGAGCAGAAGACCAAAATATATTTGGGCACCCGATTGGGGAAGGCAACAAAGTGATTTTAGATATAAACTCCATATTTTTAAAACATTTCCCCCCCCTAAATTATTTCTTGATTGATTACATTCTAATCTGCCCAATAACTAAATGTTCTCTTGGTGGATTACAAACAGTTAAAAAACTTAAATGAATGCACAGAACAGATAAAAATACATAAAATGCAATGCAAATACTTAAAAGAATAAAATGCTATATAATGCAAGACAATTAACAGCACAGGTACTGATAAGACAGCCCTAATAAGCTAGAACTGGGTCTTCAAAATGCCTGGGAGAAATTTAAAGTCTTTGCCAGATGTCAAAAAGACACACACACAGGGAGAGAGAGTTTGAAAATGTCTGGAAATTTCACATCTCTAGTTAAATTCCTTGCCCCACCCCTCACCTGTAACATTGGTATCACTGGGACCATAGAGGGACCCATCCTTATGTGTGGAGCACACCCCACCCTAGATAATGGGGAAGGGCACGCTCCTCCTTTTAAAGGCTTTACATATCTTTCTTCAACCATACTACCAGCATGGTTTGCATAAAAGTAAAGTCACAACATAATGAAAGACATAAATGATGCAATGAAAAAATAAGATAGTGGCAGCAATTAAAAGAGTTCAGTTAAAAAAGCCTGGGAGGGTTTAAAAAGAAGAAGAGGTTTCCATCCACTGCCCAAATTGCAACATTTTACGGAAAGACAACTCTAGATTGCTGCAATTGCAAAAAAAAAACCCTCCCTCCCTGCTGCCTTCTCAGCAAGGGCTGCCTTTGCCTTTATTATCAGAGGCAGCAGGCCTATGTAGGGTGGATAGGAGGATAGGGCTCCTGTATTATCTTTAACAGTTGTAGAGAAAAGGGACTTTCACCAGGTGCTGCATGCATACAAAGGACACCTGCTGAAATTCCTTTTTCTATGCCACTGTTAGAGATAATGCAGGAGACTCGTCCTCCTTTCCGGGGGGGGGGGGGGTCACCCGATGCCTAAGTGCACCAGTGGCTGGGGAACATGGGCCGGAGGGTGCTGCTGCACCCGTGCCCTGTTTGTGGGTTTCCCCTTGGAGCAGCTGCTCGGCCACTGTGCGAACAGGGTGCTGGACTGGATGGACCCTGGGCCTGATCCAGGCTCAGGGCTCTTCTGATGTTCTCCTACTCTCTCTGCCTCCCCCTTTTCTGCCTGCCTGGAAGGGTTTTCCCTGCAGCCTCCTCACCCCCTATCTCCCCTTCCCCGCCCAGGCCCACCTGGAACTCACCTGGGCTCTCTAAGCCTGGGATACAGCAGCAGCAGCCCAGCCGGCTGGCTGGCTTGGAGGTACAAATGGGGCACTTCCGCTTCCGGGGAGAAACGTGAGGGGCCAGGAAATGGCATTCACAATAGGCCACCTCCCTCTTCCTCCTCCCCCTCCGTGCTTCTCTAGGAGTGAGGACTCACTCATCTTAACCCTTTTCAGGGGAGCGCAGGTGTTAGAACTACCTGCAGGTTCCGGGAGGGGGAGGGGGAAGAGGGAGAAGCAGGAGCTTTCTGGGCGGTTCACAAAACGTTAAAACCATCAGACTGGAAGTAACTGGTTGCTTTCCATTGCACTTTGCCCAGTACTGGAGTGGGGAGGGGAGACAGCCCTGCTGCTTTGAAACTGTGCAGTTGTGAGGGGCAGTGTGATGTTTCGACTGGGAGCCATGAAGAGTTTTAGACTGACACTTCCGGGTTCCTTGCAAAACTCCCCAAAGATAACAAACGTCAGAAGTTTCTGAATTTTACTCGCCTTGTCCTGAGGCTGCAGCAGATCCGCCTCCAAAGACGTCTCTGAGGCCGAGCTAGAAGCTGCACTACAGCGCCTGATTTTACATTAAAAGATCTTCAGGGCTTTGCAAACACCCCCACCCCCCAGGCGCACTGAAGTGGCTGCATTTCTATTTATAGGAATAACGACCAACTAGCATCTCCCCCCCACACCACTACACTCGCCCCCCCCCCCCAGCCCAGCCCCCCCAGCCCAGAACATTATGGAACTCACTACCACTAGATGTGGTAATGGCCACCAATTTAGATGGCTTTAAAAGGGAGTTGGATAAATTCCTGGAAGAGGAGAAGATGTTTCCCTACCAAATGGTGCAAACGGGCTTACTGCCTCGGATCCTGGAGGTAGCACATAACCATCAAGGTTAGTAGCTACTGATCACCTTCTCCTCCAGGAATCTATCCAAGCCTCTTTTAAAGCCATCCAAATGGGTCACCATCACCACCTCTTGTGTCACACAGAAGATCCCCCCCCACATGAACCCCATGTGCCCCGGCCTCCCCTCCCCTCCTTATGCACTTCCCAGAGCCAAGTTTTAGATTGGAAGCTTCTTGGGGCAGAGACCTCCTGTTTGTTCTCTGTAAAGCACCAGGCACACTTGGAAGGAAGGATATCTGGGGGGGGGGGGGTATCCGAAGGGTTTGGCAAACTCTGGAGGAGATTGGGGGGACTATAGGGGGGCTGCAGTGAAGAGGAGAAGGAAAGGGTAACATTGGTGGTCAAAAGACCAAGAGAAGAGCCCTGATGCCGGACCAGACCAAGGGACTCTCTAGTCCAGCATCCTGTTCCCACAGCAGCCAGCCAGATGCCTCAATGGGAAGGAAGCCCACAAGCAGGGCAGGAGCAGAATAGCCCCCTCCCTCCCATGTTCCCCAGCATACTGCCTCTGAAACGGGAG
This sequence comes from Anniella stebbinsi, assembly GCA_029215795.1. Taxonomy (NCBI): domain Eukaryota; kingdom Metazoa; phylum Chordata; class Lepidosauria; order Squamata; family Anniellidae; genus Anniella; species Anniella stebbinsi. Next base: position 184,129,312 of record JARDYH010000005.1, read on the forward strand.
GCAGCAAATAATAGGCTAACCAGATAAAATCCAGGTCAGGGCTCCTATAACTTTAACAGTTATAGAGAAAAGGAAATTTCAGCCAGTGTCATTTGTATGCAATTAGTTCCTGGTGAAATTCCTTCTTCATTACAACAGTTAAAGTTGCAGGGGCCCTGCCTTCTTTTGTATATGGTCACTCTAGTATAGTGCCTGCAACTTTAACTGTTGTGATGAAGAGGGAATTTCACCAGGAACTAATTGCATACAAATGACACTGGCTAAAATTCCCTTTTCTCTACAACTGTTAAAGGGTGCCTCTACAAGAGAGGTTTAATGCGCTTTGAAGGTTCATTAAAATTTTACCTCTACAAGAACGGAGTGCAAATCGGGCGTAGAGGCACGTTATCTCCCCGATAGTGTGCATTTTCAAATGCGCGTTAAATCGCGAGTTTTATTTTGCTCCGGCCGTTAAAGCGCATTTTCCCCATGTGAACAAGTGATTATGCGCATTAACTTCTTGTAAAGCGCTTTTTGGACATCTATTAATGCGTTTCGCCGCCTCTCGCTGCCTCCCGTGCAGAGGGATTAGGAGTAAATGCCCGTCTGCGATAATGCGCATAATCGCCGAACCGGGCGCAAAAGCGAATCCTTGTAGAGGGAGCCAAAGTTACAGGAGCCCTGACCTGGATTTTATCTGGTCACCCTAGCAAATAACCAACAGGTCTAGTGGTCTTGATAACCTTCTCCTCCATGCAGTCATCAAACCCCCTTTTCAAGCCATATCAGCCCAAATTTTGTATTTGTTCATTTAAAAGTTTTGTAAGGTGCCTTTTTGGGTAAATGTTTGACTCTCCCTCTTTCTCTCTACCATAATGCAATCACAGCAGCAAAAAAGCCCAACACAGCCAGAAGGCCTGACGGACCCCCGCCTCCCCCAACCAGATGCCCTCCAGTTGTACTGGACTACAACTCCCAGCATCCTAGACCATTGCTCATGCTGGCTGGGAGTGATGGGAGTTGAAGTCCAAGCCATTGGGGGGGATCTAAGTTGGGGGATTCTGCTCTTCCCACAAGGCCTCTGCAACACAAGATTTGAACAGGCCAGGAGGGACGAAACACACCTTTGGAGAGGGGCCCAGAGCCTGGCTGAAATGGCTGAAGAGACCCCCCCCCCTCAAACAATTTATTTATTTTATTCCATTTGTATACCGTCCCATAGCCGAAGCTCTCTGGGAGGTTTACATAAGATTAAAACTATTAAAAACAATATACAAAAATTAATACAGCAAAAATATATAAAATGCACACAAAATACACATACATTTAAAACCACTATAATAACTTTAAAAAGTTATAAACCTAAAATATAAAACAAACCCAGGCTCATCAGATATTGCTAAATGCCCAAGAGAAGAGGAAAGCCTTGACCAGGTGCTGAAAAGATAACAATGTTGGCACCAGGCGGGCCTCGTCAGGGAGATCGTTCCACAATTCAGGGGCCACCACTTGGAGGAGGACCTTAGATGTTGAACGTAGTGTTCGGGTAGGTTCATGTCGGGAAAGGCGTTCCATCAGGTATTGTGGTCCCAAGCTGTGTAAGGCTTTATAGGTTAAAACCAGCACCTTAAATTGGGCTCGGAAACATACAGGCAGCCGATGCAAGTGGGCCAGAGTAGGTCATATATGCTCGAACCTTCTGGTCCCAGTTATCAATCTGGGCGCTGCATTTTGCACAAACTGCAGCTTCCGAACCGCCTTCAAAGGCAGCTCCACGTAGAGCTCATTGCAGTTATCTAATGGAGATTACCAGAGTGTAGACAACTGAAGCCAGGTTATCCCTGTCCAGATAGGGGCATAGCTGGGCCACCAACCAAAGTTGGTAGAAGGCACTCTGTGCCACCGAGGCCACTTGAGCCTCAAGTGACTGAGATGGTTCTAGGAAGAACCCCCAAGCTACGAACCTGCTCCTTCAGGGAAGCCCTTTACATGCTTAGAGTGCGGAAAGAGCTTCAGTCAGAGCTCAAACCTTGACACACATCACAGGATCCATACTGGTGAGAAGCCTTTTAAATGCTTAGAGTGCGGGAAGAGTTTCACTGATTGTTCGGGTCTAAAAAGTCATCACGGGATCCACACAGGCGAGAATTCTAATAAATGCTTACTGTGCAGAAAGAGTTTCACTAATAGTACGGGCCTTAAAAGTAATCACAGGACCCACACTACTGAGAAGCCCTTTACATGCTTAGAGTGCGGAAAGAGCTTCAGGCAGAGCTCAAACCTTGACACCCATCACAGTAAAGCTACTGGTGAGAATCTCTATGGATGCTTAGAGTGCAGGAAGAGCTTCAGTCAGAGCTCACACCTTAATGCCCATCACAAGATCCACACAGGCGAAAAGCCCTATGAATGCTTAGAATGTGGGAAAAGTTTCAGTCGCATCTCAAGCCTTAACCGCCATCACAGGAGCCACACAGGCAAGAAGCCTTTTAAATGCTCAGAGTGCGGGAAGAGTTTCATTGATCGTATGGGTCTTAAACGTCATCACAGGATCCACACAGGCGAGAAGCCCTTTAAATGCTTAGAGTGTGGGAAGAGTTTCAGTTGGAGCTCAGACCTTGACACCCATCACGGGGTCCACCCTTGTGAGAAGCCCTAGAGTTGCTTAAGAGTGCAGGAAGAGCGTCACTGATAGCAGCATCACAAAAACCATCAGAGGATCATCTTAGTAGATTAGCCTTATCACTCCTTAGAGTGCCAGAAGAGCTTCAGTCATTGTAGAACCTTTAATCAGTATCAAAGAATCCAGACAGGCATGAAATCCCATCAATGTTTTGCATGCAGGAACAACTTCCAACATTGGAAGTACCTGAAATCACATCAAAGAACAGACACAGGAAGGAATCTGTTCAATCTTAGCAATTTACGGAATCTGGGAAGATTTTCAAAGGGAGGACAGGCCTTCCTTTTCAAAGACTCAAGCCCAGGGGGAAAGATCCAGTGTGTTGGGAAATTACAGCAGTTCAGGGCCATGCAGATGAGTCATTTGGACATTCTGTGTGTCATATTGTATCCTGTTTTGCAGTTAGTTCAAGCTTCCCCATAACCTTGGGGGGTGATCTTGAGCAGAGTGGTGGATCTAAATCGCAGATTTGTCTTTTCTCTGGGGCAGACGTGTGGAATCTATGCAAGCAAAGCCTCCTTTCCATGTTACAAGTGGCTGCCTTGCAACCAACAGTACCATGGTGGAACCAGCACCCCAAGGCCTCATCTCTTGACATGACTTTGCAAGTTGCTGGGAATGTTGGGAGAAACACCCCTGAGAGAGTAGCTAACTCACGCTGCTGATTACTGCAAGAAATTCGTGAACATGCTGAGCCTGAACGCCTTCTCTTGTGCTCCAGCCTGATTTGGAAAATATCGTGCGTGTGATCAATTGGTTTCCAAGTTTGAGCGAACTTCTCTAAGAGAACCCTTTGTGCCTTCTTCATGAGCTTCTGTGCTTTTGGGCAGACTCTCCAGCTCAGCTGTGTTGCTTTGCCGATAGAAGCTCTCGGAGCATCTTCTGAAGCCCCAACGCAGAAGTGGACTCGATTTCTTCCACACACCCCACATGGAACGATAGAGAATGAACTGACAAGAACAGCCTCTTCTGGACAGGGATAGCTTGGCCACAGTGGTCCAGGCGTTCGTAACCTCAAGACTGGACTACTGCAAACTGCTCTCTGTGGGGCTGCCCTTAAGGCTGCTGCTGACGCTGGAGCTAGTGCAGAACGGACCAGCTTGGCTGTTGTTGGGAGCAGCCCCTTTTCAGCATGTCACTCCTTTGATGAGGGAACTGCACTGGCTGCTTAATGGCTATAGGGCCAGGTTTAAGGCTGTAGTGTATAAAGCCCTAAACAACTTGGAACCAGAATACCTGAGACAGCACCTTCTCCGTGGGGAAAGGCATGCTTCTGGTGGTTCCACATAGACCTTTGGCCTGATTGGAGTCCACCAGGAGAAGAGCCTTTAGTGTGGTGGCCCCTTCTCTATGGAACTCCCTGCCCCTGGAGGTTAGGCAGGCACCATCACTAGGGTGATTCTGGCACGTCCTGAAAATAACCCTTTTCCAGGAAGCCTTCCTCCACTGATTAGCCAATGTTTGTATTGGTCCTTTGTTTTGAATTTCACAAATTTAATTTGCTGTTTTTTAATCTTTCTTTTTATTGTTTTATTCCTATGTGCACCACACTAGACTCTATTGGAGATATGTAGCACATATAAATCTAGTAAATAAATACAAATCATTTTGTGACTATTCCTGTGATAATGCACGTGAGCTCTGTTGTCTTAAATCTCTTGTTGTATTTTAAATTTCTCTATTGCTGCTAGTTTTTTATTATTATTTCAATTGTATATAAACAGCTTTGATATTGCAGTTTTAAGCTTGTACATTTTATATGAAACTGATACCTGGAATGGATCCGCAGCCCCGCCTGAATGGGAGCCACCAGCCTCTACTTCCCAGCAATCTCAACAGGAAATAGCTGGTTTTTATTGCCTTTCGCTGCGATCAGGATATGCTGAATTCTACTCGTGTGGGTTCTACGGGGCGTCCTCAGAATGAAACTTCCAAAGATAGAACTTGAACAACCATGTCTTTATTAAGCATTCAATGATACAAACCCGTAACAATTCTCCAATAAAGATGAATGCCAATTCGTCCTTCGAAATCCACAGAAAAACATGGATTTCTTGCTTGCAACTTTTCAGTGGGCCCATCCCAAAGTGCCTTACTTTTCTCCAGAGGCTGAATATTGCAGGAGCTACTTTGTAGATTTCTTAACTTTAATTCACAGGGCAATCCCCAATTTGTAGTTCAAGCTGTCATTCAAGGTAGTTGTCCTGGAATAATAATAGAATTCTAACATATACTGAAAGATGCAAGAAAGATTCCCCATTTGAAATGCTCCAGTGCAAAAGCATCAGTTATCTCGTGCAAGGGGAGAAGAGCCTATAATCCAACATCTGTCCTCTGACATTCAGCTCCCAGGCAGAAGAAGCTGGGGGTACCTCTACAAGAGGCATTTAAAGCTCTTTCAAGGCGCATTAAAAAAATTACCTCTACAAGAACGGAGCGCAAATCGGGCGTAGAGGTGCGTTATCTCTCCAATTATGCGCATGATCGAATGCGCGTTAAATAGCGAGTTTTATTTTGCTCCGGCCGTTAAAGCGCATTTTGACTGTGTGAATAAGCGCTTATGCGCATTAACTACTTGTAAAACGCATTTTGGACATCTGTTAATGCGCTTCGCCGCCTCTCTCCGCCTCTCATGTAGAGGGATTAGGCGTAAATGCGCTTCTGCAATTATGCGCATAATCGCCTAACCAGGCGCAAAAGCGAATCCTTGTAGAGGGGACATGGCTCTTTTCTTAGGGGGCGGGGTCTGTGCTTTCTCCTCCGAGTGAGGACTCCGCCCCATGAACTCAACCATCTCTTCCACAGGGGCAATGTGAGCAGAGGCTTCGCTTCCTCTCCCTGCCTTGCTTGAGCTGAAGCAGGAGACGGAGGTGATGTGCGGGAAACTCAACAGCGGGACTGACCGAGCCCGAGGAGGAGGAGGAGCCCTTAAGGAAGGGAGGGTGGGCTAAATCCTGGCAGGAGCAGCCCAGTGCAAGCCAGAGGACGCATGGAGACGCAGCACCCTCGGCAGGAGAAGTGATCAGGTCAGGAGCCGCCAAGGGTGGGACCCAGAGGACTCCCACGATCAGAACTGGTCCCTTCGACAAGAACGGCAGAGAGGAGTCACATCTGCAATCAAAGGGGACCCTCTCCATAGTCCCCCACTGGCCCAGGGGCTTCTGCTCACTCCACACCCCACATTGTGCTTGCATGTGAGTCTGAATACCTCAGATTGCTGTGCTAAAACCTGCTTCCCTTTGCTTAGGGTTGCTGTAATTCCCTTGATTGCCTAATGAGGTTATTTTAAAGCTGCCTGCACCGGTCTGAAAAATGCCACGGGTTGTGTCAGTCCCATTTGCTTCTTAAGGAGCTGTGCTAAATTTACACTACTGCATGATAGCGGTATTGAAGCATGCTGGTAAATGCTGGGCTGCAGTTGTTCAAAGGACGCACCCTTTACAGCATCACAAATTGATTTTAAAATATACACAAAGACCCACCATAGCAGGAACTGGTTTTTTAAATGATGTAAGGAACCGCTCTGCCAAAAATATTAAAATAAATAATTTTAAAGCTGTGAAAGCCTCTCCAACCCCAGAAACAGATTTATATGAAATGCACAAGCACCTGAAGCACCAGAAATTGATTTTAAAAATCTACAGGGACACCAAAAACCCAAATATATTGACGTAAAACAAAACCTCCAGGCTCTGCAGCACAGCTCTGCCCTCTTCGCCTGTCTCTGCTTGTGATGCAGATGACACTTTGGATTTGAGCATCTCAAGAGTAGGAGGAACCCCCTGGCTCCCCCCTCCCCCACAATCTCCAGTTTCCCCCTGAGTTGTGGTGCTCGCCTGCATTGTGAGGATGGCAGGGAGGGTGAGAAGGGGCTCCTTCTTTTGAACCTTTTTAGGGCTGCTGTAGAGAGGAGAGGCTTCAGATGCTCCCGATGTTTGTGAAAGGGTGAAGCAACAGAAGGAAGGAAAGTCTCTCTTCCTGCTTCTTCCAAAGGCCTTCCTGTTCCCAGCCCAGGTCTCCTCTCCTGGCAGGAAAGAAAAAGGGAAGATCTGTTCCCTGAGGTTGCCGAGGAAGGAGAGACGTCAGCAGGTATGTGCTTCGGACTGAGGGGACCCTTTGTGAGATCGCTCAGTTATCTCCCAGTCCCTAACCTGCCTTTTTGGGGCAAGCCATGGGAGAAGATGGCGGTCTCAATGCTAGGTAGAGTTTTGCAAAAAACTGACCATTTGGATCCCAGGTTCCTTCCTGGGTTTGTCATGAAAAGAGTCTTGATCACTCTCAAGCAGCTGACCTATACCAGGAACTTGCATGGGGAAGTTCAAACCTGTTGATTTTCTCAGCAGCTGTAGAAACCATCAACCATTGGATCATAAGAACGTAAGAGAAAAATGTTTTGGCAACAACTTCTACAAGAATAAAAGAAGGTGCACTAAAATTAGTGTGGAAGTGGTATCTGACCCCTGTGATGTGCAGGGAGACCCCGGATCGGATCGGGACCTGGATTAGAACTTCCAATTTTGTCCTGGATGGGATCGGACAAAATCGGAGGCCCCGGGGACTGGATTGGGCCCGATCCTGATCCGAAAATTGGATATCCGATTTTCGGATCGGCCGCCATTTTTCATTTCCCCATAGACTTGCATTGGGGGAAAGAAAGCTTCCCCCAATGCAAGTCTATGGGGAAAACATGGCGGCGGGTGGGTGTGTGGGAGCCTAACTCCCCCTCCCCCTCGCGCTTCTTACCTGGCGGGGCCGTCCTTTGCGGACAGCCCCGGCAGGTAAGACCCCCCCGCTTTCCGCTTCCATTGGCGAGCGCCCGCTGGCACCCGCCAATGGAAGCGGACAGCCCCGTCAGGGAAGACCCCCGTGATCGTCACCTGGCGGGGCGATCCGCTTCCATCGCCAGGCGCCCGTTGGCACCTGCCGATGGAAGTGGATAGCCCCGTCAGGGAAGCCCCCCCAGGTAAGCCCCCCCTGTGATCCTCCCGTGGCAGGGTTTATTTATTATTTTATTTATTTATTTATTTATTTCATTTCTAACCCGCCTCTCCATCTAGATCGAGGCGGGGAACAACACCAAATATAAATATAAAATAATAAAATAGATAAACCGTTAAAACAGATAAAAACAAATACATTATTAAAAACATCTTAAAATTAAACTGAATTGGCCTGCCGGAAGAGAACAGTCTTCACGGCTTTCTTAAATTCCAGAAGACTGCTAATTTGTCGAATCTCCTCCGGCAGGCCATTCCACAGCCTGGGAGCGGCAGAAGAGAAGGTCCTCTGGGTAACACTCGTCAGCCTAGTTCTGGCTGACTGGAGTAAATTCTTCCCAGGGGACCTGAGTGTGCGGGGCGGATTATACGGGGGAAGGCGATCCCGCAGGTAACCTGGACCCAAACCATGTAGGGCTTTAAAGGTAATAAGCAACACTTTATACGTCGCCCGGAAACTAATGGGCAGCCAGTGGAGTGATTTTAAGATTGGTGTTATGTGGTCACCCCTAGGTGTACCGGTGACCAACCTGGCTGCCATATTTTGAACTAATTGAAGTTTCCGGACTAGGCACAAAGGTAGCCCTATGTACAGCGCATTGCAGAAGTCGAGCCTCGAAGTTACCAGTGAGTGCACTACCATCTTTAGGTCTTCCAATTCTAGGAAGGGGCGCAGCTGGCGTATCAGCCGAAGCTGATAGTAGGCACTCCTGGCCGTCGCATCTATCTGGGCTGTCATTTGGAGCGACGGATCCAGGAGTATCCCCAAGCTGCGAACACAGTCTTTCAGGGGGGGTGTAACCCCATCCAGAACTGGTTGACACACCTCCAAACCCAGGTTGTGGCCTTTGACAGCAAGCACCTCCGTCTTGTCTGGATTCAGCTTCAGTTTGTTTTTCCTCATCCAGCCCATTACCGCCTCCAAACATTCATTCAGAGGAGACACACTATCCTTAGCTGACGATGTTGTCGAAGGCACAGAGAAATATATTTGGGTGTCATCAGCGTTCTGATAGCACCCCGCCCCATGCCTCCGGATGATCTCTCCCAGCGGTTTCATATAAATGTTAAACAGCATTGGGGAAAGCATGGCACCTTGTGGTACACCACATAGCAGCTCCTTCTTTGAAGAGCAGCTATCCCCAAGCATTACCATCTGGAACCTGCCCGAGAGATAGGACCGGAACCACTGAAGCACAGTGCCCCCGATTCCCAATCCCCTCAGGCGTTCCAGAAGAATACCATGGTTGATGGTATCGAAAGCCGCTGAGAGGTCCAGGAGTACCAACAGGGACACACTCCCCCTGTCAATACTCAGGCGTAGATCATCCACTAAGGCGACCATAGCAGTCTCAACTCCGTATCCTGCCCTGAAGCCGGTTTGAAATGGGTCTAGAAAATCTGTATCATCCAAAACTGCTTGAAGTTGGGAGGCAACTGCCCTCTCGATCACCTTGCCCAAAAACGGAAGATTTGATACTGGCCTGTAGTTATTAAGGTCCAGAGGGTCCAGGGAGGGCTTTTTTAGAAGCGGCCGTACTACCGCCTCTTTTAAACATGTTGGAAAACTCCCCTCCCTGAGAGATGCATTAATAATACATTGTAGATGTGATAGAACTGCATCTCCTCCCTGGACAACAAGCCAAGAAGGACAGGGATCGAGAGGGCAAGTCGTCGTCCTCACTTGTCCAAGCAGCTTGTCCACGTCCTCAGTACTCACCAACTGAAACTGATCCAGTGTAATTCCACTCGCGGAGTTACTGGACACTCCATTGTCAGCTTCTGCTATAATGATGGCGTCTAAGTCGGCTCTTATCCGAGAGATTTTATCTGTGAAATGGTCATTAAAGGCATCACAGCGAACTGCCGAAGGCTGTAAAATCGGGTTCGGGGGGGAAGGTGCCTGAGTTAGACCCCTCACCACCCTGAACAGTTCTGCTGGACGCGAATTCGCAGACGCAATGCGTGCAGAGAAGAAAGCTTTCTTCGCTGCACGTATTGCCACTCCATAGGAACGAAGATGTTTTCTATGTCGTGTCTTGTCAGATACAAGTCGAGTTTTCTGCCATCATCGCTCCAGTCGTCGTCCTTCCCGCTTCAACTCCCTGAGTTCTTCAGTATACCAAGGTGCCCGATTAGGAGCGGGTCGGAGAGGACGTTTAGGGGCGATCGTGTCGATAGCCCTAGTTAGATCTTGATTCCAACTGTTAACCAGGGCTTCTACAGGATGGTCGATGATACCAGCCATAGAACCCTCTAAGCCTTTCTGGAATCCAAGAGGATCCATCAGCCTTCGAGGGCGGACCATCTTAATCGGTCCGCCACCCCTGCAGGGGCGGGTGGTAGCCGTGATACTAACCCTGACCAGAAAATGGTCTGTCCATGACAACACGGAGGTATTTAGCACCTCTGCCCACAGATCTGTCTGTTCGGAACTGAAAACAGCATCGAGAGTGTGACCTGCTGAATCTGTAGGTCCAGAGACCAATTGGGATAGGCCCATGTTTGTCATGGATGCCATGAACTCCCGAGCTGCACCTGACAAACTGGTCCCGAATGGGATGTTGAAGTCACCCAGGACCAAAAGCCTGGGCGAATCCAACACCAGCTCCGAGACCAGTTCCGTGAGCTCGGCCAGGGAGTCTGATAGGCAGCGAAGTGGCCGGTACACTAACAGAATCCCTAGTCTATCCCTGGTCTTCAGACTCAGGTACACACACTCGATGTGATTCAATTCACGGACAGGAAGTCTGGTCAGGTTAAGATTATCCTTGTAAACCACAGCTACTCCGCCCCCCCGCCCACTTTCCCTCACCTGCTCACTGACACAGTACCCAGCTGGGAGGGCCTGGACCCATGTCGGGCCACTGTCATCTCCCAGCCAGGTCTCTGTGAAACATGCCAGGTCGGCCTTCTCATCTAGAAGAAGATCATGGATGATGTTTGTTTTATTTTTAACCGACCTGGCATTACATAGGAGCAAAGAGAGGTTTTGTGGGTGGCCTGGTTTGTTCTCCAAGATCCCCGGGGTAGCAGGGCGACTGGAAGGTAAGATAGGTGTTAGATATCTATCTCTCCTTCCCCTGTAATGGCATTTCACCCTGCTATCGCTATATCTCCCTTTGCCCTGCACAACACAAATTGCCACTCCCTGACACATTCTAACTGCCGTTCAGCTGGCTCCAATGTTGTCATTCCAGCCTCTGTTCAGCCTGGGCTTCTCAGAAGGAGGGTGAGGGAGGGGAAGGCTACAATGTCCTGTTTGCCTCTTTCTTTTCCTCTCCACTCTGCTGTTGTCACTCCAGCCTCCGCTAGCGCCCGCCGATGGAAGTGGAGAGCCCCACCAGGTAAGTCCCCCCCGATCCTCACCTAGCCAGGCTGTCCGCTTCCATTGGTTGGCGCCCGCCGATCCTCCAATTTTTCCCGAACTGGAACAGGTCCTTCCAGACCGGTTTGGGACAGATCAGACGATCCATAGGGGTGGTCGGAAATTGGATAATTGTATCCGATTTCCCCTGGATCGGCAACGGATCGTGGATCGGACCCCATCCAGTGCACACCCCTAAAAATCAGTCAGAGTGTATCTATCGCCCTTGTGCTGGAGAGGATGTGAAACCAACGGAACTCAAATTCATATGTGGTAGGAATGTAGGAAGGTCAGGAAGTTTTGGGATATGGTTTTTCAAGAAATAAGAAAAACTGCTGGTCAGGAGATTTGTAAAAGACCAGAGCTAGCTTTACTGGATATGTTTGTTAAAGAAAACAGAGAGATAAAAGACAAATATGAATTGGTTTTTTGTTGACAGTCACAAGGCAATTAATCGCAAGAAATTGGAAGACAGCTCGGATGCTGACAGGATCTTTGTGGAAAAAGAAAGGAAAATTGACACAGAAGTTAAGAATCCATAGAGGAATAAAGAAAAGAGATACTTTCAGGGTGGATTGGCAAAAATATATAGACTCTATGAAAAGGAATCAAATAGAATGACTCTGGTAGAAGCTTACAGAAATTTGTGGGACTCATGAAAAGCAGATAATTGATAAATGAAATGGAAATTTAATATAAGAAAATGAAAATGAAAGATATAAAAAGGAAAACTCTGTATGCATTAAGTAATGGGGAGGGTTTTTTTCTTTTGATTTCATTGTATTTTCATTGTTAAATAAATAAATAAATAAATAAATAAATAAATGAAAAAGAATAGAAAAAGGAACGTCAGAAGAGCCCTGATACTGGGCTGGAACCAGGATTCATTCAGTGCAGCTTTCTATTCACACAGTAGCCAAACAGCTTTCAACCAGGGACCCACAAGCAGGACATGGTCTAAAAGTACCCTCCCACCCATGTTCCTCAGCAACCGGTTTCTACAGGCTTCCTGCCTCTGATACTGGAGGTTGCACTTAGCCATCGGGCTAGGAGCCCATCATAGCCTTCTCCTCCAGGAATTCCTACAACCCCCTTTTAAGACCAGGCAAACTGGTGGCCATCACCACATCGTGTGGAAGTGAATTCCAAAGTTGAAACATGGGCTGTGTGAAGAAAGTCCTTCCTTTGATTTCTCTTGGATCTCCCACCCATCAGCTTCATGGGATGATCCCATTTCGGTTCTATTATTACAAGAGGGGGCGTAAAATGTCTCCCTTTCCACGTTCTCCACACCATATCCTTGTAGACAGTCCTGGTTAGCTTGGTTGTGAATTCCTTTTCTTTAACCAGAGTGTGGCAATGCTGCCTGGCTTTTACGATTAGTTTATTCTGTCTTAACTTTTTGCATATTCCTCTCTGCCACCTTTTAAGGACTGGAGGTGCGCATGAACCTTACAGTCACCCAGAAGTTTTTTAAATGCAGGGTTGTGAAGAATTAGTGAACGTTCCACTTGGTTCATCCCTGGCTTGGTTCACGTGATGCTTGAACACGGAACCCTGGATTGCCTCCCCCTTCTAGCCACGCTCATCAAGCCTGGTTTGTTCTTGTTCCTCCAACTGCTCAGAGAAGCCAGGAAAGAGCAATCAAGCTAAAACACACCAGCTTGCTCAAGGTTACTCAGAACTGTTTTCTTTGCTGCGTAATGTGTTTTTTGTTGTTGTTGTTGTTAGCTTTTTGAAGTGTTGTAGTGGTTTTAAATGTACAGATTGTGTGTATGTTGTATGTTTTTGCTGTTTTAATTTTTGTATATTATTTTTAATTGTTTTTAATCCTATGTAATCCGCCCAGAGGGCTTCGGCAATGGGGCGGTATACAAATGTAATGAATAAATAAATAAATAAATAAATCACGCCACTATTCCCAAAAAGGTCACCTATAAACAATGTAACTAATTGAATAATAACTCAGTGAACAACTCTTGTTGTCAGTTCTCTTGATTCTCAGCAGCTACTCTGATAATTGAACTAACCATCTCTTGGGTTTCTTCTTTCAGCTAATGGGACGCGGCATGAAAGAATTCACAACGGCATGAAGCCCTATAAATGTTCAGAGTGCGGGAAGAGTTTCAGATGGAGCTCACAACTAGAAACCCATCACAGAATCCACACAGGCGAGAAGCCTTTTAAATGCTTAGAGTGCGGGAAGAGTTTCAGGTACAGTTCAACCCTTAACACGCATCACAGGATCCATACAGACGAGAAGCCTTTTAAATGTTTAGAGTGTGGGAAGAGCTTTCGTCTTAGCTCACACCTTAAAGCCCATCACAAGATCCACACAGGCGAAAAGCCCTATAAATGCATAGAGTGCGGAAAAAGCTTCAGTCAGAGCTCACACCTTGACACCCATCACAGGACCCACACAGGTGAGAAGCCTTTTAAATGCTTAGAGTGCGGGAATTGTTTCAGTCACAGCTCACAACTAGACACCCATCATAGGGTCCACCCTTGTGAGATGCCCTATAGATGCTTAAGAGGGCAGGAAGAGCTTCACTGATAGCAGCATGACAAAAACCATCATCGGATCATCTCAGTGGATTAGCCTTATCACTCCTTAGAGTGCCAGAAGAGCTTCAGTCATAGTAGAACCTTAAATCAGCATCAAAGAATCCAGACAGGCATGAAATCCCATAAATGCTTCGCATGCAGGAAGAACTTCCAACATTGGAAGTATCTGAATTCATATCAAAGAACAGACACAGGAAGGAATCTGTTCAATCGTAGCGATTTACCGAATCTGGGAAGATTTTCAAAGGGAGGACAGGCCTTCCTTTTCAAAGACTCAAGCCTAGGAGGAAAGATCCTGAATCAAAAACAAACCAACAAACCACATTCAGCCTAACAGACCTTTCATGTTCACTCAAACTCCAGTGTGTTGGGAAACGAGAGCTGTTAAGGGCCATGCAGAGCAGTTATTTGGACATTCTGTGTGCCGTATTGTATCCTTTGCTGCGGTTAGTTCAAGCTTCCCCACAACCATGGGGGGTGATCTTGAGCAGAGTGGTGGACCTACATTGCAGATTTGTCTTTTCTCCGGGGCAGACACGTGGAATCTATCCAAGCAAAGCCTCCTTTCCATGTTACACGTGGCTGCCTTGCAACCAATAGTACCTGCAACCAATACCATGGTAGAATCAGCACCCTAAGGCCTCATCTCTTGAGTTGACTTTGCAAGTTACTCGAGAATGTTGGGAGAAATACCCCTGTAAGAGTAGCTAACTCACGCTGCTGATTACTGCAAGAAATACATGGACATGCTGGTGGTTCCACATGGACCTTTGGCCTGATTGGAGCCTTTAGTGTAGTGGCCCCTTCTCTATGGAACTCCCTGCCCCTAGTAGTTAGGCAGGCACCATCAGTAGGGTGATTCTGGCACCTCCTGAAAACAACTCTTTTCCATGAAGCCTTCCTCCACTGATTAACCACTGTTTGTATTGGTCCTTTGTTTTGAATTTCACAAATTGAATTTGCTGTTTTTGATCTTCTTTCTTTTTATCGTTTTATTCCTATGTGCACCACACTATTCTCTATGTAGCACCATATAAATTGAGTAAATACATAAAATCCATTTTGTGACTATTCCTATGATAATGCATGTGACCTCTGTTGCCTTAAATCTCTTGTTCTGTTTTAAATCTCTCTCTTGCTGCTGGCTTTTTATTCTTATTTTGGTTGTAGTTTTCAGCTTTGATATTGCAGTTTGAAGCTTGTACATTTTATATGAGACAGATGTCTGGAATGGATTTGCAGCCCCGCCTGAATGGGAGCCACCAGCCTCCACTTCCCAGCAATCTCCACAGGAAATAGCTGGTTCTTGTTGCCTTTCGCTGCCATCAGGATATGCTGAATTCTACTCATGTGGGTCCTACGGGGCATCATCAGAATGAAACTTCCAACTTCAACAAGCATGTCTTTATTAAGCATTCAATGATACAAACACGTAACAAGTATCCAATAAAGATGAAGGCATATTCGTCCCTCTATGTCGAAAGAAAAACATGGATTTCTTGCTTGCAACTTCTCAGTGGGCCTGTCCCAGAGTGCCTTTCTTTTCTCCAGAGGCTGAATATTTTGGTAGCTTCTTATGTAGATTTCTTTAACTCTCAGGGCAATCCCCAATATGTAGCTCTAGACTGTCATTCAAAGTTGTAGCCCTGGAGTAATATTAGAATTTTAACAAACACGGAAAGATGCAAAAATATTTCCCCATTTGAAATTCTCCTGTGCACAAGTATCAGTTTGGTTTCTCTCATGCAAGAGGTGAAGAGCCCGTGATGCAACCTCTGTCCTCTGACATTCAGCTTCCAGGCAGAACAAGCTGGCTCTTTTTCGGGGAGGGGGTGTCTGTTCGTTTTTCTCCAAATGGGGACTCCGTCCTGTGGACTCAATAATCTCTTCCACAGGGGTGATGTGAGCAGAGGCTCTTCTGTCGATTGCTTGAGCTGAAGCAGGAGACGGAGGTGACGTGCGGGAAACTCAGCAGCGGGATTGACCGAGCCTTGGGAGGAGGAGGAAGAGCAGCCCTTGGTGAAGGGAGGGTGGGCTAAATCCAAGCAGGAGCAGCCCAGTGCAAGCAAGGGGATGCAGGGCCAGGCAGCACCCACAGAAGGAGGAGCGCTCAGCTCAAGAGCACACCAAGGGTGGGACCCAGAGGACTCCCAGGATCAGAACTGGTCCAGTCAACATGGGCGGCGGAGAAGCGTCACATCTGCAAGAAAAGGGGAGGCTCCGCGTGTGCACGTCATCCCCCACTGGCCCAGCGGTTTCGGCTGCCCCCCCCCCCCGACCCGACCCACATTGTGCTTAGATGTGAGTATGAAGGGTTAGGATTGCTGTGCTAAAACCTGCTTCCATTTGCTTAGGGTTGCTGTAATTCCCTTGATTGCCTAATGAGGTTCTTTTAATGCTGCCTGCACGGTGTGAAACCTACCCAGGGTTGTGTCAGTCCCATTTGCTTCTTAAGGAGCTGGGCTAAATCGACGCTACTGCTTTATAGAGGTATGGAAGTGTACTGGTAACTGTTGGGATGCAATCCACATTCCATATACCGCTTTTGCAGTGTTATTTCCTGGGTTTTATTCCGTTTTGGTAATGATTTAACTCAAGGTGTAGATCTAGCCATTATAAAACTAGTAATTTTTAAAATACCAATAAAACTCTTAAAATTTGACTGGGTAGGCCTCCTGAAAGAGATAAGTCTTTATGGCTTTCTGAAAGTCAGAGAGACTGTTAAGTTGACGAATCTCTTCTGGCAGGCCATTCCACAGTCCGGGATCGGCAGAAGAGAAGGTCCTCTGGGTAATGGCTGTCAGCCTAGTTTCGTCTGACTGTAGTAAATTCTTCCCAGAGGACCTGAGTGTGAGAGCCGGATTGTATGGGAGAAGGCGATCCTGCAGGTAACCTGGACCCAAACCACAGAGGGCTTTAAAGGTAATGGCCAACACTGCCCCTCCGACCCCTCAAAAGAGGCAGCATGGCCAGGAATCCTATATTGTTCCAGGCACCCACGCTACTTCCACGGAGTAGACCTCCCCATCCCACTTCCAGCGGACACGCGCTCTAACCTTCAAACCTCCCCACCTTTTCTCAAGCACAAATCCTGTTGGGCTCCAAGTCACATACATGGCTCTTACCCATAAAAAGTATTGTTTTTCATTAGAAAGTTTGCTTCTAATATGAATACTGAAAACTGTTCCTTTCTAATCAAAGTGAAAAAGGATAAATGATCAAACTTTTAGGAACAATAAAAACACTTTCACAACCTGGTGCTTTCAAGAGGTGCCGTGCTATATGTTCCATCATCCCCAATGGCTGTTCTGGCTGGGTATGATAGGAATTGTAGTCTTCAGGCTACAACAGCACATAGAAAGCAGTCTTCCACATGGTCAGACCCTGGAACCTTTATTAGGCTATATTATGGGATACAATGAAAGCTGTAACAAGAGGGATTTGTATTAGAGAGAATTGTAATTTGAGAAGGCAACAAGAAAAATGTAGAAAAAATTTGGAAGAGGAAATTAAAGGTTTGGAGATGAAATTTATAAGGTATAAAGATAAACAGATTTTTGCACAATTACAAGCAAAGAAAAAAGAATTGGAAAAAGAGGACCTGGAAGAAGCTCAGAGGAATTTGATTTATTTGAAAAGAGAATTCTTTGAATATAGTAATAAAAATTCTAAGATGCTGGCCAGATCCACACAGTCAAAGTAAACAAGGAATTTAATTGGAGGAATCAGAAATAAATTAGGGAAGTGTAGTAATATAATGAAGGATAAATTAGAAATATTTCAGGACTTTTATCAGGAATTATATACTGAAGGGGGTGGGCCTCAGGAGAGGATTGAACTATATGTGGAGAAATATTTAAAGATTAGGTTAAACGATATAGATATAGATTCAATGGAACGAGGTGTCTTAGAGAAAGAAATAGAAGAAGTTATTGATAAATTGAAGGGGGGGGGGGGGAAATCCCCAGGAATGGATGGGTTGGGACCAGAATATTATAAAAATTTTAAGAAATTCTTGGTACCAAAATTGAAAGTGTTGTATAATAAGATTTTAGAAGGTGATAAGATCCCACCATCATGGGAACAGTCTTTGATAGTATTAATTCCAAAAACAGATAAGGAGTTGACAGACCCGGGCTCATATAGCCGATATCTTTAATAAATCAAGATGCCAAGATTTTTACAGCGATAATGACAAAAAGAATGAATACCTTTATGTTTAAATATATTAAAGAAGATCAATGCGGATTTATAGTAGGGAGGCAGATGCCAAATCTGATTGGAAGAGCATTGAACATGATAAATATAATTAAAAAAAATAAAATGAAGGTGGGGTTGATAGCTTTGGATATTTTTAAAGCCTTTGATTGTGTGGAATGGCCAGCGTTAAAAACAGTAATAAAATTGATGGGTTTTGGAGTAAGATTTAAAGGTGTGATTGATCAACTTTATTCGCGAAATCGCGCAGTAGTAATGGGAAATGATGGGGTAACACAACAAATATCCCTAGCCCGAGGAACAAGACAAGGTTGCCCCCTTTCCTCGATTCTATTTGCAATAGTTATAGAACTTTTAGCTAATGTAATTAGAGAGGATAGAAGTATGTTCGGGATAGGTAATAAAGAAAAAATTAAGATAAGTTTGTTTGCAGATGATACTTTGGTATCAATTGAGAACCCAGTAGAAAATATGGGGAAAATAAAATTATATTTGAAAGAGTTTGGAGAGATATCAGGTTTACAAGTAAACTGGGATAAATCAGAAACGATGTTATTTAATTATACAAAAGAACAGGAGAACGAGTTTAGCAGAAAATATAGGGTCAAGGTAAAGAATTTGATTAAGTACTTGGGTGTAAATATTACAAATAATTTGGATAAGTTAGAAGAGGAGAATTTTAATAGACTAGATAAGGAAGTTAAGAGAACATTAGAAGAATATAAAAAGATGAAATTATCATGGTTTGGTAGAATAGCGATTATTAAAATGAAAATATTACCTAAGTTTAACTTTCTGTTTAGAATGTTACCAATTAAGATAACAGAGATACAGCTAAAGAAATGGCAAGTTATAATAAATAATTTTTGTAATGGTAATAAGAAAGCAAGGATAAATAAAGGGAATTGGTGTAAATCTCAGAAAAAAGGGGGACTAGGTCTCCTGAATTTAATGGGTTATTATATAGCTAATCAATTAAGATATGTAATAGAAGGGATTGTAAGACCAAGTGTAGTAAATTCGTTAGAGATAAATAGACAAGAATTAGAATGGAAGTTAGAGAATATATTTTTTGTTAAATTTAAAAAGAAGGTGATGGAAAGAATAGAAAATCCCATGTTAAGAAATATTATTGGTATTTGGCAAAAATATAAAAATAAACTATGACCAGATGTTTCTCCAATGAACCCAGTGGTGTTGCTGGAAGATTTTCCAGTAAGTTTAAAGAAGGAGTTAGAAACGGTATTCAAAGAACAGAGAATTAGTAAAATAAAAGACTGGTGGGAAAAGATGAGTACTAAAGAACAAATAGAAGAATTTTTGAGAGGGAGGAAACTGGCTTGGTTCAAAGGAATGCAATCAGAACAATGGTGGGTTAAATGGAAAAACGATAATAAAGAGCTGCGAAATTATACAAACTTTGAAAGGATGATTATTAAGAGAGAGGAGGAGGATATAAATAAGAATATTAGAGGAGTAGTGAGTGGAATTTATAAATTGTTGATGGAAGGGGAGGAGAAGTTGCAGGCATTATACTAGAGTGCAGGCAATCTAGTATAATGCCTGCACTCTAGAGTGACCATATACAAAAGAAGGCAGGGCCCCTGCACCTTTAACTGTTGTGATGAAGAGGGAATTTCACCAGGAACTAATTGCATACAAATGACACTGGCTGAAATTCCCTTTTCCCTACAATTGTTAAAGGTACATGAGCCCTGTCCTCGTTTTCATATGGTCAGCCTACCCCTGCAGGAAAGACCCGAGCTGAAATGGTGGGTGGGTGCAAAGGTGCCCTTCATGAGGTCTACAAGCCCGCCCGCCCCGCCTCACGGTAGCCAGATCATGCTCCCCCTTCCTTGCTCTGTTAAATGCACAATGATCACACTTTCAAAGCCATCTGCCCCTTTCACAGTCCATAATCTCCCCCCAACTCTGTCAGGCGATTGATTGATTGCATTGCATTGCATAGCTTCGGCTTGAGTGATTGCATAGCTTCGGCTATGGAGCGGTACATAAATGGAATAAAATAAATAAATAAAATAAAATAAATATACCACGCAATAGCAGAAGCTTTCTGGGCGGTTCACAAAACGTTAAAACCATCAGACTCGATTCAAAGTATAAAACAAACAACACAATATAAAAACACAAGCAGGGTAAAAAAAAAATTTGAGCAGCAATGCAAAGGTTTTATACAGATTTAAAATACAGATTTAAAACAGCAAGTTGCATGGGAGGGGGCAGGTGAGAGCAGAGGCCTGAGCATGGCTACTGGAAGTTACTGGTTGCTTTCCATTGCACTTTGCCGAGTTCTGGAGTGGGGAGGAGAACCAGCCTGCTGCTTTGAAACGGTGCTGTTGTGAGGGGCAGTATGATATCGGCTGTTTTATTCTCAATTCCTGTTCTAATTATGGAGTTTGCCTTTTTTTTTTTTTTTTTGCAACAACTGTACACTGGATCCACATTTTCATTCAGCTGCCCAACACAACCCCAAGATCTCTTCCTTGGCTGGTCACCAGCAGCTCAGATCCCATCAGGCTATACTTGAATTTGGGAGTTTTGCTCCAATCTGCATCACTTTG
The DNA here is from genome assembly GCA_029215795.1 of Anniella stebbinsi. NCBI lineage: Eukaryota > Metazoa > Chordata > Lepidosauria > Squamata > Anniellidae > Anniella > Anniella stebbinsi. Next base: position 184,149,703 of record JARDYH010000005.1, read on the forward strand.
CACTTGCTTACATTGAACCGCACCTGCCATTTAGAAGCCCCCTCCCCCAGTTCGGAGAGATCCCTTTGGAGCTCTTCACAATCCCTTTTTGTTTTGACCACCCTAAATAATTTGCTGTCATGCTTAGAGTGCAGGAAGAGTTTCAGTCACCACTCAGTCCTGAATGCTCATCCTAGGATACACACTGGTGAGAAGCCCTATACCTGCTTAGAGTGCGGGAAGAGTTACTTGTATAGCACAGGCCTTAAAAAGCATCACCGTATTCACACAGGTGAGAAGCCCTATAAATACTTACAGTGTGGGAAGAGTTTCAGTGACCGTTCAACCCTTAACATCCATCACAGGATCCACACAGGCGAGAAGCCCTATAAATACTTAGAGTGTGGGAAGAGCTTCCGTCGTAGCTCAAATCTGACTGTCCATCACAGGATCCACGCAAGGGAGTAGCCTTATAAATGCTTAGTATGTGGGAAGAGCTTCCAAGTTTGCAACTGCCTGAACTCACATCAAAGATCAGACACAGGAAGGAACCTTTTCAATCCTAGCAATTTCTGGAACGTGGGAAGATCTTCAAATGGAGGACAGGTATTCCATTTAAAAGAATGAAGCCCAGGGAGAAAGGTCTTGAATTAGGGTGCCTCTTCACGAGAGGTTTAATGCTCTTTGAAGTCTCATTAAAAAATTTACTTCCACACCAGCGGAGCGCAAATGGGGCATAGAGGTGCGTTATCTCTCCGATTATGCGCATTATCAAACGCACGTTAAATCATGAGTTTTATTTTGCTCCGTCCGTTAAAGCGCATTTTGACTGTGTGAATATGCACTTATGTGCGTTAAGTACTTCTAAACTGCATTTTGGACATCCATTAATGCGCTTCGCCGCCTCTTGCCGCCTCTCGTGCAGAGGGATTAGGCGTAAATGCGCTTTTGCGATTATGCGCATAATCGGCTAACCAGGCGCAAAAGCGAATCCTTGTAGAGGGGACCTTAAAAACCAACCAATGAAACACTTTCAACCTAACGAATCTGTCAAGGGCTTTTCATGTTCACTCCAACACCAGTGTGTCAGGAAAATGGAGCTCTCAAGGGCCATGCAGAGGAGCTATTTTGCCATGCTGTGTGTCGTATGGTTGTGGAAGAAATTAGTATGTGAGCCTAACCTGTTTTCATAAGCAGGTATAGGACAGTGAGCCAGGCTGTGAACTTGACCTTTAGAAAGGTCAGGGCAAAGAAGAATATAAGAAGTATGTATAAGGTGTTTACATCCAATATGTAACAAAAACAACATATTACATCAGACTAGATTGGATTGGATAATTCAAGTTTGTATTTGTCTTATGATTGGATTGGATATAATTCTAGGAGTAATGATTGGTTATATATATATATATATATATATATATCGGTGCGCTGATTGGTGTTTTTTGGATCCCCCTTAATTCTATAAAAGCGTGAACTGATGACCCAATGTCTGTCCCACTTTGGGCTCGCCACTGAGTGCAGACTCTTTGCAATTGCTCGTAATAAAATAATCTCTAAAGAAAGGAGACAGTGTCTTGAGATTCCTTGATCCCCACTGAAAGATCCTCAAAGGGAGGTACAAAATTCCTCTACACAGGGCCAGGTTTTAAGCCATAGTGTACAAAGCCCTAAACAATTTGGGACCAGGATACCTGAGAGAGCGCTTTCTCCGTTACCCACCCTGCCCGGTCACTGAGGGCAGTGGAGGGCATGCTCCTGGCGGTTCCACATGGACCTTTGGCCTGATTGGAGTCCACCAGGAGAAGAGCCTTTAGTGTAGTGGCCCCTTCTCTATGGAACTCCCTGCCCCTAGTAGTTAGGCAGGCACCATCAGTAGGGTGATTCTGGCACCTCCTGAAAATAACTCTGTTCCATGAAGCCTTCCTCCACTGATGAGCCACTGTTTGTATTGGTCCTTTGTTTTGAATTTCACAAATTTAATTTGATGTTTTTTATCTTCTTTCTTTTCATTGTTTCATTCCTATGTGCACCACACTAGACTCTATTGGAGATATGTTGCACCATATAAATCTAGTAAATAAATACAAATCATTTTGTGACTATTCCTGTGATAATGCATGTGAGCTCTGTTGTCTTAAATCTCTTGTTGTATTTTAAATCTCTCTATCGCTGCTAGTTTTTTATTATTATTTCGATCGTAGTTTTCAGCTTTGATATGGCAGTTTTAAGCTTGTACATTTTATATGAGACTTATGCCTGGAATGGATTCGCAACCCCGCCTGAATGGGAGCCACCAGCCTCCACTTCCCAGCAATCTCAACAGCAAATAGCTGGTTTGTGTTGCCTTTTGCTGCGATCAGGATATGCTGAATTCTACTCGTGTGGGTCCTACGGGGCGTCATCAGAATGACACAAGATAGGACTTCAACAAACATGTCTTTATTAAGCATTCAATGATACAAACACGTAACAAATATCCAATAAAGACGAATGCCAATTCGTCCTTCTAAGTCCAAACAAAGCTATGGATTTCTTGCATGCAACTTTTCAGTAGGCCTGTCCCAAAGGGCCTTTCTTTTCTCCAGAGGCGGAATGTTGCAGGAGCTACTTTTGTAGGTTTCTTAACTTTAAATCACAGAGCAATCCCCAATTTGTAGCTCAAGACTCATTCACGGGAGTAGCCCGGCAACAATAATAGAATTTTAACAAACACTGAAAGATACAAAAATGTTTCCCCATTTGAAATTCTCCTGTGCACCAGTATCAGTTCGGTTTCTCTCGTGCAAGGGGAGAAGAGCCCGTGATGCAACCTCTGTCCTCTGACATTCAGCTTCATAGCAGAACAAGCTGGCTCTTTGGGAGGGGGATTGAGGGGGGGGAAACTTTTTTTCGAGTGAGGACTCCGCCCCATGGACTCAACCATCTCTTCCACAGGGGTGATGTGAGCAGAGGCTTTTCTTCCTCTCCCTGCGGTTGGTTGAGCTGAAACAGGAGAGGGAGAAGACGTGCGGGAAACTCACCAGAGTAATTGACTGAGCCCTGTCAGGATGAGCAGCCCTTGGTGAAAGGAGGGTGGGCTAAATCCAGGGCGGTGCATTGAGAGGCAGCACCCTCAGAAGGAGGAGTGATCAGGTCAGGAGCCACCAGGGATGGGACCCTCAGGACTCCCAGGATCAGAACTCGTCCCTTTGACAAAGACGGCGGAGAGGATTCAGATCTGCAATCAAAGGGGACCCTCTCCGTAGTCCACACCGGCACAGGGGCTTTCGCTCACTCCACACCCAACATTGAGCTTGCATGTGAGTATGAAGGATTAGGATTGCTTTGCTAAAACCTGCTTCTGTTTGCTTAGGGTTGTTGTAATTCCCTTGATTGCCTAATGAGATTCTTTTAACGCTGCCTGCACACAGTGTGGAACCTGCCACTGGTTGAGTCACTCCCATTGGCTTCTTAAGGAGCTGGGATAAATCTACGCTACTGCATTATAGAGGTATTGAAGCATGCTGGTAAATGCTGGGCTGCAGTTGTTCAAAGGATGCACCCTTCAAAGCATCACAAATTGATTTTAAAATAGATAAAAGGACCCACAGCAACAGGAACTGATTTTTTATATTATGCAAGGACCCCCTCCCTCATAAATTGGTTTTTAAAAATATGCAAACCTCCAACAGCAAAAACTGATTTTTACAGATACTCAAGGCCCTGAAGCACCAGAAATTGTTTTTGAAGTGTTCAAGGACCCCTCCTCCAAGAACTCAGTTTCTATCAAAGCAAATCCTCCGTGCCCTGCAGCAGAGTTCTGCCTCCTTTGCCTGTCTCTGCTTGTGATGCAGATGAAGCTCTAGGTCTGAGCATCTCAGGAGTAGGAGGAACCCCCTGGCTCCCCCCTCCCCCCACAATCTCCAGCTTCCCCCTAAGTTGTGGTGCTCGCCTGCATTGTGAGGATGGCAGGGAGGGTGAGAGGGGCCTCCTCCTTTTGAACCTTTTTAAGGCTGCTTTAGAGAGGAGAGGCATCAGATGCTCCGGATGGTTGTGATAGCGTGAAGCAACAGAAGGAAGGAAAGTCTCTCTTCCTGCTTCTTCCAAAGGCCTTCCTGTTCCCAGCCCAGGTCTCCTCTCCTGGCAGGAAAGAAAAGGGGAAGATCCATTCCCTGAGGCTGGTTCCTTTCTGGATTTGTGATGAAAAGAGTCCTGGTCACTCTCAAACAGCTGACCTATACCAGGAACATGTTTAGGATAATCCAAACCTGTTGATTTCCTCAGCAGCTGTAGAAACCATCAACCATTAGACCATCAGAACGTAAGCAGAGCCCAGATACTGGATTGGACCAAGGGTTCATTTAGTGCAATATTTTATTTGCACAGGGCTCATCTTGACGTCAGGAGCGCTGTGCCTTGGCCATTCCCAGAGGCTCCCTTGTCGTGCTGGCGAATTAACGCCTCTTACTTGTAAGAGGCACGACAGGGTCTTTTCCTGGCGCTGGCCACGCCGCCGCTCGTGGTTCGGCACGGTGCCAATGGTAGGTGCAGCTGGAAGCATTGGCTCCCCTACAGTCTGGTAAGTGCTTTTTAAAAAAATAAAATTACAGAAAGGGGGGAGGATAGCGGAGGCGGTGCCGTGAGCTTATAGCTCGCTGCTCCACCCCCTTTCCCTGGGCTGCCTGCTCCAACTTTAAAAAGGTCGCACTACATGGCGTCTTTTTTAAAGTCACAACAAAGGCATTTGCTTCAATATGTCTTCGCATTGGCGGCTTTGGCATGTAAACAAAGATGAGTCCAGTGCGAAGTCATATCGACCGCTCGTTTAGAGGGTTCTCCCTCGTTTAGAGGCACCATCTGTGCTGGTGAACCTATTCTGACTTCTTCCACTTGGTTCATCCCTGGCTTGGTTCGCGTGATGCCTCAACAGGGAACCCTGGCTTGCCTCCCCCCTCCCTCCCTCCCCCCACTAGCCGCGCTCATCACCCAAAGGTTCGTTCTTGTTCCTCCTGCAGCTCAGAGGAGCCAAGTAAGAGCAATCAAGCTAGAACGCAGCAACTTGCTCAGGGTTACCCAGAGCTGTTTTCCTTGCTGTGTGATGTGCAAATCACGCCACTGCGCCCAAAAAGGTCACCTATCAACAATGTAACTACTTGGCAGTTCTCTTGATTATCAGCAGCTACTCTGAAGATTGAACTAACCATCTGTTGGGTTTCGTCTTTCAGCTAATGGGACGCTGCATGAAAGAATTCACAACGGCATGAAGCCCTATAAATGTTCAGAGTGCGGGAAGAGTTTCAGATGGAGCTCACACCTTAACACTCATCACAGAATCCACACAGGCGAGAAGCCTTTTAAATGCTTTGAGTGTGGAAAGAGTTTCAGTCAGAGCTCACACTTTGACACCCATCATAGGATCCACACAGGCAAGAAGCCCTATAAATGCTTAGAGTGGGAAGAGTTTCACTGATCGTACGGGTCTTAAAAGTCATCACAGGATCCACACTGGTGAGAAGCCCTATAAATGCTTAGAGTGCGGAAAGAGCTTCAGACAGAGCTCAAACCTTGACACCCATCATACTGGGGATATTGGGAGAAATACCCCTGTAAGAGTAGCTAACTCACGCTGCTGATTACTGCAAGAAATACGTGAACATGATGAGCCAGAACGCCTTCTCTTTTGCTCCAGCCTGATTTGGGAAATGTCGTGCCTGTGATCAATTGGTTTCCAAGTTTGAGCGAACTTCTCTAAGAGAACCCTTTGTGCCTTCTTCATGCGCTTCTGTGCTTTTGGGCAGACTCTCCAGCTCAGCTGTGTTGTGTTGCAGATAAAAGCTCTCGGAGCATCTTCTGAAACCCCAATGCAGATGTGGACTCAGTTTCTTCCACACACCCCACATAGAACAATAGAGAATGAACTGACAAAAGCAGCCTCTTCTGGACAGGGATAGCTTGGCTACAGTGGTCCAGGTGTTCGTAACCTCAAGACCGGACTACTGCAAACTCCTCTCTGTGGGGCTGCCCTTAAGGCTGCTGCTGACGCTGGAGCTAGTGCAGAACGGACCAGCTAGGGCCAGATTTAAGGCTGTAGTGTATAAAGCCCTAAACAACTTGGAACCAGAATACCTGAAAGAGAGCCTTCTCCATTACCCACCCTGCCCGGTCACTGAGGGCATTGGAGGGCATGCTTCTGGAGGTTCCACATGGACCTTTGGCCTGATTGGAGTCCACCAGGAGAAGAGCCTTTAGTGTAGTGGCCCCTTCCCTTTGGAACTCCCTGCCCCTGGAGGTCAGGCAGGCGCCAACAGTAGGTGCTGCTGGCACTTCCTGAAAACAACCCTTTTCCAGGAAGCCTTCCTCCACTGATTAGCCAATGTTTGTATTGGTCCTTTGTTTTGAATTTCACAAATTTAATTTACTGTTTTTTAACTTCTTTCTTTTTATTGTTTTATTCCTATGTGCACCACACTAGATTTTATTGGAGATATGTAGCACATATAAATCTAGTAAATAAATATAATTCATTTTCCGACTATTCCTGTGATAATGCATTTTAGCTCTGTTGACTTAAATCTCTTGTTGTATTTTAAATCTCTCTCTTGCTGCTAGTTTTTTATTCTTATTTTGGTTGTAGTTTTCAGCTTTAATACTGAAGTTTTAAGCTTGTACATTTTATATGAGACTGATGCCTGGACTGGATTCGCAACCCCGCCGGAATGGGAGCCACCAGCCTCCACTCCCCAGCAAACTCAACAGGAAATAGCTGGTTCTTGTTGCCTTTCGCTGCCATCAGGATATGCTGAATTCTACTCGTGTGGGTCCTACGGGGCGTCCTCAGAATGAAACTTCCAAAGATAGAACTTGAAGAAACATGTCCTTTATTATGCATTAAATGATACAAACATGTAACAAGTATCCAATAAAGATGAATGCCAATTCATCCGTTTAAGTCCAAAGAAAAGCATCGATTTCTTGCTTGCAACTTTTCATTGGGCTCGTCCCAAAGTGCCTTTCTTTTCTCTAGAGGCTGAATATTGCAGGAGCTTCTTTCATAGATTTCTTTAATTCTCAGAGCAATTCCCAATATGTAGCTCTAGACTGTCATTCAAGGTAGTTGCTGTGAAGCCCTGCCTGCACCTGTGACACTCACCAGGCTACACAACAGGGCACATCATTCCCCACCGTCCCAGGGACTTTGGCTGCCCCCCAACCCAACCCACATTGTGCTTAGATGTGAGTATGAAGGGTTAGGATTGCTGTGCTACTGCTTCATAGAGGTATGGAAGTGTACTGGTAACTGTTGGGGTGCAATCCACATTCCATATACCACTTTTGCAGTGTTATTTCATGGATTTTATTCCCCATTGGTAATTATTTGACTCAAGGTGTAGATCTAGTCATTGGGAGTCAGTGATAATAAAAGTCTGACAGCCAAAGGTCAGACCTTTAGGACGGCTTAAATGTTCCAAGTTTCACAACACCAGGGGATTTCTAAGCCGCGTCCCGTACTTGAGGGAATGCTTCTAGCTAGCAGCTGAGACGAGGGAATTCTAGCGATGCAAAGAAAGAGCCACCTTCTCTGTGGATAAAGCCAGGCAAAACATGTAGGGTCTTGGGGGAACCTGACCCTTTGGATCCCAGATTCCTGCCTGGGTTTGTCATGAAAAGAGACTTGGTCACTCAAACGGATGACCTACGCCAGGAACTGTTATGGGGAAATTCAAACCTGAAAATTTTCTCAGCAGCTAGATACCGTCAACCATCATACGAACCTACGAAGAGCCCTGATACTGGATCAGACCCGGGGTCCATCTAGTCTTGCATTCTGTTCACCCAGTGGCCAATCAGCTGACTGCCAGGGACCCACAAGCAGGACATGAGTGCAACAGCATCTCCTCACCCCTGTTCCCCAGCACCTGGTCCGTACAGCCTTCCTGCCTGCGATATTGGAGATTGCACTTATCCATCAGGACTAGTAGCCCTCCAGGAATTGCACCAATGCCCAATAATAATAATAATAATAATAATAATAATAATAATAATAATTTATTTCTTACCCACCTCTCTCTCTGGATCGAGGCAGGGAACAACATTAAAAGCAAATGATATAAAATACAGAAAACTGATTAAAACGTATAAAACTAGTGATTATTAAAATACTAATAAAACTCTTAAAATTTGACTGGGTAGGCCCGCTGGAAGAGATAAGTCTTTATGGTTTTCTTAAAGTCAGAGAGACTGTTAAGTTGACGAATCTCTTCCGGCAGGCCATTCCACAGTCTGGGAGCGGCAGAAGAGAAGGTCCTCTGGGTAATGGCTGTCAGCCTAGTTTCGGCTGACTGTAATAAATTCTTCCCAGAGGACCTGATTGTGAGGGCCGGATTGTATGGGAGAAGGGGATCCTGAAGGTAACCTGGACCCAAACCACAGAGGGCTTTAAAGGTAATGGCCGACACTTTGTGCTTCGCCCAGAAACTAATTGGCAGCCAGTGGAGTGATTTTAAAGCTGGTGTAATATGGTCACCCCTAGGTGTACCGGTGACCAACCTGGCTGCCATATTTTGAACTAGTTGAAGTTTCTGGACTAGGCATAGAGGGAGTCCGATGTACAGCACATTGCAGAAGTTCAGCCTCGAAGTTACCAGCACATGCACTACCATCTTTAGGTCTTCCAACTCTAGGAAGGGGCGCAGATGGCGTATCAGCCGAAATTGATAGTAGGCATTCCTGGCCGTTGCATCTATCTGAGCTGTCATTTGGAGCGACGGATCCAGGAGCACCCCCAAGCTGGGAACACAGTATTTCGGGGGGGGGGGGTGTAACCCCATCCAGAACTGGTTGCCACACCTCCAAACCCAGGTTGGGGCTTTTGACAGGAAGCACCTCCATCTTGTCTGGATTCAGCTTCGGTTTGTTTTTCCTCATCCAGCCCATTACCATCTCCAAGGCCATCCAAACTGATGGCCATCACCACACCGTGTGGCAGTGAATTCCATAGTTGACACATGGGCTGTGTGAAGAAGTCTTTCATTTGTTTCTGTCCTGAATCTCCCACCCATCAGCTTCATGGGATGATCCCATTTGGGTCCATATCCTTGTAGACTGTCTTGCTCAGTTAGGTTGTGAATTCCTATTCTTTAACTAGACCTCCATTATGGAATGAGTGTGGCGCTGCTGCCTGGCTTTCACAATGAGTCTATTCTGTCTTTATTCTGTATGGATTCAGAGCCCCACTGGAATGGGAGGTACCAGCCTCCACTCCCCATCAATCTCAACAGAGTAGTTGTTTTTGGTTGCCTTTCGCTGCCATCAGGATATGCTGAATTCTACTCGTGTCGGTCCTATGGGGCTTCATCAGAATAAAACTTCCAAAGATAGAACTTGAACAAACATGTCTTTATTAAGCATTCAATGATACAAACACCCAACAAATTTCCAATACAGCTGAATGCAACAATTAGTCCACCTAAGTCCAAAGAAAAACATGGATTCCTTACTTGCAACTTTTCAGTGGGCCCCTCCCAAAGTGCCTTTCTTTTCTCCAGAGGCTGAATATTGCAGTAGCTACTTTTGTAAATTTCTTAACTGTAATTCAGGGGATCGATCCCGAATTTGTAGCTCAAGGCTGTCACTCAAGGTAGTTGCCCTGGAATAAGAATAGAATTCTAACATCTACTGAAAGAAGCAAGAATGATTCCCCATTTGAAATTCTCCTGTGCAAATGCATCAGTTCAGTTTCCCTCGTGCAAGGGGAGAAGAGCCTGTAATCCAACATCTGTCCTCTGACATTCAGCTTCCAGGCAGAAGAAGCTGGCTCTTGGTGGGGGGGGGGGGGTGTCTGTTCTTTCTTCTCCGAGTGAGGACTCCGCCCCATGGACTCAACCATCTCTTCCACAGGGGCGATGTGAGCAGAGGCTTCGCTTCCTCTCCCTGCCTTGCTTGAGCTGAAGCAGGAGACGGAGGTGACGTGCGGGAAACTCAGCAGCGGGACTGACGGAGCTCTCGGAGGAGGAGGAGCCCTTAAGGAAGGGAAGGTGGGCTAAATCCTGGCAGGAGCAGCCCAGTGCAAGCCAGGGGACGCATGGAGAGGCAGCACCCTCGGCAGGAAGAGTGATCAGGTCAGGAGCCACCAGGAATGGGACCCAGAGGACTCCCAGGATCAGAACTGGTCCCTTCGACAAGAACGGCAGAGAGGAGTCACATCTGTAATCAAAGGGGACCCTCTCCGTAGTCCCCCACCGCCACAGGGGCTTCGGCTCAATCCACACCCCACATTGTGCTTGCATGTGAGTCTGAATACCTCGGATTGCTGTGCTAAAACCTGCTTCCCTTTGCTTAGGGTTGTTGGAATTCCCTTGATTGCCTAATCAGGTTCTTTTAAAGCTGCCTGCACCGGTGTGAAACCTGCCCAGGGTTGTGTCAGTCCCATTTGCTTCTTAAGGAGCTGGGCTACATCTACGCAACTGCATTATAGAGGTATTGAAGCGTGCTGGTAAATGCTGGGCTGCAGTTGTTCAAAGAACGCACCCTTCACAGCATCACAAATTGATTTTAAAATATACACAAAGACCCACCGTGCTAGGAACTGGTTTTTTTAAATGATGTAAGGCCTCCCTCTGCCAAAAATATTAAAATAAAGAATTTTAAAACTCTGAAAGCCTCTCCAACCCCAGAAACAGATTTGTATGAAATGCCCAAGCACCTGAAGCACCAGAAATGACTTTAAAAATCTACAAGGACACCGAAACCCCAACTATATAGATGTAAAACAAAACCTCCAGGCTCTGCAGCACAGCTCCGCCCTCTTCGCCTGTCTCTGCTTGTGATGCAGATGAAGCTCTGAGTCTGAGCATCTCAAGAGTAGGAGGAATCCCCTGGCTCCCCCCCACCCCACAATCTCCAGTTTCCCCCTGTGTTGTGGTACTCGCCTGCATTGTGAGGATGGCAGGGAGGGTGATAAAGGCCTCCATCTTTTGAACCTTTTTAGGGCTGCTAAGAGAGGCTTCAGATGCTCCAGATGTTTGTGAAAGGATGAAGCAACAGAAGGAAGGAAAGTCTCTCTTCCTGATTCTTCCAATGGCCTCCCTGTTTCCAGCCCAGGTCTCCTCTCCTGGCAGGAAAGAAAAGGGGAAGATCCGTAGGGATGTGCACTGGATCGGATCCGCTAGCACCCGCCAATGGAAGCGGACAGCCCCGCCAGGTAAGCCCCCCCGATCCTTACCTGGTGGGGCATCGTCTTCGTCCGTTCCCGGCTTTAAACTACTGCGAACTAGGCCTCGCGGCCTAGTTTACCTGGCGCTCTCCTGTAAACTAGGCCACGAGGCCTAGTTTGCAATAGTTTACAGCCAGCAATGGAAGGAGGACAGCCCCGCCAGGTAAGCCCTCCCCCACAGCGATCCTCACCTAGCCGGGCTGTCCGCTTCCATCGGCGGGCGCCAGCTGGCGCCCACCGATGGAAGCGGACAGCCCTACTAGGTAAGCCTCCCCCCTACTGTCCACTTCCATCGGTGGGCGCCACTGGGCGCCCGCTGATCCTCCAATTTTTTCCGAACCGGATCAGGTCCTTACGGAACGGTTCGGGAAAGATCGGACGATCCAGAGGAGTGATCAGAAATCGGATAATTGTATCCAATTTCCCCTGGATTGGCACCGGATCGTGGATCGGACCCCATCCAGCGCACACCCCTAAAAATCAGTCAGAGTGTATCTATCGCCCTTGTGCTGCAGAGGATGTGAAACCAACGGAACTCGAATTCATATGTGGTAGGAATGTAGGAAGGTCAGGAAGTTTTGGGATATGGTTTTTCAAGAAATAAGAAAAACTGCTGGTCAGGAGATTTGTAAAAGACCAGAGCTAGCTTTACTGGATATGTTTGTTAAAGAAAACAGAGAGATAAAAGAAAAATATCAATTGGTTTTTTGTTGACAGTCACAAGGCAATTAATCACAAGAAATTGGAAGACAGCTCGGATGCTGACAGTATCTTTGTGGAAAAAGAAAATTTGGGACATAGCAATAAAGGAAAAGTTGAAAGAGAAGTTAAGAATCCATAGAGGAATAAAGAAAAGAGATACTTTCAGGGTGGATTGGCAAAAATATATAGACTCTATGAAAAAGGAATCAAATAGAATGACTTTGGTAGAAGCTTACAGAAATTTGTGGGACTCATGAAAAGCAGATGATTGATAAATGAAATGGAAATTTCATATAAGAAAATGAAAATGAAAAATATAAGAAGGAAAACTCTGTTTTCAATAAGTAATGGGGAGGGTTTTTTCTTTTGATTTCATTGTATTTTAATTATTAAATACATAAATAAATGAAAAAGAATAGAAAACGGAACGTCAGAAGAGCCCTGATACTGGGCTGGAACCAGGATTCATTCAGTGCAGCTTCCTATTCACACAGTGGCCAAACAGCTTTCAACCAGGGACCCACAAGCAGGACATGGACTAACAGTACCTTCCCACCCATGTTCCTCAGCAACCGGTTTCTACAGGCTTCCTGCCTCTGATACTGGAGGTTGCACTAAGCCATCAGGACTAGGAGCCCTTCACAGCCTTCTCCTCCAGGAATTCCTACAACCCCCTTTTAAGGCCAGGCAAACTGGTGGCCATCAACACATCGTGTGGAATTGAATTCCAAAGTTGAAACATGGGCTGTGTGAAGAAAGTCCTTCCTTTGATTTCTCTTGGATCTCCCACCCATCAGCTTCATGGGATGATCCCATTTCGGTTCTATTATTACAAGAGGGGGCGTAAAATGTCTCCCTTTCCACGTTCTCCACACCATATCCTTGTAGACAGTCCTGGTTAGCTTGGTTGTGAATTCCTTTTCTTTAACCAGAGTGTGGCAATGCTGCCTGGCTTTTACGATTAGTTTATTCTGTCTTAACTTTTTGCATATTCCTCTCTGCCACCTTTTAAGGACTGGAGGTGCGCATGAACCTTACAGTCACCCAGAAGTTTTTTAAATGCAGGGTTGTGAAGAATTAGTGAACGTTCCACTTGGTTCATCCCTGGCTTGGTTCACGTGATGCTTGAACACGGAACCCTGGATTGCCTCCCCCTTCTAGCCACGCTCATCAAGCCTGGTTTGTTCTTGTTCCTCCAACTGCTCAGAGAAGCCAGGAAAGAGCAATCAAGCTAAAACACACCAGCTTGCTCAGGGTTACCCAGAGCTGTTTTCTTTGCTGCGTAATGAGTTTTGTTGTTGTTGTTAGCTTTTTGAAGTGTTGTAGTGGTTTTAAATGTACAGATTGTGTGTATGTTGTATGTTTTTGCTGTTTTAATTTTTGTATATTATTTTTAATTGTTTTTAATCCTATGTAAACCGCCCAGAGAGCTTCGGCAATGGGGCAGTATACAAATGTAATAAATAAATAAATAAATCATGCCACTATGCCCGAAAAGGTCACCTATAAACAATGTAACTAATTGAATAATAACTCAGTGAACAACTCTTGTTGTCAGTTCTCTTGATTCTCAGCAGCTACTCTGATAATTGAACTAACCATCTCTTGGGTTTCTTCTTTCAGCTAATGGGACGCGGCATGAATGAATTCACAACGGCATGAAGCCCTATAAATGTTCAGAGTGCGGGAAGAGTTTCAGATGGAGCTCACAACTAGAAACCCATCACAGAATCCACACAGGCGAGAAGCCTTTTAAATGCTTAGAGTGCGGGAAGAGCTTTCGTCGGAGCTCACACCTTAATGCCCATCACAGGATCCACACAGGTGAAAAGCCTTATAAATGCTTAGAGTGTGGGAAGAGCTTTCGTCGGAGCTCACACCTTAATGCCCATCACAGGATCCACACAGGCGAGAAGCCTTTTAAATGCTTAGAGTGCACGAAGAGTTTTACTAATCATACGGCCCTTAAAAGTCATCAAAGGATCCACACTGGTGAGAAGCCCTTTACATGCTTAGAGTGTGGAAAAAGCTTCAGTCAGAGCTCGAACCTTGACACCCATCACAGAATCCACACAGGCGAGAAGCCTTTTAAATGCTTAGAGTGTGGGAAGAGTTTCACTGATCGTTCGGGCCTTAAATGTCATCACAAGACCCACAGTGGTGAGAAGCCCTTTACATGCTTAGAGTGTGGAAAGAGCTTCAGTCAGAGCTCAACCCTTGACACCCATCACAGGATCCACACAGGCGAGAAGCCTTTTAAATGCTTAGAGTGTGGGAAGAGTTTCAGTCGGCGCTCTGTCCTTGACACCCATCACAGGATCCACACAGGCGAGAAGCCTTTTAAATGCTTAGAGTGCGGGAAGAGTTTCACTGATCGTTCGGGCCTTAAACGTCATCACAGGACTCACACTGGTGAGAAGCCCTTTACATGCTTAGAGTGCGGGAAGAGTTTCAGTGATTGCTCACACCTTGACACCCATCACAGGATCCACACAGGTGAGAAACCTTTTAAATGCTTAGAGTGTGGGAAGAGTTTCAGTGAGAGCTCAAACCTTGACAAACATCACAGGATCCACACAGGCGAGAAACCTTTTAAATGCTTAGAGTGTGGGAAGAGTTTCAGTCGGAGCTCACACCTTGACACCCATCACAGGATCCACACAGGCGAGAAGCCTTTTAAATGCTTAGAGTGCGGGAAGAGTTTCACGGTTTGTATGGCCCTTAAACGTCATCACAGGACTCATACTGGTGAGAAGCCCTTTACATGCTTAGAGTGTGGGAAGAGCTTCAGTCGGAGCTCAAGCCTTGACACCCATCGCAGGACCCACACAGGCGAGAAGCCTTTTCAATGCTTAGAGTGCGGAAAGAGCTTCAGTCAGAGCTCACACCTTAACACCCATCACAGGATCCACACAGGCGAGAAGCCTTTTAAATGCTTAGAGTGCACGAAGAGTTTTACTAATCATACGGCCCTTAAAAGTCATCAAAGGACCCACACTGGTGAGAAGCCCTTTACATGCTTAGAGTGTGGAAAGAGTTTCAGTGAATGTTCAACCCTTAACACCCATCACAGGACCCACACAGGTGAGAAGCCTTTTAAATGCTTAGAGTGCGGAAAGAGCTTCAGGCGGAACTCAGACCTTAAAACCCATCACAACATCCACAAAGGTGAAAAGACCTATAAATGCTTAGAGTGCGGGAAGTGTTTCAGTCAGAGCTCACAACTAGACAGTCATCACGGGGTCCACCCTTGTGAGATGCCCTATAGATGCTTAAGAGGGCAGGAAGAGCTTCACTGATAGCAGCATGGCAAAAACCATCATCGGATCATCTCAGTGGATTAGCCTTATCACTCCTTAGAGTGCCAGAAGAGCTTCAGTCATAGTAGAACCTTAAATCAGCATCAAAGAATCCAGACAGGCATGAAATCCCATAAATGCTTCGCATGCAGGAAGAACTTCCAACATTGGAAGTATCTGAATTCATATCAAAGAACAGACACAGGAAGGAATCTGTTCAATCGTAGCGATTTACCGAATCTGGGAAGATTTTCAAAGGGAGGACAGGCCTTCCTTTTCAAAGACTCAAGCCTAGGAGGAAAGATCCTGAATCAAAAACAAACCAACAACCCACATTCAGCCTAACAGACCTTTCATGTTCACTCAAACTCCAGTGTGTTGGGAAACGAGAGCTGTTAAGGGCCATGCAGAGCAGTTATTTGGACATTCTGTGTGTCGTATTGTATCCTTTGCTGCGGTTAGTTCAAGCTTCCCCACAACCATGGGGGGGTGATCTTGAGCAGAGTGGTGGACCTACATTGCAGATCTGTCTATTCTCCGGGGCAGACACGTGGAATCTATCCAAGCAAAGCCTCCTTTCCATGTTACACGTGGCTGCCTTGCAACCAATAGTACCTGCAACCAATACCATGGTAGAATCAGCACCCTAAGGCCTCATCTCTTGAGTTGACTTTGCAAGTTACTCGAGAATGTTGGGAGAAATACCCCTGTAAGAGTAGCTAACTCACGCTGCTGATTACTGCAAGAAATACGTGGACATGCTGGTGGTTCCACATGGACCTTTGGCCTGATTGGAGTCCACCAGGAGAAGAGCCTTTAGTGTAGTGGCCCCTTCTCTATGGAACTCCCTGCCCTTGGAGGTTAGGCAGGCGCCAACAGTAGGTGCTGCTTGCACTTCCTGAAAACAACTCTTTTCCATGAAGCCTTCCTCCACTGATTAACCACTGTTTGTATTGGTCCTTTGTTTTGAATTTCACAAATTGAATTTGCTGTTTTTGATCTTCTTTCTTTTTATCGTTTTATTCCTATGTGCACCACACTATTCTCTATGTAGCACCATATAAATTGAGTAAATACATAAAATCCATTTTGTGACTATTCCTATGATAATGCATGTGACCTCTGTTGCCTTAAATCTCTTGTTCTGTTTTAAATCTCTCTCTTGCTGCTGGCTTTTTATTCTTATTTTGGTTGTAGTTTTCAGCTTTGATATTGCAGTTTGAAGCTTGTACATTTTATATGAGACAGAAGTCTGGAATGGATTTGCAGCCCTGCCAGAATGGGAGCCACCAGCCTCCATTTCCCAGCAATCTCCACAGGAAATAGCTGGTTCTTGTTGCCTTTTGCTGCCATTAGGATATGCTGAATTCTCCTCGTGTGGGTCCTACGGGGTGTCATCAGAATGAAACTTCAAAAGATAGAATTTCAACAAGCATGTCTTTATTAAGCATTCAGTGATACAAACACGGAACAAGTATCCAATAAAGATGAAGGCACATTCGTCCTTCTAAGTCTAAAGAAAAACATGGATTTCTTGCTTGCAACTTCTCAGTGGGCCCGTCCCAGAGTGCCTTTCTTTTCTCCAGAGGCAGAATATTTTGGTAGCTTCTTATGTAGATTTCTTTAACTCTCTGGGCAATCCCCAATATGTAGCTCAAGACTATCATTCAAGGTAGTAGCCCTGGAGTAATAATAGAATTTTAACAAACAATGAAAGATACAGAAATATTTCCCCATTTGAAATTCTCCTGTGCACAAGTATCAGTTTGGTTTCTCTCAAGCAAGAGGTGAAGAGCCCATGATGCAACCTCTGTCCTCTGACATTCAGCTTCCAGGCAGAACAAGCTGGCTCTTTTTCGGGGAGGGGGCGTCTGTTCTTTTTTCTCCAAATGGGGACTCCGCGCTGTGGACTCATTCATCTCTTCCACAGGGGTGATGTGAGCAGAGGCTCTTCTGTCAATTGCTTGAGCTGAAGCAGGAGATGGAGGTGACGTGTGGGAAACTCAGCAGCGGGATTGACCGAGCCTTGGGAGGAGGAGGAAGAGCAGCCCTTGGTGAAGGGAGGGAGGGCTGAATCCAGGCAGGAGCAACCCAGTGCAAGCAAGGGAATGCAGGGCCAGGCAGCACCCTCAGAAGGAGGAGCGCTCAGTTCAGGAGCACACCAAGCGTGGGACCCAGAGGACTCCCAGGATCAGAACTGGTCCAGTCAACATGGGCGGCGGAGAAGCTTCACATCTGCAAGCAAAGGGGAGGCTCCGCGTGTGCACGTCATCCCCCACCGGCCCAGGGGTTTCGGCTGCCCCCCCCCCGACCCAACCCACATTGTGCTTAGACGTGAGTATGAAGGGTTAGGATTGCTGTGCTAAAACCTGCTTCCGTTTGCTTCGGGTTGCTGTAATTCCCTTGATTGTCTAATGAGGTTCTTTTAATGCTGCCTGCATGGTGTGAAACCTGCCCAGGGTTACGTCAGTCCCATTTGCTTTTTAAGGAGCTGGGCTAAATCGACGCTACTGCTTTATAGAGGTATGGAAGTGTACTGGTAACTGTTGGGATGCAATCCACATTCCATATACCGCTTTTGCAGTGTTATTTCCTGGGTTATATTCCCCATTGGTAATGATTTAACTCAAGGTGTAGATCTAGCCATTATAAAACTAGTAATTTTTAAAATACCAATAAAACTCTTAAAATTTGACTGGGTAGGCCTCCTGAAAGAGATAAGTCTTTATGGCTTTCTGAAAGGCAGAGAGACTGTTAAGTTGACGAATCTCTTCTGGCAGGCCATTCCACAGTCCGGGAGCGGCAGAAGAGAAGGTCCTCTGGGTAATGGCTGTCAGCCTTGTTTTGGCTGACTGTAGTAAATTCTTCCCAGAGGACCTGAGTGTGAAGGTCGGATTGTATGGGAGAAGGCGATCCTGCAGGTAACCTGAACCCAAACCACAGAGGGCTTTAAAGGTAATGGCCAACACTGCCCCTCCAACCCCTCGAAAGAGGCAGCATGGCCAGGAATCCTATATTGTTCCAGGCACCCACGCTACTTCCACGGAGTAGACCTCCCCATCCCACTTCCACCGGACAGGCGCTCTAACCTTCAAACCTCCCCACCTTTTCTCAAGCACAAATCCTGTTGGGCTCCAAGTCACATACACGGCTCTTACCCATAAAAAGTATTGTTTTTTATTAGAAAGTTTGCTTCTAATATGAATACTGAAAACTGTTCCTTTCTAATCAAAGTGAAAAAGGATAAATGATCAAACTTTTAGGAACAATAAAATCACTTTCACAACCTGGTGCTTTCAAGAGGTGCCGTGCTATATGTTCCATCATCCCCAATGGCTGTTCTGGCTGGGTATGATAGGAATTGTAGTCTTCAGGCTACAACAGCACATAGAAAGCAGTCTTCCACATGGTCAGACCCTGGAACCTTTAATAGGCTATATTATGGGATACAATGAAAGCTGTAACAAGAGGGATTTGTATTAGAGAGAATTGTAATTTGTGAAGGCAACAAGAAAAATGTAGAAAAAATTTGGAAGAGGAAATTAAAGGTTTGGAGATGAAATTTATAAGTTATAAAGATAAACAGATATTTGCACAATTACAAGCAAAGAAAAAAAGAATTGGAAAAAGAGGACCTGGAAGAAGCTCAGAGGAATTTGATTTATTTGAAAAGAGAATTCTTTGAATATAGTAATAAAAATTCTAAGATGCTGGCCAGATCCACACAGTCAAAGAAAACAAGGAATTTAATTGGAGGAATCAGAAATAAATTAGGGAAGTGTAGTAATATAATGAAGGATAAATTAGAAATATTTCAGGACTTTTATCAGGAATTATATACTGCAGGGGGTGGGCCTCAGGAGAGGATTGAACTATATGTGGAGAAATATTTAAAGATTAAGTTAAACGATATAGATATAGATTCAATGGAACGAGGTGTCTTAGAGAAAGAAATAGAAGAAGTTATTGATAAATTGAAGGGGGGGAAATCCCCAGGAATGGATGAGTTGGGACCAGAATATTATAAAAATTTTAAGAAATTCTTGGTACCAAAATTGAAAGTGTTGTATAATAAGATTTTAGAAGGTGATAAGATCCCACCATCATGGGAACAGTCTTTGATAGTATTAATTCCAAAAACAGATAAGGAGTTGACAGACCCGGGTTCATATAGCCGATATCTTTAATAAATGAAGATGCCAAGATTTTTACAGCGATAATGACAAAAAGAATGAATACCTTTATGTTTAAATATATTAATGAAGCTCAATGCGGATTTATAGTAGGGAGGCAGATGCCAAATCTGATTGGAAGAGCATTGAACATGATAAATATAATTAAAAAAAATAAAATGAAGGTGGGGTTGATAGCTTTGGATATTTTTAAAGCCTTTGATTGTGTGGAATGGCCAGCGTTAAAAACAGTAATAAAATTGATGGGTTTTGGAGTAAGATTTAAAGGTGTGATTGATCAACTTTATTCGCGAAATCGCGCAGTAGTAATGGGAAATGATGGGGTAACACAACAAATATCCCTAGCCCGAGGAACAAGACAAGGTTGCCCCCTTTCCTCGATTCTATTTGCAATAGTTATAGAACTTTTAGCTAATGTAATTAGAGAGGATAGAAGTATGTTCGGGATAGGTAATAAAGAAAAAATTAA
This sequence comes from Anniella stebbinsi, assembly GCA_029215795.1. Taxonomy (NCBI): domain Eukaryota; kingdom Metazoa; phylum Chordata; class Lepidosauria; order Squamata; family Anniellidae; genus Anniella; species Anniella stebbinsi. The sequence goes on from JARDYH010000005.1 coordinate 184,169,539, forward strand.
GATAAGTTTGTTTGCAGATGATACTTTGGTATCAATTGAGAACCCAGTAGAAAATATGGGGAAAATAAAATTATATTTGAAAGAGTTTGGAGAGATATCAGGTTTACAAGTAAACTGGGATAAAACAGAAACGATGTTATTTAATTATACAAAAGAACAGGAGAACGAGTTTAGCAGAAAATATAGGGTCAAGGTAAAGAATTTGATTAAGTACTTGGGTGTAAATATTACAAATAATTTGGATAAGTTAGAAGAGGAGAATTTTAATAGGCTAGATAAGGAAGTTAAGAGAACATTAGAAGAATATAAAAAGATGAAATTATCATGGTTTGGTAGAATAGCGATTATTAAAATGAAAATATTACCTAAGTTTAACTTTCTGTTTAGAATGTTACCAATTAAGATAACAGAGATACAGCTAAAGAAATGGCAAGTTATAATAAATAATTTTTGTAATGGTAATAAGAAAGCAAGGATAAATAAAGGGAATTGGTGTAAATCTCAGAAAAAAGGGGGACTAGGTCTCCCGAATTTAATGGGTTATTATATAGCTAATCAATTAAGATATGTAATAGAAGGGATTGTAAGACCAAGTGTAGTAAACTGGTTAGAGATAAATAGACAAGAATTAGAATGGAAGTTAGAGAATATATTTTTTGTAAAATTTAAAAAGAAGATGATGGAAAGAATAGAAAATCCCATGTGAAGAAATATTATTGGTATTTGGCAAAAATATAAAAATAAACTATTACCAGATGTTTCTCCAATGAACCCAGTGGTGTTGCTGGAAGATTTTCCAGTAAGTTTAAAGAAGGAGTTAGAAACGGTATTCAAAGAACAGAGAATTAGTAAAATAAAAGACTGGCGGGAAAAGATGAGTACTAAAGAACAAATAGAAGAATTTTTGATGGGGAGGAAACTGGCTTGGTTCAAAGGTATGCAATCAGAACAATGGTGGGTTAAATGGAAAAACAATAATAAAAAGCTGCGAAATTATACAAACTTTGAAAGGATGATTATTAAGAGAGAGGAGGAGGATATAAATAAGAATATTAGAGGAGTAGTGAGTGGAATTTATAAATTTTTGATGGAAGGGGAGGAGAAATATGATCATTTGAAAGCATTATGGGAAGAAGATTTGGAAAAACAAATTAATGATCAAAAATGGGGGAAACTATGGGATTTGCATATTTTGAAAACCATGTCAGTTAGAATAAAAGAAAATTATTATAAAATAGTTTGGAGGTGGTATTTAACGCCGGTGAAATTAAATCAAATTGATAAGAAATATTCAAAGTTGTGTTGGAGAGGCTGTCAAGAAGTGGGAACCTATTTTCATATGTGGTGGACTTGTAAATGTGTACAGATATTTTGGTTAAAAGTATTTGAAGAAGTGACAAGAATAACAGGTTTAAAGCTTGAGATATGTTCTAGGATAGCATTGTTATCAATATATGATAAAGAAGAAGGAGAACAGAATGTTAAAGATTTGATTACGAATTTAATGACAGCAGCGAGACTAATGATTTCTAGACAATGGGAAATGCAAGGCAACTATCAAATAGAAGATTGGTACAAAGAAGTATGGAATATTGCTATAAATGATAAATTAACAAGTAATATTGAAGTTAAAAGAGGGATAATTAAGAAAAAATGATTTTGGGAATATATGGGGATTATTTGTGGGGTATGTATTAGAAAAAGGGAAGGGGTGCAGACCGTCAAGGGAATCTATGCAATTTTGGGAAAAAGAGTAAAAGAATATAAAAAAACAGTAAGTCTTGTAGCTGATCCTGGTGTGGGGGTACACTGTATGGGGATATATGATTTGTAAGTGATGTGTTTTTCTAATGTATATGTATTTTAAAAAAAAGAAATTCCCTCTTCATCACAGCAATTCAAGCTGCAGGAGCCCTGCCCTCTTCTGTACCTGGTCACTCCAGCAGCTTTAACTGCTGTGATGAAGAGGGACTTTCACCAGATGCTGCATGCATACAAAGGACACCTGCTGAAATTCCATTTTCTATGCCACTGTTAGAGATAATGCAGGAGCCTCGTCCTCCTTTCCAGGGGGTGTCACCCGATGCCTAAGTGCACCAGTGGCTGGGGAACATGGGCCGGAGGGTGCTGCTGCACCCGTGCCCTGTTTGTGGGTTTCCCCTTGGAGCAGCTGCTCGGCCACTGTACGAGCAGGGTGCTGGACAGGATGGACCCTGGGCCTGATCCAGCCTCAGGGCTCTGCTGATGTTCTCCTACTCTCACTGCTTCCCCCTTTTCTGCCTGCCTGGAAGGGTTTTCCCTGCAGCCCCCTCACCCCTTATCTCCCCTTCCCCGCCCAGGCCTACCTGGAACTCACCTGGGCTCTCTAAGCCTGGGAGGCAGCAGCAACAGCAGCAGCCCAGCTGGCTGGCTGGCTTGGAGGTACAAATGGGGCAGTTCCGCTTCCGGGGAGAAATGTGAGGGGGGCACGAAGTGGCATTCACAACGGGCCACCCCCTCCTCCTCCTCCTCCCCCTCCGTGCTTCTCTAGGAATGCGGAGTCTCTCGTCTTAACCCCTTTCAGGGGAGCGCAGGTGTTAGAACTACCTGCAGGTTCCGGGAGGGGGAGGGAGAAGAGGGGAGAGGGAGAAGCCCCTGCATAGGCTGACCATATGAAAAGGAGGACAGGGCTCATGTAACTTTAACAGTTGCAGAGAAAAGGGAATTTCAGCCAGAGTCATTTGTATGCAATTAGTTCCTGGTGCAATTCCCTCTTCATCAAAACAGTTAAAGTTGCAGGCATTATAGTAGAGTGACCATATACAAAAGAAGGCAGGGCCCCTGCAACTTTAACTGCTGTGATGAAGAGGGAATTCCCCAGGAACTAACTGCATACAAATGACACTGGCTGAAATTCCCTTTTCCCTACAACTGTTAAAGGTACATGAGCCCTGTCCTCCTTTTCATATGGTCAGCCTACCCCAGCAGGAAAGACCCGAGCTGAAATGGTGGGTGGGTGCAAAGGTGCCCTTCATGAGGTCTACAAGCCCGCCCCCGCCCCGCCCCACGGTAGCCAGATCATGCTCCCCCTTCCTTGCTCTGTTAAATGCACAATGATCACACTTTCAAAGCCATCTGCCCCTTTCACAGTCCATAATCTCCCCCCAACTCTGTCAGGCAATTGATTGATTGCATTGCATTGCATAGCTTCGGCTTGAGTGATTGCATAGCTTCGGCTATGGAGCGGTACATAAATGGAATAAAATAAATAAATAAAATAAAATAAATATACCACGCAATAGCAGAAGCTTTCTGGGCGGTTCACAAAACGTTAAAACCATCAGACTCGATTCAAAGTATAAAACAAACAACACAATATAAAAACACAAGCAGGGTAAAAAAAAAATTGAGCAGCAATGCAAAGGTTTTATACAGATTTAAAATACAGATTTAAAACAGCAAGTTGCATGGGAGGGGGCAGGTGAGAGCAGAGGCCTGAGCATGGCTACTGGAAGTTACTGGTTGCTTTCCATTGCACTTTGCCGAGTTCTGGAGTGGGGAGGAGAACCAGCCTGCTGCTTTGAAACGGTGCTGTTGTGAGGGGCAGTATGACATCGGCTGTTTTATTCTCAATTCCTGTTCTAATTATGGAGTTTGCCTTTTTTTTTTTTTTTTTGCAACAACTGTACACTGGATCCACATTTTCATTCAGCTGCCCAACACAACCCCAAGATCTCTTCCTTGGCTGGTCACCAGCAGCTCCCCCAGTTCGGAGAGATCCCTTTGGAGCTCTTCACAATCCCTTTTTGTTTTGACCACCCTAAATAATTTGCTGTCATGCTTAGAGTGCAGGAAGAGCTTCAGTCACCACTCAGTCCTGAATGCTCATCATAGGATACACACTGGTGAGAAGCCCTATACCTGCTTAGAGTGCGGGAAGAGTTACTTGTATAGCACAGGCCTTAAAAAGTAGGGGTGTGCATCGGATCGGATCCGATCCACGATCCGAATCCGATCCGCCCCAAAATCGGGAAAATCCGATCCGATCCGATCAACCTCCGATCCGATCCGATCCGATCCGACGAGGTCCGATCCGGATCGGACGCCATTTTGAATGCTTTTTCCCATAGCCAAGTATTGTTTTACAAAAACGCCTATAACTTTTTCATTTTTAAAGATAGAAGGATGAAACATGGGCACATTATACACTGGTTAGGGCAGTTATCTGTGAGAAATTTCAGAAAGATTGGTGCATGCGTTTTGTGGCAATCAATTTTTTAATAAATACCCAGGAATGCCTATAACTTTGTCATTTTTAAAGTTACACACATGAAACTTTGCCACATTGTAGGTGGTACCTTGGGACCTATGTGTGTGAAATTTCAGAAACATAGGTGCTTGCCTTGTGTGGCAATTAATTTTTTAATAAATACCCAGGAATGCCTATAACTTTGTCATTTGTAAAGTTACACACATGAAACTTTGCCACATTGTAGGCGGTACCTTGGGACCTATGTGTGTGAAATTTCAGAAACGTAGGTGCTTGTATTGTGTGGCAATTAATTTTTGAAACAATGAGGGATTCATTGGACAGCACTTGCCCATAGGGATTCATTGGACAGTCCTTTTCCATAGGGAATCATTGGACAGTACTTGCCCATAGGAAATCATTGGAAAGCACTTGCCCATAGGAAATCATTGGAAAGCACTTTCCCATTGAGAAATACAGTTATGCCTCCCACTTTTTTATTTTTGAAGATACAAACAGGAAACATGGGCACATTGTAGACTGGTTAGGGATAGTTATCTGTGAGAAATTTCAGAAAGATTGGTGCATGCGTTTTGTGGCAATTAATTTTTTAATAAATACCCAGGAATGCCTATAACTTTGTCATTTTTAAAGTTGCATACATGACACTTTGCCACATTGTAGGTGGTACCTTGGGACCTATGTGTGTGAAATTTCAAAAACGTAGGTGCTTGCCTTGTATGGCAATTAATTTTAGAAAAATGGGTAGTAGTGGGGTAAATACATTTACGCCTCCCATTTTTTTATTTTTAAAGATACAAACAGGAAACATGGGCACATTACAGGGAACACTTCACTTGATATGTGTGTAAAATTTCAGAATGATAGGTCTGGGAAAGTACTGTCCAATGAATCCCTATGGGCAAGTGCTGTCCAATGAATCCCTCATTGTTTCAAAAATTAATTGCCACACAATACAAGCACCTACGTTTCTGAAATTTCACACACATAGGTCCCAAGGTACCGCCTACAATGTGGCAAAGTTTCATGTGTGTAACTTTACAAATGACAAAGTTATAGGCATTCCTGGGTATTTATTAAAAAATTAATTGCCACACAATACAAGCACCTACGTTTCTGAAATTTCACACACATAGGTCCCATGGTACCACCTACAATGTGGCAAAGTTTCATGTGTGTAACTTTAAAAATGACAAAGTTATAGGTGTTTCTTTCCTCATTGTTTCAAAAATTAATTGCCACACAAGGCAAACGCCAATGTTTCTGAAATTTCACACACATATCAAGGCAAGTGGTACCTGTAATGTGCCCATGTTTCCTGTTTGTATCTTCAAAAATAAAAAAATGGGAGGCGTAAATGTATTTACCCCACTACTACCCATTTTTCTAAAAATTAATTGCCACACAAGACAAGCACCTACGTTTCTGAAATTTCACACACATAGGTCCCAAGGTACCACCTACAAAGTGGCAAAGTTTCATGTGTGTAACTTTAAAAATGACAAAGTTATAGGCATTCCTGGGTATTTATTAAAAAATTAATTGCCACAAAACGCATGTACCAATCTTTCTGAAATTTCTCACAGATAACTGTCCCTAACCAGTGTATAATGTGCCCAAGGTTTTCATCCTTCTATCTTTAAAAATGAAAAAGGTATAGGCGTTTTTGTAAAACAATACTTGGCTATGGGAAAAAGCATTCAAAATGGCGTCCGATCCGGATCGGACATCCGGTCCAATCCGATCCGACCATCCTCCGATCCGATCCGATCCGATCCGACCCCCCAGGTCCGATTCCGATCCGCTATCCGATCCGATCCGGGGGGTCAGTGCACATCCCTATTAAAAAGCATCACCGTATTCACACAGGTGAGAAGCCCTATAAATACTTACAGTGTGGGAAGAGTTTCAGTGACCGTTCAACCCTTAACATCCATCACAGGATCCACACAGGCGAGAAGCCCTATAAATACTTAGAGTGTGGGAAGAGCTTCCGTCGTAGCTCAAATCTGACTGTCCATCACAGGATCCACGCAAGGGAGTAGCCTTATAAATGCTTAGTATGTGGGAAGAGCTTCCAAGTTTGCAACTGCCTGAACTCACATCAAAGATCAGACACAGGAAAGAACCTTTTCAATCCTAGCAATTTCTGGAACGTGGGAAGATCTTCAAATGGAGGACAGGTATTCCATTTAAAAGAATGAAGCCCAGGGAGAAAGGTCTTGAATTAAAAACCAACCAATGAAACACTTTCAACCTAACGAATCTGTCAAGGGCTTTTCATGTTCACTCCAACACCAGTGTGTCAGGAAAATGGAGCTCTCAAGGGCCATGCAGAGGAGCTATTTTGCCATGCTGTGTGTCGTATGGTTGTGGAAGAAATTAGTATGTGAGCCTAACCTGTTTTCATAAGCAGGTATAGGACAGTGAGCCAGGCTGTGAACTTGACCTTCAGAAAGGTCAGGGCAAAGAAGAATATAAGAAGTATGTATAAGGCGTTTACATCCAATATGTAACAAAAACAACATATTGCATCAGACTAGATTGGATTGGATAATTCAAGTTTGTATTTGTCTTATGATTGGATTGGATATAATTCTAGGAGTAATGATAGGTTATATATATATATATATATCGGTGCGCTGATTGGTGTTTTATGGATCCCCCTTAATTCTATAAAAGCGTGAACTGATGACCCAATGTCTGTCCCACTTTGGGCTCGCCACTGAGTGCAGACTCTTTGCAATTGCTCGTAATAAAATAATTAGGGATGTGCACTGGATCGGACCCGATCCACGATCCGAGTCCGGTCCAGTGGGAAATCGGATAAATTATCCGATTTCCGATCCCGCAGCTGGATCGGCCGATCCAATCCGAACCGGTCCGAAAAGGCTCCGAACCGGTTCGGCGGATCGGCGGATCGGTGGGCGCCCACTGGCGCCCACCGCCGCTTCCATTGGCGGGCGCCAGCGGGCGCCCGCCGATGAAAGTGGACAGCGGGGGGGGAGGAGGGGGGCGCTTACCTTCTCGGCCCGTCCGCTCCCGTCCGGCACTAGCAGCTACTACCAGCGGGCTCCGCGGCCTGCTCCAGGGTGGCGCGCCGGGTGATGTCATCACCCGGCGCGCTGCTCTAGAGCAGGCCGTGGAGCCCGCTGGTAGTAGCCGCCGGCGCCGGACGGGAGCGGACGGGCTGAGAAGGTAAGCAGGGGGTGCGTGGAGGGGAGGAGGGGGCGCGCGGAGGGGGGAGGGGGGGCCTTACCTTCCCGGCCCGGCCGCTCCCGTCTGGCGCCGGCAACTACTACTACCAGCAGGCTCCGCGGCCTGCTCTAGGGTGGCGCGGCGGGTGATGTCATCACCCGGCGCGCTACTCTAGAGCAGGCCGCGGAGCCTGCAGGTAGTAGCCGCTAGGGATGTGCACTGGATCGGACCCGATCCACGATCCGAGAACGGTCCAGTGGGAAATCGGATAAATTATCCGATTTCCGATCCCGCAGCTGGATCGGCCGATCCAATCCGAACCGGTCCGAAAAAGCTCCGAACCGGTTCGGCGGATCGGCGGATCGGCGGGCGCCCACTGGCGCCCACCGCCGCTTCCATTGGCGGGCGCCAGCGGGCGCCCGCCGATGAAAGTGGACAGCGGGGGGGGGGAGGAGGGGGGCACTTACCTTCTCGGCCCGGTGGCTCCCGTCCGGCGCCGGCGCCTACTACTACTAGCAGGCTCCGCGGCCTGCTCTAGGGTGGCGCGCCGGGTGATGTCATCACCCGGCGCGCTACTCTAGAGCAGGCCGCGGAGCCTGCTGGTAGTAGTAGGCGCCGGCGCCGGACGGGAGCCACCGGGCCGGGAAGGTAAGGAGGGGGTGCGTGGAGGGGAGGAGGGGGCGCGCGGAGGGGGGAGGGGGGAGGGGGGCCCTTACCTTTCCGGCCCGGCGGCTCCCGTCCGGCGCCGGCGCCTACTATTCCCAGCAGGCTCCGCGGCCTGCTCTAGGGTGGCGCGCCGGGTGATGTCATCACCCGGCGCGCTACTCTAGAGCAGGCCGCGGAGCCTGCTGGTAGTAGTAGGCGCCGGCGCCGGACGGGAGCCGCCGGGCCGGAGAGGTAAGGAGGGGGTGCGTGGAGGGGAGGAGGGGGCGCGCGGAGGGGGGAGGGGGGCCCTTACCTTTCCGGCCCGGCGGCTCCCGTCCGGCGCCGGCGCCTACTATTCCCAGCAGGCTCCGCGGCCTGCTCTAGGATGGCGCGCCGGGTGATGTCATCACCCGGCGCGCTACTCTAGAGCAGGCCGCGGAGCCTGCTGGAAGTAGTAGGCGCCGGCGCCGGACGGGAGCCGCCGGGCCGGAAAGGTAAGGAGGGGGTGCGTGGAGGGGAGGAGGGGGCGCGCGGAGGGGGGAGGGGGGCCCTTACCTTTCCAGCCCGGCGGCTCCCGTCCGGCGCCGGCGCCTACTATTCCCAGCAGGCTCCGCGGCCTGCTCTAGGATGGCGCGCCGGGTGATGTCATCACCAGGCGCGCTACTCTAGAGCAGGCCGCGGAGCCTGCTGGAAGTAGTAGGCGCCGGCGCCGGACGGGAGCCGCCGGGCCGGAAAGGTAAGGAGGGGGTGCGTGGAGGGGAGGAGGGGGCGCGCGGAGGGGGGAGGGGGGCCCTTACCTTTCCGGCCCGGCGGCTCCCGTCCGGCGCCGGCGCCTACTATTCCCAGCAGGCTCCGCGGCCTGCTCTAGGATGGCGCGCCGGGTGATGTCATCACCAGGCGCGCTACTCTAGAGCAGGCCGCGGAGCCTGCTGGAAGTAGTAGGCGCCGGCGCCGGACGGGAGCCGCCGGGCCGGAAAGGTAAGGAGGGGGTGCGTGGAGGGGAGGAGGGGGCGCGCGGAGGGGGGAGGGGGGAGGAGGGGGCGCGCGGAGGGGGGAGGGGGGAGGGGGGCCCTTACCTGCCCGGCCCGGCGGCTCCCGTCCGGCGCCGGCGCCTACTACTACCAGCAGGCTCCGCGGCCTGCTCCAGGGTGGCGCGCCGGGTGATGTCATCACCCGGCGCGCTACTCGAGAGTAGGCCGCGGAGCCCGCTGGTAGTAGCCGCCGGCGCCGGACGTGCCGAGAAGGTAAGTGGCGGGGAAGGGGGCTTACCCCCCCCCCCGGAGCCGTCCGCTTCTATCCGCTGGCGCCCGCGGGCGCCAGCGGATGGAAGCAGGCGGCCCCAGGGGGGGTAGGGAGCGCGGGGGAGGGGGTTTACCTGCCGGGGCCGTCCACAGCGGACGGCCCCGGGGGGGGGGAGGGAGTTAGGCCCCCCCTTACCCACCCGCCGCCATTTTTTCCTCATAGACTTGCATTGCAATGCAAGTCTATGGGGAAAAAAATGGCGGCCGATCCAAAAATTTCCGATTTTTGGATCGGGATCGGACTCGATCCGGTCCGGGGGGCCTCCGATTTTGTCCGAACCGGTCCGGGACAAAATTGGAGGTCCCGATCCGGGTCCCGATCCGATCCGGGGGGTCCGTGCACACCCCTAGTAGCCGCCGGCCCCGGACGGGAGCGGACGGGCCGAGAAGGTAAGCAGGGGGTGCGTGGAGGGGAGGAGGGGCGCGCGGAGGGGGGGAGGGGGGCCCTTACCTTCCCGGCCCGGCCGCTCCCGTCCGGCGCCGGCGACTACTACCAGCAGGCTCCGCGGCCTACTCCAGGGTGGCGCGCCGGGTGATGTCATTTCACAAATTTAATTTGCTTTTTTTTTATCTTCTTTCTTTTCATTGTTTCATTCCTGTGTGCACCACACTAGACTCTATTGGAGATATGTTGCACCATATAAATCTAGTAAATAAATACAAATCATTTTGTGACTATTCTTGTGATAATGCATGTGAGCTCTGTTGTCTTAAATCTCTTGTTGTATTTTAAATCTCTCTATCGCTGCTAGTTTTTTATTATTATTTCGATCGTAGTTTTCAGCTTTGATATGGCAGTTTTAAGCTTGTACATTTTATATGAGACTTATGCCTGGAATGACTTCGCAGCCCTGCCTGAATGGGAGCCACCAGCCTCCACTTCCCAGCAATCTCAACAGCAAATAGCTGGTTTGTGTTGCCTTTTGCTGCCATCAGGATATGCTGAATTCTACTCGTGTGGGTCCTACGGGGCGTCATCAGAATGACACTTCCAAAGATAGGACTTCAACAAACATGTCTTTATTAAGCATTCAATGATACAAACACGTAACAAATATCCAATAAAGACGAATGCCAATTCGTCCTTCTAAGTCCAAACAAACGCATGGATTTCTTGCTCGCAACTTTTCAGTGGGCCAGTCCCAAAGGGCCTTTCTTTTCTCCAGAGGCTGAATATTGCAGGAGCTACTTTTGTAGGTTTCTTAACTTTAAATCACAGAGCAATCCCCAATTTGTAGCTCAAGACTCTCATTCACGGGAGTAGCCCGGCAACAATAATAGAATTTTAACAAACACTGAAAGATACGAAAATGTTTCCCCATTTGAAATTCTCCTGTGCACCAGTATCAGTTCGGTTTCTCTCGTGCAAGGGGAGAAGAGCCCGTGATGCAACCTCTGTCCTCTGACATTCAGCTTCATAGCAGAACAAGCTGGCTCTTTGGGAGGGGGATTGAGGGGGGGAAACTTTTCTTCGAGTGAGGACTCCGCCCCATGGACTCAACCATCTCTTCCACAGGGGTGATGTGAGCAGAGGCTTTTCTTCCTCTCCCTGCGGTTGGTTGAGCTGAAACAGGAGACAGAGAAGACGTGCGGGAAACTCACCAGAGTAATTGACTGAGCCCTGTCAGGATGAGCAGCCCTTGGTGAAGGGAGGGTGGGCTAAATCCAGGGCGGTGCATTGAGAGGCAGCACCCTCAGAAGGAGGAGTGATCAGGTCAGGAGCCACCAGGGATGGGACCCAGAGGACTCCCAGAATCAGAACTCGTCCCTTTGACAAAGACGGCGGAGAGGATTCAGAACTGCAATCAAAGGGGACCCTCTACGTAGTCCACACCGGCACAGGGGCTTTCGCTCACTCCATACTCCACATTGAGCTTGCATGTGAGTATGAAGGATTAGGATTGCTTTGCTAAAATCTGCTTCCGTTTGCTTAGGGTTGCTGTAATTCCCTTGATTGCCTAGTGAGATTCTTTTAACGCTGCCTGCACACAGTGTGAAACCTGCCACTGGTTGAGTCAGTCCCACTGGCTTCTTAAGGAGCTGGGATAAATCTACGCTACTGCATTATAGAGGTATTGAAGCATGCTGGTAAATGCTGGGCTGCAGTTGTTCAAAGGATGCACCCTTCAAAGCATCACAAATTGATTTTAAAATAGATGAAAGGACCCACAGCAACAGGAACTGATTTTTTATATTATGCAAGGACCCCCTCCCTCATAAATTGGTTTTTAAAAATATGCAAACCTCCAACAGCAAAAACTGATTTTTACAGATACTCAAGGCCCTGAAGCACCAGATATTGTTTTTGAAGTATTCAAGGACCCCTCCTCCAAGAACTCAGTTTCTATCAAAGCAAATCCTCCGTGCCCTGCAGGACAGTTCTGCCTCCTTCTCCTATCTCTGATTGTCATGCAGATGAAGCTCTGAGTCTGAGCATCTCAAGAGTAGGAGGAATCACCTGGTTCCCCCCTCCCCCCACAATCTCCAGTTTCCCCCTGTGTTGTGGTACTCGCCTGCATTGTGAGGATGGCAGGGAGGGTGATAAAGGCCTCCATCTTTTGAACCGTTTTAGGGCTGCTAAGAGAGGAGAGGCTTCAGATGATCTGGATGTTTGTGAAAGGGTGAAGCAACAGAAGGAAGGAAAGTCTCTCTTCCTGATTCTTCCAAAGACCTCCCTGTTCCCAGCCCAGGTCTCCTCTCCTGGCAGGAAAGAAAAGGGGAAGATCCGTAGGGATGTGCACTGGATCGGATCCGATCCACGATCCAAATCCGAAACGGGGAAATCGGATAAATTATCCGATTTCCGATCTCACCGCTGGATCAGCTGATCCAATCCAATCCGGAAGCGGACAGCAGGGGGGGCTTCCCTAGCGGGGCTGTCCGCTTCCATCGGCGGGCACCAGCGGGCGTCCGCCGATGGAAGCGGACAACGGGGGCAGGGGGCGGCGGGCAGGAACAGACGGCCAGGAAAGGTAAAGAGGGGGCAAGGGGAGGGGGGGAGCGCGGCGCGCTTACCTTTCCTGGCCGTCCGCTCCCGTCCACCGCCAGCTGCTACTGCGAGCAGGCTTCGTGGCCTGCTCCTAGATAGCGTGCCAGCTGATGACATCACCTGGCGCACTACTCAAGAGCAGGCCGCGAAGCCCGCTCGCAGTAGGAGCCGGCGGCAGATGGGAGCGGACGGCCAGGAAAGGTAAGCAGGGGGCAGGGGGAGGGGGGTCGCGCAGCGCGTTTACCTTTCCTTGCCATCCGCTCCCATCCGCTGGTGGCCGCTGCGGCGAGCAGGCTTCACGGCCTGCCCGTAGGTAGCGTGCCAGGTGATCATCATTTGATGATCAGGTGATGATGATCAGGTGATGATCACCTGGTGCGCTACCTAGGGGCAGGCCGCGAAGCCCGCTCGCAGTACCGGCCAGCGCCAAACGGGAGCGGTCAGCTAGGAAAGGTAAGCAGAGGGCAGGGGGGACAGGGTTTACCCCACCAGGGCTATCCACTTCCATCCCCTGGCGCCTGCAGGCGCCAGCAGATGGAAGCAGACGGCCCCGGGGGGGGGAGGTTAGGAGCACGGGGAAGGGGGCTTACCAGCCGGGGCCGTCCACAGCGGCCACATCATGTGGTAGTGAATTCCATCGCTGAAACATGGGCTGTGTGAAGAAGTCCTACCTTTGATCTGTGCTGAACCTCCCACCATCAGCTTTATGGGATGATCCCATTGGGGTTCTATTATTCTGGGTGGGGTGGGTGGGAAGAGTAAAATGTCTCCCTTTCCACGTTCTTCACACCATATCCTTGTAAACAATCTTGGTCAGCTTGGTTGTGAATTCCTTTTCTGTAACCAGACCTCTATTATAAAATGAGTGTGGCGCTGCTGCCTGGCTTTTACGATGAGTTTATTTGATCTTAACTTTTTACATATTCCTCCCTGCCATCTTTTAAGGCCTTGCGGTGGGTATGCACCTCAAAGTGACCCAAAAGTTTTTTAAATCCGGGGTTGTAAGGAGCTGGTGAACCTATTCTGACTTCTTCCACTTGGCTCATCCCTGGCTTGGTTCGCATGATGCCTCAACAGGGAACCCTGGCTTGCCTCCCCCCTCCCTCCCCCCACTAGCCGCGCTCATCACCCAAGGGTTTGTTCTTGTTCCTCGTGCAGCTCAGAGGAGCCAAGTAAGAGCAATCAAGCTAGAACGCAGCAGCTTGCTCAGGGTTACCCAGAGCTGTTTTCCTTGCTGTGTGATGTGCAAATCACGCCACTGCGCCCAAAAATGTCACCTATCAACAATGTAACTACTTGGCAGTTCTCTTGATTATCAGCAGCTACTCTGAAGATTGAAATAACCATCTCTTGGGTTTCGTCTTTCAGCTCATGGGACGCTGCATGAAAGAATTCACAACAGCATGAAGCCCTATAAATGTTCAGAGTGCGGAAAGAGTTTCAGTCAGAGCTCAAACCTTGACACCCATCACAGGATCCACACTGGCGAGAAGCCCTATAAATGCTTAGAGTGCGGAAAGAGCTTCAGGCGGAACTCAGACCTTAAAACCCATCACAGGATCCACACAGGTGAAAAGCCTTATAAATGCTTAGAGTGTGGGAAGAGTTTCACTGATCGTGCGGGTCTTAAAAGTCATCACAGGATCCATACTGGTGAGAAGCTCTACAAATGCTTAGAGTGCGGAAAGAGCTTCAGGCGGAACTCAGACCTTAAAACCCATCACAGGATCCACACAGGTGAAAAGCCTTATAAATGCTTAGAGTGTGGGAAGAGTTTCAGTCAGAACTCAGACCTTGACACCCATCACAGGATCCACACTGGCGAGAAGCCCTATAAATGCTTAGAGTGCGGAAAGAGCTTCAGTCAGAGCTCAAACCTTAATGCCCATCACAGGATCCATACAGGTGAGAAGCCTTTTCAATGCTTAGAGTGTGGGAAGAGTTTCAGTCGGATCTCATACCTTAATGCCCATCAAAAGATCCACACAGGCGAAAAGCCCTATAAATGCTTAGAGTGTGGGAACAGTTTCAGATGGAGCTCACATCTGGAAACCCATCATAGGATCCACACAGGCGAGAAGCCCTATAAATGCTTAGAGTGCGGGAAGAGTTTCAGTTACAGTTCAACCCTTACCACGCATCACAGGATCCACACAGGCAAAAAACCCTATAAATGCTTAGAGTGCGGAAAAAGCTTCAGTCAGAGCTCAAACCTTGACACCCATCATAGGATCCACACAGGTGAAAAGCCTTATAAATGCTTAGAGTGTGGGAAGAGTTTCACTGATCGTGCGGGTCTTAAAAGTCATCACAGGACCCACACTAGTGAGAAGCCCTATAAATGCTTAGAGTGCGGGAAGAGTTTCACTAATCGTACTGGCCTTAAAGGTCATCACAGGATCCATACTGGTGAGAAGCTCTACAAATGCTTAGAGTGCGGAAAGAGTTTCAGATGGAGCTCACAACTAGACACCCATCACAAGATCCACACAGGCGAAAAGCCCTATAAATGCTTAGAGTGCGGAAAAAGCTTCAATCAGAGCTCAAACCTTGACACCCATCAAGGGATCCACATAGGTGAGACACGCAATTAATGCTTAGAGTGCGGGAAGAGCTTCCATGAACTTACAAACTATAAAAGCCATCAAAAACTTCACACAGGCGGGAAGCCGTATAAATGCTTAGAGTGTGGGAAGAGTTTCAGTCGGAACTCAGACCTTGACACCCATCACAGGATCCACACTGGCGAGAAGCCTTTTAAATGCTTTGGGTGTGGGAAGAGCTTCACTGATAGCACAGGCCTTAAAAGTCATCACAAGATCCACACAGGTGAAAAGACCTATAAATGCTTAGAGTGCGGGAAGTGTTTCAGTCAGAGCTCACAACTAGACACCCATCATGGAGTCCCCCCTTGTGAGAAGCCCTAGAGATGCTTAAGAGTGCAGGCAGAGCTTCACTGTTCACAGCTTCACAGACTGGCATGAAATCCCATCTATGCTTTGCATGCGGGAAGAACTTCCAACATTGAAAGTACCTGAAATCACATCAAAGAACAGACACAGGAAGGAATCTGTTCAATCCTATCAATTTACGGAATCTGGGAAGATTTTCAAAGGGAGGACAGGCCTTCCTTTTCAAAGACTCAAGCCCAGGAGGAAAGATCCTGAATCAAAAACAAACCAACAAACCACATTCAGCCTAACAGACCTTTCATGTTCACTCAAACTCCAGTGTGTGGGGAAATTAGAGCTGTTCAGGGCCATGCAGATGAGTTATTTGGACATTCTGTTTGTCATCTTGTAACCTCTGTTGCAGTTAGGTCAAGCTTCCCCACAACCTTGGGGTGTGATCTTGAGCAGAGCGGTGGACCTTCATCGCTGATATGACTTTTCTCCAGGGCAGACGCATGGAATCTATGCAAGCAAAGCTTCCTTTCCATATTGCAAGTGGCTGCCTTGCAACCAATAGTACCATGGTGGAATCAGCACCCCAAGGCCTCGTCTCTTGACATGACTTTGCAAGTTACTGGGGATGTTAGGAGAAATACCCCTGTAAGAGTAGTTAACTCACGCTGCTGATTACTGCAAGAAATACGTGAACATGCTGAGCCAGAACGCCTTCTCTTGTGCTCCAGCCTGATTTGGGAAATGTCGTGCCTGTGATCAATTGGTTTCCATGTTTGAGCAAAATTCTTTTAGAGAACCCTTTGTGCCTTCTTCATGAGCTTCTGTGCTTTCGGGCAGACTCTCCAGCCCAGCTGTGTTGTGTTGCAGATAAAAGCTCTCGGAGCATCTTCTGAAACCCCAACGCAGAAGTGGACTCGGTTTCTTCCACACACCCCACATAGAACAATAGAGAATGAACTGACAAGAGCAGCCTCTTCTGGACAGGGATAGCTTGGCCACAGTGGTCCAGGCGTTCGTAACCTCAAGACCGGACTACTGCAAACTCCTCTCTGTGGGGCTGCCCTTAAGGCTGCTGCTGACGCTGGAGCTAGTGCAGAACGGACCAGCTAGGGCCAGGTTTAAGGCTGTAGTGTATAAAGCCCTAAACAACTTGGAACCAGAATACCTGAGACAACACCTTCTCCCTTACCCACCCTGCCCTGGAGGGCATGCTTCTGGCGGTTCCACATGGACCTTTGGACTGATTGGAATCCACCAGGAGAAGAGCCTTTAGTGTAGTGGCCCCTTCCCTTTGGAACTCCCTGCCCCTGGAGGTTAGGCAGGCGCCAACACTAGGGTGCTTCTGGCACTTCCTGAAAGCCACCCTTTTCCAGGAAGCCTTCCTCCACTGATTAGCCAATGTTTGTATTGGTCCTTTGTTTTGAATTTCACAAATTTAATTTGCTGTTTTTTAACTTCTTTCTTTTTATTGTTTTATTCCTATGTGCACCACACTAGACTTTATTGGAGATATGTAGCACATATAAATCTAGTAAATAAATATAATTCATTTTCCGACTATTCCTGTGATAATGCATGTTAGCTCTGTTGCCTTAAATCTCTTGTTGTATTTTAAATCTCTCTCTTGCTGCTAGTTTTTTATTCTTATTTTGGTTGTAGTTTTCAGCTTTAATACTGAAGTTTTAAGCTTGTACATTTTATATGAGACTGATGCCTGGAATGGATTCGCAACCCCGCCGGAATGGGAGCCACCAGCCTCCACTCCCCAGCAAACTCAACAGGAAATAGCTGGTTCTTGTTGCCTTTCGCTGCCATCAGGATATGCTGAATTCTACTCGTGTGGGTCCTACGGGGCGTCATCAGAATGAAACTTCCAAAGATAGAACTTGAAGAAACATGTCCTTTATTATGCATTAAATGATACAAACATGTAACAAGTATCCAATAAAGATGAATGCCAATTCATCCGTTTAAGTCCAAAGAAAAGCATCGATTTCTTGCTTGCAACTTTTCATTGGGCTCGTCCCAAAGTGCCTTTCTTTTCTCTAGAGGCTGAATATTGCAGGAGCTTCTTTCGTAGATTTCTTTAATTCTCAGAGCAATCCCCAATATGTAGCTCTAGACTGTCATTCAAGGTAGTTGCTGTGAAGCCCTGCCTGCACCTGTGACACTCACCAGGCTACACAACAGGGCACATCATTCCCCACCGTCCCAGGGACTTTGGCTGCCCCCCAACCCAACCCACATTGTGCTTAGATGTGAGTATGAAGGGTTAGGATTGCTGTGCTACTGCTTCATAGAGGTATGGAAGTGTACTGGTAACTGTTGGGGTGCAATCCACATTCCATATACCACTTTTGCAGTGTTATTTCATGGATTTTATTCCCCATTGGCAATTATTTGACTCAAGGCGTAGATCTAGCCATTGGGAGTCAGTGATAATAAAAGTCTGACAGCCAAGGTCAGACCTTTAGGACAGCTTAAATGTTGCAAGTTTCACAACACCAGGGGATTTCTAAGCTGCGTCCCGTGCTTGAGGGAATGCTTCTAGCTAGCAACTGAGAGGAGGGAATTCTTGCGATGCAAAGAAAGAGCCACCTTCTCTGTGGATAAAGCGAGGCAGGTCTTGGGGGAACCTGACCATTTGGATCCCAGATTCCTGCCTGGGTTTGTCATGAAAAAAGATTTGGTCACTCGAACGGATGTCCTACGCCAGGAACTGTTATGGGGAAATTCAAACCTGAAAATTTTCTCAGCAGCTAGATACCATCAACCATTATATCATACGAACCTACGAAGAGCCCTGATACTGGATCAGACCCAGGGTCCATCTGGTCTTGCATTCTGTTCACCCAGTGGCCAATCAGCTGACTGCCAGGGACCCACAAGCAGGACATGAGTGCAACAGCATCTCCTCACCCCTGTTCCCCAGCACCTGGTCCGTACAGCCTTCCTGCCTGCGATATTGGAGATTGCACTTATCCATCAGGACTAGTAGCCCTCCAGGAATTGCACCAATGCCCAATAATAATAATAATAATAATAATAATAATAATAATAATTTATTTCTTACCCACCTCTCTCTCTGGATCAAGGCAGGGAACAACATTAAAAGCAAATGATATAAAATACAGAAAACTGATTAAAACGTATAAAACTAGTGATTATTAAAATACTAATAAAACTCTTAAAATTTGACTGGGTAGCCCCGCTGGAAGAGATAAGTCTTTATGGTTTTCTTAAAGTCAGAGAGACTGTTAAGTTGACGAATCTCTTCCGGCAGGCCATTCCACAGTCTGGGAGCGGCAGAAGAGAAGGTCCTCTGGGTAATGGCTGTCAGCCTAGTTTCGGCTGACTGTAGTAAATTCTTCCCAGAGGACCTGATTGTGAGGGCCGGATTCTATGGGAGAAGGGGATCCTGCAGGTAACCTGGACCCAAACCACAGAGGGCTTTAAAGGTAATGGCCGACACTTTGTGCTTCGCCCAGAAACTAATTGGCAGCCAGTGGAGTGATTTTAAAGCTGGTGTAATATGGTCACCCCTAGGTGTACTGGTGACCAACCTGGCTGCCATATTTTGAACTAGTTGAAGTTTCTGAACTAGGCATAGAGGGAGTCCTATGTACAGCACATTGCAGAAGTTCAGCCTCGAAGTTACCAGCACATGCACTTTAGGTCTTCCAACTCTAGGAAGGGGCGCAGATGGCATATTAGCCGAAATTGATAGTAGGCATTCCTGGCCGTTGCATCTATCTGAGCTGTCATTTGGAGCGACGGATCCAGGAGCACCCCCAAGCTGGGAACACGGTATTTCGGGGGGGGGGGGGTAACCCCATCCAGAACTGGTTGCCACACCTCCAAACCCAGGTTGGGGCCTTTGACAGGAAGCACCTCCATCTTGTCTGGATTCAGCTTCGGTTTGTTTTTCCTCATCCAGCCCATTACCATCTCCCAGGCCATCCAAACTGATGGCCATCACCACACTGTGTGGCAGTGAATTCCATAGTTGACACATGGGCTGTGTGAAGAAGTCTTTCATTTGTTTCTGTCCTGAATCTCCCACCCATCAGCTTCATGGGATGATCCCATTTGGGTCCATATCCTTGTAGACAGTCTTGGTCAGCTTGGTTGTGAATTCCTTTTCTTTAAGCAGACCTCGATTATGGAATGAGTGTGGCGCTGCTGCCTGGCTTTCACAATGAGTCTATTCTGTCTTGATTCTGTTTGGATTCGGAGCCCCAATGGAATGGGAGATACCAGCCTCCACTCCCCATCAATCTCAACAGAGTAGTTGTTTTTGGTTGCCTTTCGCTGCCATCAGGATATGCTGAATTCTACTCGTGTCGGTCCTATGGGGCTTCATCAGAATAAAACTTCCAAAGATAGAACTTGAACAAACATGTCTTTATTAAGCATTCAGTGATACAAACACCCAACAGATTTCCAATACAGCTGAATGCAACAATTAGTCCACCTAAGTCCAAAGAAAAACATAGATTCCTTACTTGCAACTTTTCAGTGGGCCCCTCCCAAAGTGCCTTTCTTTTCTCCAGAGGCTGAATATTGCAGTAGCTACTTTTGTAAATTTCTTAACTTTAATTCACGGGATCAATCCCGAATTTGTAGCTCAAGGCTGTCACTCAAGGTAGTTGCCCTGGAATAAGAATAGAATTCTAACATCTACTGAAAGAAGCAAGAATGATTCCCCATTTGAAATTCTCCTGTGCAAATGCATCAGTTCAGTTTCCCTCGTGCAAGGGGAGAAGAGCCTGTAATCCAACATCTGTCCTCTGACATTCAGCTTCCAGGCAGAAGAAGCTGGCTCTTGGGATGGGTGGGGGGTGTCTGTTCTTTCTTCTCCGAGTGAGGACTCCGCCCCATGGACTCAACCATCTCTTCCACAGGGGCGATGTGAGCAGAGGCTTCGCTTCCTCTCCCTGCCTTGCTTGAGCTGAAGCAGGAGACGGAGGTGACGTGCGGGAAACTCAGCAGCGGGACTGACGGAGCTCTCGGAGGAGGAGGAGCCCTTAAGGAAGGGAAGGTGGGCTAAATCCTGGCAGGAGCAGCCCAGTGCAAGCCAGGGGACGCATGGAGAGGCAGCACCCTCGGCAGGAAGAGTGATCAGGTCAGGAGCCACCAGGAATGGGACCCAGAGGACTCCCAGGATCAGAACTGGTCCCTTCGACAAGAACGGCAGAGAGGAGTCACATCTGTAATCAAAGGGGACCCTCTCCGTAGTCCCCCACCGCCACAGGGGCTTCGGCTCAATCCACACCCCACATTGTGCTTGCATGTGAGTCTGAATACCTCGGATTGCTGTGCTAAAACCTGCTTCCCTTTGCTTAGGGTTGTTGGAATTCCCTTGATTGCCTAATCAGGTTCTTTTAAAGCTGCCTGCACCGGTGTGAAACCTGCCCAGGGTTGTGTCAGTCCCATTTGCTTCTTAAGGAGCTGGGCTACATCTACGCAACTGCATTATAGAGGTATTGAAGCGTGCTGGTAAATGCTGGGCTGCAGCTGTTCAAAGAACGCACCCTTCACAGCATCACAAATTGATTTTAAAATATACACAAAGACCCACCGTGCTGGGAACTGGTTTTTTTAAATGATGTAAGGCCTCCCTCTGCCAAAAATATTAAAATAAAGAATTTTAAAACTCTGAAAGCCTCTCCAACCCCAGAAACAGATTTGTATGAAATGCCCAAGCACCTGAAGCACCAGAAATGACTTTAAAAATCTACAAGGACACCGAAACCCCAACTATATTGATGTAAAACAAAACCTCCAGGCTCTGCAGCACAGCTGTGCCCTCTTCGCCTGTCTCTGCCTGTGATGCAGATGAAGCTCTGAGTCTGAGCATCTCAAGAGTAGGAGGAATCCCCTGGCTCCCCCCTCCCCCCACAATCTCCAGTTTCCCCCTGTGTTGTGGTACTCGCCTGCATTGTGAGGATGGCAGGGAGGGTGATAAAGGCCTCCATCTTTTGAACCTTTTTAGGGCTGCTAAGAGAGGAGAGGCTTCAGATGCTCCAGATGTTTGTGAAAGGATGAAGCAACAGAAGGAAGGAAAGTCTCTCTTCCTGATTCTTCCAATGGCCTCCCTGTTTCCAGCCCAGGTCTCCTCTCCTGGCAGGAAAGAAAAGGGGAAGATCCGTAGGGATGTGCACTGGATCGGATCCGCTAGCACCCGCCAATGGAAGCGGACAGCCCCGCCAGGTAAGCCCCCCCGATCCTTACCTGGTGGGGCATCGTCTTCGTCCGTTCCCGGCTTTAAACTACTGCGAACTAGGCCTCGCGGCCTAGTTTACCTGGCGCTCTCCTGTAAACTAGGCCACGAGGCCTAGTTTGCAATAGTTTACAGCCAGCAATGGAAGGAGGACAGCCCCGCCAGGTAAGCCCTCCCCCACAGCGATCCTCACCTAGCCGGGCTGTCCGCTTCCATCGGCGGGCGCCAGCTGGCGCCCACCGATGGAAGCGGACAGCCCTACTAGGTAAGCCTCCCCCCTACTGTCCACTTTCATCGGTGGGCGCCACTGGGCGCCCGCTGATCCTCCAATTTTTTCCGAACCGAATCAGGTCCTTACGGAACGGTTCGGGAAAGATCGGACGATCCAGAGGAGTGATCAGAAATCGGATAATTGTATCCAATTTCCCCTGGATTGGCACCGGATCGTGGATCGGACCCCATCCAGTGCACACCCCTAAAAATCAGTCAGAGTGTATCTATCGCCCTTGTGCTGCAGAGGATGTGAAACCAACGGAACTCAAATTCATATGTGGTAGGAATGTAGGAAGGTCAGGAAGTTTTGGGATATGGTTTTTCAAGAAATAAGAAAAACTGCTGGTCAGGAGATTTGTAAAAGACCAGAGCTAGCTTTACTGGATATGTTTGTTAAAGAAAACAGAGAGATAAAAGAAAAATATCAATTGGTTTTTTGTTGACAGTCACAAGGCAATTAATCACAAGAAATTGGAAGACAGCTCGGATGCTGACAGTATCTTTGTGGAAAAAGAAAATTTGGGACATAGCAATAAAGGAAAAGTTGAAAGAGAAGTTAAGAATCCATAGAGGAATAAAGAAAAGAGATACTTTCAGGGTGGATTGGCAAAAATATATAGACTCTATGAAAAAGGAATAAAATAGAATGACTTTGGTAGAAGCTTACAGAAGTTTGTGGGACTCATGAAAAGCAGATGATTGATAAATGAAATGGAAATTTCATATAAGAAAATGAAAATGAAAAATATAAGAAGGAAAACTCTGTTTTCAATAAGTAATGGGGAGGGTTTTTTTCTTTTGATTTCATTGTATTTTAATTATTAAATACATAAATAAATGAAAAAGAATAGAAAACGGAACGTCAGAAGAGCCCTGATACTGGGCTGGAACCAGGATTCATTCAGTGCAGCTTTCTATTCACACAGTAGCCAAACAGCTTTCAACCAGGGACCCACAAGCAGGACATGGTCTAAAAGTACCCTCCCACCCATGTTCCTCAGCAACCGGTTTCTACAGGCTTCCTGCCTCTGATACTGGAGGTTGCACTAAGCCATCAGGACTAGGAGCCCTTCATAGCCTTCTCCTCCAGGAATTCCTACAACCCCCTTTTAAGGCCAGGCAAACTGGTGGCCATCACCACATCGTGTGGAATTGAATTCCAAAGTTGAAACATGGGCTGTGTGAAGAAAGTCCTTCCTTTGATTTCTCTTGGATCTCCCACCCATCAGCTTCATGGGATGATCCCATTTGGGTTCTATTATTACAAGAGGGGGCGTAAAATGTCTCCCTTTCCACGTTCTCCACACCATATCCTTGTAGACAGTCCTGGTCAGCTTGGTTGTGAATTCCTTTTCTTTAACCAGAGTGTGGCAATGCTGCCTGGCTTTTACGATTAGTTTATTCTGTCTTAACTTTTTGCATATTCCTCTCTGCCACCTTTTAAGGACTGGAGGTGCGCATGAACCTTACAGTCACCCAGAAGTTTTTTAAATGCAGGGTTGTGAAGAATTAGTGAACGTTCCACTTGGTTCATCCCTGGCTTGGTTCACGTGATGCTTGAACACGGAACCCTGGATTGCCTCCCCCTTCTAGCCACGCTCATCAAGCCTGGTTTGTTCTTGTTCCTCCAACTGCTCAGAGAAGCCAGGAAAGAGCAATCAAGCTAAAACACACCAGCTTGCTCAGGGTTACCCAGAGCTGTTTTCTTTGCTGCGTAATGAGTTTTGTTGTTGTTGTTGTTAGCTTTTTGAAGTGTTGTAGTGGTTTTAAATGTACAGATTGTGTGTATGTTGTATGTTTTTGCTGTTTTAATTTTTGTATATTATTTTTAATTGTTTTTAATCCTATGTAATCCGCCGAGAGAGCTTCGGCAATGGGGCAGTATACAAATGTAATAAATAAATAAATAAATCATGCCACTATGCCCGAAAAGGTCACCTATAAACAATGTAACTAATTGAATAATAACTCAGTGAACAACTCTTGTTGTCAGTTCTCTTGATTCTCAGGAGCTACTCTGATAATTGAACTAACCATCTCTTGGGTTTCTTCTTTCAGCTAATGAGACGCGGCATGAATGAATTCACAACGGCATGAAGCCCTATAAATGTTCAGAGTGCGGGAAGAGTTTCAGATGGAGCTCACAACTAGAAACCCATCACAGAATCCACACAGGCGAGAAGCCTTTTAAATGCTTAGAGTGCGGGAAGAGTTTCAGGTGGAGCTCACACCTTGACACCCATCACAGGATCCACACAGGCGAGAAGCCTTTTAAATGCTTAGAGTGCGGGAAGAGTTTCAGGTACAGTTCAACCCTTAACACACATCACAGGATCCATACAGACGAGAAGCCTTTTAAATGTTTAGAGTGTGGGAAGAGTTTCCGTCGGAACTCAGACCTTGACACCCATCACAGGATCCACACAGGTGAAAAGCCTTATAAATGCTTAGAGTGTGGGAAGAGCTTTCGTCGGAGCTCACACCTTAATGCCCATCACAGGATCCACACAGGCGAGAAGCCTTTTAAATGCTTAGAGTGCACGAAGAGTTTTACTAATCATACGGCCCTTAAAAGTCATCAAAGGATCCACACTGGTGAGAAGCCCTTTACATGCTTAGAGTGTGGAAAAAGCTTCAGTCAGAGCTCAAACCTTGACACCCATCACAGGATCCACACAGGCGAGAAGCCTTTTAAATGCTTAGAGTGCGGGAACAGTTTCACTGATCGTTCGGGCCTTAAATGTCATCACAAGACCCACAGTGGTGAGAAGCCCTTTACATGCTTAGAGTGTGGAAAGAGCTTCAGTCAGAGCTCAACCCTTGACACCCATCACAGGATCCACACAGGCGAGAAGCCTTTTAAATGCTTAGAGTGCGGGAAGAGTTTCAGTCGGCGCTCTGTCCTTGACACCCATCACAGGATCCACACAGGCGAGAAGCCTTTTAAATGCTTAGAGTGCGGGAAGAGTTTCACTGATCGTTCGGGCCTTAAACGTCATCACAGGACTCACACTGGTGAGAAGCCCTTTACATGCTTAGAGTGCGGGAAGAGTTTCAGTGATTGCTCACACCTTGACACCCATCACAGGATCCACACAGGTGAGAAACCTTTTAAATGCTTAGAGTGTGGGAAGAGTTTCAGTGAGAGCTCAAACCTTGACACCCATCACAGGATCCACACAGGCGAGAAACCTTTTAAATGCTTAGAGTGTGGGAAGAGTTTCAGTCGGAGCTCACACCTTGACACCCATCACAGGATCCACACAGGCGAGAAGCCTTTTAAATGCTTAGAGTGCGGGAAGAGTTTCACGGTTTGTATGGCCCTTAAACGTCATCACAGGACTCACACTGGTGAGAAGCCCTTTACATGCTTAGAGTGCGGGAAGAGCTTCAGTCGGAGCTCAAGCCTTGACACCCATCACAGGACCCACACAGGCGAGAAGCCTTTTCAATGCTTAGAGTGCGGAAAGAGCTTCAGTCAGAACTCACACCTTAACACCCATCACAGGATCCACACAGGCGAGAAGCCTTTTAAATGCTTAGAGTGCACGAAGAGTTTTACTAATCATACGGCCCTTAAAAGTCATCAAAGGACCCATACTGGTGAGAAGCCCTTTACATGCTTAGAGTGTGGGGAGAGTTTCAGATGGAACTCAAACCTTGACACCCATCACAGGATCCACACAGGCGAGAAGCCTTTTAAATGCTTAGAATGTGGGAAGAGTTTCAGTCGGAGCTCACACCTTGACACCCATCACAGGATCCACACAGGCGAGAAGCCTTTTAAATGCTTAGAGTGCGGGAAGAGTTTCACTGATTGTATGGCCCTTAAACGTCATCACAGGACTCACACTGGTGAGAAGCCCTTTACATGCTTAGAGTGTGGAAAGAGTTTCAGTGAATGTTCAACCCTTAACACCCATCACAGGACCCACACAGGTGAGAAGCCTTTTAAATGCTTAGAGTGCGGAAAGAGCTTCAGGCGGAACTCAGATCTTAAAACCCATCACAAGATCCACAAAGGTGAAAAGACCTATAAATGCTTAGAGTGCGGGAAGTGTTTCAGTCAGAGCTCACAACTAGACAGTCATCACGGGGTCCACCCTTGTGAGATGCCCTATAGATGCTTAAGAGGGCAGGAAGAGCTTCACTGATAGCAGCATGGCAAAAACCATCATCGGATCATCTCAGTGGATTAGCCTTATCACTCCTTAGAGTGCCAGAAGAGCTTCAGTCATAGTAGAACCTTAAATCAGCATCAAAGAATCCAGACAGGCATGAAATCCCATAAATGCTTCGCATGCAGGAAGAACTTCCAACATTGGAAGTATCTGAATTCATATCACAGAACAGACACAAGAAGGAATCTGTTCAATCGTAGCGATTTACCGAATCTGGGAAGATTTTCAAAGGGAGGACAGGCCTTCCTTTTCAAAGACTCAAGCCTAGGAGGAAAGATCCTGAATCAAAAACAAACCAACAACCCACATTCAGCCTAACAGACCTTTCATGTTCACTCAAACTCCAGTGTGTTGGGAAACGAGAGCTGTTAAGGGCCATGCAGAGCAGTTATTTGGACATTCTGTGTGTCGTATTGTATCCTTTGCTGCGGTTAGTTCAAGCTTCCCCACAACCATGGGGGGTGATCTTGAGCAGAGTGGTGGACCTACATTGCAGATCTGTCTATTCTCCGGGGCAGACACGTGGAATCTATCCAAGCAAAGCCTCCTTTCCATGTTACACGTGGCTGCCTTGCAACCAATAGTACCTGCAACCAATACCATGGTAGAATCAGCACCCTAAGGCCTCATCTCTTGAGTTGACTTTGCAAGTTACTCGAGAATGTTGGGAGAAATACCCCTGTAAGAGTAGCTAACTCACGCTGCTGATTACTGCAAGAAATACATGGACATGCTGGTGGTTCCACATGGACCTTTGGCCTGATTGGAGCCTTTAGTGTAGTGGCCCCTTCCCTTTGGAACTCCCTGCACCTGGAGGTTAGGCAGGCACCATCAGTAGGGTGATTCTGGCACCTCCTGAAAACAACTCTTTTCCATGAAGCCTTCCTCCACTGATTAACCACTGTTTGTATTGCTCCTTTGTTTTGAATTTCACAAATTGAATTTGCTGTTTTTGATCTTCTTTCTTTTTATCGTTTTATTCCTATGTGCACCACACTATTCTCTATGTAGCACCATATAAATTGAGTAAATACATAAAATCCATTTTGTGACTATTCCTATGATAATGCATGTGAGCTCTGTTGCCTTAAATCTCTTGTTCTGTTTTAAATCTCTCTCTTGCTGCTAGCTTTTTATTCTTATTTTGGTTGTAGTTTTCAGCTTTGATATTGCCGTTTGAAGCTTGTACATTTTATATGAGACAGATGTCTGGAATGGATTTGCAGCCCCGCCTGAATGGGAGCCACCAGCCTCCACTTCCCAGCAATCTCCACAGGAAATAGCTGGTTCTTGTTGCCTTTCACTGGCATCAGGATATGCTGAATTCTACTCATGTGGGTCCTACAGGGCGTCATCAGAATGAAACTTCCAACTTCAACAAGCATGTCTTTATTAAGCATTCAATGATACAAACACGTAACAAGTATCCAATAAAGATGAAGGCATATTCGTCCTTCTATGTCCAAAGAAAAACATGGATTTCTTGCTTGCAACTTCTCAGTGGGCCTGTCCAGAGTGCCTTTCTTTTCTCCAGAGGCTGAATATTTGGGTAGCTTCTTATGTAGATTTCTTTAACTCTCAGGGCAATCCCCAATATGTAGCTCTAGACTGTCATTCAAGGTTGTAGCCCTGGAGTAATAATAGAATTTTAACAAACACGGAAAGATGCAAAAATATTTCCCCATTTGAAATTCTCCTGTGCACAAGTATCAGTTTGGTTTCTCTCATGCAAGAGGTGAAGAGCCCGTGATGCAACCTCTGTCCTCTGACATTCAGCTTCCAGGCAGAACAAGCTGGCTCTTTTTCGGGGAGGGGTCGTCTGTTCGTTTTTCTCCAAATGGGGACTCCGTCCTGTGGACTCAATCATCTCTTCCACAGGGGTGATGTGAGCAGAGGCTCTTCTGTCGATTGCTTGAGCTGAAGCAGGAGACGGAGGTGACGTGCGGGAAACTCAGCAGCGGGATTGACCGAGCCTTGGGAGGAGGAGGAAGAGCAGCCCTTGGTGAAGGGAGGGTGGGCTAAATCCAAGCAGGAGCAGCCCAGTGCAAGCAAGGGGATGCAGGGCCAAGCAGCACCCTCAGAAGGAGGAGCGCTCAGCTCAGGAGCACACCAAGGGTGGGACCCAGAGGACTCCCAGGATCAGAACTGGTCCAGTCAACATGGGCGGCTGAGAAGCGTCACATCTGCAAGAAAAGGGGAGGCTCCGCGTGTGCACGTCATCCCCCACTGGCCCAGCGGTTTCGGCTGCCCCCCCACCCCGACCCGACCCACATTGTGCTTAGACGTGAGTATGAAGGGTTAGGATTGCTGTGCTAAAACCTGCTTCCATTTGCTTAGGGTTGCTGTAATTCCCTTGATTGCCTAATGAGGTTCTTTTAATGCTGCCTGCACGGTGTGAAACCTACACAGGGTTGTGTCAGTCCCATTTGCTTCTTAAGGAGCTGGGCTAAATCGACGCTACTGCTTTATAGAGGTATGGAAGTGTACTGGTAACTGCTGGGGTGCAATCCACATTCCATATACCGCTTTTGCAGTGTTATTTCCTGGGTTTTATTCCCTATTGGTAATGATTTAACTCAAGGTGTAGATCTAGCCATTATAAAACTAGTAATTTTTAAAATACCAATAAAACTCTTAAAATTTGACTGGGTAGGCCTCCTGAAAGAGATAAGTCTTTATGGCTTTCTGAAAGGCAGAGAGACTGTTAAGTTGACGAATCTCTTCTGGCAGGCCATTCCACAGTCCGGGAGCGGCAGAAGAGAAGGTCCTCTGGGTAATGGCTGTCAGCCTAGTTTCGTCTGACTGTAGTAAATTCTTCCCAGAGGACCTGAGTGTGAGAGCTGGATTGTATGGGAGAAGGCGATCCTGCAGGTAACCTGGACCCAAACCACAGAGGGCTTTAAAGGTAATGGCCAACACTGCCCCTCCGACCCCTCAAAAGAGGCAGCATGGCCAGGAATCCTATATTGTTCCAGGCACCCACGCTACTTCCACGGAGTAGACCTCCCCATCCCACTTCCAGCGGACACGCGCTCTAACCTTCAGACCTCCCCACCTTTTCTCAAGCACAAATCCTGTTGGGCTCCAAGTCACATACATGGCTCTTACCCATAAAAAGTATTGTTTTTCATTAGAAAGTTTGCTTCTAATATGAATACTGAAAACTGTTCCTTTCTAATCAAAGTGAAAAAGGATAAATGATCAAACTTTTAGGAACAATAAAAACACTTTCACAACCTGGTGCTTTCAAGAGGTGCCGTGCTATATGTTCCATCATCCCCAATGGCTGTTCTGGCTGGGTATGATAGGAATTGTAGTCTTCAGGCTACAACAGCACATAGAAAGCAGTCTTCCACATGGTCAGACCCTGGAACCTTTATTAGGCTATATTATGGGATACAATGAAAGCTGTAACAAGAGGGATTTGTATTAGAGAGAATTGTAATTTGAGAAGGCAACAAGAAAAATGTAGAAAAAAATTGGAAGAGGAAATTAAAGGTTTGGAGATGAAATTTATAAGGTATAAAGATAAACAGATTTTTGCACAATTACAAGCAAAGAAAAAAGAATTGGAAAAAGAGGACCTGGAAGAAGCTCAGAGGAATTTGATTTATTTGAAAAGAGAATTCTTTGAATATGTAATAAAAATTATAAGATGCTGGCCAGATCCACACAGTCAAAGAAAACAAGGAATTTAATTGGAGGAATCAGAAATAAATTAGGGAAGTGTAGTAATATAATGAAGGATAAATTAGAAATATTTCAGGAGTTTTATCAGGAATTATATACTGCAGGGGGTGGGTCTCAGGAGAGGATTGAACTATATGTGGAGAAATATTTAAAGATTAGGTTAAACGATATAGATATAGATTCAATGGAACGAGGTGTCTTAGAGAAAGAAATAGTAGAAGTTATTGATAAATTGAAGGGGGGGGGGGAAATCCCCAGGAATGGATGGGTTGGGACCAGAATATTATAAAAATTTTAAGAAATTGTTGGTACCAAAATTGAAAGTGTTGTATAATAACATTTTAGAAGGTGATAAGATCCCACCATCATGGGAACAGTCTTTGATAGTATTAATTCCAAAAGCAGATAAGGAGTTGACAGACCCGGGCTCATATAGCCGATATCTTTAATAAATCAAGATGCCAAGATTTTTACAGCGATAATGACAAAAAGAATGAATACCTTTATGTTTAAATATATTAAAGAAGATCAATGCGGATTTATAGTAGGGAGGCAGATGCCAAATCTGATTGGAAGAGCATTGAACATGATAAATATAATTAAAATAAATAAAATGAAGGTGGGGTTGATAGCTTTGGATATTTTTAAAGCCTTTGATTGTGTGGAATGGCCAGCGTTAAAAACAATAATAAAATTGATGGGTTTTGGAGTAAGATTTAAAGGTGTGATTGATCAACTTTATTCGCGAAATCGCGCAGTAGTAATGGGAAATGATGGGGTAACACAACAAATATCCCTAGCCCGAGGAACAAGACAAGGTTGCCCCCTTTCCTCGATTCTATTTGCAATAGTTATAGAACTTTTAGCTAATGTAATTAGAGAGGATAGAAGTATGTTCGGGATAGGTAATAAAGAAAAAATTAAGATAAGTTTGTTTGCAGATGATACTTTGGTATCAATTGAGAACCCAGTAGAAAATATGGGGAAAATAAAATTATATTTGAAAGAGTTTGGAGAGATATCAGGTTTACAAGTAAACTGGGATAAATCAGAAACGATGTTATTTAATTATACAAAAGAACAGGAGAACGAGTTTAGCAGAAAATATAGGGTCAAGGTAAAGAATTTGATTAAGTACTTGGGTGTAAATATTACAAATAATTTGGATAAGTTAGAAGAGGAGAATTTTAATAGACTAGATAAGGAAGTTAAGAGAACATTAGAAGAATATAAAAAGATGAAATTATCATGGTTTGGTAGAATAGCGATTATTAAAATGAAAATATTACCTAAGTTTAACTTTCTGTTTAGAATGTTACCAATTAAGATAACAGAGATACAGCTAAAGAAATGGCAAGTTATAATAAATAATTTTTGTAATGGTAATAAGAAAGGAAGGATAAATAAAGGGAATTGGTGTAAATCTCAGAAAAAAGGGGGACTAGGTCTCCCGAATTTAATGGGTTATTATATAGCTAATCAATTAAGATATGTAATAGAAGGGATTGTAAGACCAAGTGTAGTAAATTCGTTAGAGATAAATAGACAAGAATTAGAATGGAAGTTAGAGAATATATTTTTTGTTAAATTTAAAAAGAAGGTGATGGAAAGAATAGAAAATCCCATGTTAAGAAATATTATTGGTCTTTGGCAAAAATATAAAAATAAACTATGACCAGATGTTTCTCCAATGAACCCAGTGGTGTTGCTGGAAGATTTTCCAGTAAGTTTAAAGAAGGAGTTAGAAACGGTATTCAAAGAACAGAGAATTAGTAAAATAAAAGACTGGTGGGAAAAGATGAGTACTAAAGAACAAATAGAAGAATTTTTGAGAGGGAGGAAACTGGCTTGGTTCAAAGGAATGCAATCAGAACAATGGTGGGTTAAATGGAAAAATGATAATAAAGAGCTGCGAAATTATACAAACTTTGAAAGGATGATTATTAAGAGAGAGGAGGAGGATATAAATAAGAATATTAGAGGAGTAGTGAGTGGAATTTATAAATTGTTGATTAGGGTGACCACATTTGGGAAACTAAAAAAGAGGACACCCAGTGGGGTGGGGGTGGGAAAGCAGCTTTCAGGGGCCTCTGGGATGCATGTCATTCACCTCCACCACCTTAAAGGCCCGAAATGGGGTGGAGGAGGGGAAAGTGTGTAAGTCCCACCCTCCACTGCTCCAATCAGGGCCTTTTCTATAATGTCTGGGAATGACACGCTTTCCCCTTTCAGGCCCTGATTGGAGCAGTGCGAGGGAAATGACCCACCTCCAGAAGGTACTTTTCCATAGGGAATCATTGGACAGTACTTGCCCATAGGAAATCATTGGAAAGCACTTGCCCATAGGAAATCATTGGAAAGCACTTTCCCATTGAGAAATACAGTTATGCCTCCCACATTTTTATTTTTGAAGATACAAACAGGAAACTTGGGCACATTGTAGACTGGTTAGGGATAGTTATCTGTGAGAAATTTCAGAAAGATTGGTGCATGCGTTTTGTGGCAATTCATTGTTTAATAAATACCCAGAAATGCCTATAACTTTGTCATTTTTAAAGTTACACACATGAAACTTTGCCACATTGTAGGTGGTACCTTGGGACCTATGTGTGTGAAATTTCAAAAACGTAGGTGCTTGCCTTGTATGGCAATTAATTTTAGAAAAATGGGTAGTAGTGGGGTAAATACATTTACGCCTCCCATTTTTTTATTTTTAAAGATACAAACAGGAAACATGGGCACATTACAGGGAACACTTCACTTGATATGTGTGTAAAATTTCAGAATGATAGGTCTGGGAAAGTACTGTCCAATGAATCCCTATGGGCAAGTGCTGTCCAATGAATCCCTCATTGTTTCAAAAATTAATTGCCACACAATACAAGCACCTACGTTTCTGAAATTTCACACACATAGGTCCCAAGGTACCGCCTACAATGTGGCAAAGTTTCATGTGTGTAACTTTACAAATGACAAAGTTATAGGCATTCCTGGGTATTTATTAAAAAATTAATTGCCACACAATACAAGCACCTACGTTTCTGAAATTTCACACACGTAGGTCCCAAGGTACCACCTACAATGTGGCAAAGTTTCATGTGTGTAACTTTAAAAATGACAAAGTTATAGGTGTTTCTTTCCTCATTGTTTCAAAAATTAATTGCCACACAAGGCAAACGCCAATGTTTCTGAAATTTCACACACATATCAAGGCAAGTGGTACCTGTAATGTGCCCATGTTTCCTGTTTGTATCTTCAAAAATAAAAAAATGGGAGGCGTAAATGTATTTACCCCACTACTACCCATTTTTCTAAAAATTAATTGCCACACAAGACAAGCACCTACGTTTCTGAAATTTCACACACATAGGTCCCAAGGTACCACCTACAAAGTGGCAAAGTTTCATGTGTGTAACTTTAAAAATGACAAAGTTATAGGCATTCCTGGGTATTTATTAAAAAATTAATTGCCACAAAACGCATGTACCAATCTTTCTGAAATTTCTCACAGATAACTGTCCCTAACCAGTGTATAATGTGCCCAAGTTTTTCATCCTTCTATCTTTAAAAATGAAAAAGGTATAGGCGTTTTTGTAAAACAATACTTGGCTATGGGAAAAAGCATTCAAAATGGCGTCCGATCCGGATCGGACATCCGGTCCAATCCGATCCGACCATCCTCCGATCCGATCCGATCCGATCCGACCCCCCAGGTCCGATTCCGATCCGCTATCCGATCCGATCCGGGGGGTCAGTGCACATCCCTATTAAAAAGCATCACCGTATTCACACAGGTGAGAAGCCCTATAAATACTTACAGTGTGGGAAGAGTTTCAGTGACCGTTCAACCCTTAACATCCATCACAGGATCCACACAGGCGAGAAGCCCTATAAATACTTAGAGTGTGGGAAGAGCTTCCGTCGTAGCTCAAATCTGACTGTCCATCACAGGATCCACGCAAGGGAGTAGCCTTATAAATGCTTAGTATGTGGGAAGAGCTTCCAAGTTTGCAACTGCCTGAACTCACATCAAAGATCAGACACAGGAAAGAACCTTTTCAATCCTAGCAATTTCTGGAACGTGGGAAGATCTTCAAATGGAGGACAGGTATTCCATTTAAAAGAATGAAGCCCAGGGAGAAAGGTCTTGAATTAAAAACCAACCAATGAAACACTTTCAACCTAACGAATCTGTCAAGGGCTTTTCATGTTCACTCCAACACCAGTGTGTCAGGAAAATGGAGCTCTCAAGGGCCATGCAGAGGAGCTATTTTACCATGCTGTGTGTCGTATGGTTGTGGAAGAAATTACTATGTGAGCCTAACCTGTTTTCATAAGCAGGTATAGGACAGTGAGCCAGGCTGTGAACTTGACCTTCAGAAAGGTCAGGGCAAAGAAGAATATAAGAAGTATGTATAAGGCGTTTACATCCAATATGTAACAAAAACAACATATTGCATCAGACTAGATTGGATTGGATAATTCAAGTTTGTATTTGTCTTATGATTGGATTGGATATAATTCTAGGAGTAATGATAGGTTATATATATATATATATATATATCGGTGCGCTGATTGGTGTTTTATGGATCCCCCTTAATTCTATAAAAGCGTGAACTGATGACCCAATGTCTGTCCCACTTTGGGCTCGCCACTGAGTGCAGACTCTTTGCAATTGCTCGTAATAAAATAATTAGGGATGTGCACTGGATCGGACCCGATCCACGATCCGAGTCCGGTCCAGTGGGAAATCGGATAAATTATCCGATTTCCGATCCCGCAGCTGGATCGGCCGATCCAATCCGAACCGGTCCGAAAAGGCTCCGAACCGGTTCGGCGGATCGGCGGATCGGTGGGCGCCCACTGGCGCCCACCGCCGCTTCCATTGGCGGGCGCCAGCGGGCGCCCGCCGATGAAAGTGGACAGCGGGGGGGGAGGAGGGGGGCGCTTACCTTCTCGGCCCGTCCGCTCCCGTCCGGCACTAGCAGCTACTACCAGCGGGCTCCGCGGCCTGCTCCAGGGTGGCGCGCCGGGTGATGTCATCACCCGGCGCGCTGCTCTAGAGCAGGCCGTGGAGCCCGCTGGTAGTAGCCGCCGGCGCCGGACGGGAGCGGACGGGCTGAAAAGGTAAGCAGGGGGTGCGTGGAGGGGAGGAGGGGGCGCGCGGAGGGGGGAGGGGGGGCCTTACCTTCCCGGCCCGGCCGCTCCCGTCTGGCGCCGGCAACTACTACTACCAGCAGGCTCCGCGGCCTGCTCTAGGGTGGCGCGGCGGGTGATGTCATCACCCGGCGCGCTACTCTAGAGCAGGCCGCGGAGCCTGCAGGTAGTAGCCGCCGGCCCCGGACGGGAGCGGACGGGCCGAGAAGGTAAGCAGGGGGTGCGTGGAGGGGAGGAGGGGGCGCGCGGAGGGGGGGAGGGGGGCCCTTACCTTCCCGGCCCGGCCGCTCCCGTCCGGCGCCGGCGACTACTACCAGCAGGCTCCGGGGCCTACTCCAGGGTGGCGCGCCGGGTGATGTCATCACCCGGCGTGCTACTCGAGAGTAGGCCGCGGAGCCCGCTGGTAGTAGCCGCCGGCGCCGGACGGGAGCGGACGGGCCGAGAAGGTAAGCAGTGGCGGGGAAGGGGGCTTACCCCCCCCGGAGCCGTCCGCTTCTATCCGCTGGCGCCCGCGGGCGCCAGCGGATGGAAGCGGACGGCCCCAGGGGGGGTAGGGAGCGCGGGGGAGGGGGCTTACCTGCCGGGGCCGTCCACAGCGGACGGCCCCGGGGGGGGGAGGGAGTTAGGCCCCCCCTCACCCACCCGCCGCCATTTTTTCCTCATAGACTTGCATTGCAATGCAAGTCTATGGGGAAAAAAATGGCGGCCGATCCAAAAATTTACGATTTTTGGGTCGGGATCGGACTCGATCCGGTCCGGGGGGGCTCCGATTTTGTCCGAACCGGTCCGGGACAAAATTGGAGGTCCCGATCCGGGTCCCGATCCAATCCGGGGGGTCCGTGCACACCCCAAAAATAATCTCTAAAGAAAGGAGACAGTGTCTTGAGATTCCTTGATCCCCACTGAAAGATCCTCAAAGGGAGGTACAAAATTCCTCTACACAGGGCCGGGTTTTAAGACATAGTGTACAAAGCCCTAAACAATTTGGGACCAGGATACCTGAGAGAGCGCTTTCTAGGGATGTGCACTGGATCGGACCCGATCCACGATCCGAGTCTGGTCCAGTGGGAAATCGGATAAATTATCCGATTTCCGATCCCGCAGCTGGATCGGCCGATCCAATCCGAACCGGTCCGAAAAAGCTCCGAACCGGTTCGGCGGATCGGCGGATCGGCGGGCGCCCACTGGCGCCCACCGCCGCTTCCATTGGCGGGCGCCAGCGGGCGCCCGCCGATGAAAGTGGACAGCGGGGGGGGGAGGAGGGGGGCACTTACCTTCTCGGCCCGGTGGCTCCCGTCCGGCGCCGGCGCCTACTACTACTAGCAGGCTCCGCGGCCTGCTCTAGGGTGGCGCGCCGGGTGATGTCATCACCCGGCGCGCTACTCTAGAGCAGGCCGCGGAGCCTGCTGGTAGTAGTAGGCGCCGGTGCCGGACGGGAGCCACCGGGCCGGGAAGGTAAGGAGGGGGTGCGTGGAGGGGAGGAGGGGGCGCGCGGAGGGGGGAGGGGGGAGGGGGGCCCTTACCTTCCCGGCCCGACCGCTCCCGTCCGGCGCCGGCGACTACTACCAGCAGGCTCCGGGGCCTACTCCAGGGTGGCGCGCCGGGTGATGTCATCACCCGGCGTGCTACTCGAGAGTAGGCCGCGGAGCCCGCTGGTAGTAGCCGCCGGCGCCGGACGGGAGCGGACGGGCCGAGAAGGTAAGCAGTGGCGGGGAAGGGGGCTTACCCCCCCCGGAGCCGTCCGCTTCTATCCGCTGGCGCCCGCGGGCGCCAGCGGATGGAAGCGGACGGCCCCAGGGGGGGTAGGGAGCGCGGGGGAGGGGGCTTACCTGCCGGGGCCGTCCACAGCGGACGGCCCCGGGGGGGGGAGGGAGTTAGGCCCCCCCTCACCCACCCGCCGCCATTTTTTCCTCATAGACTTGCATTGCAATGCAAGTCTATGGGGAAAAAAATGGCGGCCGATCCAAAAATTTACGATTTTTGGGTCGGGATCGGACTCGATCCGGTCCGGGGGGGCTCCGATTTTGTCCGAACCGGTCCGGGACAAAATTGGAGGTCCCGATCCGGGTCCCGATCCAATCCGGGGGGTCCGTGCACACCCCAAAAATAATCTCTAAAGAAAGGAGACAGTGTCTTGAGATTCCTTGATCCCCACTGAAAGATCCTCAAAGGGAGGTACAAAATTCCTCTACACAGGGCCGGGTTTTAAGACATAGTGTACAAAGCCCTAAACAATTTGGGACCAGGATACCTGAGAGAGCGCTTTCTAGGGATGTGCACTGGATCGGACCCGATCCACGATCCGAGTCTGGTCCAGTGGGAAATCGGATAAATTATCCGATTTCCGATCCCGCAGCTGGATCGGCCGATCCAATCCGAACCGGTCCGAAAAAGCTCCGAACCGGTTCGGCGGATCGGCGGATCGGCGGGCGCCCACTGGCGCCCACCGCCGCTTCCATTGGCGGGCGCCAGCGGGCGCCCGCCGATGAAAGTGGACAGCGGGGGGGGGAGGAGGGGGGCACTTACCTTCTCGGCCCGGTGGCTCCCGTCCGGCGCCGGCGCCTACTACTACTAGCAGGCTCCGCGGCCTGCTCTAGGGTGGCGCGCCGGGTGATGTCATCACCCGGCGCGCTACTCTAGAGCAGGCCGCGGAGCCTGCTGGTAGTAGTAGGCGCCGGTGCCGGACGGGAGCCACCGGGCCGGGAAGGTAAGGAGGGGGTGCGTGGAGGGGAGGAGGGGGCGCGCGGAGGGGGGAGGGGGGAGGGGGGCCCTTACCTTTCCGGCCCGGCGGCTCCCGTCCGGCGCCGGCGCCTACTATTCCCAGCAGGCTCCGCGGCCTGCTCTAGGGTGGCGCGCCGGGTGATGTCATCACCCGGCGCGCTACTCTAGAGCAGGCCGCGGAGCCTGCTGGTAGTAGTAGGCGCCGGCGCCGGACGGGAGCCGCCGGGCCGGAAAGGTAAGGAGGGGGTGCGTGGAGGGGAGGAGGGGGCGCGCGGAGGGGGGAGGGGGGCCCTTACCTTTCCGGCCCGGCGGCTCCCGTCCGGCGCCGGCGCCTACTATTCCCAGCAGGCTCCGCGGCCTGCTCTAGGATGGCGCGCCGGGTGATGTCATCACCCGGCGCGCTACTCTAGAGCAGGCCGCGGAGCCTGCTGGAAGTAGTAGGCGCCGGCGCCGGACGGGAGCCGCCGGGCCGGAAAGGTAAGGAGGGGGTGCGTGGAGGGGAGGAGGGGGCGCGCGGAGGGGGGAGGGGGGCCCTTACCTTTCCGGCCCGGCGGCTCCCGTCCGGCGCCGGCGCCTACTATTCCCAGCAGGCTCCGCGGCCTGCTCTAGGATGGCGCGCCGGGTGATGTCATCACCCGGCGCGCTACTCTAGAGCAGGCCGCGGAGCCTGCTGGAAGTAGTAGGCGCCGGCGCCGGACGGGAGCCGCCGGGCCGGAAAGGTAAGGAGGGGGTGCGTGGAGGGGAGGAGGGGGCGCGCGGAGGGGGGAGGGGGGAGGAGGGGGCGCGCGGAGGGGGGAGGGGGGAGGGGGGCCCTTACCTGCCCGGCCCGGCGGCTCCCGTCCGGCGCCGGCGCCTCCTACTACCAGCAGGCTCCGCGGCCTGCTCCAGGGTGGCGCGCCGGGTGATGTCATCACCCGGCGCGCTACTCGAGAGTAGGCCGCGGAGCCCGCGGGTAGTAGCCGCCGGCGCCGGACGTGCCGAGAAGGTAAGTGGCGGGGAAGGGGGCTTACCCCCCCCCCGGAGCCGTCCGCTTCTATCCGCTGGCGCCCGCGGGCGCCAGCGGATGGAAGCAGGCGGCCCCAGGGGGGGTAGGGAGCGCGGGGGAGGGGGTTTACCTGCCGGGGCCGTCCACAGCGGACGGCCCCGGGGGGGGGGGAGGGAGTTAGGCCCCCCCTTACCCACCCGCCGCCATTTTTTCCTCATAGACTTGCATTGCAATGCAAGTCTATGGGGAAAAAAATGGCGGCCGATCCAAAAATTTCCGATTTTTGGATCGGGATCGGACTCGATCCGGTCCGGGGGGCCTCCGATTTTGTCCGAACCGGTCCGGGACAAAATTGGAGGTCCCGATCTGGGTCCCGATCCGATCCGGGGGGTCCGTGCACACCCCTAGTAGCCGCCGGCCCCGGACGGGAGCGGACGGGCCGAGAAGGTAAGCAGGGGGTGCGTGGAGGGGAGGAGGGGGCGCGCGGAGGGGGGGAGGGGGGCCCTTACCTTCCCGGCCCGGCCGCTCCCGTCCGGCGCCGGCGACTACTACCAGCAGGCTCCGCGGCCTACTCCAGGGTGGCGCGCCGGGTGATGTCATTTCACAAATTTAATTTGCTTTTTTTTTATCTTCTTTCTTTTCATTGTTTCATTCCTGTGTGCACCACACTAGACTCTATTGGAGATATGTTGCACCATATAAATCTAGTAAATAAATACAAATCATTTTGTGACTATTCTTGTGATAATGCATGTGAGCTCTGTTGTCTTAAATCTCTTGTTGTATTTTAAATCTCTCTATCGCTGCTAGTTTTTTATTATTATTTCGATCGTAGTTTTCAGCTTTGATATGGCAGTTTTAAGCTTGTACATTTTATATGAGACTTATGCCTGGAATGACTTCGCAGCCCTGCCTGAATGGGAGCCACCAGCCTCCACTTCCCAGCAATCTCAACAGCAAATAGCTGGTTTGTGTTGCCTTTTGCTGCCATCAGGATATGCTGAATTCTACTCGTGTGGGTCCTACGGGGCGTCATCAGAATGACACTTCCAAAGATAGGACTTCAACAAACATGTCTTTATTAAGCATTCAATGATACAAACACGTAACAAATATCCAATAAAGACGAATGCCAATTCGTCCTTCTAAGTCCAAACAAACGCATGGATTTCTTGCTCGCAACTTTTCAGTGGGCCAGTCCCAAAGGGCCTTTCTTTTCTCCAGAGGCTGAATATTGCAGGAGCTACTTTTGTAGGTTTCTTAACTTTAAATCACAGAGCAATCCCCAATTTGTAGCTCAAGACTCTCATTCACGGGAGTAGCCCGGCAACAATAATAGAATTTTAACAAACACTGAAAGATACGAAAATGTTTCCCCATTTGAAATTCTCCTGTGCACCAGTATCAGTTCGGTTTCTCTCGTGCAAGGGGAGAAGAGCCCGTGATGCAACCTCTGTCCTCTGACATTCAGCTTCATAGCAGAACAAGCTGGCTCTTTGGGAGGGGGATTGAGGGGGGGAAACTTTTCTTCGAGTGAGGACTCCGCCCCATGGACTCAACCATCTCTTCCACAGGGGTGATGTGAGCAGAGGCTTTTCTTCCTCTCCCTGCGGTTGGTTGAGCTGAAACAGGAGACAGAGAAGACGTGCGGGAAACTCACCAGAGTAATTGACTGAGCCCTGTCAGGATGAGCAGCCCTTGGTGAAGGGAGGGTGGGCTAAATCCAGGGCGGTGCATTGAGAGGCAGCACCCTCAGAAGGAGGAGTGATCAGGTCAGGAGCCACCAGGGATGGGACCCAGAGGACTCCCAGAATCAGAACTCGTCCCTTTGACAAAGACGGCGGAGAGGATTCAGAACTGCAATCAAAGGGGACCCTCTACGTAGTCCACACCGGCACAGGGGCTTTCGCTCACTCCATACTCCACATTGAGCTTGCATGTGAGTATGAAGGATTAGGATTGCTTTGCTAAAATCTGCTTCCGTTTGCTTAGGGTTGCTGTAATTCCCTTGATTGCCTAGTGAGATTCTTTTAACGCTGCCTGCACACAGTGTGAAACCTGCCACTGGTTGAGTCAGTCCCACTGGCTTCTTAAGGAGCTGGGATAAATCTACGCTACTGCATTATAGAGGTATTGAAGCATGCTGGTAAATGCTGGGCTGCAGTTGTTCAAAGGATGCACCCTTCAAAGCATCACAAATTGATTTTAAAATAGATGAAAGGACCCACAGCAACAGGAACTGATTTTTTATATTATGCAAGGACCCCCTCCCTCATAAATTGGTTTTTAAAAATATGCAAACCTCCAACAGCAAAAACTGATTTTTACAGATACTCAAGGCCCTGAAGCACCAGATATTGTTTTTGAAGTATTCAAGGACCCCTCCTCCAAGAACTCAGTTTCTATCAAAGCAAATCCTCCGTGCCCTGCAGGACAGTTCTGCCTCCTTCTCCTGTCTCTGATTGTCATGCAGATGAAGCTCTGAGTCTGAGCATCTCAAGAGTAGGAGGAATCACCTGGTTCCCCCCTCCCCCCACAATCTCCAGTTTCCCCCTGTGTTGTGGTACTCGCCTGCATTGTGAGGATGGCAGGGAGGGTGATAAAGGCCTCCATCTTTTGAACCGTTTTAGGGCTGCTAAGAGAGGAGAGGCTTCAGATGATCTGGATGTTTGTGAAAGGGTGAAGCAACAGAAGGAAGGAAAGTCTCTCTTCCTGATTCTTCCAAAGACCTCCCTGTTCCCAGCCCAGGTCTCCTCTCCTGGCAGGAAAGAAAAGGGGAAGATCCGTAGGGATGTGCACTGGATCGGATCCGATCCACGATCCAAATCCGAAACGGGGAAATCGGATAAATTATCCGATTTCCGATCTCACCGCTGGATCAGCTGATCCAATCCAATCCGGAAGCGGACAGCAGGGGGGGCTTCCCTAGCGGGGCTGTCCGCTTCCATCGGCGGGCACCAGCGGGCGTCCGCCGATGGAAGCGGACAACGGGGGCAGGGGGCGGCGGGCAGGAACAGACGGCCAGGAAAGGTAAAGAGGGGGCAAGGGGAGGGGGGAGCGCGGCGCGCTTACCTTTCCTGGCCGTCCGCTCCCGTCCACCGCCAGCTGCTACTGCGAGCAGGCTTCGTGGCCTGCTCCTAGATAGCGTGCCAGCTGATGACATCACCTGGCGCACTACTCAAGAGCAGGCCGCGAAGCCCGCTCGCAGTAGGAGCCGGCGGCAGATGGGAGCGGACGGCCAGGAAAGGTAAGCAGGGGGCAGGGGGAGGGGGGTCGCGCAGCGCGTTTACCTTTCCTTGCCATCCGCTCCCATCCGCTGGTGGCCGCTGCGGCGAGCAGGCTTCACGGCCTGCCCGTAGGTAGCGTGCCAGGTGATCATCATTTGATGATCAGGTGATGATGAT
The DNA here is from genome assembly GCA_029215795.1 of Anniella stebbinsi. Lineage (NCBI taxonomy): Eukaryota > Metazoa > Chordata > Lepidosauria > Squamata > Anniellidae > Anniella > Anniella stebbinsi. Next base: position 184,211,461 of record JARDYH010000005.1, read on the forward strand.
CAGGTGATGATCACCTGGTGCGCTACCTAGGGGCAGGCCGCGAAGCCCGCTCGCAGTACCGGCCAGCGCCAAACGGGAGCGGTCAGCTAGGAAAGGTAAGCAGAGGGCAGGGGGGACAGGGTTTACCCCACCAGGGCTATCCACTTCCATCCCCTGGCGCCTGCAGGCGCCAGCAGATGGAAGCAGACGGCCCCGGGGGGGGGAGGTTAGGAGCACGGGGAAGGGGGCTTACCAGCCGGGGCCGTCCACAGCGGCCACATCATGTGGTAGTGAATTCCATCGCTGAAACATGGGCTGTGTGAAGAAGTCCTACCTTTGATCTGTGCTGAACCTCCCACCATCAGCTTTATGGGATGATCCCATTGGGGTTCTATTATTCTGGGTGGGGTGGGTGGGAAGAGTAAAATGTCTCCCTTTCCACGTTCTTCACACCATATCCTTGTAAACAATCTTGGTCAGCTTGGTTGTGAATTCCTTTTCTGTAACCAGACCTCTATTATAAAATGAGTGTGGCGCTGCTGCCTGGCTTTTACGATGAGTTTATTTGATCTTAACTTTTTACATATTCCTCCCTGCCATCTTTTAAGGCCTTGCGGTGGGTATGCACCTCAAAGTGACCCAAAAGTTTTTTAAATCCGGGGTTGTAAGGAGCTGGTGAACCTATTCTGACTTCTTCCACTTGGTTCATCCCTGGCTTGGTTCGCATGATGCCTCAACAGGGAACCCTGGCTTGCCTCCCCCCTCCCTCCCCCCACTAGCCGCGCTCATCACCCAAGGGTTTGTTCTTGTTCCTCGTGCAGCTCAGAGGAGCCAAGTAAGAGCAATCAAGCTAGAACGCAGCAGCTTGCTCAGGGTTACCCAGAGCTGTTTTCCTTGCTGTGTGATGTGCAAATCACGCCACTGCGCCCAAAAATGTCACCTATCAACAATGTAACTACTTGGCAGTTCTCTTGATTATCAGCAGCTACTCTGAAGATTGAAATAACCATCTCTTGGGTTTCGTCTTTCAGCTCATGGGACGCTGCATGAAAGAATTCACAACAGCATGAAGCCCTATAAATGTTCAGAGTGCGGAAAGAGTTTCAGTCAGAGCTCAAACCTTGACACCCATCACAGGATCCACACTGGCGAGAAGCCCTATAAATGCTTAGAGTGCGGAAAGAGCTTCAGGCGGAACTCAGACCTTAAAACCCATCACAGGATCCACACAGGTGAAAAGCCTTATAAATGCTTAGAGTGTGGGAAGAGTTTCACTGATCGTGCGGGTCTTAAAAGTCATCACAGGATCCATACTGGTGAGAAGCTCTACAAATGCTTAGAGTGCGGAAAGAGCTTCAGGCGGAACTCAGACCTTAAAACCCATCACAGGATCCACACAGGTGAAAAGCCTTATAAATGCTTAGAGTGTGGGAAGAGTTTCACTGATCGTGCGGGTCTTAAAAGTCATCACAGGATCCATACTGGTGAGAAGCTCTACAAATGCTTAGAGTGCGGAAAGAGCTTCAGGCGGAACTCAGACCTTAAAACCCATCACAGGATCCACACAGGTGAAAAGCCTTATAAATGCTTAGAGTGTGGGAAGAGTTTCAGTCAGAACTCAGACCTTGACACCCATCACAGGATCCACACTGGCGAGAAGCCCTATAAATGCTTAGAGTGCGGAAAGAGCTTCAGTCAGAGCTCAAACCTTAATGCCCATCACAGGATCCATACAGGTGAGAAGCCTTTTCAATGCTTAGAGTGTGGGAAGAGTTTCAGTCGGATCTCATACCTTAATGCCCATCAAAAGATCCACACAGGCGAAAAGCCCTATAAATGCTTAGAGTGTGGGAACAGTTTCAGATGGAGCTCACATCTGGAAACCCATCATAGGATCCACACAGGCGAGAAGCCCTATAAATGCTTAGAGTGCGGGAAGAGTTTCAGTTACAGTTCAACCCTTACCACGCATCACAGGATCCACACAGGCAAAAAACCCTATAAATGCTTAGAGTGCGGAAAAAGCTTCAGTCAGAGCTCAAACCTTGACACCCATCATAGGATCCACACAGGTGAAAAGCCTTATAAATGCTTAGAGTGTGGGAAGAGTTTCACTGATCGTGCGGGTCTTAAAAGTCATCACAGGACCCACACTAGTGAGAAGCCCTATAAATGCTTAGAGTGCGGGAAGAGTTTCACTAATCGTACTGGCCTTAAAGGTCATCACAGGATCCATACTGGTGAGAAGCTCTACAAATGCTTAGAGTGCGGAAAGAGTTTCAGATGGAGCTCACAACTAGACACCCATCACAAGATCCACACAGGCGAAAAGCCCTATAAATGCTTAGAGTGCGGAAAAAGCTTCAATCAGAGCTCAAACCTTGACACCCATCAAGGGATCCACATAGGTGAGACACGCAATTAATGCTTAGAGTGCGGGAAGAGCTTCCATGAACTTACAAACTATAAAAGCCATCAAAAACTTCACACAGGCGGGAAGCCGTATAAATGCTTAGAGTGTGGGAAGAGTTTCAGTCGGAACTCAGACCTTGACACCCATCACAGGATCCACACTGGCGAGAAGCCTTTTAAATGCTTTGGGTGTGGGAAGAGCTTCACTGATAGCACAGGCCTTAAAAGTCATCACAAGATCCACACAGGTGAAAAGACCTATAAATGCTTAGAGTGCGGGAAGTGTTTCAGTCAGAGCTCACAACTAGACACCCATCATGGAGTCCCCCCTTGTGAGAAGCCCTAGAGATGCTTAAGAGTGCAGGCAGAGCTTCACTGTTCACAGCTTCACAGACTGGCATGAAATCCCATCTATGCTTTGCATGCGGGAAGAACTTCCAACATTGAAAGTACCTGAAATCACATCAAAGAACAGACACAGGAAGGAATCTGTTCAATCCTAGCAATTTACGGAATCTGGGAAGATTTTCAAAGGGAGGACAGGCCTTCCTTTTCAAAGACTCAAGCCCAGGAGGAAAGATCCTGAATCAAAAACAAACCAACAAACCACATTCAGCCTAACAGACCTTTCATGTTCACTCAAACTCCAGTGTGTGGGGAAATTAGAGCTGTTCAGGGCCATGCAGATGAGTTATTTGGACATTCTGTTTGTCATCTTGTAACCTCTGTTGCAGTTAGGTCAAGCTTCCCCACAACCTTGGGGTGTGATCTTGAGCAGAGCGGTGGACCTTCATCGCTGATATGTCTTTTCTCCAGGGCAGACGCATGGAATCTATGCAAGCAAAGCTTCCTTTCCATATTGCAAGTGGCTGCCTTGCAACCAATAGTACCATGGTGGAATCAGCACCCCAAGGCCTCGTCTCTTGACATGACTTTGCAAGTTACTGGGGATGTTAGGAGAAATACCCCTGTAAGAGTAGCTAACTCACGCTGCTGATTACTGCAAGAAATACGTGAACATGCTGAGCCAGAACGCCTTCTCTTGTGCTCCAGCCTGATTTGGGAAATGTCGTGCCTGTGATCAATTGGTTTCCAAGTTTGAGCAAAATTCTCTTAGAGAACCCTTTGTGCCTTCTTCATGAGCTTCTGTGCTTTCGGGCAGACTCTCCAGCCCAGCTGTGTTGTGTTGCAGATAAAAGCTCTCGGAGCATCTTCTGAAACCCCAACGCAGAAGTGGACTCGGTTTCTTCCACACACCCCACATAGAACAATAGAGAATGAACTGACAAGAGCAGCCTCTTCTGGACAGGGATAGCTTGGCCACAGTGGTCCAGGCGTTCGTAACCTCAAGACCGGACTACTGCAAACTCCTCTCTGTGGGGCTGCCCTTAAGGCTGCTGCTGACGCTGGAGCTAGTGCAGAACGGACCAGCTAGGGCCAGGTTTAAGGCTGTAGTGTATAAAGCCCTAAACAACTTGGAACCAGAATACCTGAGACAGCACCTTCTCCCTTACCCACCCTGCCCTGGAGGGCATGCTTCTGGCGGTTCCACATGGACCTTTGGACTGATTGGAATCCACCAGGAGAAGAGCCTTTAGTGTAGTGGCCCCTTCCCTTTGGAACTCCCTGCCCCTGGAGGTTAGGCAGGCGCCAACACTAGGGTGCTTCTGGCACTTCCTGAAAGCCACCCTTTTCCAGGAAGCCTTCCTCCACTGATTAGCCAATGTTTGTATTGGTCCTTTGTTTTGAATTTCACAAATTTAATTTGCTGTTTTTTAACTTCTTTCTTTTTATTGTTTTATTCCTATGTGCACCACACTAGACTTTATTGGAGATATGTAGCACATATAAATCTAGTAAATAAATATAATTCATTTTCCGACTATTCCTGTGATAATGCATGTTAGCTCTGTTGCCTTAAATCTCTTGTTGTATTTTAAATCTCTCTCTTGCTGCTAGTTTTTTATTCTTATTTTGGTTGTAGTTTTCAGCTTTAATACTGAAGTTTTAAGCTTGTACATTTTATATGAGACTGATGCCTGGAATGGATTCGCAACCCCGCCGGAATGGGAGCCACCAGCCTCCACTCCCCAGCAAACTCAACAGGAAATAGCTGGTTCTTGTTGCCTTTCGCTGCCATCAGGATATGCTGAATTCTACTCGTGTGGGTCCTACGGGGCGTCATCAGAATGAAACTTCCAAAGATAGAACTTGAAGAAACATGTCCTTTATTATGCATTAAATGATACAAACATGTAACAAGTATCCAATAAAGATGAATGCCAATTCATCCGTTTAAGTCCAAAGAAAAGCATCGATTTCTTGCTTGCAACTTTTCATTGGGCTCGTCCCAAAGTGCCTTTCTTTTCTCTAGAGGCTGAATATTGCAGGAGCTTCTTTCGTAGATTTCTTTAATTCTCAGAGCAATCCCCAATATGTAGCTCTAGATTGTCATTCAAGGTAGTTGCTGTGAAGCCCTGCCTGCACCTGTGACACTCACCAGGCTACACAACAGGGCACATCATTCCCCACCGTCCCAGGGACTTTGGCTGCCCCCCAACCCAACCCACATTGTGCTTAGATGTGAGTATGAAGGGTTAGGATTGCTGTGCTACTGCTTCATAGAGGTATGGAAGTGTACTGGTAACTGTTGGGGTGCAATCCACATTCCATATACCACTTTTGCAGTGTTATTTCATGGATTTTATTCCCCATTGGCAATTATTTGACTCAAGGCGTAGATCTAGCCATTGGGAGTCAGTGATAATAAAAGTCTGACAGCCAAGGTCAGACCTTTAGGACAGCTTAAATGTTGCAAGTTTCACAACACCAGGGGATTTCTAAGCTGCGTCCCGTGCTTGAGGGAATGCTTCTAGCTAGCAACTGAGAGGAGGGAATTCTTGCGATGCAAAGAAAGAGCCACCTTCTCTGTGGATAAAGCGAGGCAGGTCTTGGGGGAACCTGACCATTTGGATCCCAGATTCCTGCCTGGGTTTGTCATGAAAAAAGATTTGGTCACTCGAACGGATGTCCTACGCCAGGAACTGTTATGGGGAAATTCAAACCTGAAAATTTTCTCAGCAGCTAGATACCATCAACCATTATATCATACGAACCTACGAAGAGCCCTGATACTGGATCAGACCCAGGGTCCATCTGGTCTTGCATTCTGTTCACCCAGTGGCCAATCAGCTGACTGCCAGGGACCCACAAGCAGGACATGAGTGCAACAGCATCTCCTCACCCCTGTTCCCCAGCACCTGGTCCGTACAGCCTTCCTGCCTGCGATATTGGAGATTGCACTTATCCATCAGGACTAGTAGCCCTCCAGGAATTGCACCAATGCCCAATAATAATAATAATAATAATAATAATAATAATAATAATAATTTATTTCTTACCCACCTCTCTCTCTGGATCAAGGCAGGGAACAACATTAAAAGCAAATGATATAAAATACAGAAAACTGATTAAAACGTATAAAACTAGTGATTATTAAAATACTAATAAAACTCTTAAAATTTGACTGGGTAGCCCCGCTGGAAGAGATAAGTCTTTATGGTTTTCTTAAAGTCAGAGAGACTGTTAAGTTGACGAATCTCTTCCGGCAGGCCATTCCACAGTCTGGGAGCGGCAGAAGAGAAGGTCCTCTGGGTAATGGCTGTCAGCCTAGTTTCGGCTGACTGTAGTAAATTCTTCCCAGAGGACCTGATTGTGAGGGCCGGATTCTATGGGAGAAGGGGATCCTGCAGGTAACCTGGACCCAAACCACAGAGGGCTTTAAAGGTAATGGCCGACACTTTGTGCTTCGCCCAGAAACTAATTGGCAGCCAGTGGAGTGATTTTAAAGCTGGTGTAATATGGTCACCCCTAGGTGTACTGGTGACCAACCTGGCTGCCATATTTTGAACTAGTTGAAGTTTCTGAACTAGGCATAGAGGGAGTCCTATGTACAGCACATTGCAGAAGTTCAGCCTCGAAGTTACCAGCACATGCACTTTAGGTCTTCCAACTCTAGGAAGGGGCGCAGATGGCATATTAGCCGAAATTGATAGTAGGCATTCCTGGCCGTTGCATCTATCTGAGCTGTCATTTGGAGCGACGGATCCAGGAGCACCCCCAAGCTGGGAACACGGTATTTCGGGGGGGGGGGGTGTAACCCCATCCAGAACTGGTTGCCACACCTCCAAACCCAGGTTGGGGCCTTTGACAGGAAGCACCTCCATCTTGTCTGGATTCAGCTTCGGTTTGTTTTTCCTCATCCAGCCCATTACCATCTCCCAGGCCATCCAAACTGATGGCCATCACCACACTGTGTGGCAGTGAATTCCATAGTTGACACATGGGCTGTGTGAAGAAGTCTTTCATTTGTTTCTGTCCTGAATCTCCCACCCATCAGCTTCATGGGATGATCCCATTTGGGTCCATATCCTTGTAGACAGTCTTGGTCAGCTTGGTTGTGAATTCCTTTTCTTTAAGCAGACCTCGATTATGGAATGAGTGTGGCGCTGCTGCCTGGCTTTCACAATGAGTCTATTCTGTCTTGATTCTGTTTGGATTCGGAGCCCCACCGGAATGGGAGGTACCAGCCTCCACTCCCCATCAATCTCAACAGAGTAGTTGTTTTTGGTTGCCTTTCACTGCCATCAGGATATGCTGAATTCTACTCGTGTGGGTCCTACGGGGCTTCATCAGAATAAAACTTCCAAAGATAGAACTTGAACAAACATGTCTTTATTAAGCATTCAATGATACAAACACACAACAAATTTCCAATACAGCTGAATGCAACAATTAGTCCACCTAAGTCCAAAGAAAAACATGGATTCCTTACTTGCAACTTTTCAGTGGGCCCCTCCCAAAGTGCCTTTCTTTTCTCCAGAGGCTGAATATTGCAGTAGCTACTTTTGTAAATTTCTTAACTTTAATTCACGGGATCAATCCCGAATTTGTAGCTCAAGGCTGTCACTCAAGGTAGTTGCCCTGGAATAAGAATAGAATTCTAACATCTACTGAAAGAAGCAAGAATGATTCCCCATTTGAAATTCTCCTGTGCAAATGCATCAGTTCAGTTTCCCTCGTGCAAGGGGAGAAGAGCCTGTAATCCAACATCTGTCCTCTGACATTCAGCTCCCAGGCAGAAGAAGCTGGCTCTTGAGATGGGTGGGGGGTCTGTTCTTTCTCCTCCGAGTGAGGACTCCGCCCCATGGACTCAACCATCTCTTCCACAGGGGCGATGTGAGCAGAGGCTTCGCTTCCTCTCCCTGCCTTGCTTGAGCTGAAGCAGGAGACGGAGGTGACATGCGGGAAACTCAGCAGCGGGACTGACGGAACTCTGGGAGGAGGAGGAGGAGGAGGAGGAAGAGCCCTTAAGGCAAGGAAGGTGGGCTGAATCCTGGCAGGAGCAGCCCAGTTCAAGCCAGGGGACGCATGGAGAGGCAGCACCCTTGGCAGGAGAAGTGATCAGGTCAGGAGCCGCCAGGGATGGGACCCAGAGGACTCCCAGGATCAAAACTGGTCCCTTCGACAAGAACGGCAGAGAGGAGTCACATCTGCAATCAAAGGGGACCCTCTCCGTAGTCCCCCACTGGCCCAGGGTCTTCGGCTCAATCCACACCCCACAATGTGCTTGCATGTGAGTTTGAATACCTCGGATTGCTGTGCTAAAACCTGCTTCCCTTTGCTTAGGGTTGTTGTAATTCCCTTGATTGCCTAATCAGGTTCTTTTAAAGCTGCCTGCACTGGTGTGAAACCTGCCCAGGGTTGTGTCAGTCCCATTTGCTTCTTAAGGAGCTGGGCTACATCTACGCAACTGCATTATAGAGGTATTGAAGCATGCTGGTAAATGCTGGGCTGCAGCCCAGTGCAAGCCAGGGGACGCATGGAGAGGCAGCACCCTCGGCAGGAGAAGTGTTGAAATAAATAAAAATTATTGCAAAAAAAAAAAAGAAAAAAAAGAACGCACCCTTCACAGCATCACAAATTGATTTTAAAATATACACAAAGACCCACCGTGCTGGGAACTGGTTTTTTAAATGATGTAAGGACTCCATCTGCCTAAAATATTAAAATAAAGAAATTTAAAACTCTGAAAGCCTCTCCAACCCCAGAAACAGATTTGTATGAAATGCCCAAGCACCTGAAGCACCAGAAATGACTTTAAAAATCTACAAGGACACCAAAACCCCAAATATATTGATGTAAAACAAAACCTCCAGGCTTTGCAGCACAGCTCTGCCCTCTTCGCCTGTCTCTGCTTGTGATGCAGATGAAGCTCTGAGTCTGAGCATCTCAAGAGTAGGAGGAATCCCCTGGCTCCCCCCTCCCCCCACAATCTCCAGTTTCCCCCTGTGTTGTGGTACTCGCCTGCATTGTGAGGATGGCAGGGAGGGTGATAAAGGCCTCCATCTTTTGAACCTTTTTAGGGCTGCTAAGAGAGGAGAGGCTTCAGATGCTCCAGATGTTTGTGAAAGGATGAAGCAACAGAAGGAAGGAAAGTCTCTCTTCCTGATTCTTCCGTAGGTAGCGTGCCAGGTGATCATCATTTGATGATCAGGTGATGATCACCTGGTGCGCTACCTAGGGGCAGGCCGCGAAGCCCGCTCGCAGTACCAGCCAGCGCCAAAAGGGAGCGGTCGGCTAGGAAAGGTAAGCAGAGGGCAGGGTTTACCCCACCAGGGCCATCCGCAGGCGCCAGCGGATGGAAGCAGACGGCCCCGGGGGGGGAGGTAAGGAGCACGGGGGAGGGGGCTTACCAGCCGGGGCCATCCACAGCAGATGGCCCCAGGGGGGGAACAAGTTACGCCCACCCGCCGCCTTTTTTTCCTCATAGACTTGCATTGCAATGCAAGTCTATGGGGGGGAAAAATGGCGGCCGATCCAAAAAGTTCCAATTTTTGGATTGGGATCAGACGCGATCCGGTCCGGGGGGCCTCCGATTTTGTCCGACCCGATCCGTGGCAAAATTGGAGGTCCCGATCCGGGTCCCGATCCGATCCGGGGGGTCCGTGCACACTCCTAAAGATCCGTTCCCTGAGGTTGCCGAGGAAGGAGAGACGTCAGCAGGTATGTGCTTCGGACTGAGGGGACCCTCTGAGAGATCGCTCAGTTATCTCCCAATCCGTGACTTGCCTTTTTGGGCCAAATAATGGGAGACGACGGAGGTCTCTAAATGCCAGAAAGGGTCTTGGAGGAAACTGACAGTTTTGATCCCAGGTTCCTTTCTGGGTTTGTGATGAAAAGAGTCTTGGTCACTGGAGCAGCTGACCTATACCAGGAACTTGTATGGGGAAGTTCAAACCTGTTGATTTTCTCAGCAGCTGTAGAAACCATCACCCATTAGATCATAAGAACGTAAGAGAAAAATGTTTTGACAACAGTCTCTACAAGAATAAAAGAAGGTGCGCTAAAATTAGTGCAGAAGTGGTATCTGACACCCGTGAAACTGGCAAAAATCAGTGGGGATGTGCAGGGACCCACCAGATCGGATCGGGAACCAGATCAGAACCTCCAATTTTGTCCTGGAACGGGTTGGACAAAATCGGAGGCCCCAGGGACTGGATGGGGCCCGATCCCGATCCGAAAATTGGATGTCCGATTTTCGGATCGGCCGCCATTTTTGTTTTTCCCATAGACTTGCATTAGGGGAAATAAAGCTTCGCCCAATGCAAGTCTATGGGGAAAAAATGGCGGTGGGTGGGTTGAGTGGGGGCCTAACTCCCCCCTCTCCCCTCGCGCTTCTTACCTGGCAGGGCCGTCCTTTCAGGATGGCCCCAGCAGGTAAGACACCCCCCCCCCGCTGTCTGCTTCAATCAGAGAGCGCCCGCTGGCGTCCGCCGATGGAAGAGGACAGCCCCGCCAGGTTAGCCCCCCCAGGTAAGCCCCCTGTGATCCTCACCTGGTGGGGCTATCCACTTCCATCGCCGGGCACCTGCTGGTGCCCGCCGATGGAAGTGGATAGCCCCATCAGGTAAGCCCCCACAGGTAAGCCCCCCCCCCCCCGTGATCCTCACTTGGCGGGCTGTCCGCTTCCATCAGCGGGCGCCCGCTAGCACCCGCCAATGGAAGCGGACAGCCCCGCCAGGTAAGCCCTCCCCCACAGCGATCCTCACCTAGCCGGGCTGTCCGCTTCTATCGGCGGGCGCCAGCTGGCGCCCACCGATGGAAGCGGACAGCCCCACTAGGTAAGCCTCCCCCCTACTGTCCACTTCCATCGGTGGGTGCCACTGGGCGCCCGCTGATCCTCCAATTTTTTCCGAACCGGATCAGGTCCTTCCGGAACAGTTCGGAAAAGATCGGACGATCCAGAAGGGTGATCGGAAATCGGATAATTGTATCCAATTTCCCCTGGATCGGCACCGGATCGTGGATCAGACCCCATCCAGTGCACACCCCTAAAAATCAGTCAGAGTGTATCTATCGCCCTTGTGCTGGAGAGGATGTGAAACCAACGGAACTCAAATTCATATGTGGTAGGAATGTAGGAAGGTCAGGAAGTTTTGGGATAAGGTTTTTCAAGAAATAAGAAAAACTGCTGGTCAGGAGATTTGTAAAAGATCAGAGCTAGCTTTACTGGATATGTTTGTTAAAGAAAACAGAGAGATAAAAGAAAAATATCAATTGGTTTTTTGTTGACAGTCACAAGGCAAATAATCGCAAGAAATTGGAAGACAGCTCGGATGCTGACAGTATCTTTGTGGAAAAAGAAAATTTGGGACATAGCAATAAAGGAAAAGTTGAAAAAGAAGTTAAGAATCCATAGAGGAATAAAGAAAAGAGATACTTTCAGGGTGGATTGGCAAAAATATATAGACTCTATGAAAAAGGAATCAAATAGAATGACTTTGTTAGAAGCTTACAGAAATTTGTGGGACTCATGAAAAGCAGATGATTGATAAATGAAATGGAAATTTCATATAAGAAAATGAAAATGAAAAATATAAGAAGGAAAACTCTGTTTTCAATAAGTGATGGGGAGGGTTTTTTTCTTTTGATTTCATTGTATTTTAATTGTTAAATACATAAATAAATGAAAAAGAATAGAAAAAGGAACGTCAGAAGAGCCCTGATACTGGGCTGGAACCAGGATTCATTCAGTGCAGCTTTCTATTCACACAGTAGCCAAACAGCTTTCAACCAGGGACCCACAAGCAGGACATGGTCTAAAAGTACCCTCCCACCCATGTTCCCCAGCAACCGGTTTCTACAGGCTTCCTGCCTCTGATACTGGAGGTTGCACTTAGCCATCAACCATTAGATCATAAGAACGTAAGAGAAAAACGTTTTGACAACAGTCTCTACAAGAATAAAAGAAGGTACGCTAAAATTAGTGCAGAAATGGTATCTGACACCCGTGAAACTGGCAAAAATCAGTGGGGATGTGCAGGGACCCACCAGATCGGATCGGGAACCAGATCAGAACCTCCAATTTTGTCCTGGAACGGGTTGGACAAAATTGGAGGCCCCAGGGACTGGATCGGGCCCGATCTGGATCCGAAAATTGGATGTCAGATTTTTGGATCGGCCGCCATTTTTGTTTTCCCCATAGACTTGCATTGGGGGAAAGAAAGCTTCCCCCAATGCATGTCTATGGGGAAAACAAGGCAGTTGGAGGGTGAGTGGGGGCCTAACTCCCCCCTCCCCCCTCGCGCTTCTTACCTGACGGGGCCGTCCTTTGAGGACGGCCCCAGCAGGTAAGACCCCCCCGTTGTCTGCTTCCATCAGCAAGCGTTCGCTGGCGTCCGCCGATGGAAGAAGACAGCCCCGTCATGTAAGCCCCCCCAGGTAAGCCCCCCGTGATCCTCACCTGGCAGGGCTGTCCGCTTCCATCTGCGGGCGCTCACTAACACCAGCCGATGGAAGCGGACAGCCCCGCCAGGTAACCACCCCAATCCTTACCTGGTGGAGTGTCCTCTGCTGTCCGTTGCCGGCTGTAAACTACTGCGAACTAGGCCTCGTGGCCTAGTTTACCTGGCGCTCTCCTGTAAACTAGGCCGTGAGGCCTTGTTTGCAGTAGTTTACAGCCGGCAATGGAAGGAGGACGGCCTGCCGGGTAAGCCCCCCCCCCTACTATCCTCACCTAGCCAGGCTGTCCGTTTCCATCGGCGGGCGCCCGCTGGTGCCCGCCAATGGAAGCAGTGGCTGGCGCCAGTGAGCGCCTGCTGATCCTCCGATGTTTTCCGAACCGGATCAGGTCCTTCTGGACTGGTTCAGGAAAGATCGGACGAGCCAGAGGGGTGATCGGAAATCGGATAATTGCAATTAATCGCAAGAAATTGGAAGACAGCTCAGATGCTGACAGGATCTATGTGGAAAAAACAAATTTGGGACATACCAATAAAGGAAAAGGTGACACAGAAGTTAAGAATCCATAGAGGAATAAAGAAAAGAGATACTTTCAGGGTGGATTGGCAAAAATATATAGACTCTATGAAAAAAGAATCAAATAGAATGACTTTGGTAGAAACTTACAGAAATTTGTGGGACTCATGAAAAGCAGATGATTGATAAATGAAATGGAAATTTAATGTAAGATAATGAAAATGAAAGATGTAAGAAGGAAAACTCTGGATTCAATACGTAATGGGGAGGGTTTTTACTTTTGATTTTATTGTATTTTAATTGTTAAATAAATAAATAAATAAATGAAAAAGAATAGAAAAAGGAACGTAAGAAGAACCCTGATACTGGGCTGGAACCAGGATTCATTCAGTGCAGCTTTCTATTCACACAGTGGCCAACCAGCTTTCAACTAGAGACCCACAAGCAGGACATGGTCTAACAGTACCCTCCCACCCATGTTCCTCAGCAACCAGTTTCTACAGGCTTCCTGCCTCTGATACTGGAGGTTGCACTTAGCCATCAGGACTAGGAGCCCTTCATAGCCTTCTCCTCCAGGAATTCCTACAACCCCCTTTTAAGGCCAGGCAAACTGGTGGCCATCACCATATCGTGTGGAAGTGAATTCCAAAGTTGAAACATGGGCTGTGTGAAGAAAGTCCTTCCTTTGATTTCTCTTGGATCTCCCACCCATCAGCTTCATGGGATGATCCCATTTCGGTTCTATTATTACAAGAGGGGGCGTAAAATGTCTCCCTTTCCACGTTCTCCACACCATATCCTTGTAGACAGTCCTGGTCAGCTTGGTTGTGAATCCCTTTTCTTTAAACAGAGTGTGGCAATGCTGCCTGGCTTTTACGATTAGTTTATTCTGTCTTAACTTTTTGCATATTCCTCTCTGCCACCTTTTAAGGACTGGAGGTGCGCATGAACCTTACAGTCACCCAGAAGTTTTTTAAATGCAGGGTTGTGAAGAATTAGTGAACGTTCCACTTGGTTCATCCCTGGCTTGGTTCACGTGATGCTTGAACACGGAACCCTGGATTGCCTCCCCCTTCTAGCCACGCTCATCAAGCCTGGTTTGTTCTTGTTCCTCCAACTGCTCAGAGAAGCCAGGAAAGAGCAATCAAGCTAAAACACACCAGCTTGCTCAAGGTTACTCAGAACTGTTTTCTTTGCTGCGTAATGTGTTTTTTGTTGTTGTTGTTGTTAGCTTTTTGAAGTGTTGTAGTGGTTTTAAATGTACAGATTGTGTGTATGTTGTATGTTTTTGCTGTTTTAATTTTTGTATATTATTTTTAATTGTTTTTAATCCTATGTAAACCACCCAGAGAGCTTCGGCAATGGGGCCGTATACAAATGTAATGAATAAATAAATAAATACATAACGCCACTATTCCCAAAAAGGTCACCTATAAACAATGTAACTAATTGAATAATAACTCAGTGAACAACTCTTGTTGTCAGTTCTCTTGATTCTCAGCAGCTACTCTGATAATTGAACTAACCATCTCTTGGGTTTCTTCTTTCAGCTAATGGGACGCGGCATGAAAGAATTCACAACGGTATGGAGCCTTATAAATGTTCAGAGTGCGGGAAGAGTTTCAGATGGAGCTCACAACTAGACATCCATCACAGAATCCACACAGGCGAGAAGCCTTTTAAATGCTTAGAGTGCGGGAAGAGTTTCAGTTACAGTTCAAACCTTAACAGGCATCACAGGATCCATACAGACGAGAAGCCTTTTAAATGTTTAGAGTGTGGGAAGAGTTTCCGTCGGAACTCAGACCTTGACACCCATCACAGGATCCACACAGGTGAAAAGCCTTATAAATGCTTAGAGTGTGGGAAGAGCTTCAGTCAGAGCTCACACCTTGACATCCATCACAGGATCCACACAGGCGAAAAGCCTTATAAATGCTTAGAGTGCGGAAAAAGCTTCAGTCAGAGCTCAGCCCTTGACACCCATCACAGGATCCACACAGGCAAGAAGCCTTTTAAATGCTTAGAGTGCGGGAAGAGTTTCAGGTGGAGCTCACACCTTGACACCCATCACAGGATCCACAAAGGCGAGAAGCCTTTTAAATGCTTAGAGTGCACGAAGAGTTTTACTAATCATACGGCCCTTAAAAGTCATCAAAGGACCCACACTGGTGAGAAGCCCTTTACATGCTTAGAGTGTGGAACAAGCTTCAGTCAGAGCTCACACCTTCACACCCATCACAGGATCCACACAGGCGAGAAGCCTTTTAAATGCTTAGAGTGCGGGAAGAGTTTCACTGATCGCTCGGGCCTTAAATGTCATCACAAGACCCACAGTGGTGAGAAGCCCTTTACATGCTTAGAGTGTGGAAAGAGCTTCAGTCAGAGCTCAACCCTTGACACCCATCACAGGATCCACACAGGTGAGAAGCCTTTTAATTGCTTAGAGTGTGGGAAGAGTTTCAGTCGGCGCTCTGTCCTTGACACCCATCACAGGATCCACACACGCGAGAAGCCTTTTAAATGCTTAGAGTGTGGGAAAAGTTTCAGTCAGAGCTCATACCTTGACACGCATCATAGGATCCACACAGGCGAGAAGCCTTTTAAATGCTTTGAGTGCGGAAAGAGTTTCACTGATCGTTCGGGCCTGAAATGTCATGACAAGACCCACAGTGGTGAGAAGCCCTTTCCATGCTTAGAGTGTGGAAAGAGCTTCAGTCAGAGCTCAAGCCTTGACACCCATCACAGGATCCACACAGGCGAGAAGCCTTTTAAATGCTTGGAATGTGGGAAGAGTTTCAGTCGGAGCTCATACCTTGACACCCATCACAGGATCCACACAGGCGAGAAGCCTTTTAAATGCTTAGAGTGCGGGAAGAGTTTCACTGATCGTTCGGGCCTTAAACGTCATCACAGGACTCACACTGGTGAGAAGCCCTTTACATGCTTAGAGTGCGGGAAGAGTTTCAGTGATTGCTCACACCTTGACACCCATCACAGGATCCACACAGGCGAGAAACCTTTTAAATGCTTAGAGTGTGGGAAGAGTTTCCGTCGGACCTCACACCTTGACACCCATCACAGGATCCACACAGGCGAGAAGCCTTTTAAATGCTTAGAATGTGGGAAGAGTTTCAGTCGGAGATCACACCTTGACAGCCATCACAGGATCCACACAGGCGAGAAGCCTTTTAAATGCTTAGAGTGCGGGAAGAGTTTCACGGTTTGTATGGCCCTTAAACGTCATCACAGGACTCACACTGGTGAGAAGCCCTTTACATGCTTAGAGTGCGGGAAGAGCTTCAGTCGGAGCTCAAGCCTTGACACCCATCACAGGACCCACACAGGCGAGAAGCCTTTTCAATGCTTAGAGTGCGGAAAGAGCTTCAGTCAGAGCTCACACCTTAACACCCATCACAGGATCCACACAGGCGAGAAGCCTTTTAAATGCTTAGAGTGCACGAAGAGTTTTACTAATCTTACGGCCCTTAAAAGTCATCAAAGGACCCACACTGGTGAGAAGCCCTTTACATGCTTAGAGTGCGGGAAGAGCTTCAGTCGGAGCTCAAGCCTTGACACCCATCACAGGACCCACACAGGCGAGAAGCCTTTTCAATGCTTAGAGTGCGGAAAGAGCTTCAGTCAGAGCTCAAACCTTGACACCCATCACAGGACCCACACAGGCGAGAAGCCTTTTCAATGCTTAGAGTGCGGAAAGAGCTTCAGTCAGAGCTCAAACCTTGACACCCATCACAGGGTCCACACAGGTGAGAAGGCTTTTAAATGCTTAGAGTGCGGGAAGTGTTTCAGTCAGAGCTCACAACTAGACACCCATCAAGTGGTCCACCCTTGTGAGATGCCCTATAGATGCTTAAGAGGGAAGGAAGAGCTTCACTGATAGCAGCATGACAAAAACCATCATCGGATCATCACAGTGGATTAGCCTTATCACTCCTTAGAGTGCCAGAAGAGCTTCAGTCATAGTAGAACCTTAAATCAGCATCAAAGAATCCAGACAGGCATGAAATCCCATAAATGCTTCGCATGCAGGAAGAACTTCCAACATTGGAAGTATCTGAATTCATATCAAAGAACAGACACAGGAAGGAATCTGTTCAATCGTAGCTATTTACCGAATCTGGGAAGATTTTCAAAGGGAGGACAGGCCTTCCTTTTCAAAGACTCAAGCCCAGGAGGAAAGATCCTGAATCAAAAACAAACCAACCAACCAACCACATTCAGCCTAACAGACCTTTCATGTTCACTCAAACTCCAGTGTGTTGGGAAACGAGAGCTGTTAAGGGCCATGCAGAGGAGTTATTTGGACATTCTGTGTGTCGTATTGTATCCTTTGTTGCGGTTAGTTCAAGCTTCCCAACAACCATGGGGGGTGATCTTGAGCAGAGCTGTGGATCTACATTGCAGATTTGTCTTTTCTCCGGGGCAGACACGTGAATCTATGCAAGCAAAGCCTCCTTTCCATGTTACACGTGGCTGCTTTGCAACCAATAGTACCTGCAACCAATACCATGGTAGAATCAGCACCCCAAGGCCTCATCTCTTGACATGACTTTGCAAGTTACTCGGGAATGTTGGGAGAAATACCCCTGTAAGAGTAGCTAACTCACGCTGCTGATTACTGCAAGAAATACATGGACATGCTGGTGGTTCCACATGGACCTTTGGCCTGATTGGAGCCTTTAGTGTAGTGGCCCCTTCTCTATGGAACTCCCTGCCCCTAGTAGTTAGGCAGGCACCATCAGTAGGGTGATTCTGGCACCTCCTGAAAACAACTCTTTTCCATGAAGCCTTCCTCCACTGATTAACCACTGTTTGTATTGCTCCTTTGTTTTGAATTTCACAAATTTAATTTGCTGTTTTTGATCTTCTTTCTTTTTATCGTTTTATTCCTATGTGCACCACACTATTCTCTATGTAGCACCATATAAATTGAGTAAATACATAAAATCCATTTTGTGACTATTCCTATGATAATGCATGTGAGCTCTGTTGCCTTAAATCTCTTGTTCTGTTTTAAATCTCTCTCTTGCTGCTAGCTTTTTATTCTTATTTTGGTTGTAGTTTTCAGCTTTGATATTGCCGTTTGAAGCTTGTACATTTTATATGAGACAGATGTCTGGAATGGATTTGCAGCCCCGCCTGAATGGGAGCCACCAGCCTCCACTTCCCAGCAATCTCCACAGGAAATAGCTGGTTCTTGTTGCCTTTCGCTGCCATCAGGATATGCTGAATTCTACTCATGTGGGTCCTACGGAGCGTCATCAGAATGAAACTTCCAACTTCAACAAGCATGTCTTTATTAAGCATTCAATGATACAAACACGTAACAAGTATCCAATAAAGATGAAGGCATATTCGTCCTTCTATGTCCAAAGAAAAACATGGATTTCTTGCTTGCAACTTCTCAGTGGGCCTGTCCCAGAGTGCCTTTCTTTTCTCCAGAGGCTGAATATTTTGGTAGCTTCTTATGTAGATTTCTTTAACTCTCAGGGCAATCCCCAATATGTCGCTCTAGACTGTCATTCAAGGTTGTGTAGCCCTGGAGTAATAATAGTATTTTAACAAACACTGAAAGATGCAAAAATATTTCCCCATTTGAAATTCTCCTGTGCACAAGTATCAGTTTGGTTTCTCTCATGCAAGATGTGAAGAGCCCGTGATGCAACCTCTGTCCTCTGACATTCAGCTTCCAGGCAGAACAAGCTGGCTCTTTTTCAGGGAGGGAGCGTCTGTTCGTTTTTCTCCAAATGGGGACTCCGTCCTGTGGACTCAATCATCTCTTCCACAGGGGTGATGTGAGCAGAGGCTCTTCTGTCGATTGCTTGAGCTGAAGCAGGAGACAGAGGTGACGTGCTTGGAAACTCAGCAGCGGGATTGACTGAGCCTTGGGAGGAGGAGAAAGAGCAGCCCTTGGTGAAGGGAGGGTGGGCTAAATCCAAGCAGGAGCAGCCCAGTGCAAGCAAGGGGATGCAGGGCCAGGCAGCACCCTCAGAAGGAGGAGCGCTCAGCTCAAGAGCACACCAAGGGTGGGACCCAGAGGACTCCCAGGATCAGAACTGGTCCAGTCAACATGGGCGGCTGAGAAGCGTCACATCTGCAAGCAAAGGGGAGGCTCCGCGTGTGCACGTCATCCCCCACTGGCCCAGCGGTTTCGGCTGCCCCCCCCCCCGACCCGACCCACATTGTGCTTAGATGTGAGTATGAAGGGTTAGGATTGCTGTGCTAAAACCTGCTTCCATTTGCTTAGGGTTGCTGTAATTCCCTTGATTGCCTAATGAGGTTCTTTTAATGCTGCCTGCACGGTGTGAAACCTACCCAGGGTTGTGTCAGTCCCATTTGCTTCTTAAGGAGCTGGGCTAAATCGACGCTACTGCTTTATAGAGGTATGGAAGTGTACTGGTAACTGCTGGGGTGCAATCCACATTCCATATACCGCTTTTGCAGTGTTATTTCCTGGGTTTTATTCCCTATTGGTAATGATTTAACTCAAGGTGTAGATCTAGCCATTATAAAACTAGTAATTTTTAAAATACCAATAAAACTCTTAACATTTGACTGGGTAAGCCTGTTGGAAGAGATAAAGTCTTTATGGCTTTCTTATAGTCAAAGAGACTGTTAAGTTGACGAATCTCTTCCGGCAGGCCATTCCACAGTCCTGGAGCGGCAGAAGAGAAGGTCCTCTGGGTAATGGCTGTCAGCCTAGTTTCAGCTGACTTTAGTAAATTCTTCCCAGAGGACCTGAGTGTGAGAGCCGGATTGTATGGGAGAAGGTGATCCTGCAGGTAACCTGGACACAAACCACATAGGGCTTTAAAGGTAATGGCCTACACTGCCCCTCCGACCCCTCGAAAGAGGCAGCATGGCCAGGAATCCTATGTTGTTCCAGGCACACACGCCACTTCCACGGAGTAGACCTCCCCATCCCACTTCCAGCGGACAGGCGCTCTAACCTTCAAACCTCCCCACCTTTTCTCAAGCACAAATCCTGTTGGGCTCCAAGTCACATACACGGCTCTTAACCATAAAAAGTATTGTTTTTTATTAGAAAGTTTGCTTCTAATATGAATACTGAAAACTGTTCCTTTCTAATCAAAGTGAAAAAGGATAAATGATCAAACTTTTAGGAACAATAAAAAACACTTTCACAACCTGGTGCCTTCAAGAGGTTCTGTGCTATGTGTTCCATCATCCCCAATGGTTGTTCTGGCTGGGTATGATAGGAATTGTAGTCTTCAGGCTACAACAGCACATAGAAAGCAGTCTTCCACATGGTCAGACCCTGGTCTGTCTAGATCACCAATGTCTGCATGGTGGGGAGGGTGCCCTCCAGATGAGATGGACTACAATTCCCATAAGCCCCAGCCAGCAGGGATTGTGGGAATCATAGTTGAAAACACCTGGGGGACACTAAAATGCCAACTCCTGGTCCAACCAGCCCTGCCTGGAGCTGCTGCTGGAGACTCAACCTGGGACCTTCTGCATTCTCAGCAAGGACTCTACCACGGAGCTCCGGCCCCTCCCCAAAAGGGGTGGTGACTTTTCCTCCCAATGCCAGTTGGCTCAACCTTGTGATTTCCTGCAACTCAAACAATGGCAATAGGTGTTTTAATTCACAGCCCATCAATTTACACTGGAATCCGCTTGCATGTCTCTGGGATTCAGGATGCCCTTAGGGATGAACTCATTCAGATATTTCACCTGGGAGTGATGGTCCTGCCAGGAGAGGAAGAGACTCTGACCAGCTCTCTGCTCCTGATCAGAAATCCAGGGAACGAGAAGGTTCTTCTCAGTACAGAATCCCTGCCACAAAAGAAAAAACAGAAACATGTTAAGAGAAACAGGAACAAGGATGTCGTAGCAGGAGGAGAAAGTCCAGGCTGCAGAGTCTCTTTTTCACCCTCTTCATTTTCGCATCTTCCAAGGAAAGACGCAAAGGAAAGAGCTCCAGTTGCTATCAGAAGAGTTGTTCTCCATGTTGGGACTCAGAGGTGGAAGGACTAGCTGATGAGGGCTGGGAGGGAAAAGGGAGAAGAGATGAAAATGTATAATTAAACTGATGAATTAATAAGAAAGTCCATACTTGGATGGTGTGCAGGAAGTGAAGGGCATCAGGAATATTGAGTGGCCCAGGGTTTTTCCCATCTCATCCCCCCTTTCACACTGCAGCCCCCCACAGGCCACCAACAAGTCACTTAGAATGACCAATGCACCTTCCAGTAAAGCCTGCTATGCAGGGCAGGGGGCTGCAGCCAGGTGAGGAGGGGGCCTCCACATCAACGTCCTTGGACACTCTGCTGCTGACCCGAAGGTTGTCATATTTGGACAGCTCAACTATAAAGGGAGCCCTCCCAATGACACGTCTGAAGTGGAATCATCAGCAAGTTTGATGGTATTTTTTAAGGTCTTAATGGAGATCAAGGATGTATCTCCCCCTTTGGGAGCATTCAATTCACATAGCCAAACTAGGAAAGTTGTACTGCCTTCTGAATCCACACTGTGCTTTCCTTGGATAGAGGAGAGTTTGCTCAGAGCAGCCCTTGTATTTCAATGCCTTTGGGCCCCTCTGACTGGCTTCCCCCCCTTCTCCATCCATATGCATCTGTCAACTGGTTTGCAATTAATCTGACCTGTAATAATTTTAATTAATCCTGACAATGCCCCATTTTACTGTCACTTCTGTTTTTCTTACTGTTGTTGTAGTTGTAATTGTTTTTAGTAGTGTATCTTAAGCTCTGGTTTAAATATTGTTATAGTTAACCACTTACAGATTTTACTGTATTAAGCGGTATATAAGTACTAATAAACAAACAAATGCATCTGAGGAAGTGGGCTCTGCCCATAAAAGGTTTTGCCACCACAAAATCTGCAAGTCTTCAAAGTGCCACAAGATGCTTGGTTGCTTCCTCTGCAAGGGACTGACAGGGCTGCTGCTCTTGGATGCTGCAGAGGAGCTGCACTCTGGACATGAGCTTTGTGGGTCATTTTGAAATGTTTGTAAGCTGCTTTGGACAAATGTTTTTGGAAAGGCAGGATAAAAGCCAACATGGGGAATAGGGGGAGGAGGGGGAGGGAGAGACCTTCTTACCTGCCGGTTGTTGGATGGGTGGTGCTAAAGAGAGAGAGAGAGAGAGAGAGGTGGAGCCACAGTTACATCCAAGGAGGGGTTGTGTTGATTATTGGGGGGGATCAAAATGACACCCTCCCCTCCTAGGACCTGAACTGCCTCATAAAGCACAAACCTCTCATAACTCTTTTCTCTGCCCAAGTGAAATCCATGATTGACCTCTCCTTGAAGGGTGGGGGTCTTTCCAATCAAACCCTCCTCAGAGGACTCCAGTCATCCTGGCAGTTGGGATGGCATTGAAGTAAAAGCGCCCCCCTCCCAGTGGTCAACGACTCCCCTGTAAACCTATGTAACATCTGTGCAACTATGAATTTTGGGGAGGGGCTGCAGCTCGGTGTTTCCCCCCTGCTTTGCTTGCAGAACATCCATCTGCCCTGGTTCCATCCCGGCATTTCCAGGGAAGGAAGAAGGCCAGGCGCCGGTAAGTGATGGGGAAGGTGATCGTTCCATCCCAAGCCAAGGCCCTGGAGAGTCACGGCAAGTCAGGACAGGCTGTAATAACTCTTCCCATTTCCACAGCCCTTTGAACCATTCAACGTGGTTCACATGCATTACCCAACTATCACCCTTACAACAACAACCCTGTGAGGTAAGCCAGTGTTATTATCCCGCATATTGTAAGGTGGGGGATGGAGGGTGAGAGTGAGCAGCTTGCCTAAGGCCACCTTGTGAGTTCATGGCAGAGGCAGAATTCGAACTGGGGGCTTCCAGAGTCAGTGTTCCATCTTTTAGCCACTATACTAAGAGGGGAGCAGGGTGCTCACTCTCCTTGGATCAGGGCCCCAAACTTTTAGAAGGGTCTTATCCAGGTGAATCCTGGGGGAGCAGAAGCAGGTGAATCCTGGGCAGCTTCTGCTGGGAGATGAAGCGGAGAGGAAGGAGAAGGGGCAGCCCCCACCCAAAATTCCTTGGTTCCCCCCAAACATTGTTTCTCTGGTGCCACCCATTCCTCTCACACACAGACCCTGTTCAGACAACACTTGGGGGGACGTGGTTACCACCAACACCTCACTAGGTCTATTCATACGACATGCTAAGCCATGGTTAGGCCTCTAACCCTTTTGCAGCACATGGATAGTGAGTGTGTTTAAACCGTGGTTATCTGGCCACCATGGCTAGGAATGGTTCACATGACACGGTCAAGATGCTTAACTACCGTGGCTTAGCGTGTCGTCTGAACAGGGTCAGTGACACACAGACACACTCCATTACCACTAACCATGCATAGTTTTGTTGCACACAACCGAGGAACCATGGTGAAGATGGTTAGAATGTGGTTATACAGCAACCATGGTCAGGCAAACGCCTTGCACACAATAAGCGAAGCCCTCATTGCTAGCCCAAACTGATTAACCAGTATGTTATAGTGTGACATCTGAACAGGGACTCACAGACACACAATTACCTTTCTTACTCTTCAGGTAGAGGGAGCGTCCCACGACCACAAAGACCACGCCCAGCACGGCCCCCGTCCACACTTTGCTCCTGGCAGAGTCCGACCTCCGTGGCTCTGTGGAAGGAGGAGAACAAGGAGCCCCACGTGAGCAGAGGGATCGGGACAGGTTTGGCCTCTCAGCCTCTAGGCATCAAAAGTAGGATCTGTTCCATGCGCTACACTCAGGGAGGGTCTTTTCCAGCCCATACTGCTGACCTCTCCTTAGACTCCAGAGTGGCCGCGTTCAGACAACACTTTAGGCAACGGGGGGGGGGGGGAATAGTCAACTGACAGTGTGTTATTGCACAGGTACTCCCAGATGACATGTTGACTCACCACCGTTGCGCAGCTGAGGGTCCCGTCAAGTATGTTAATAGTCAACCCGGCGCTTGAGTGACATTCCAGCCAGCCGTTGATCCACCCTCCCTGGGTCCTCCTAGTCTTATGCCAGCAGGCTTTGGAAGTTGTGCCGGCTGCAGCAGAGTGGCCAGGGTGCTTTCGGCTGCTCTTGCCAGAGGGCTCTATGGGCTCACAATGGAGCCCACCAGAGAACATGTGAAGCAATGGGTGTCCGGATAATCAACGGAGAGACTGAAAGAACTGGGCATGTTTAGCCTGCAGAAGAGAAGACTGAGGGGAGACATGAGAGCACTCTTCAAATACTTGAAAGGTTGTCACACAGAGGAGGGCCAGGATCTCTTTTCCATCGCCTCAGAGTGCAAAACGTAGAACAATGGGCTCAAGTTACAGGAAGCCAGATTCCGGCTGGACATCAGGAAAAACTTCCTGACTGTTAGAGCGGTACGACAATGGAACCAATGATCTAGGGAGGTCGTGGGCTCTTCCACACTAGAGGCCTTCAAGATCAGGGATTATTTAAGTCCTGCATTGAGCAGGGGGTTGGACTCAACGGCCTAATAGGCCCCTTCCAACTCTACTATTCTATGACTTTGACAAGTGCATTGCACACTAATGGCACAATTATCATCATCAGAACAACAGGAACTCCTAGAAGATCATCAGGAAAGTGCCACAGCTCCAGACTTTGGTTCTCATTAAGAACCTCTATCAGCTTGAAGGACCTCCTGAGAAGTGGGGTGAGTCTCTCTGCAGGAATGCAGGGATGATGCAGGAATGTAGAATCCCCACCCTCTTTTCAGGATTGTATCTAAGGAAAGAAGGGAAGGGAGGGAGGCTCCTACCCCACTGGACGGTGATGGGCGTCTCCAGGCTGACGTGCTCCACTTGGCAGGTGTAGATATCTCCGTGCTCAGGCGTCGTCTCCAGCATCACCTGGGTCTGGTAGGTCCAGTCCCCATTCCTCAGCTC
Organism: Anniella stebbinsi; assembly: GCA_029215795.1. Lineage (NCBI taxonomy): Eukaryota > Metazoa > Chordata > Lepidosauria > Squamata > Anniellidae > Anniella > Anniella stebbinsi. The sequence continues at coordinate 184,236,081 of JARDYH010000005.1, forward strand.
CTCCCCATACCAGACCCCTTCCTTCTGCTCCTGCCCGTTCTTCAGCCACGTGATCTCAATCTCCAGGGGGTAGAAACTCGCTGCAGTGCAGAGCAGAAGGGTGTGGGGGGAAAGGGGGTCTTCCTTGGTGGGGGAGATGATGGCTGTGGGTGAAGCTGGGAGGTAAAGGAAAGGATGTGTGTGAGACACAAGTGGGGAAGGGGGAGAGACAGGCAGGAGGGAACAGGGAAAGCTGAGAGGGATCTAGAGAGCGGAGGAGGGTTTCCTGGGCAGACAGACGCCAGCATCATCTTCCCTTCTGCAGCCAGACAGACGCCTCCTGGACAGACCGACGCCCTCTTCCCCTCCTGCAGCCCTTCCCTCTGGCTTCCCCCCATCACCTGGCCTTCTTCAGAGGGATGCTGCACCTGTGCAGAGAAGGCTGCAGGTATCTATCAGGCCTCATCATTTTTGGCAAGTGGGACTCTCACAGATGCTAAGAAAATGGCTGATTTTGCTGTACTGGAATTGCTAAGGCAGCTCTGGAGAAATTGTGAACTCACCTTCCTCAAAGCAAGAAAAGAGGTCTGGTTATGAAATGCCAACTGAACTGCAATTGTTCACCTATCTATCAAATAGTCATTGTGTTATAGAAGAGACACACAAAGGAAGAAGCAGGTTCACAATGAATTCTGGGTAACTGATATTAAAAGCAAATTGGGGTCACACAGAATGAACGTAACCTGTGTTGTTGATAAGAATTCATTGTATTTCATAGGAGTCCTATTCCTGATTATCTGTCTATGCTGATTGTAAGTGACCAGTAAGAGATGTGATGAGTTCTGTGTGTGTGGTGTGAGCTAACCGTGAATAATAGAATATATTCTTAGCAATGAAGGGAGTCTGTCCCCAGTGGGTCTGTCCAGTGCTGGAAGCAGGACGTAGCTTAGCACAGCAGGGATACCTTCCCCTGGGAGTTCCTGGTCTCAGTCCCAGACCTGGTTCCATTCAGAGAAATAAGAATCGTGATATGACGACCTCTAAGAATTAAGATGAGGTCATCCTCAAAGGAGTTATAAAAGCAAGAGTGAGATCTGGTTGCCCAGAGAGATCCTGGGAGAACATGGCGCCTACCCAACAGGATCCCCTAAAATCTGCAAACCAGTAACTATAAGATCTTACTGATGATTGCTTTGTTGGTGGAGAAGAATAGAAATTTAGTAAAATTAAAGTATATGCCAGCTACGATTTCTATTACACTTCTAAAAAGGAGGAACCTGCTTATCAATGGTACCTTTTCACACTGGGGGGAGCTAACGAATGGGGTACCGAAGGGCTCAGTGCTCTTCAACATTTTTATTACTTATTTGGACGAGGAGGTGCAGGGAATGCTTATCAAATTTGCAGACAACACAAAATTGGGTGGGATCGCTAATACCCTTGAAGACAGAAACAAACTCCAAAGTGATCTTGATAGGATCTTGGAATTGTTGCAGATCACAAGCTGAATATGAGTCAACAGTGTGATGTGGCTGCAAAAAAAGCAAATGTTATTTTGGGCTGCATTAATAGAAGTATAGCTTCCAAATCGCGTGAGTTACTGGTTCCCCTCTATTCGGCACTGGTTAGGCCCCATCTTGAGCATTGTGTCCAGTTCTGGGCACCACACTTCAAGAAGGATGCAGACAAGCTGGAGCGTTTTCAGAGGAGGGCAACGAGGATGATTAGGGGTTTGGATACAAATAATAATAATAATAATTTTTAACCCGCCTCTCCCTCCGGATCGAGGCGGGGAACAACAACAATATAAAACACAAAAATCACAACAATTAATTTTTTTAAAAAACAAGAAAAAATACATCATTAAAAACATCTTAAAATTCATCTGGTTAGGCTTGTCAGAAGAGAGCAGTCTTCATGATTCTCTTAAATTCATGAAGACTGCTAATTTGTCTAACCTCCTCCGGCAGACCATTCCATAGTCTGGAGCCATGGAAGAGAAGGTCCTCTGGGTAACACTCGCCAGCCTAGTTCTGGCTGACTTGAGTAAGTTCTTCCCAGAGGACCTAAGTGTGCGGGGTGGATTGTATGGGAGAAGGCGATCCCGCAGGTAACCTGGACCCAAACCATGAAGGGCTTTAACGGTAATAACCAACACTTTATACTTCGCCCGGAAACTGATTGGCAGCCAATGAAGCGATTTTAAAACTGGTGTGATGTGATCACCCCTAGGTGTACTGGTGACCAACCTGGCTGCCATATTTTGAACAAGTTGAAGTTTCCAGACTAGGCACAAAGGTAGCCCTATGTACAGCGCATTGCAGAAGTCGAGCCTCAAAGTTACCAGCGCGTCCACTACCGTCTTTAGGTCTTCCAACTCTAGGAAGGGGCACAGCTGGTGTATCAGCCGAAGCTGATAGTAGGCACTCCTGGCCGTCGCATCAATCTGAGCTGTCATTTGGAGCGACGGATCTAGGAGTACCCCCAAGCTGCGAACACAATCTTTCAGGGAGGGTGTAACCCCATCCAGAACTGGTTGACACACCTCCAGACCCAGGTTGGGGCCTTTGACAGCAAGCACCTCCGTCTTGTCTGGATTCAGCTTCAGTTTGTTTTTCCTCATCCAGCCCATTACCGCCTCCAAGCATTCATTCAGAGGAGACACACTATCCTTAGCTGACGATGTTGTCGAAGGCATAGAGAAATATATTTGGGTGTCATCAGCGTATTGATAGCACCCCGCCCCATGCCTCCAGATGATCTCTCCCAGCGGTTTCATGTAAATGTTAAACAGCATTGGGGAAAGGATGGCATCACCACATAGCAACTCCTTTTTTGAAGAGCAGCTATCCCCAAGCATCACCATCTGGAACCTGCCCGAGAGATAGGATCGGAACCACTGAAGCACAGTGCCCCCGATCCCCAATTCCCCCAGGCTCTCCAGAAGGATACCATGGTCGATGGTATTGAAAGCTGCTGAGAGGTCCAGGAGTACCAGCAGGGACACACTCCCCCTGACAATACTAAGGCGTAGATCATCCACTAAGGCGACCAAAGCAGTCTCAACTCCGTATCCTGCCCTGAAGCCGGTTTGAAATGGGTCTAGAAAATCAGTGTCATCCAAGACTGCCTGGAGTTGGAGGGCAACTGCCCTCTCGATCAACTTGCCCAAAAATGGAAGATTTGATATTGGCCTGTAATTTTTAAAGTCCAGGGGATCCAGGGAGGGCTTTTTTAGAAGCGGCCTTACCACCGCCTCTTTTAAACATGATGGAAAACTCCCCTCCCTGAGAAATGCATTAATGATATGTTGTAAATGTGATCTAACTGCATCTCCTCCCTGGACGACCAGCCAAGAAGGGCAGGGATCGAGAGGGCAAGTCGTCCTCCTCACACATCCAAGTACCTTGTCCACATCCTTGGTACTCACCAACTGAAACTGATCAAGTGTAATCCTACTCGCACTGTCAGCCTCTGCTATAACAATGGCATCTAAGTCGGCTCTTATCCGAGAGATTTTATCTGAGAAATGATCGTTAAAGGCATCACAGAGAACTACCGAAGGCTCTAAAATCAGATTCAGGGGAGAAGGTGCCTGGGTTAGACCCCTCACCACCCTGAACAGTTCTGCTGGACGTGAATTCGCAGACGCAATGCGCGCAGAGAAGAAAGCTTTCTTTGCTGCATGTATTGCCACCCCATAGGAACGAAGATGTTCTCTATGTCGTGTCTTGTCGGATATAAGTCGAGTTTTCCGCCATCGGCGCTCCAGTCGTCGTCCTTTCCGCTTCAACTCCCTGAGGTCTTCTGTATACCAGGGCGCCCTATTAGAACCGGGCCGGAGAGGACGTTTGGGGGCGATCGTGTCGATAGCCCTAGTTAGGTCTTGATTCCATCTATTGACCAGGGCTTCTACAGGATCGTCGACAATACCAGCCATAGAACCCTCCAAGGCTTTCTGGAATCCAGAAGGATTCATCAGCCTTCGAGGGCGGACCATCTTAATAGGTCCGCCACCCCTGCAGGGGCGGGTGGTAGCCGTGATACTAGCCCTGACCAGAAAATGGTCTGTCCATGACAATTCGGAGGTATTCAATACCTCCACCCACAGATCCGTCTGTTCGGAACTGAAAACAGCATCGAGGGTGTGACCTGCTGAATGTGTGGGTCCAGAGACCAATTGGGATAGGCCCATGTTTGTCATGGATGCCATGAACTCCCGAGCTCCACCTGACAAACCGGCCTCGAATGGGATGTTGAAATCGCCCAGGACCAAAAGCCTGGGCGAATCCAACACCAGCTCCGAGACCAGTTCCGTGAGCTCGGCCAGGGAGTCTGATAGGCAGCGGGGTGGCCGGTACACTAACAGAATCCCTAATCTATCCCTGGTCTTCAGACTCACGTACACACACTCGATGTTTTTTGTAGACCACAGCTACTCCGCCCCCCCCCGCCCACTTTCCCTCACCTGCTCACTAACACAGTACCCAGCTGGGAGGGCCTGAGCCCATGTCGGGCCACTGTCATCTCCCAGTCAGGTCTCTGTGAAACATGCCAGGTCGGCCTTCTCATCTAGAAGAAGATCATGGATGATGTTTGTTTATTTTTAACCAACCTGGCATTGCATAGGAGCAAGGAAAGGTTCTGTGGGTGGCCTGGATCGTTCCCCAAGATCCCTGGGGTAGCAGGGCGACCGGAAGGTAAGATGGGTGTTAGATATCCATCTCTCCTTTCCCTGTAACGGCATTTCACCCTGCTATCGCCATATCTCCCTCTGCCCAACACAACAGATATTGGTGCTCCCAGACACATTTCAATTGCCCTAAGTTGTCCCGTCGTCTCTCTCCCGCGCGCACGAGAAAGAGGGGGTGGGGGAAGTGCAAAGATTTCAGCTGCACTTTCTCCTTCTCCTTCTCCCCCACTCACACCGTTCTGTTCTCCCGCTGCCAGCTCATGGCTGCCTCCGTTGTCCCGTCACCTCTGTCTCGCACGCGCGAGAGAGAAAGAGGGGTGGGGGAAGTGCAAAGATGTCAGCTGCACTATCTCCTTCTCCCCACTCACGCCATGAGTGGGGGAGAGATTGAGGAGAGATTGAAAGAACTGGGCACGTTTAGCCTGGAGAAGAGAAGGTTGAGGGGAGACATGATAGCACTCTTCAAATACTTAAAAGGTTGACACACAGAGGAGGGCCAGGACCTGTTCTCGATCAACCCAGAATGCAGGAGGCAGAATAATGGGCTCAATTGACAGCAAGCCAGATTCTGGCTAGACATCAGGAAAAACTTCCTGACTGTTAGAGCAAAATGACAATGAAACCAATTGCCTAGGGAGGTCGTGGGCTCTCCCACATGGGAGGCTTTCAAGAGGCAGCTGGACAACAATCTGTGAGGGATACTTTAAGGTGGATTCCTGCACTGAGCAGGGGCTTGGACTCGATGGCCTTATAGGCCCCTTCCAACTCTACTATTCTATGATTCTATATTTTATTTATTTATTTATTTTATTACGTTTGTATACCACCCCATAGCCGAAGCTTTCTGGGCGGTTTACATAAGAGTAAAACAATTAAAACAATATATCAAAATTAAAACAGCAAAAACATACAATATACACACAGTATTTTATGGTACCACTTTATGTTACTTGGCATGAGAGACGTTTCAGGGATCACAACCCATATATATTAATTCTTGATGCCCAGAACACTGAGCCGGATTCATAGATCTATCCCTGAGCGGGTTCTGTCCTTTGAAACCATTCTATTCACTCTTGATCTGGTCAATCTCAGAAACACCTGTCCAAGTTTGAGAAACAAGCCAGTCCGATGGAGAGGAAGCCGTTCCTGGTCTCAAGCGGAGCCCAGCGTGGGGCACCAGTTTAAATTTAAAGATTTAGTTGCAAGACAGATGACTGAAATATACACAGCTACAACATATAGCCGGGGGGAGGGGGAGGAAGAGGGTCTTCCTTGGTGGGGGACATGGAGACTGTGGTCTGAACTGGAGGGAAAGGAGAAGGATGTGTGGGAGACATGAGGGGGGAAGGAAATGGAGGGGCTAAGAGAGATCCCAGAAACGGAGGAGGGTTTTCTGGGCAGACCAAAGCCAGCAGTCTCTTTCCCTCTGCAGCCAGACAAATGCCCTTCTTGGGGGGATCCATAAATGGGGCAGGGGGGTCACAGCTCTTCCCTCTGGCTCCCCCCATCACCTGGCCTTCTTCAGAGGGTCACTGAGCCTGAAGATGGGGGATGCAGGTATCTATCAGGCCTCGTCGGTTTTGGCAAGTGGGGCTCTCACGGATTGTAAGAAAAACAGCTGATGTTGCTGTATTGGAATTGCTAAGGCGGCTGTGAAGAAATTCTTAACTTACATCCCTCAAAGCAAGAAAAGAGGCCTGGTTATGAAATGCCCACTGAACCACAAGAGAAAATGGTTAATGCTTTAAAATGTGGACAGGTGAACAGGTAAAAAATAGGGATTCTATTAAGGAGAAGACACTCAAAGAAAGAAGCAGGTTCACAATGAACCCAGATCAGAGAGAGATTGGGGGGGGGGGGGAGAGAAAGAGGAAAATGTATTTACCACCCTCCCCAAAAAGTGAAACAGTTGGGGGCAGGAGGTCTTTCACCAGGGACCCTGGTAGATGCTGGTGCGTGTGTGTGTGTGGGGGGGGTTATATGGCCCCTCTTGAAGGTACCCCAAGACTCCTGGGGATGTGGTGCTCAGTGTGGGGTCCTGAGCCTGCTCTGATTGTGGAGGATGGGAAGTCCCAAGTGCCCCCCACATGGAGAGACAGCCTCAGAAACTGCAGAGCAGAGAAAGTGGGGGGGGGGAGAGAAACCCTTCCAACCCCCTCCCCCTTCTGCCTATCCTTCCCCATCTCCCTGGGTCTCCCCCTTGCTCCCCACCCCTTCCTTCCCCCATCCTCTCACCCCCACTTAATGTCTCACTGGTGATGGGGGGGGGGGGTTCTGCCTTTATCTCAGTAATGTCAAAAGGATCCTTTATGAACAATAAATCCAGGCCAATGATGCTGCAGTCGAGACTTCCGTTGGTACCTGCTCTCCGTCTACACTGGGCTCTTCTGGGAGAAATTTCTTGGATTTGGGCCATGTCATCTCTGCATTTGCTGCCCAGAAAAGTCGGGTGGGTTTATTTTACAATAAAAAGTTATTAACATTATGACTAAATACAAATAAAAATAAATAAATATACGTATTTGTATTAACATTACAAATAAATATTACACATGTTTCCCCCGCCCCTTTATTGACGTTCCTGTCAGTTGTTTCAATATTAAAAGAGGCTCATGTGGGCAGAAGATGGGAAGGTGGGGGGGGGGGGGGCTGATTCCCCCGTTGCTCCAAACTGTGCAATTCCCCCCCACATAAGAACTACAATCGCCCCCCTCTCCTGGGTTTGCAAAAGGGGGGGGCGAATTCGGCCTTTCCTATTTAGCATCTCCTGGATTTGGCCCTTCCTACTTTGTGGTGGAGTATTATTATTATTGTTGTTGTTGTTGCTGTTGTTGCTTTCAATGGAGGATTGAAGGAGGGGCTTTGGAGTCAGGGAGGGGTGAAGGAGGGAAGTTCACTCTATCCATGAATAAGGAGGGGGGGGGCTGAATGGCAGCAGGGAGGTCCGGGTAACATTCCCCCCTCCGTCCCTCCCCCCTTCCTCTTCTTCCCTCCCGGGCAGAGACTCACCTGTCCTGCCGACCATGTGCCCCCCCTCAGCCACCCCTTAGTTGTAGCGGCACTGATCCACCGCGGCCCGCGCGACCTGCAGAAAGTCCTTCTGGCTGTTCCAGAGCTCAGCGTCGGGCTGCCCCAGCGGTGTGATGGCCTCGTAGACGCCGCGGTCGCTGTGGAAGTGGACGAGCTCCTGCCGGTCATAGAAGTACCTGTTCAGGTAGCGCACCTGCAGCTGCTGCTGCCCCGTCCCGTTGCTGTAGTGGCACTCGAACTTCCCCTGGTGCAGGAAATGGGGGGCTGCAAGGGGAGGAGGGGAGAAGGCGCTTCCGGGTTCCTTGCAAAACTCCCCAAAGAAAAAACAAACGTCAGAAGTTTCTGAATTTTACTCGTCTTGTCCTGAGGCTGCAGCAGATCCGCCCCCAAAGACGTCTCTGAGGCCGCGCTAGAAGCTGCACCACAGCGCCTGATTTTATATTAAAAGTTCTTCGGGGCAGGGACCCCAACCACCCATCCCTCGGATTCTCTAAAGCCCCAGGCGCACTGGGGAGGCTGCATTTCTATTTATATGAGTAACAACCAACTAGCATCTTCTCCACCACCACTACCAGACCTAGCCCAGCCCAGCATCCGTGGCAAGGTAGGAATCTCTGCCAGTCACACAGCCAGCAAAGACACCTCCAGAGAAAACACAACGTGGTCTCGTGGTTGGAGTATGGGATAAGACCAGAAATGGCAAGTCCCTACTCGGACATGGAATTCCCTGGGGGGCATGAATTGGGGGTGGGATTTACTGGGGAGGGGGGGTCCAAGCGGTGCCATCCTGCCCCCACCACCGGCCCCACTCTTGAGGTTTTGGAGGAAGCCTCCGTGAAAACATCAACCCAGAGTGGGGCTGCTGGGAAAGAGGAAAATTTAAATGTTTTAATGATGTGTTTCTCTTGTTTTAAAATTTTTAACTTTGTCATGCTTGTATCTGCATTGTGTTCCCCGCCTCGATCCGTAGGGAGAGGCGGGTTATAAATAAATATTATTATTATTATTATTATTATTATTATTATTATTTCCTTGAGAGGCAAAATTAGGGAAGGAACTGGGAATAAAGCTGCCCATATAATGCTGCCCTCAAACAAATCAACTGTGGGGCAGACTTGGAATACTGTGGATAGTTCTCTGTTCACCACACCTCAAAAAGGATGTTTGTAGAGCTAGGAAAAGGTCACAAAAGGGCAACTAAAATGATCAAGCGGCTGGAGAGACTCTCCTCTGAGGGGGAAGGTGACAAAACGTCTGGGGCTGTTTAGCTTAGAGGAAATGGGAGTAAAGGGAGAAGGGATGGAGGTGGACAAAATCATGTGTACTCTGGAGAAAGTGGAGGGGGAGGCATTTTTCTCCCTCTCCCATAATACTACAATTAGGGGCCCTGCCTTCTTTTGTATATGGTCACTCTAGTTTAGTGCCTGCAACTTTAACTGTTGTGATGAAGAGGGAATTTCACCAGGAACTAATTGCATACAAATGACACCTGCTGAAATTCCCTTTTCTCTACAACTGTTAAAGTTACATGAGCCCTGACCTGGATTTTATTTGGACACCCTAACTACAACCCAACGGGGTCATTATCCCATGAAGCTGATTGCTGGGAGATTCAGGCGAGCTATAAGGAAGGACGTCTTCAGACAGCACAAAGTCAAACTATGGAATTCACTGCCACAAGATGTGGTGATGGCCACCAATTTAGGCTGCCTCTACAAGAGAGGTTTAGAGCTCTTTCAAGGCGCTTTAAAAATTTTACCTCTACAAGAACGGAGTGCAAATCGGGCGTAGAAGCGCGTTATCTCTCCGATTATGCGCATTATCGAATGCGCGTTAAATCGCGAGTTTTATTTTGCTCCGGCCGTTAAAGCGCATTTTGACTATGTGAACAAGCGCTTATGCGCATTAACTACTTGTAAAGCGCATTTTGGTCATCCGTTAATGCGCTTCGCCGCCTCTCGCCACCTCTTGTGCAGAGGTATTAGGTGTAAATGCGCTTCAGCGATTATGCGCATAATCGCCTAACCGGGCGCAAAAGCGAAGCCTTGTAGAGGGGACCTTAGATGGCTTTAACAGGGGGTTGGAAGAATTCCTGGAAGAGGAGAAGGTGATCCATGGCTAACAGACCTGACGGTTATGTGCTCCCTCTTGTATCAGAGGCAGTAAGCCTGTGTGCACCAGTTGCTGGGGAACATGGGGGGGGGGGGGATGCTGTTGCTCTCGTGTCCTACCTGTGGGCTTCGAGGGAGGCAGCTTCTTAGCCTGGGAGGAGAATATTGGACTAGATGGACCCTCTTTGGTCTGATCCTGCACCAGGGCTCTTCTTACGATGCTGCTTCTAGGGCAGCCTTCTAGGGCTCCTCCACTGCCAGGTGGGCCTTTTGAACCAAATCCAGCAAGGAAAGTCTTCTAATCGCTCCCCTCCCCCCTCCCCCTCTCTTCCCCAGAGAGCCCTGCCCTGCCCAGGCCTCCCTCCCTCTCCCCCTCCCACCCTCTCCTGGGGGTAGCAATCTGGGCAAAAGTCCCCCGACTCTTGTCCAGGGACCATCTCCCTTTCCCTGGAGAGGTCCCTTGGGGTGGCAGAAGAGGTGGGGGGAGTGGGGGTCCTGGGAGGTCCCATCTCTCTCTTTTATACTGACCTCCTTCCTCGCTCCCTCTCTCAGCCTCCGGGGCTTCCTGGATCCCTCCTGCCCTTTTTCTCTCCACAGGGTCTTTGGGTGTAAAGTGGTCTCATCCTCAGGAGAGATTTATTTGGTACCCCATTGGGATGGTGAGGAGCAGAAGGGGCCTCTCTCTCTTCAAGCCGCTCCTTCCTCACCTGTCCCCTCTCCTTACCTGGGGGCTTCTTTCCTTCTCCACTTCCAGGGACCAAGGAGGGCCCCATCAGCAGCACCATCATTACTGGGAGAACCAGAGCACGCCCCATGGCTGCTGCCTCGCACGGACAGGGAAAGAGGAAAAGCTGCTTCTAGCCCCAGAAGGGAAACTTTTTGGTTCTGTTAATGGGGGGGGGGGGCAAAGTCCCGGAGACACTCCTCTGCCCGTAGAGGCACCAATGAGAATTCACCATTCTGCAGAGTTCTGGCTAAAAATGCTTTTTGTGCCTGTAGGGCCTCCTCCACACGAGACGTTTAATGAGCCTTAGAGGCTCATTATAAATTTTACCTCCACACCAGCGGAGCGCAAAACGGGCGTACAGGCGCGTTATTTCCCCGATAATGCGCATTTTTGAATGCGCGTTAAATAGCGACTTTTATTTTTCTCCGGCCGTTAAAGCACATTATCGCGGTGTGAACAAGCGATTATGCGCGTTAACGTCTTCTAAAGCGCTTTTTGGACATGAATTAATGCGCTTCGCTGCCTCTCGCCGCCTCCCGTGCAGAGGGATTAGGCGTAAATGCGCCTCCGCGATAATGCGCATAATCCCGGAACCGGGCGCAAAAGCGCATCCTTGTGGAGGGGGCCTAGGTCTGGCCCCATTGACTCTGACAGACACATTCCACTCAAAGTGGGAAAAAACACTGTCTATGAAGCTCCAAAACCTTGGTTTCTCCTTGACAGCTATTCAGAACTTAGGGTACGAGAAAGCAAAAGCAGCTATCGCCCAACGTATCTATGATGTGGATCTACAAACCCACCTAAGCCAAGCAATCCTATATCATGGGTGTAGGGACTATAGATCTCCACTGGGACTTGCGAAACATCTAATAAATTTGACTGTGCCTGGACTTAGAAGAGCTTTTACACTGGCAAAGTTCAATGTTTTGCCATCAGCGTTGCTGGAGGGTAGATATAAAAAAATTCCCCACACTGAGAGGACCTGCCCTTGTGGGACAGGGGACATTAAGACAGCTGATCATGTTCTTTTACATTGTTGTTTCTATAAGGAACTCAGAACTATATGGATTGCCCCACTCATTAATAAAGTCCCAGGCAGACCGGATAAATTTTACCCGGACTATCTTCTGGCTGATCTGGACAACCAAGTTACATCTAAAGTCGCCAAATTCTGTGCAGCAGCCATTCGTCGGCGTAGGGAAATATTAACACTATTGAACCCTATCTGATTGCCTCAAATTGAAGCCTGTATATTTTTACATGTATGATTTGTTCTCTTTGCTATGCTGGTTTTTTAACCGTAATAAAGTATTGTATTGTATTGTAACCATTCTGCAGCGTCATCAGTCTCTAAGCAGAAGGTGCCCTGGATTGTGCCGAGTGAGAAGATAGGATTTGGCTGCAAAAGAAGGCAGAGGAAACTCCAGGTGTGTGTGGCTGGAGGTGCGCATTAAAGACCCCCCCGATTCCTCCTACTGCCAGTCTTGGTGGGCTGCAGCTCAGGTGGGGCTCTAATGAGGAAGCCATATTTTCAGGAGGGAGGGGCCAGTCAGTTGCCCCGTTAGTCTGGTGATCTTTGGGAAAGAGCATCCCTGAGATGGCCAGCAGGACTTCTCACCTGGGATAGCGAAGGGGGATGAGAGGGACCCCCTCCCAATGATTGGACTGGGCTTCCATTGGCCCCTCAAACGGTCTGGCAAGGGGGCTCTCTGCCCCACCCCCATGATGGCTCATTCCTCCCACTCTGGGGCTGCCCCCTCTGGCTGCCTCCACCTGGTGATCTTCCTGGGATGGGAACCCTTGGGATGGATCCGGACGCCATTGTACCAACTTGGGCCAAGATGCCTACAGGAGTCAGCAGTGGAAGGAGCCCCCTAGAAGACCCCCCCCCGCCCATCCCAACCCCAAAGCCTTGAGAAGGGGGGTCTCTCTGCCTGGGGATCTGCTGGGAACAGACTCACAAAGACACCAAACAGCCAAAGTTGGGAAGATCTGGACATATTTGGGAAACTGCCGTGGGCACCACCACCACCACAACGGGCCTAATCCGTGGATCACCACTTTGGAATCTACCTGCCACGTTTATGGAACTTAGGCTGCATCTAAATCAGCAGAAATGTTACTTCTTGTCTGTTGGACACCAAAATGTCTCTTTAATAAGGGATTGTCTAATTCAGCAAATTGCTGGCGGTGCAATAGAGCTATGCAATGCAACATAATTGCTATGAAATTGTCGGCAACATCTATTTTGCTAAAGTCCAGTAGTTGCTTCTTTGGGGGAGGAGGTTATTCTACAGATTAATTTTGCAGTGGAAAAGTCTCGTAATATTCACAAATGTACCTGACTCTCTGCACTCTTTAGACAGCTAAAAGCCTGCTATTACGACATTGGAAGGAGAAACACACACACCCTCCTACAATGCAATGGACAGAGGACCTTATGATGCTTTCAATATTTGAAAGGGTGGCGTATAGACGCTCTCTTCAAATGGATACTTATTGGGATATTTGGTGCCCTTTTGTTGAAACTCGTGTATATTTGCTAGAAGGCTGTATGCATTTCACACAAATCCATGTACATATATTACAAAAAATGGGAGGGAGGTTGGATAAATTCCTGGAACAGGAGGAGGCGATCCATGGCTATTAGCCCTGATAGTTATGTGCTACCTCCAGTATCCGAGGCAGTAAGCATGTATACAGCAGTTGCTGGGGAACATGGGTGGGAGGGTGCTGTTGCTCCGTGTCCTGCTTTGTTGGTCCCTGGTCAACAGCCGGTTGGCCACTGTGTGAACAGAGTGCTGGACTGGATGGACCCTCTTTGGTCTGATCCTGCATCAGGGCTCTTCTTGTGTTCTTATGTTTAAAAAATGAGTGCGTTTAACATTCAGCAGTTAACCCATCACACACACCCCTGGAGGAAAGGGGCAGGTTTTCCAGGAGCGAGTGTGACATCAAGGTGGAAATAATTTACCACATACATTCAGAAAATGGATTTCAGCTGAGGGGAGGGCAGGGAGGCCCATTCACCACTGCAGCTCCGGTGTTTCTGGGGTGATGTCCGATCCTGGCCCAGCCACGGCCTGTAGCATTGAGGCAGGGAGAAAATAAATAAAGTGCCAACATAAAAGTGCCGGGGCACCTTGCTCAACGGGGTGAGCTGTGGTGCAGGGGGAGAAACGGTCCCCGAAAATCAGCCAGAGGCATCCCATGACCTTCCATAATCAGAGCCCTTCTGTCCAAGGAAAAATGGGCCCTGGATCCGACCCCCTGACTGGAGCGAGATCTCCAAGGGTTCCAGGGGGATGTTTTCCCATCGTCTCTCACCTGAGAGCCTTTTAACGGCATTTGTCAGGATTGAACCCGGGCCTTTGGGCATCCAAGAGAGAAGGACGGAGCCTGCGGTTGGTCCCCTCCAGGAATCAGTATGGAATAGGCAGCTGACGGCAAGGAATGAAACAAATTAAAAGACGAGAATAAAAGGCTAAACCCAAGTGGCAGAGAGTAAAACATTTTAAGCTACGTAAAAGGCCTGGGGAAACGAAGAGGGGCTGGAGTGACCACAAAGTAGGCATCAGGTGAGCCTCTCTGGGGATGGTGTTCCATAGCTGGGAGCCACCACCAATAAGCCCTCCAGGAGCCACACCTCACCTCATCTCACCTGGATGTGGCCTTCCCAGAGGCCCCTAGTTAGCCACTGTGAGAATGAGGATCCTGGACTGGATGAGCCCTCGTGGCTCTGACCCACCCTCGGTGCCCTTCTGAGGTTCTTTCCCAAGGAGATGCAAGAAGGAGGCCCTGGGCCGGGCAGGCAATCCAGCCTCCCTCCTGGTTGCTCTGCACCTTCACTTCCCCCAACCAGGAAGAGCCTGTTCTAGTGGCTACAGGGGGAGGGGGAGAGGTGTGGGTTGGTGGGAGCAGTGCTGAGCCTTCTAGCAGGAGCCTCTCCCAGGGCAGCAGGGCACCCATCCTGCCTCTGAGGCCGTGGCTGGCACAGCTCAGACCTGGATTCTGTGAATGGGTGTAGAGAGAGAGAAATGCACAGCGTGGGGCCGAAATGCCCATGAAATGCAGTGGCTTGTTTTCCCCTCTGTGCCTACGGATATGCATGGATAGATCCCCCTGCCATCTGAGGAGAGGTCTTCATGCATCTGAGGAAGCAGCAGGCAGGCTTATGGAGACCACAGTCAATCTGGGAGTCCCGCAGGCGCTCCGGGACTCTTGGGACAGGATCCAATGTTGCAGGAGGGGCTTCTGCTCACACAACAGGGTGTTCTCCCCTTCCCCTCCTCCCTTGTAGCCCCCTGCACCACCTAGAAAATCTGTCAGTGGAAAACCTACACTGGATTTCACGCCCGTATGTTTTGTGCCTGAAGGAGGAAACCTGAAATGCCCTGAGCCATGGGAAAGGGGGGGGGGGGGGAGGGTCTTTGTCAATTTGTTTATTCTTTTCATCTCCTCTCCCCTCACCCACAGCAAGTCTCTCCAGTCCTGCAAGAATGTGAGATGCTCAGAGAAGCCTGTAAAGGTACCCTTCAAGAGAAGGTTTTGCAAAAATAATACCTTCCCTGCCCAGCAACTGATGACCAATGCAGCCCTGGGGCCTGTGATTGGCACAGCTCAATTCTCGACTCGGGGAAAGTCCCAGCAAAACAGAAACCTAGACAAAACACACAAGCGCCGGATCAGGCGACAAGCCGGGCCTGGAAAACCCTGGCACAGACCGAGCGTGCAGGCAAGGGTGGGTGGGTTGGAAAGGCCTGGCAGGACGAGGCCAGATGAGGCAGGCAGCAACGGCCCTGTGTCCCCACCACCAGGACTGTCCCAACCTAGTTCTTGCTTCCTGAGGAACATCAAAATCCTACACCTCTCCCATAGTTGGGCATGGGTTTACTGAGGCTACTCCATAATGAAGTAAATACACTCTGCACATGCTCAGAGGCATATTTGTATTACCACCACCACATGTTTGATCCAGAGGCAAATACTAGAATGCAAAAAACGTTTCCAGGTTTTGGCTCGGATTCAGCCCTGTCACCGCTTCACAGGTGAGCAAGACAGGAATCAGACGTCACTAGCAGCCAGGTGGGGACCCAGCCCAGAAACGGCTGCAGAGCAGGCGGCTCCCAGAATGAACTGCATGGTGGCAAAAAAAGAGGTTCACTTGTGCACAGGAACGTATGAAGCTTCCTGATCCCCAAATGAAGCCTCAGGTTCCTTTAGTGCAGGATTGTCTATATGGACTGTCAGGGGCTCTCCAGGGTTTGGGACAGATGTTCTGCCCTGCCCCACCTGGAGATGCAGATACTCTGCCCCTGAGCTAAGACCCTTCCCCTTAATCCTAGGACTCAACAACAGGCTCATCCCATTCAGGACAGGTAAAAGGAAGGGCACCTCCTCGCACCAGCATCCAGTGAAACAATGGAATTGGCTACCGTGATGTAGCGATGGCCACTGGTACCAACGGCCACGAGTCATCACGATGGAGGGGCTGTGGCTCAGTGCTTTCCTACGATGATGGCCACAGAAGACCCCCAGGATCAGAGGCTGCAGCACAGGCCTCTCGGCACCCGTTGCTGAGGAACAGGAGCGGGAAGGTGCTGTTACGCCCCTCCTGTCCTGCTTGTGGGCTTCTCATGGGGGCAACTGGCTGGCCACGGGGGTTGAGGGGTGGGGGCAAAATGCTGGTCTAGGGAGGCCTCGTGTGTCTGATCCAGCAAGGCTCTTCTGATGACGTTCTCACGTTCCTGCTTCTGGGGGAAACTGCGTTGGTGCTCATGACGGTGCCCAGGTCAGGTTCAGACACCGCAACTAAAACCGGAACGAAGAAAAGCGGATCCTGGCCCACCTTTGGTCACTTTGAACGTGCTGCTGTTATTCTGCTCAGCCGACGATCAGGCACAAGGTGTGTCGGGGGGGGGGGAGCAGAGAGCATCAGGCATTTCACCTGCTGAGGGCAGGAGTCAGCATCGGCCAGGCCCCGCCTGAACCTCCTTAGGCACCTCAGGAAGGAGAGGCAACGCAAGAGTTCTCTGAGCAAACAAACAAGCTCCTTTTTTCCACAGAATTTCCCTCCCCTGTCATGCCCCCCTGCCTCCACCCCCTCCCCACCCCAGTGGCTTTTCCAGGCAGGCCCCCACTTTTCCAAGAACAGGCCCCTTTGGCTCCCATCCTGCCCAATCCGCTAACAGAGTGAGGCTGGCATCACCAGTTGCTGGCAGGCTCTGGCTGAACGCAGCAAGTCAGGAGAATTTAGCCAGGCGCTGGATGAGCAGAATTTGTTTGAGGAAAGGAGCTGGGCAATTCCAGAGGAGTATGTGCTGGCTGAAATGACGCACTCTGCATGGGCTCAGGGGCACTCTCCTTTCCAGCTAGCCTGCGGGTGGAAATAAACCCATTTCCAGGCATTGAGTCCAGACCACGAAGCTGGCTTCCGACATAGAACAGCCAAGCCCTTTGCTGGAATTCAAGACCAATGCCAGTAGTTCTATTTACCAAAACTTAGGGTGACCCTATGGAAGGGAAGACGGGTTGTATTGAAAAGGGAATTTCGGCAGGTGTCATTTGTAGGCATGCAGCTCCACAGTGAAAGCTGCAGCAGCTATACTGAGTGACCAGATACAAAAGCGGGCAGGGCTCCTGCAGCTTTAACTGTTGTGATGAAGAGGGAATTTCCCCAGGTGTTGCACGCATACAAATAACACCAGCTGAAATTACCTTTGCTATCCAACTGATGGATAGAACTCATGGAAAAGATATGCTGTGTTCTGCACTCATGCTGACCTCAGCACTTTTGTTCCTTCATGAGATTCTACACAGCATCAGGATCCCTTTGAAACATGTTGGGGCCTATTTGTGTCCTTTATGAACAGGCCTTGCAAACTGGCTATGAATTCTTGTAAAGCTTTTTCACTCCAGTCATAGGAAACTATGTTTGTGGTTCCTATTCAGAGTAACTATTTTGGTTTCACTTCTTTTTAAAAGTTCCCATTGAATTTTGTAGTTGTCACGCATTTATGTAAATATATTTGTATTTTCGTAATAGAAGATAAGTAATCATTTCTCTCTTCGGGGCCATATTTCAACCATTTTATGTCTAGAATGCCACAATTAACCTTTATTTTCCAGACTTCATCTGAATGATCAATAGCCTAGATAGGCCCTTTGGTCCGATCCAACAGGGATCATCTTATGTTCTTTTGGAACAGTTTGAACTACAATCTTTCTCCCTGATGTGCTGGATTTCGATTTGCAGGGAGTGAACTCTTCCTCTACCACTTCATTCCGGTGCATGGGCAGATGCTGCCTGAGTGAGACTGTGAAGAGACAGGAAGAAAATTAAGTGAGGGAGAGGTGGGTCTGCAGAGTCAGAGCCTGAGATTTCACCACTCTGCAACTCTTCTCAGCTACATATAAGGGGAGGGAAGACAGACACACACACACCGGGCACTGGGCCTAGGCACCCCTCCCCATCCATTTTTTCCAGCTCTCCAGAGACAGAAGCAGCGTCCCTGGGCCCACAGCATCTCCCCCCCCCCCCGAGCAAGATCCTTCTTTCTCCAGAGATGCCCCTGGCAGTGGACAGGACTCTGCAGAGGCGCTCAGGTTTCGCTTCCCCACGCACCAAGCTGGACTCAGCATTCGTGGAAAGGAAAGAGAGGAACAGGCCATGATCCAAGCAATTGTGGTCAGCAAAAAGCGAAGCAAAACCTCCTCACGAAGCCACTTCAGTGTCCTCCCCCCTCCCACGCCCACAGAACCAACACGCCCACACCCCCAGACACTGCAGCAGGGACGTAGAATCACCATTTTCCCACAAGCCATTCAGTCTCACAGGAACAAATGTGCAAGGAATACGGCCCCAACCCCATTTTGCAAAATGGGGGGGGGGGGGGGTTTCATGAATGTCGTTTCCTCAAGCTCAGGGTCTTGCTGATTGCCACCCCTGGAGACAGAGTGGGATTTTCCCACATGCCCTGGGGGCTGTTTCCTTCGCTTGTAACACGTGCCTGGGCTCACTTGCACGAGCCATCTCAAGGGCTTGGCTCAGTTCGGATGACACTTTAGACAACGGAGGGGGGAAGAAGCAACTGTCCGTTGTGTTGCTTATTGTGTCGTGTGGAGGGTGACACACAACGCACACACAACTGACGGTACATTGTTAAGCAACGGGGAAAAGCAACGGGCTGCTCCGTTGTTTTTCGGAGCCCCTGTGCTTATTATGAGGCCACGACTTTCAGCCGTGCAATGGGGGGAGCGGCAACATGTCATGTGTCGGGCACCCCAAAAATAACATGCCGTCCGTTGCCTCTTCCCCTCCTCCGTTGCCTCAAGTGTTGTCCGAACTGAGCCCTTGCCTCTGAAGGCCTCCAGGTGCAGTCCGGCCTAGGATGGCCTGCCCTGGCTTCTTCTGGATGGGTGGGGAGGTCTGAAGGGAAAAGGGTGATCTGCTCCCCGCCCATCTTATAGGGCTATGAGCACCTGCTGGTTGCCCAGTCCTGTCCCTCCCAGGGGCCTTCTAGGAAGGAGGAGGTCATCCCTGGGCCCTCACTTGCCCTACGCCTTCAAGTCACCCACCAGATCTAGGCCAAGCAGCTGGGAGAGTTGATTGGGACGGTTCTTCCTCCTAGTAGTAGCCAAAATGGCCGTTCAAGAGCCTTCTCTCCTGGCAAATAAGAAAGATAGGAAGCTGCAGTCCATCATGGTGAGTCCTTCCCTGCCCTTGCAGATCAGCCTGCCAAGACATGGGTTGGTTGCCCATCTCAGGGTGAGAATGTGGTCAGAAGCTGTGGGGGCAAAAGACCCCACATTGTGGCCCTGCTTGTGATCGAATGGGATGAGTGGTGACACCTTTGGAACATCCTTGCTGGGATTCCTGCCTTTAAAGGGTCAGGTAGGAGGGGAGACCCCCCCCCCCAATCCTTGGAGAAGGCGAGGCCCTGCAGAAACGGCCCCTTCTCAAATGAGAAGGGGCCATTTCTGCAGGGCCTCGCCTTCTTGAATTCTTGAATTTCCAGGCCATCTTTCAACCAAACCAATCCTCCAAGCAACCAGATCGGCAGACAGCCGATGCAGCAAACGAGCTAAGAGAGTGAGCTATGAATGCAGAAGTCCCCAGTTCAAACCTTGCCTCTGATGTCTGAGGCAAGCCACTCTCTCTTTAAACTCCCCCATCCATCTGCAATAGGAGGGTAATAATATGGTTCTGCCTTGCAAGGTGGTTGTATGTAAGGATAATCTGTGAAGCATTCAAAATCTCTAAATACATTTACAAACTGAGAATAAGATAGAGCAAGAAGCAAAACTTTCGCCTGCCCTGTCCCAAAGCTATATAGATTTAAATCAATCACTAATACATACATACCTTAGAAACTCCTTAGCCAGCTTCCTAAATTGAGAGACGGGAGGGAGGGGGCCATTGTCTCCCTGCAGAGGGAATTCCAGGACAAGGGCGCCCCTGTGTGCCCAAACCCTCTCATTGCATCAGAGCCTATCCCACCTCCAGCAGATGGGGAAGATTCCAGGCGGCTGTTGCATCCCTTCCCCTCTGTCAGGGTTGTGGGCTCTAGGTTGGGGGGCCACTAAGGCCTGGGCAACTAGGCTGGCATCAGCACACTGAAACCCACACGCACATACATGCTGTGGGCCCTGATATGTTATTATGGGACAAGGCGGAACTCAGAGCAGCGCTCCCACCATTGCCATTCCTCCTTGAAGGAACGAATACAGCTGACGAAGCATTGTTGGGCAAACCCTGACGTGGACTCAATCTAGCGCTTTCTTTCTCTCCATAATCTCTTTCCAGCTACATACAAAATGTTCCTATTAGCCAGCTAGAACTTCTCTATCCAACAACATTGTTGCAGTAATGATGTAGCAGAAGTGATCTCCGTGTGTGTGTCCTCATTCCTTCACCTCCTCTGCCCACGAGAGGGTGCGCCTAATAACTAAAGCTCAAATTTCCATGTGATGACTTACACCACTGAACATAGTTAGACATGGGGGCTGTGTATACTCCCTATTTGTGATTTGTGGTTGTGAATTCCTTTTCTTTAAGCAGACCTCCATTATGGAATTATGAGTGTGTCCTGGAACTGGTTGGACAAAATCAGAGGCCCCAGGGACTGGATCGGGCCCGATCTGGATCCGAAAATTGGATGTCAGATTTTTGGATCGGCCGCCATTTTTGTTTCCCCCATAGACTTGCATTGGGGGAAAGAAAGCTTCCCCCAATGCACGACTATGGGGAAAACATGGCGGTTGGTGGGTGAGTGGGGGCCTAACTCCCCCCTCGCTCTTCTTACCTGGCGGGGCCGTCCTTTGAGGACGGCCCCAGCAGGTAAGACCCCCCCGTTGTCTGCTTCCATCGGCGAGCGTCCGCTGGCGTCCGCCGAGGGAAGAGGACAGCTTGCCAGGTTAGCCCCCCCAGGTAAGCCCCCCCTGATCCTCACCTGGCGGGGCAGTCCGCTTCCATTGCCGGGCACCTGCTGGCACCCGCTGATGGAAGCGGATAGCCCTGTCAGGTAAGCCCCCCCAGGTAAGCCACCCCCTGTGATCCACAGCTGGCAGGGCTGTCCGCTTCCATCGGCGGGCGCTCGCTAGCACCCGCCGATGGAAGCGGACAGCCCCGCCAGGTAAGCCCCGCCAATCCTTACCTGGTGGGGTGTCCTTCTCTGTCCGTTGCCGGCTGTAAACTACTGTGAACTAGGCCTCGCGGCCTAGTTTGCCTGGCGCTCTCCTGTAAACTAGGCCGCGAGGCCTTGTTTGCAGTAGTTTACAGCCGGCAATGGAAGGAGGACGCCCTGCCATGTAACACCCCCCCCCCCCCCCCGCTATCGTCACCTAGCCAGGCTGTCCGTTTCCATCGGAGGGCGCCCGTCGGCGCCCGCCAATGGAAGCAGTGGCTGGTGCCAGTGGGCGCCCGCTGATCCTCCAATTTTTTCCGAACCGGATCGGGTCCTTCTGGACCGGTTCAGTAAAGATCGGATGATCCAGAGGGGTGATCGGAAATCGGATTATTGCAATTAATCGCAAGAAATTGGAAGACAGCTCAGATGCTGACAGGATCTATGTGGAAAAAAAAAATTGGGACATAGCAATAAAGGAAAAGGTGACACAGAAGTTAAGAATCCATAGAGGAATAAAGAAAAGAAATACTTTCAGGGTGGATTGGCAAAAATATATAGGAAATGGAAATTTAATATAAGATAATGAAAACTCTGTATTCAATACGTAGTGGGGAGGGTTTTTACTTTTGATTTCATTGCATTTTAATTGTTAAATAAATAAATAAATGAAAAAGAATAGAAAAAGGAACATAAGAAGAGCCCTGATACTGGGCTGGAACCAGGATTCATTTGGTGCAGCTTTCTATTCACACAGTGGCCAAACATCTTTCAACTAGAGACCCACAAGCAGGACATGGACTAACAGTATACCCTCCCACCCAGGTTCCTCAGCAACCGGTTTATACAGGCTTCCTGCCTCTGATACTGGAGGTTGCACTTAGCCATCAGGACTAGGAGCCC
Organism: Anniella stebbinsi; assembly: GCA_029215795.1. Taxonomy (NCBI): domain Eukaryota; kingdom Metazoa; phylum Chordata; class Lepidosauria; order Squamata; family Anniellidae; genus Anniella; species Anniella stebbinsi. The sequence goes on from JARDYH010000005.1 coordinate 184,258,152, forward strand.
TTCATAGCCTTCTCCTCCAGGAATTCCTACAACCCCCTTTTAAGGCCAGGCAAACTGGTGGCCATCACCACATCGTGTGGAAGTGAATTCCATCGTTGAAACATGGGCTGTGTGACTAAAGTCTTTCCTTTGATTTCTCTTGGATCTCCCACCTATCAGCTTCATGGGATGATCCCATTTCGGTTCTATTATTACAAGAGGGGGCGTAAAATGTCTCCCTTTCCACATTCCCCACACCATATCCTTGTAGACAGTCCTGGTCAGCTGGGTTGTGAATTCCTTTTCTTTAACCAGAGTGTGGCAATGCTGCCTGGCTTTTACGATTAGTTTATTCTGTCTTAACTTTTTGCATATTCCTCTCTGCCACCGTTTAAGGACTGGTGGTGTGCATGAACCTTACAGTCACCCAGAAGTTTTTTAAATGCAGGGTTGTGAAGAATTAGTGAACGTTCCACTTGGTTCATCCCTGGCTTGGTTCATGGGATGCTCGAACACGGAACCCTGGATTGCTTCCCCCCTCCCTCCCCGCACTAGCCACGCTCATCAACCCTGGTTTGTTCTTGTTCCTAAAACTGCTCAGAGGAGCCAGGAATGAGCAATCAAGCTAGAACACACCAGCCTGCTCAGGGTTACCCAGAGCTGTTTTCTTTGGTGCGTGATGTGTGTGTGTGTGTGTGTGTGTGTGTTTGGTAGCTTTTTGAAGTGTTGTAGTGGTTTTAAATGTACAGATTGTATGTATTTTGTATGTTTTTGCTGTTTTATTTTTGTATATTGTTTTTAATTGTTTTTAATCCTATGTAAACCGCCCAGAGAGCTTCGGCAATGGGGCTGTATACAAATGTAATAAATAAATAAATAAATAACGCCACAATGCCCGAAAAGGTCACCTATAAACAATGTAACTAATTAAAAAATAACTCAGTGAACAACTCTAGTTGTCAGTTCTCTTGATTCTCAGCAGCTACTCTGATAATTGAACTAACCATCTCTTGGGTTTCTTCTTTCAGCTAATGGGACGCTGAATGAAAGAATTCACAACAGTATGAAGCCTTATAAATGTTCAGAGTGCGGGAAGAGTTTCAGATGGAGCTCACACCTTGACACCCATCACAGAATCCACACAGGCGAGAAGCCTTTTAAATGCTTTGAGTGTGAAAAGAGTTTCAGTCGGAGCTCACACCTTGACACCCATCACAGGATCCACACAGGCGAGAAGCCTTTTAAATGCTTAGAGTGCGGGAAGAATTTCAGATGGAGCTCACAACTAGACACCCATCACAGAATCCATACTGGTGAGAAGCCCTATACATGCTTAGAGTGTGGGAAGAGCTTAACTCACAGTACAGGTCTTAAAGAACATCAAAGAATTCACACAGGCGAAAAGCCCTATAAATGCTTAGAATGCGGAAAGAGCTTCAGTCAGAGGTCACACCTTAATGCCCATAACAAGATCCACACAGGCGAGAAGCCTTATAAATGCTTAGAGTGTGGGAAGAGTTTCAGTCGGAACTCATACCTTGACATCCATCGAAGGATCCACACAGGTAAAAAGCGTTATACATGCTTAGAGTGCGGAAAGTGCTTCAGTTGGAGCTCAACCCTTGACACCCATCACAGGATCCATACTGGCGAGAAGCTTTTTAAATGCTTAGAGTGCGGGAAGAGTTTCACTAATCATAGGGGTCTTAAAAGTCATCACAGGACCCACACTAATGAGAAGCCTTTTAAATGCTTAGAGTGTGGGAAGAGTTTCAGTCGGAGCTCACACCTTAATGCCCATCACAAGATCCACACAGGCGAAAAGCCCGATAAATGCTTAGAGTGCGGAAAGAGCTTCAGTCAGAGCTCAAACCTTGATACCCATTGTAGGATCCACACAGGTGAGAAGCCGTATAAATGCTTAGAGTGTGGGAAGAGTTTCAGTCAGAGCTCAAACCTTGACTCCCATCAAAGGATTCACAGAGGTGGGAGACCCTATAAATGCTTAGAGTGTGGGAAGAGTTTCAGATGGAACTCAAACCTTGACATCCATCACAGGATCCACACAGGTGAGAAGCCTTATAAATGCTTAAAGTGTGGGAAGGCTTTCAGTCGGAAGTCATACATTGACACCCATAACAGGATCCACACAGGTAAAAAGCCTTATACATGCTTAGAGTGCGGAAAGAGCTTCAGTCAGAGCTCACACCTTGATACCCATTGTAGGATCCACACAGGTGAGAAGCCGTATAAATGCTTAGAGTGTGGGAAGAGTTTCAGTCAGAGCTCAAACCTTGACTCCCATCAAAGGATTCACAGAGGTGGGAGACCCTATAAATGCTTAGAGTGTGGGAAGAGTTTCAGATGGAACTCAAACCTTGACATCCATCACAGGACCCACACTAGTGAGAAGCCCTTTACATGCTTAGAGTGTGGGAAGAGTTTCAGATGGAACTCAAACCTTGAGATCCATCACAGGATCCACACAGGTGAGAAGCCTTTTCAATGCTTAGAGTGTGGGAAGAGTTTCAGTCGGATCTCATACCTCAATGCCCATCACAAGATCCACACAGGCGAAAAGCCCTATAAATGCTTAGAGTGTGGGAACAGTTTCAGATGGAGCTCCTACCTTAGCAGACATCATAGAATCCACACAGGTGAAAAGCCCTATAAATGCTTAGAGTGTGGTAAGAGTTTCAGTCAGAGCTCAAACCTTGACTCCCATCAAAGGATCCACACAGGTGAGAAGCCCTAGAGATGCTTAAGAGTGCAGGCAGAGCTTCCCTGTTCACAGCTTCACAGACCGGCGTGAAATCCCATCTATGCTTTGCATGCGGGAACAACTTCCAACATTGAAAGTACCTGAAATCAAATCAAAGAACAGACACAGGAAGGAATCTGTTCAATCCTAGCAATTTACGGAATCTGGGAAGATTTTCAAAGAGAGGACAGGCCTTCCTTTTCAAAGACTCAAGCCCAGGAGGAATCCTGAATCAAAAACAAACAAACCAACAAACCACATTCAGCCTAACAGACCTTTCATGTTCACTCAAACTCCAGTGTGTAGGGAAATTAGAGCTGTTAAGGGCCATGCAGACGAGTTATTTGGACATTCTGTTTGTCATCTTGTATCCTGTGCTGCAGTTAGGTCCAGCTTCCCCACAACCTTGGGGGGTGATCTTCAGCGGAGCGGTGGACCTTCATTGCTGATACGTCTTTTCTCCAGGGCAGACGCGTGGAATCTATGCAAGCAAAGCCTCCTTTCCATATTGCAAGTCGCTGCCTTGCAACCAATAGTACCACGATGGAACCAGCACCCCAAGGCCTCATCTCTTGACATGACTTTGCAAGTTACTGGGGATGTTGGGAGAAATACCCCTGGAAGAGTAGCTAACTCACGCTGCTGATTACTGCAAGAAATACGTGAACATGCTGAGCCAGAACGCCTTCTCTTGTGCTCCAGCCTGATTTGGAAAATTTCGTGCCTGTGATTAATTGGTTTCCAAGCTTGAGCAAAATTCTCTAAGAAAACCCTTTTTGCCTTCTTCATGAGTTTCTGTGCTTTTGGGCAGACTCTCCAGCTCAGCTGTGTTGTGTTGCAGATAAAAGCTCTCAGAGCATCTTCTGAAGCCCCAACGCAGAAGTGGACTCGGTTTCTTCCACACACCCCACAAAGAATGATAGAGAATGAACTGACAAGAGCAGCCTCTTCTGGACAGGGATAGCTTGGCCACAGTGGTCCAGGCGTTTGTAACCTCAAGACTGGACTACTGCAAACTGCTCTCTGTGGGGCTGCCCTTAAGGCTGCTGCTGACGCTGGAGCTAGTGCAGAATGCAGCAGCTGGGCTGTTGTCAGGAGCTGCCCCTTTTCAGCATGTCACTCCTTTCATGAGGGAACTGCACTGGCTGCTTAATGGCTACAGGGCCAGGTTTTAGGCCATAGTGTACAAAGCCCTAAACAACTTGGGACCAGGATACCTGAGAGAGCGCCTTCTCCGTTACCCACCCTGCCCGGTCACTGAGGGCATTGGAGGGCATGCTCCTGGCGGTTCCACATGGACCTTTGGCATGATTGGAGTCCACCAGGAGAAGTGCCTTTAGTGTAGTGGCCCCTTCCCTTTGGAACTCCCTGCCCCTAGTAGTTAGGCAGGCACCATCAGTAGGGTGATTCTGGCACCTCCTGAAAATAACTCTTTTCTATGAAGCCTTCCTCCACTGATTAGCCAATGTTTGTATTGGTCCTTTGTTTTGAATTTCACAAATTTTATTTGCTGTTTTTTAATCTTCTTTCTTTTTATTGTTTCATTCCTATGTGCACCACACTAGACTTTATTGGAGAGATGTAGCACATATAAATCTAGTAAATAAATATAATTCATTTTGTTACTATTCCTGTGATAATGCACGTGAGCTCTGTTGCCTTAAATCTCTTGTTGTATTTTAAATCTCTCTCTTGCTGCTAGTTTTTTATTCTTATTTTGGTTGTAGTTTTCAGCTTTAATACTGAAGTTTTAAGCTTGTACATTTTATATGAGACTGATGCCTGGAATGGATTCGCAACCCCGCCGGACTGGGAGCCACCAGCCTCCACTCCCCAGCAAACTCAACAGGAAATAGCTGGTTCTTGTTGCCTTTCGCTGCCATCAGGATATGCTGAATTCTACTCGTGTGGGTCCTACGGGGCGTCATCAGAGTGAAACTTCCAAAGATAGAACTTGAAGAAACATGTCCTTTATTATGCATTAAATGATACAAACATGTAACAAGTATCCAATAAAGATGAATGCCAATTCATCCGTTTAAGTCCAAAGAAAAGCATCGATTTCTTGCTTGCAACCTTTCATTGGGCCCGTCCCAAAGTGCCTTTCTTTTCTCTCGAGGCTGAATATTGCAGGAGCTTCTTTCGTAGATTTCTTTAACTCTCAGAGCAATCCCCAATATGTAGCTCTAGACTGTCATTCAAGGTAGTTGCTGTGAAGCCCTGCCTGCACCTGTGACACTCACCAGGCTACACAACAGGACACATCATTCCCCACCGTCCCAGGGACTTTGGCTGCCCCCCAACCCAACCCACATTGTGCTTAGATGTGAGTATGAAGGGTTAGGATTGCTGTGCTACTGCTTCATAGAGGTATGGAAGTGTACTGGTAACTGTTGGGGTGCAATCCACATTCCATATACCACTTTTGCAGTGTTATTTCATGGATTTTATTCCCCATTGGCAATTATTTGACTCAAGGCGTAGATCTAGCCATTGGGAGTCAGTGATAATAAAAGTCTGACAGCCAAAGGTCAGACCTTTAGGACGGCTTAAATGTTCCAAGTTTCACAACACCAGGGGATTTCTAAGCCACGTCCCGTGCTTGAGGGAATGCTTCTAGCTAGCAACTGAGACGAGGGAATTCTAGCGATGCAAAGAAAGAGCCACCTTCCCTGTGGATAAAGCCAGGCAAAACATGTAGGGTCTTGGGGGAACCTGACCCTTTGGATCCCAGATTCCTGCCTGGGTTTGTCATGAAAAGAGACTTGGTCACTCGAACGGATGACCTACGCCAGGAACTGTTATGGGAAAATTCAAACCTGAAAATTTTCTCAGCAGCTAGATACCATCAACCATCATACGAACCTACGAAGAGCCCTGATACTGGATCAGACCCAGGGTCCATCTAGTCTTGCATTCTGTTCACCCAGTGGCCAATCAGCTGACTGCCAGGGACCCACAAGCAGGACATGAGTGCAACAGCATCTCCTCACCCCTGTTCCCCAGCACCTGGTCCGTACAGCCTTCCTGCCTGCGATATTGGAGATTGCACTTATCCATCAGGACTAGTAGCCCTCCAGGAATTGCACCAATGCCCAATAATAATAATAATAATAATAATAATAATAATAATAATTTATTTTTTACCCAACTCTCTCTCTGGATCGAGGCAGGGAACAACATTAAAAGCAAATGATATAAAATACAGAAAACTGATTAAAACGTATAAAACTAGTGATTATTAAAATACTAATAAAACTCTTAAAATTTGACTGGGTCAGCCCGCTGGAAGAGATAAGTCTTTATGGTTTTCTTAAAGTCAGAGATACTGTTAAGTTGACGAATCTCTTCCGGCAGGCCATTCCACAGTCTGGGAGTGGCAGAAGAGAAGGTCCTCTGGGTAATGGCTGTCAGCCTAGTTTTGGCTGACTGTAGTAAATTCTTCCCAGAGGACCTGAGTGTGAGAGCCGGATTGTATGGGAGAAGGGGATCCTGCCGGTAACCTGGACCCAAACCACAGAGGGCTTTAAAGGTAATGGCCAACACTTTGTGCTTCGCCCAGAAACTAATTGGCAGCCAGTGGAGTGATTTTAAAGCTGGTGTAATACGGTCACCCCTAGGTGTACCGGTGACCAACCTGGCTGCCATATTTTGAACTAGTTGAAGTTTCTGGACTAGGCATAGAGGAGTCCTATGTACAGCACATTGCAGAAGTTCAGCCTCGAAGTTACCAGCACATGCACTACCGTCTTTAGGTCTTCCAACTCTAGGAAGGGGCGCAGATGGCGTATCAGCCGAAATTGATAGTAGGCATTCCTGGCCATTGCATCTATCTGAGCTGTCATTTGGAGCGACGGACCCAGGAGCACCCCCAAGCTGGGAACACAGTATTTCGGGGGGGGGGGGTGTAACCCCATCCAGAACTGGTTGACACACCTCCAAACCCAGGTTGGGGCCTTTGACAGGAAGCACCTCCATCTTGTCTGGATTTAGCTTCGGTTTGTTTTTCCTCATCCAGCCCATTACCATCTCCAAGGCCATCCAAACTGGTGGCCATCACCACACCGTGTGGCAGTGAATTCCATAGTTGACACATGGGCTGTGTGAAGAAGTCTTTCATTTGTTTCTGTCCTGAATCTCCCACCCATCAGCTTCATGGGATGATCCCATTTGGGTCCATATCCTTGTAGACAGTCTTGGTCAGCTTGGTTGTGAATTCCTTTTCTTTAAGCAGACCTCCATTATGAAATGAGTGTGGCGCTGCTGTCTGGCTTTCACAATGAGTCTATTCTGTCTTGATTCTGTTTGGATTCGGAGCCCCACCGGAATGGGAGGTACCAGCCTCCACTCCCCATCAATCTCAACAGAGTAGTTGATTTTGGTTGCCTTTCGCTGCCATCAGGATATGCTGAATACTACTCATGTGGGTCCTACGGGGCGTCATCAGAATAAAACTTCCAAAGATAGAACTTGAACAAACATGTCTTTATTAAGCATTAAATGATACAAACACCCAACAAATTTCCAATACAGATGAATGCAACAATTAGTCCACCTAAGTCCAAAGAAAAACATGGATTCCTTACTTGCAACTTTTCAGTGGGTCCCTCCCAAAGTGCCTTTCTGTTCTCCAGAGGCTGAATATTGCAGTAGCTACTTTTGTAAATTTCTTAACTTTAATTCACAGGGCAATCCCCAATTTGTAGCTCAAGGCTGTCACTCAAGGTAGTTCTAACATATACTGAAAGAAGCAAGAAAGATTCCCCATTTGAAATTCTCCTGTGCAAATGCATCAGTTCAGTTTCCCTCTGTCCTCTGACATTCAGCTCTCAGGCAGAAGAAGCTGGCTCTTGGGGGGGGGGGGTCTGTTCGTTCTTCTCCGAGTGAGGACTCCACCCCATGGACTCAACCATCTCTTCCACAGGGGCGATGTGAGCAGAGGCTTCGCTTCCTCTCCCTGCGTTGCTTGAGCTGAAGCAGGAGACGGAGGTGACGTGCGGGAAACTCAGCAGCGGGACTGACCGAGCTCTGGGAGGAGGAGGAGGAGGAGGAGGAACCCTTAAGGAAGGGAAGGTGGGCTAAATCCTGGCAGGAGCAGCCCAGTGCAAGCCAGGGGACGCGTGGAGAGGCAGCACCCTCGGCAGAAAGAGTGATCAGGTCAGGAGCCACCAGGGGTGGGACCCAGAGGACTCCCAGGATCAGAACTGGTCCCTTCGATTGCAGTCACATCTGCAATCAAAGGGGACCCTCTCCGTAGTCCCCCACTGGCCCAGGGGCTTCGGCTCAATCCACACCCCACATTGTGCTTGCATGTGAGTCTGAATACCTCGGATTGCTGTGCTAAAACCTGCTTCCCTTTGCTTAGGGTTGTTGTAATTCCCTTGATTGCCTAATCAGGTTCTTTTAAAGCTGCCTGCACTGGTGTGAAACCTGCCCAGGGTTGTGTCCGTCCCATTTGCTTCTTAAGGAGCTGGGCTACATCTACGCAGCTGCATTATAGAGGTATTGAAGCATGCTGGTAAATGCTGGGCTGCAGTTGTTCAAAGAACGCACCCTTCACAGCATCAGAAATTGATTTTAAAATATACGCAAAGACCCACCGTGCCGGGAACTGGTTTTTTAAGTGATGTAAGGACTCCTTCTGCCAAAAGTATTAAAATAAAGAATTTTAAAACTCTGAAAGCCTCTCCAACCCCAGAAACAAATTTGTATGAAAAACCCAAGCAAATGAAGCACCAGAAATGACTTTAAAAATCTACAAGGACACCAAAACCCCAAATATATTGATGTAAAACAAAACCTCCAGGCTCTGCAGCACAGCTCTGCCCTCTTCGCCTGTCTCTGCCTGTGATGCAGATGAAGCTCTGAGTCTGAGCATCTCAAGAGTAGGAGGAATCCCCTGGCTCCCCCCTCCCCCCACAATCTCCAGTTTCCCCCTGTGTTGTGGTACTCGCCTGCATTGTGAGGATGGCAGGGAGGGTGATAAAGACCTCCATCTTTTGAACCTTTTTAGGGCTGGTAAGAGAGGAGAGGTTTGAGATGCTCCGGATGTTTGTGAAAGGAGGAAGCAACAGAAGGAAGGAAAGTCTCTCTTCCTGTTTCTTCCAAAGGCCTCCCTGTTCCCAGCCCAGGTCTCCTCTCCTGGCATGAAAGAAAAGGGGAAGATCCGTAGGGATGTGCACTGGATCGGATCCGATCCACGATCCAAATCCGAAACAGGGGGGAAATCGGATAAATTATCCGATTTCCGATCTCACCGCTGGATCAGCCGATCCAATCCAATCCGGAAGCGGAAAGCAGGGGGGGCTTCCCTAGCGGGGCTGTCCGCTTCCATCGGCGGGCACCAGCGGGCGTCCGCTGATGGAAGCGGACAACAGGGGCAGGGGGCTGCGGGCAGGAACAGATGGCGAGGAAAGGTAAGGAGGGGGCAGGGGGAGGGAGGAGCGCGGCGCGCTTACCTTTCCTGGCCGTCCGCTCCCGTCCACTGCCAGCTGCTACTGCGAGCAGGCTTCGTGGCCTGCTCCTAGATAGCATGCCAGCTGATGACATCACCTGGCGCACTACTCAAGAGCAGGCCGCGAAGCCCGCTGTCATGACTCTGTAAGTTCTAACGAAAAGGTGAGGACAACAAAGAGACCTCTTGAAGGGAAAATACAAATCCTTTATTAAACAAAAAACTATCGTTCTCCCTCCTCCAGCAAGACAGAGGAAAACAAGGTTATCAAAAGGTTCTTTAACCCCTAGGCATTCAGTTGAGGTAACTTAGAGAGAAAAGAGAACAGAGTCACATAATTAAGACAAATTAGCCTGTAGGGCTTTGTTGGCTAGTCTCTCTGAGCGGCGGGCGGTCCTGAGTTTGAAGTCTCTTCTCTTTGCTTTTCGCCTAGCCACCGCATTCTCTAAACCCTTTGTCCCAGAAGAGAAAGTACTCTCTCTCTGGTTAAGGTCCTCCCCTTGGGGATTAACTTCCTCCCATGCCATGGGAAAGAGCTCTTCTTCTTCTTCTCGCAGCAACTCCCCCGGCTCTTGCATTCCTTCCCCAGGATCCGAATCGCTATCTGAGATTTCATCCCTTTGAAGCAGGGAGTTGGACATAGACACAACACCCGCTCGCAGTAGGAGCCGGCGGCAGATGGGAGCGGACGGCCCCGGGGGGGGAGGTAAGGAGCACGGGGGAGGGGGCTTACCAGCCGGGGCCATCCACAGCAGATGGCCCCAGGGGGGGAACAAGTTACGCCCCCCTCACCCACCCGCCGCCTTTTTTTCCTCATAGACTTTCATTTTTGGATTGGGATCAGACGCGATCCGGTCCGGGGGGCCTCCGATTTTGTCCGACCCGATCCGTGGCAAAATTGGAGGTCCCGATCCGGGTCCCGATCCGATCCGGGGGGTCCGTGCACACTCCTAAAGATCCGTTCCCTGAGGTTGCCGAGGAAGGAGAGACGTCAGCAGGTATGTGCTTCGGACTGAGAGGACCCTCTGAGAGATCGCTCAGTTATCTCCCAATCCGTGACTTGCCTTTTTGGGCCAAATAATGGGAGACGACGGAGGCCTCTAAATGCCAGAAAGGGTCTTGGAGGAAACTGACAGTTTTGATCCCAGGTTCCTTTCTGGGTTTGTAATGAAAAGAGTCTTGGTCACTGAAGCAGATGACCTATACCAGGAACTTGTATGGGGAAGTTCAAACCTGTTGACTTTCTCAGCAGCTGTAGAAACCATCAACCATTAGATCATAAGAACGTAAGAGAAAAACGTTTTGACAACAGTCTCTACAAGAATAAAACAAGGTGCGCTAAAATTAGTGCAAAGTGGTATCTGACACCCGTGAAACTGGCAAAGATCGGGAACCAGATCAGAACCTCCAATTTTGTCCTGGAACGGGTTGGACAAAATCGGAGGCCCCAGGGACTGGATGGGGCCCGATCCCGATCCGAAAATTGGATGTCCGATTTTCGGATCGGCCACCATTTTTGTTTTTCCCATAGACTTGCATTAGGGGAAATAAAGCTTCGCCCAATGCAAGTCTATGGGGAAAAAATGGCGGTGGGTGGGTTGAGTGGGGGCCTAACTCCCCCCTCCCCCCTCGCGCTTCTTACCTGGCAGGGCCATCCTTTGAGGACGGCCCCAGCAGGTAAGACCCCCCCCCCGCTGGCGTCCGCCGATGGAAGAGGACAGCCCCGCCAGGTTAGCCCCCCCAGGTAAGCCCCCCGTGATCCTCACCTGGTGGGGCTATCCACTTCCATCGCCGGGCACCCGCTGGTGCCCGCCGATGGAAGCGGATAGCCCCATCAGGTAAGCCCCCACAGGTAAGCCCCCCCCTGTGATCCTCACTTGGCAGGGCTGTCCGCTTCCATCAGCGGGCGCCCGCTAGCACCCGCCAATGGAAGCGGACAGCCCCGCCAGGTAAGCCCCCCCCATCCTTACCTGGTGGGGCATCGTCCTCGTCCGTTGCCGGCTTTAAACTACTGCGAACTAGGCCTCGCGGCCTAGTTTACCTGGCGCTCTCCTGTAAACTAGGCCACGAGGCCTAGTTTGCAATAGTTTACAGCCAGCAATGGAAGGAGGACAGCCCCGCCAGGTAAGCCCTCCCCCACAGCGATCCTCACCTAGCCGGGCTGTCCGCTTCCATCGGCGGGCGCCAGCTGGCGCCCACCGATGGAAGCGGACAGCTCCACTAGGTAAGCCTCCCCCCTACTGTCCACTTCCATCGGTGGGCGCCACTGGGCGCCCGCTGATCCTCCAATTTTTTCCGAACCAGATCAGGTCCTTCCAGAACGGTTCGGGAAAGATCGGACGATCCAGAGGGGTGACCAGAAATCGGATAATTGTATCCAATTTCCCCTGGATTGGCACCGGATCGTGGATCGGACCCCATCCAGTGCACACCCCTAAAAATCAGTCAGAGTGTATCTATCGCCCTTGTGCTGGAGAGGATGTGAAACCAACGGAACTCAAATTCATATGTGGTAGGAATGTAGGAAGGTCAGGAAGTTTTGGGATAAGGTTTTTCAAGAAATAAGAAAAACTGCTGGTCAGGAGATTTGTAAAAGACCAGTGCTAGCTTTACTGGATATGTTTGTTAAAGAAAACAGAGAGATAAAAGAAAAATATGAATTGGTTTTTTGTTGCAATTAATCACAAGAAATTGGAAGACAGCTCGGATGCTGACAGTATCTTTGTGGAAAAAGAAAATTTGGGACATAGCAATAAAGGAAAAGTTGAAAGAGAAGTTAAGAATCCATAGAGGAATAAAGAAAAGAGATACTTTCAGGGTGGATTGGCAAAAATATATAGACTCTATGAAAAAGGAATCAAATAGAATGACTTTGGTAGAAGCTTACAGAAATTTGTGGGACTCATGAAAAGCAGATGATTGATAACTGAAATGGAAATTTAATATAAGAAAATGAAAATGAAAAATATAAGAAGGAAAACTCTGTTTTCAATAAGTAATGGGGAGGGTTTTTTTCTTTTGATTTCATTGTATTTTAATTGTTAAATACATAAATAAATGAAAAAGAATAGAAAAAGGAACGTCAGAAGAGCCCTGATACTGAGCTGGAACCAGGATTCATTCAGTGCAGCTTTCTATTCACACAGTAGCCAAACAGCTTTCAACCACAAGCAGGACATGGTCTAAAAGTACCCTCCCACCCATGTTCCTCAGCAACCGGTTTCTACAGGCTTCCTGCCTCTGATACTGGAGGTTGCACTAAGCCATCAGGACTAGGAGCCCTTCATAGCCTTCTCCTCCAGGAATTCCTACAACCCCCTTTTAAGGCCAGGCAAACTGGTGGCCATCACCACATCGTGTGGAAGTGAATTCCAAAGTTGAAACATGGGCTGTGTGAAGAAAGTCCTTCCTTTGATTTCTCTTGGATCTCCCACCCATCAGCTTCATGGGATGATCCCATTTCGGGATGTTGTATGTTTTTGCTGTTTTAATTTTTGTATATTATTTTTAATTGTTTTTAATCCTATGTAAACCGCCCAGAGAGCTTCGGCAATGGGGCGGTATACAAATGTAATGAATATATAAATAAATAAATAAATCACGCCACTATTCCCGAAAAGGTCACCTATAAACAATGTAACTAATTGAATAATAACTCAGTGAACAACTCTTGTTGTCAGTTCTCTTGATTCTCAGCAGCTACTCTGATAATTAAACTAACCATCTCTTGGGGTTCTTCTTTCAGCTAATGGGACGCGGCATGAAAGAATTCACAACGGCATGAAGCCCTATAAATGTTCAGAGTGCGGGAAGAGTTTCAGATGGAGCTCACAACTAGAAACCCATCACAGAATCCACAAAGGCGAGAAGCCTTTTAAATGCTTAGAGTGCGGGAAGAGTTTCAGTTACAGTTCAACCCTTAACACGCATCACAGGATCCATACAGACGAGAAGCCTTTTAAATGTTTAGAGTGTGGGAAGAGTTTCCGTCGGAACTCAGACCTTGATACCCATCACAGGATCCACACAGGTGAAAAGCCCTATAAATGCTTAGAGTGCGGAAAAAGCTTCAGTCAGAGCTCAAACCTTGACTCCCATCATAGGATCCACACAGGCAAGAAGCCTTTTCAATGCTTAGAGTGCACCACACTATTCTCTATGTAGCACCATATAAATTGAGTAAATACATAAAATCTATTTTGTGACTATTCGTATGATAATGCATGTGAGCTCTGTTGCCTTAAATCTCTTGTTCTGTTTTAAATCTCTCTCTTGCTGCTAGCTTTTTATTCTTATTTTGGTTGTAGTTTTCAGCTTTGATATTGCAGTTTGAAGCTTGTACATTTTATATGAGACTGATGCCTGGAATGGATTCGCAACCCCGCCGGAATGGGAGCCACCAGCCTCCACTTCCCAGCAATCTCCACAGGAAATAGCTGGTTCTTGTTGCCTTTCACTGCCATCAGGATATGCTGAATTCTACTCATGTGGGTCCTACGGGGCGTCATCAGAATGAAACTTCCAACTTCAACAAGCATGTCTTTATTAAGCATTCAGTGATACAAACACGTAACAAGTATCCAATAAAGATTAAGGCATATTCGTCCTTCTAAGTCCAAAGAAAACATGGATTTCTTGCTTGCAACTTCTCAGTGGGCCTGTCCCAGAGTGCCTTTCTTTTCTCCAGAGGCTGAATATTTCGGTAGCTTCTTATGTAGATTTCTTTAACTCTCAGGGCAATCCCCAATATGTAGCTCTAGAGTGTCATTCAAGGTAGTAGCCCTGGAGTAATAATAGAATTTTAACAAACACTGAAAGATGCAAAGATATTTCTCCATTTGAAATTCTCCTGTGCACAAGTATCAGTTTGGTTTCTCTCATGCAAGACGTGAAGAGCCCGTGATGCAACCTCTGTCCTCTGACATTCAGCTTCCAGGCAGAACAAGCTGGCTCTTTTTCGGGGAGGGGGCGTCTGTTCGTTTTTCTCCAAATGGGGACTCCGCCCTGTGGACTCAATCATCTCTTCCACAGGGGTGATGTGAGCAGAGGCTCTTCTGTCGATTGCTTGAGCTGAAGCAGGAGACGGAGGTGACGTGCGGGAAACTCAGCAGCGGGATTGACTGAGCCTTGGGAGGAGGAGGAAGAGCAGCCCTTGGTGAAGGGAGGGTGGGCTAAATCCAAGCAGGAGCAGCCCAGTGCAAGCAAGGGGATGCAGGGCCAGGCAGCACCCTCAGAAGGAGGAGCGCTCAGCTCAGGAGCACACCAAGGGTGGGACCCAGAGGACTCCCAGGATCAGAACTGTTCCAGTCATCATGGGCGGCGGAGAAGCGTCACATCTGCAAGCAAAGGGGAGGCTCCGCGTGTGCACGTCATCCCCCACCGGCCCAGCGGTTTCGGCTGCCCCCCCGACCCGACCCACATTGTGCTTAGATGTGAGTATGAAGGGTTAGGATTGCTGTGCTAAAACCTGCTTCCATTTGCTTAGCGTTGCTGTAATTCCCTTGATTGCCTAATGAAGTTCTTTTAATGCTGTCTGCACGGCGTGAAACCTGCCCAGGGTTGTGTCAGTCCCATTTGCTTCTTAAGGAGCTGGGCTAAATCGACGCTACTGCTTTATAGAGGTATGGACGTGTACTGGTAACAGTTGGGGTGCAATCCACATTCCATATACCGCTTTCGCAGTGTTATTTCCTGGGTTTTATTCCCTATTGGTAATGATTAAACTCAAGGTGAAGATCTAGCCATTATAAAACTAGTAATTTTTAAAATACCAATAAAACTCTTAAAATTTGACTGGATAGGCCTGCTGGAAAGATAAGTCTTTATGGCTTTCTTCAAGTCAGAGAGACTGTTAAGTTGACGAATCTCTTCCGGCAGGCCATTCCACTGTCCGGGAGCGGCAGAAGAGAAGGTCCTCTGGGTAATCGCTGTCAGCCTAGTTTCGGCTGACTGTAGTAAATTCTTCCCAGAGGACCTGCGTGTGAGGGCCGGATTGTATGGGAGAAGGCGATCCTGCAGGTAATCTGGACCCAAACCACATAGGGCTTTAAAGGTAATGGCCAACACTGCCCCACCGACCCCTCGAAAGAGGCAGCATGGCCAGGAATCCTATGTTGTTCCAGGCACACACGCTACTTCCACGGAGTAGACTTCCCCATCCCACTTCCACCGGACAGGCGCTCTCACCTTCAAACCTCCCCACCTTTTCTCAAGCACAAATCCTGTTGGGCTCCAAGTCACATACACGGCTCTTAACCATAAAAAGTATTGTTTTTTATTGGAAAGTTTGCTTCTAATATGAATACTGAAAACTGTTCCTTTCTAATCAAAGTGAAAAAGGATAAATGATCAAACTTTTAGGAACAATAAAAACACTTTCACAACCTGGTGCTTTCAAGAGGTGCCGTGCTATATGTTCCATCATCCCCAATGGCTGTTCTGGCTGGGTATCATAGGAATTGTAGTCTTCAGGCTACAACAGCACATAGAAAGCAATCTTCCACATGGTCAGACCCTGGAACCTTTATTAGGGTATATTATGGGATACAATGAAAGCTGTAACAAGAGGGATTTGTATTAGAGAGAATTGTAATTTGAGAAGGCAACAAGAAAAATGTAGAAAAAATTTGGAAGAGGAAATTAAAGGTTTGGAGATGAAATTTATAAGGTATAAAGATAAACAGATTTTTGCACAATTACAAGCAAAGAGAAAAGAATTGGAAAAAGAGGACCTGCAAGAAGCTCAGAGGAATTTGATTTATTTGAAAAGAGAATTCTTTGAATATAGTAATAAAAATTCTAAGATGCTGGCCAGATCCACACAGTCAAAGAAAACAAGGAATTTAATTGGAGGAATCAGAAATATATTAGGGAAGTGTAGTAATATAATGAAGGATAAATTAGAAATATTTCAGGAGTTTTATCAGGAATTATATACTGCAGGGGGTGGGTCTCAGGAGAGGATTGAACTATATGTGGAGAAATATTTAAAGATTAAGTTAAACGATATAGATATAGATTCAATGGAACGTGGTGTCTTGGAGAAAGAAATAGAAGAAGTTATTGATAAATTGAAGGGGGGGGGGGAAATCCCCAGGAATGGATGGGTTGGGACCAGAATATTATAAAAAATTTAAGAAATTCTTGGTACCAAAATTGAAAGTGTTGTATAATAAAATTTTAGAAGGTAATAAGATCCCACCATCATGGGAACAGTCTTTGATAGTATTAATTCCAAAAACAGATAAGGAGTTGACTGACCCGGGTTCATATAGCCGATATCTTTAATAAATCAAGATGCCAAGATTTTTACAGCGATTATGACAAAAAGAATGAATACCTTTATGTTTAAATATATTAAAGAAGATCAATGCGGATTTATAGTAGGGAGGCAGATGCCAAATATGATTGGAAGAGCATTGAACATGATAAATATAATTAAAATAAATAAAATGAAGGTGGGGTTGATAGCTTTGGATATTTTTAAAGCCTTTGATTGTGTGGAATGGCCAGCGTTAAAAACAGAAATAAAAAAGATGGGGTTTGGAGTAAGATTTAAAGGTGTGATTGATCAACTTTATTCGCGATTTGCAATAGTTATAGAACTTTTAGCTAATGTAATTAGAGAGGATAGAAGTATGTTCGGGATAGGTAATAAAGAAAAAATTAAGGTAAGTTTGTTTGCAGATGATACTTTGGTATCAATTGAGAACCCAGTAGAAAATATGGGGAAAATAAAATTATATTTGAAAGAGTTTGGAGAGATATCAGGTTTACAAGTAAACTGGGATAAATCAGAAACAATGTTATTTAATTATACAAAAGAACAGGAGAACGAGTTTAGCAGAAAATATAGGGTTAAGGTAAAGAATTTGATTAAGTACTTGGGTGTAAATATTACAAATAATTTGGATAAGTTAGAAGAGGTGAATTTTAATAGACTAGATAAGGAAGTTAAGAGAAAATTAGAAGAATATAAAAAGATTAAATTATCATGGTTTGGTAGAATAGCGATTATTAAAATGAAAATATTACCTAAGTTTAACTTTCTGTTTAGAATGTTACCAATTAAGATAACAGAGATACAGAGATACAGAAATGGCAAGTTATAATAAATAATTTTTGTAATGGTAATAAGAAAACAAGGATAAATAAAGGGAATTGGTGTAAATCTCAGAAAAAAGGGGGACTAGGTCTCCCGAATTTAATGGGTTATTATATAGCTAATCAATTAAGATATGTAATAGAAGGGATTGTAAGACCAAGTGTAGTAAATTGGTTAGAGATGGATAGACAAGAATTAGAATGGAAGTTAGAGAATATATTTTTTGTTACATTTAAAAAGAAGATGATGGAAAGAATAGAAAATCCCATGATAAGAAATATTATTGGTATTTGGCAAAAATATAAAAATAAACTATTACCAGATGTTTCTCCAATAAACCCAGTGGTGTTGCTGGAAGATTTTCCAGTAAATTTAAAGAAGGAGTTAGAAACGGTATTCAAAGAACAGAGAATTAGTAAAATAAAAGACTGGCGGGAAAAGATGAGTACTAAAGAACAAATAGAAGAATTTTTGATGGGGAGGAAACTGGCTTGGTTCAAAGGTAGGCAATTAGAACAATGGTGGGTTAAATGGAAAAACAATAATAAAGAGCTGCGAAATTATACAAACTTTGAAAGGATGATTATTAAGAGAGAGGAGGAGGATATAAATAAGACTATTAGAGGAGTAGTGAGTGGAATTTATAAATTGTTGATGGAAGGGGAGGAGAAATATGATCATTTGAAAGCATTATGGGAAGAAGATTTGGAAGAACAAATTAATGATCAAAAATGGGAAAAATATGGGATTTGCATATTTTGAAAACCATGTCAGTTAGAATAAAAGAAAATTATTATAAAATAGTTTGGAGGTGGTATTTAACGCCGGTGAAATTAAATCAAATTGATAAGAAATATTCAAAGTTGTGTTGGAGAGGCTGTCAAGAAGTGGAAACCTATTTTCATATGTGGTGGACTTGTAAATGTGTACAGATATTTTGGTTAAAAGTATTTGAAGAAGTGACAAGAATAACAGGTTTAAAATTTGAGATATGTTCTAGGATAGCATTGTTATCAATATATGATAAAGAAGAAGGAGAACAGAATGTTAAAGATTTGATTACGAATTTAATGACAGCAGCGAGACTAATGATATCTAGACAATGGGAAATGCAAGGCAACTCTCAAATAGAAGATTGGTACAAAGAAGTATGGAATATTGCCATAAATGATAAATTAACAAGTAATATTAAAGTTAAAAGAGGGATAATTAAGAAAAAATGATTTTGGGAATATATGGGGATTATTTGTGGACTATGTATTAGAAAAAGGGAAGGGGTGCAGACCGTCAAGTGAATCTATGCAATTTTGGGAAAAATAGTAAAAGAATATAAAAAAACAATAAGTCTTGTAGCTGATCCCGGTTTGGGGGTGCACTGTATGGGGATATATGATTTGTAAGTGATGTGTTTTTTTATGTTTATGTATAGTATATAAAATCAATTAAAAAAAAGAAATTAAAAAAAAAGAAATTCCCTCTTCATCACAGCAATTCAAGCTGCAGGAGCCCTGCCCTCTTCTGTACCTGGTCACTCCAGCAGCTTTAACTGCTGTGATGAAGAGGGACTTTCACCAGGCGCTGCATGCATACAAAGGACACCTGCTGAAATTCCTTTTTCTATGCCACTGTTAGAGATAATGCAGGAGCCTCGTCCTCCTTTCCAGGGGGGGGGGGTGTCACCCGACGCCTAAGTGCACCAGTGGCTGGGGAACATGGGCCGGAGGGTGCTGCTGCACCCGTGCCCTGTTTGTGGGTTTCCCCTTGGAGCAGCTGCTCGGCCACTGTACGAACAGGGTGCTGGACTGGATGGACCCTGGGCCTGATCCAGCCTCAGGGCTCTTCTGATGTTCTCCTACTCTCTCTGCCTCCCCCTTTTCTGCCTGCCTGGAAGGGTTTTCCTTGCAGCCCCCTCACCCCCTATCTCCCCTTCCCCGCCCAGGCCCACCTGGAACTCACCTGGGCTCTCTAAGCCTGGGAAACAGCAGCAGCAGCCCAGCCGGCTGGCTAGCTTGGAGGTAGAAATGGGACACTTCCGCTTCAGGGGAGAAACGTGAGGGGGGCAGGAAGTGGCATTCACAACGGGCCACCCCCTCCTCCTCCTCCTCCCCCTCCGTGCTTCTCTAGGAATGCGGAGTCTCTCATCTTAACCCTTTTCAGGGGAGCGCAGGTGTTAGAACTACCTGCAGGTTCCGGGAGGGGGAGGGGGAAGAGGGGAGAGGAAGAAGCCCCTGCATAGGCTGACCATATGAAAAGGAGGACAGGGCTCATGTAACTTTAACAGTTGCAGAGAAAAGGGAATTTCAGCCAGTGTCATTTGCATGCAGTTCCTGGTGCAATTCCCTCTTCATCACAACAGTTAAAGTTGCAGGCATTATAGTAGAGTGACCATATACAAAACAAGGCAGGGCCCCTGCAACTTTAACTGTTGTGATGAAGAGGGAATTTCACCAGGAACTAATTGCATACAAATGACACTGGCTGAAATCCCGTTTTCCCTGCAACTGTTAAAGGTCCCCTCTACAAGGATTCGCTTTTGCGCCTGGTTAGGCGATTATGCGCATAATCGCTGAAGTGCATCTACGCCTAATACCTCTGCACGAGAGGCGGAGAGAGGTGGCAAAGCGCATTAACGGATTACCAAAATGCGCTTTACAAGTAGTTAATGCGCATAAGCGCTTGTTCACATAGTCAAAATGCGTTTTAACGGCCGGAGCAAAATAAAACTCGCTGTTTAACACGCGTTCGATAATGCGCATAATTGGAGGGATAGTGTGCCTCTACGCCCGATTTGCGCTCCGTTCTTGTAGAGGTAAAAATTTTAATGCGCCTTGAAAGAGCTTTAAATGCCTCTTGTAGAGGCAGCCATTGTTACATGAGCCCTGTCCTCCTTTTCATATGGTCAGCCTACCCCTGCAGGAAAGACCCAAGCTGAAATGGTGGGTGGGTGCAAAGGTGCCCTTCATGAGGTCTACAAGCCCGACCCCTCCCCCACGGTAGCCAGATCATGCTCCCCTCCTTGCTCTGTTAAATGCACAATGATCCCACTTTCAAACCCATCTGCCCCTTTCACAGTCCATAATCTCCCCCCAACTCTGTCAGGCGATTGATTGATTGCATTGCATTGCATAGCTTTGGCTATGGAGCGGTACATAAATGGAATAAAATAAATAAATAAAATAAATAAATATACCGCCCAATAGCAGAAGCTTTCTGGGCGGTTCACAAAACGTTAAAACCATCAGACTCGATTGAAAGTATAAAACAAACAACACAATATAAAAACACAAGCAGGGTAAAAAAAAAATTGAACAGCAATGCAAAGGTTTTATACAGATTTAAAATACAGATTTAAAACAGCAAGTTGCATGGGAGGGGGCAGGGTGAGAGCAGAGGCCTGAGCATGGCTACTGGAAGTTACTGGTTGCTTTCCATTGCACTTTGCCCAGTACTGGAGTGGGGAGAACCAGCCCTGCTGCTTTGAAACTGTGCTGTTGTGAGGGGCAGTATGATTAGCAGTTTTATTCTCACTTCCTGTTCTAATTATGGAGTTTGCCTTTTTTTTTTTTTTTTGCAACAACTGCACACTGGATCCACATTTTCATTCAGCTGCCCAACACAACCCCAAGATCTCTTCCTTGGCTGGTCACCAGCAGCTCAGATCCCATCAGGCTATACTTGAATTTGGGAGTTTTGCTCCAATCTGCATCACTTTGCACTTGCTTACATTGAACCGCACCTGCCATTTAGAAGCCCCCTCCCCCAGTTCGGAGAGATCCCTTTGGAGCTCTTCACAATCCCTTTTTGTTTTGACCACCCTAAATAATTTGCTGTCATGCTTAGAGTGCAGGAAGAGTTTCAGTCACTACTCAGTCCTGAATGCTCATCATAGGATACACACTGGTGAGAAGCCCTACACCTGCTTAGAGTGCGGGAAGAGTTACTTGTATAGCACAGGCCTTAAAAAGCATCACCGTATTCACACAGGTGAGAAGCCCTATAAATACTTACAGTGTGGGAAGAGTTTCAGTGACCGTTCAACCCTTAACATCCATCACAGGATCCACACAGGCGAGAAGCCCTATAAATACTTAGAGTGTGGGAAGAGCTTTCGTCGTAGCTCAAATCTGACTGTCCATCACAGGATCCACGCAAGGGAGTAGCCTTATAAATGCTTAGTATGTGGGAAGAGCTTCCAAGTTTGCAACTGCCTGAACTCACATCAAAGATCAGACACAGGAAGGAACCTTTTCAATCCTAGCAATTTCTGGAACGTGGGAAGATCTTCAAATGGAGGACAGGTATTCCATTTAAAAGAATGAAGCCCAGGGAGAAAGGTCTTGAATTAAAAACCAACCAATGAAACACTTTCAACCTAACGAATCTATCGAGGGCTTTTCATGTTCACTCCAACACCAGTGTGTCAGGAAAATGGAGCTCTCAAGGGCCATGCAGAGGAGCTATTTTGCCATGCTGTGTGTCGTATGGTTGTGGAAGAAATTAGTATGTGAGCCTAACCTGTTTTCATAAGCAGGTATAGGACAGTGAGCCAGGCTGTGAACTTGACCTTTAGAAAGGTCAGGGCAAAGAAGAATATAAGAAGTATGTATAAGGCGTTTACATCCAATATGTAACAAAAACAACATATTGCATCAGACTAGATTGGATTGGAGAATTCAAGTTTGTATTTGTCTTATGATTGGATTGGATATAATTCTAGGAGTAATGATAGGTTATATATATATATATCGGTGCGCTGATTGGTGTTTTATGGATCCCCCTTAATTCTATAAAAGCGTGAACTGATGACCCAATGTCTGTCCCACTTTGGGCTCGCCACTGAGTGCAGACTCTTTGCAATTGCTCGTAATAAAATAATCTCTAAAGAAAGGAGACAGTGTCTTGAGATTCCTTGATCCCCACTGAAAGATCCTCAAAGGGAGGTACAAAATTCCTCTACACAGGGCCGGGTTTTAAGACATAGTGTACAAAGCCCTAAACAACTTGGGACCAGGATACCTGAGAGAGTGCTTTCTCCGTTACCCACCCTGCCCGGTCACTGAGGGCAGTGGAGGGCATGCTCCTGGCGGTTCCACATGGACCTTTGGCCTGATTGGAGTCCACCAGGAGAAGAGCCTTTAGTGTAGTGGCCCCTTCTCTATGTAACTCCCTGCCCCTAGTAGTTAGGCAGGCACCATCAGTAGGGTGATTCTGGCACCTCCTGAAAACAACTCTTTTCCATGAAGCCTTCCTCCACTGATTAGCCAATGTTTGTATTGGTCCTTTGTTTTGAATTTCACAAATTTAATTTGATGTTTTTTTATCTTCTTTCTTTTCATTGTTTCATTCCTATGTGCACCACACTAGACTCTATTGGAGATATGTTGCACCATCTAAATCTAGTAAATAAATACAAATCATTTTGTGACTATTCTTGTGATAATGCATGTGAGCTCTGTTATCTTAAATCTCTTGTTGTATTTTAAATCTCTCTATCGCTGCTAGTTTTTTATTATTATTTCGATTGTAGTTTTCAGCTTTGATATGGCAGTTTTAAGCTTGTACATTTTATATGAGACTTATACTTGGAATGGATTCGCAACCCCGCCTGAATGGGAGCCACCAGCCTCCACTTCCCAGCAATCTCAACAGCAAATAGCTGATTTTTGTTGCCTTTTGCTGCGATCAGGATATGCTGAATTCTACTCGTGTGGGTCCTGCGGGACTTCATCAGAATGACACTTCCAAAGATAGGACTTCAACAAACATGTCTTTATTAAGCATTCAATGATACAAACACGTAACAAATTTCCAATAAAGACGAATGCCAATTCGTCCTTCTAAGTCCAAACAACGCCATGGATTACTTGCTCGCAAATTTTCAGTGGGCCACTCCCAAAGGGCCTTTCTTTTCTCCAGAGGCTGAATATTGCAGGAGCTACTTTTGTAGGTTTCTTAACTTTAAATCACAGAGCAATCCCCAATTTGTAGCTCAAGACTCTCATTCACGGGAGTAGCCCGGCAACAATAATAGAATTTTAACAAACACTGAAAGATACAAAAATGTTTCCCCATTTGAAATTCTCCTGTGCACCAGTATTAATTCGGTTTCTCTCGTGCAAGGGGAGAAGAGCCCGTGATGCAACCTCTGTCCTCTGACATTCAGCTTCATAGCAGAACAAGCTGGCTCTTTGGGAGGGGGATTGAGGGGGGGAAACTTTTCTTCGAGTGAGGACTCTGCCCCATGGACTCAACCATCTCTTCCACAGGGGCGATGTGAGCAGAGGCTTTTCTTCCTCTCCCTGCGGATGGTTCAGCTGAAACAGGAGAAGACGTGCGGGAAACTCACCAGAGTAATTGACTGAGCCCTGTGAGGATGAGCAGCCCTTGGTGAAGGGAGGGTGGGCTAAATCCAGGGCGGTGCATTGAGAGGCAGCACCCTCAGAAAGAGGAGTGATCGGGTCAGGAGCCACCAGGGGTGGGACCCAGAGGACTCCCAGAATCAGAACTCGTCCCTTTGACAAAGACGGCGGAGAGGATTCAGAACTGCAATCAAAGGGGACCCTCTCTGTAGTTCACATCGGCACAGGGGCTTTCGTTCACTCCACACCCCACATTGAGCTTGCATGTGAGTATGAAGGATTAGGATTGCTTTGCTAAAACCTGCTTCCGTTTGCTTAGGGTTGTTGTAATTCCCTTGATTGCCTAATGAGATTCTTTTAACGCTGCCTGCACACAGTGTGGAACCTGCCACTGGTTGAGTCACTCCCATTGGCTTCTTAAGGAGCTGGGATAAATCTACGCTACTGCATTATAGAGGTATTGAAGCATGCTGGTAAATGCTGGGCTGCAGTTGTTCAAAGGATGCACCCTTCAAAGCATCACAAATTGATTTTAAAATAGATGAAAGGACCCACAGCAACAGGAACTGATTTTTTATATTATGCAAGGACCCCCTCCCTCATAAATTGGTTTTTAAAAATATGCAAACCTCCAACAGCAAAAACTGATTTATACAGATACTCAAGGCCCTGAAGGACCAGAAATTGTTTTTGAAGTATTCAAGGACCCCTCCTCCAAGAACTCAGTTTCTATCAAAGCAAATCCTCAGTGCCCTGCAGCACAGTTCTGCCTCCTTTGCCTGTCTCTGGTTGTCATGCAGATGAAGCTCTGAGTCTGAGCATCTCAAGAGTAGGAGGAATCCCCTGGTTCCCCCCACAATCTCCAGTTTCCCCCTGTGTTGTGGTACTCGCCTGCATTGTGAGGATGGCAGGGAGGGTGATAAAGGCCTCCATCTTTTGAACCGTTTTAGGACTGCTAAGAGAGTAGAGGCTTCAGATGATCCGGATGTTTGTGAAAGGGTGAAGCAACAGAAGGAAGGAAAGTCTCTCTTCCTGATTCTTCCAAAGACCTCCCTGTTCCCAGCACAGGTCTCCTCTCCTGGCAGGAAAGAAAAGGGGAAGATCCATAGGGATGTGCACTGGATCGGATCCGATCCACGATCCAAATCCGAAACAGGGGGAAATCGGATAAATTATCCGATTTCCGATCTCACCGCTGGATCAGCCGATCCAATCCAATCCGGAAGCGGACAGCAGGGGGGGCTTCCCTAGCGGGGTTGTCCGCTTCCATCGGCGGGCACCAGCGGGCGTCCGCCGATGGAAGCGGACAACGGGGGCAGGGGGCGGCGGGCGGGAACAGACGGACAGGAAAGGTAAAGAGGGGGCAGGGGGAGGGGGGAGCGCGGCGCGCTTACCTTTCCTGGCCGTCCGCTCCCGTCCACCGCCAGCTGCTACTGCGAGCAGGCTTCGTGGCCTGCTCCTAGATAGCGTGCCAGCTGATGACATCACCTGGCGCACTACTCAAGAGCAGGCCGCGAAGCCCGCTCGCAGTAGGAGCCGGCGGCAGATGGGAGCGGGTGGCCAGGAAAGGTAAGCAGGGGGCAGGGGGCAGGGGGTCGCGCAGCGCGCTTACCTTTCCTTGCCATCCGCTCCCATCCGCCTGTGGCCGCTGCGGCGAGCAGGCTTCACGGCCTGCCTGTAGGTAGCGTGCCAGGTGATCATCATTTGATGATCAGGTGATGATGATCAGGTGATGATCACCTGGTGCGCTACCTAGGGGCAGGCCGCGAAGCCCGCTCGCAGTACCGGCCAGCGCCAAACGGGAGCGGTCAGCTAGGAAAGGTAAGCAGAGGGCAGGGGGGACAGGGTTTACCCCACCAGGGCCATCCGCTTCCATCCCCTGGCGCCTGCAGGCGCCAGCGGATGGAAGCAGACGGCCCCGGGGGGGGGAGGTTAGGAGCACGGGGAGGGGGCTTACCAGCCGGGGCCGTCCACAGCGGCCACATCATGTGGTAGTGAATTCCATCGCTGAAACATGGGCTGTGTGAAGAAGTCCTACCTTTGATCTATGCTGAACCTCCCACCCATCAGCTTTATGGGATGATCCCATTGGGGTTCTATTATTCTGGGTGGGGTGGGTGGGAAGAGGAAAATGTCTCCCTTTCCACGTTCTTCACACCATATCCTTGTAAACAATCTTGGTCAGCTTGGTTGTGAATTCCTTTTCTGTAACCAGACCTCTATTATAAAATGAGTGTGGCGCTGCTGCCTGGCTTTTACGATGAGTTTATTTGATCTTAACTTTTTACATATTCCTCCCTGCCATCTTTTAAGGCCTTGCGGTGGGTATGCACCTCAAAGTGACCCAAAAGTTTTTAAAATCCGGGGTTGTAAGGAGCTGGTGAACCTATTCTGACTTCTTCCACTTGGTTCATCCCTGGCTTGGTTCACGTGATGCCTGAACAGGGAACCCTGGCTTGCCTCCCCCCTCCCTCCCCCCACTAGCCGCGCTCATCACCCAAGGGTTTGTTCCTCGTGCAGCTCAGAGGAGCCAAGTAAGAGCAATCAAGCTAGAACGCAGCAGCTTGCTCAGGATTACCCAGAGCTGTTTTCCTTCCTGTGTGATGTGCAAATCACGCCACTGCGCCCAAAAATGTCACCTATCAACAATGTAGCTATTTGGCAGTTCTCTTGATTATCAGCAGCTACTCTGAAGATTGAAATAACCATCTCTTGGGTTTCGTCTTTCAGCTCATGGGACGCTGCATGAAAGAATTCACAACAGCATGAAGCCCTATAAATGCTTAGAGTGCGGAAAGAGCTTCAGACAGAGCTCAAACCTTGACACCCATCAGAGGATCCACACTGGCGAGAAGCCCTATAAATGCTTAGAGTGCGGAAAGAGCTTCAGGCGGAACTCAGACCTTAAAACCCATCACAGGATCCACACAGGTGAAAAGCCTTATAAATGCTTAGAGTGTGGGAAGAGTTTCACTGATCGTGCGGGTCTTAAAAGTCATCACAGGATCCATACTGGTGAGAAGCTCTACAAATGCTTAGAGTGCGGAAAGAGCTTCGGGCGGAACTCAGACCTTGACACCCATCACAGGATCCACACTGGCGAGAAGCCCTATAAATGCTTAGAGTGCGGAACGAGCTTCAGTCAGAGCTCAAACCTTAATGCCCATCACAGGATCCATACAGGTGAGAAGCCTTTTCAATGCTTAGAGTGTGGGAAGAGTTTCAGTTGGATCTCATACCTTAATGCCCATCACAAGATCCACACAGGCGAAAAGCCCTATAAATGCTTAGAGTGTGGGAACAGTTTCAGATGGAGCTCACATCTGGACACCCATCATAGGATCCACACAGGTGAGAAGCCCTATAAATGCTTAGAGTGCGGGAAGAGTTTCAGTTACAGTTCAACCCTTACCATGCATCACAGGATCCACACAGGCGAAAAACCCTATAAATGCTTAGAGTGCGGAAAAAGCTTCAGTCAGAGCTCAAACCTTGACACCCATCATAGGATCCACACAGGTGAAAAGCCTTATAAATGCTTAGAGTGTGGGAAGAGTTTCACTGATCGTGCGGGTCTTAAAAGTCATCACAGGACCCACACTAGTGAGAAGCCCTATAAATGCTTAGAGTGCGGGAAGAGTTTCACTAATCGTACTGGCCTTAAAGGTCATCACAGGATCCATACTGGTGAGAAGCTCTACAAATGCTTAGAGTGCGGAAAGAGTTTCAGATGGAGCTCACAACTAGACACCCATCACAAGATCCACACAGGCGAAAAGCCCTATAAATGCTTAGAGTGCGGAAAAAGCTTCAATCAGAGCTCAAACCTTGACACCCATCATAGGATCCACATAGGTGAGACACGCAATTAATGCTTAGAGTGCGGGAAGAGCTTCCATGAACTTACAAACTATAAAAGCCATCAAAAACTTCACACAGGCGGGAAGCCGTTTAAATGCTTAGAGTGTGGGAAGAGTTTCAGTCGGAACTCAGACCTTGACACCCATCACAGGATCCACACTGACGAGAAGCCTTTTAAATGCTTTGGGTGTGGGAAGAGCTTCACTGATAGCACAGGCCTTAAAAGTCATCACAAGATCCACACAGGTGAAAAGACCTATAAATGCTTAGAGTGCGGGAAGTGTTTCAGTCAGAGCTCACAACTAGAAACCCATCATGGAGTCCCCCCTGGTGAGAAGCCCTAGAGATGCTTAAGAGTGCAGGCAGAGCTTCACTGTTCACAGCTTCACAGACTGGCATGAAATCCCATCTATGCTTTGCATGCGGGAAGAACTTCCAACATTGAAAGTACCTGAAATCACATCAAAGAACAGACACAGGAAGGAATCTGTTCAATCCTAGCAATTTACGGAATCTGGGAAGATTTTCAAAGGGAGGACAGGCCTTCCTTTTCAAAGACTCAAGCCCAGGAGGAAAGATCCTGAATCAAAAACAAACAAACAAACCACATTCAGCCTAACAGACCTTTCATGTTCACTCAAACTCCAGTGTGTTGGGAAATTAGAGCTGTTCAGGGCCATGCAGAGGAGTTATTTGGACATTCTGTTTGTCATCTTGTAACCTCTGTTGCAGTTAGGTCAAGCTTCCCCACAACCTTGGGGGGTGATCTTGAGCGGAGCGGTGGACCTTCATTGCTGATACGTCTTTTCTCCAGGGCAGACGCATGGAATCTATGCAAGCAAAGCTTCCTTTCCATATTGCAAGTGGCTGCCTTGCAACCAATAGTACCATGGTGGAATCAGCACCCCAAGGCCTCGTCTCTTGACATGACTTTGCAAGTTACTGGGGATGTTAGGAGAAATACCCCTGTAAGAGTAGCTAACTCACGCTGCTGATTACTGCAAGAAATACGTGAACATGCTGAGCCAGAACGCCTTCTCTTGTGCTCCAGCCTGATTTGGGAAATGTCGTGCCTGTGATCAATTGGTTTCCAAGTTTGAGCAAAATTCTCTTAGAGAACCCTTTGTGCCTTCTTCATGAGCTTCTGTGCTTTCGGGCAGACTCTCCAGCCCAGCTGTGTTGTGTTGCAGATAAAAGCTCTCGGAGCATCTTCTGAAACCCCAATGCAGAAGTGGACTCGGTTTCTTCCACACACCCCACATAGAACAATAGAGAATGAACTGACAAGAGCAGCCTCTTCTGGACAGGGATAGCTTGGCCACAGTGGTCCAGGCGTTCCTAACCTCAAGACCGGACTACTGCAAACTCCTCTCTGTGGGGCTGCCCTTAAGGCTGCTGCTGACGCTGGAGCTAGTGCAGAACGGACCAGCTAGGGCCAGGTTTAAGGCTGTAGTTTATAAAGCCCTAAACAACTTGGAACCAGAATACCTGAAACAACACCTTCTCCCTTACCCACCCTGCCCGGTCACTGAGGGCATTGGAGGGCATGCTTCTGGCAGTACCACATGGACCTTTGGCCTGATTGGAGTCCACCAGGAGAAGTGCCTTTAGTGTAGTGGCCCCTTCCCTTTGGAACTCGTTGCCCCTGGAGGTTAGGCAGGCGCCAACACTAGGGTGCTTCTGGCACTTCCTGAAAACCACCCTTTTCCAGGAAGCCTTCCTCCACTGATTAGCCAATGTTTGTATTGGTCCTTTGTTTTGAATTTCACAAATTTAATTTGCTGTTTTTTAACTTCTTTCTTTTTATTGTTTTATTCCTATGTTCACCACACTAGACTTTATTGGAGATATGTAGCACATATAAATCTAGTAAATAAATATAATTCATTTTCTGACTATTCCTGTGATAATGCATGTGAGCTCTGTTGCCTTAAATGTCTTGTTGTATTTTAAATCTCTCTCTTGCTGCTAGATTTTTATTCTTATTTTGGTTGTAGTTTTCAGCTTTAATACTGAAGTTTTAAGCTTGTACATTTTATATGAGACTGATGCCTGGAATGGATTCGCAACCCCGCCGGAATGGGAGCCACCAGCCTCCACTCCCCAGCAAACTCAACAGGGAATAGCTGGTTCTTGTTGCCTTTCGCTGCCATCAGGATATGCTGAATTCTACTCGTGTGGGTCCTACGGGGCGTCATCAGAATGAAACTTCCAAAGATAGAACTTGAAGAAACATGTCTTTTATTATGCATTAAATGATACAAACATGTAACAAGTATCCAATAAAGATGAATGCCAATTCATCCGTTTAAGTTCAAAGAAAAGCATCGATTTCTTGCTTGCAACTTTTCATTGGGCTCGTCCCAAAGTGCCTTTCTTTTCTCCAGAGGCTGAATATTGCAGGAGCTTCTTTCGTAGATTTCTTTAACTCTCAGAGCAATCCCCAATATGTAGCTCTAGACTGTCATTCAAGGTAGTTGCTGTGAAGCCCTGCCTGCACCTGTGACACTCACCAGGCTACACAACAGGGCACATCATTCCCCACCGTCCCAGGGACTTTGGCTGCCCCCCAACCCAACCCACATTGTGCTTAGATGTGAGTATGAAGGGTTAGGATTGCTGTGGCCCCCTCCACAAGGATGCGCTTTTGCGCCCGTTTGTGGTATTATGCGCACTATCGCGGAGGCGCATTTACGCCTCATCCCTCTGCACGGGAGGCAGCGAGAGGCGTTGAAGCGCATTATCGCTTTTCTCCGACGCGCGTTTTAATTGTTCACATGCGGGGCTTCGGGAGGAGGAAACAGACATTTTAATTCGCTTTTTGCCTAAAGCCAACCCCTTTCCCAGCCCTCCCTTCCTGTACTCCACCCACAGGAATGTACCTGCCTGCCTACGTAATTTCGGGTTGCCTGGCAACGAGATGGGAGGGGGGGAGAGGGCAGAGCTGAGCGGGGGGAAAAAAATGCCTTCAGGTTACGCGCACCTTCGCGCGCGTGCATATGCATACAAGCACGTGATCAGAGCCAACCCCTTTCCCAGCCCTCCCTTCCTGTACTCCACCCACAGGAATGTACCTGCCTGCCTACGTAATTTCGGGTTGCCTGGCAACGAGATGGGAGGGGGGGAGAGGGCAGAGCTGAGCGGGGGGAAAAAAATGCCTTCAGGTTACGCGCACCTTCGCGCGCGTGCATATGCATACAAGCACGTGATCAGAGCCAACCCCTTTCCCAGCCCTCCCTTCCTGTACTCCACCCACAGGAATGTACCTGCCTGCCTACGTAATTTCGGGTTACCTGGCAACGAGATGGGAGGGGGGGAGAGGGCAGAGCTGAGCGGGGGGAAAAAAATGCCTTCAGGTTACGCGCACCTTCGCGCGCGAGCATATGCATACAAGCACGTGATCTGAGTTTCGTCGACCGTTGAGTTCATTTACCTAGGCGACACCAGAGAAGCAAGTTTGGTTCCCCTTTTCTCTTTCTGAAACGCCATTTTGAGCTGGACGGGAAGAGAAGGCGAGATGGCTCCTACCTCGATTTCTCGTTCCCTCATTTATGCGATTCAACTTCTGATCGCAAATATGCACGTTACATTGACTTGCCTAAGGAGAACGATTCAACGGAGAAGAAGAAGAAGACGAATCATCATGAGAAGGCTCCAAGAGAACAACTCTTATCTTTTAAGACTCCAACAAGATAGACTCCAAGATAATTTATTATATGTTCCTTTGATGAAAAAACAGAGACCAAGAAGATGGTGGTGCTTCCCCAGGAGTCGTGACTGGTGGGAAAACGATGTTCTAGCCCTCTGGGGTGATGAGCAGTGGCTAGAGAACTTTAGGATGACCAGAGCAACCCTTTTCCAGATTGCAGACCATCTTCGGCCATTTCTAGAACGTCGCAATACGAACATGAGGGAAGCCATTCCAATGGTGAAGCGCGTGGCCATCTGTATATGGAGGCTAGCAAATCCTGGTGGTTACCGGGTGGTGGCTCAGCAATTTGGGATCGGTAGAACAATGGCAGCCATGATCGTTGTGGAGGTCTGCCTAGCCATGGAGCATGCGCTTCTGAGAAAAACAGTTTGCCTTGGAAATGTTCCAGAGGTGAGTCTTGTTTTTTATTATTTGGGATAGGAAAAGATGGGCTAGGCTGTTATATAGGTGGCCAAATGGAACTTGATCATTGTATCTCAAGCATGCCAGCCGATGAAGCAGTAATGATTTATTTTCCATTATTTATGTTTTCTCTCTCAGATCATGAGTGGATTTTCCAAACTGGGCTTCTTTCATTGTGTTGCAGCCACAGATGGATGTCACATTGAAATTGCCTGTCCTCCTAGGCAAGGCCCTGACTACATAAACCGGAAACGCTTTTTTTCCATGCTCCTTCAAGGCACAGTGGACCACCGTGGGCGATTCATGGATGTGGAAATAGGTTGGAGTGGGAGAAATCACGATGCCCATGTCTTCAGGAACTCTGCGTTCTTTGAGGCCATGGAAGCTGGTGTCTTCATCCCAGGGAACCCTACCATTACTGTTAATGACGTGCAGATTCCTCCACTGGTGGTGGCTGATTCCGCTTACCCCATTCGGAAGTGGCTGATGAAACCTTACGGCGGAGCCCTGGACCAGCAAAAGCAACATTTCAACCACTGTCTGTCACGGGCGAGGAATGTTGTTGAATGTGCCTTTGGAAGGTTAAAAGCACGGTGGAGATGCCTGTCGTCCAGGATAGAACTCGCTGAAGAAAACGTCATTTCTGTGATATCTGCCTGTGTCATTCTACACAACATTTGTGAAAGTCAAGGACATGATGTTGCATTGGATCTCCACGAAGCAAGGCAAATTGAACTGGCAACCCTGGGTGCCCCGCTGCCAATGGGGCATGAGGAAATTCAAGAAAAGGCTGCTGGGGAAAAGGTCAGAGATGCCTTAAGAGGCATGCTTTGGTCTCTGCGTGGGCAGAACCCCTAGGGAGGTGAGTGTTCAGTGCCAAACCCCTGTGCCAAACTTGTGTAAGCCATGTTTTCCCTAACTTTACTCTATTTACTCTATTTCAGCAAGTCACAGGAAGGAAGCATGTGTCAAGACCTGCTAGAAGCATAAACCAATAAGGAAAGTGCATAAACAAATAAGGAAAGTTTCCGCATAAAGGCTTCATGGCCTGAGAATGAATGAATGAATGAATGTGTAGAGGGTGGGATATTGTTATTACATCCTATGCTAAAACAATCCATCTCTAAATTTCCCTTAGAACATAGCATAGAGAGAACTGCAGGGGATCAAAGACGGTGTCGTGTGGAACCTCTGTGATGTGACCAGACCAGAAGGCAACCGCTTCCTTTTTCTGGATCATTCATTCCATTCTTCAAGCAAAAGCCAAGTCCCGCTCCAGGCAGCACTGACTGTGTTTATTCTTTTTTCATCAAGAAGAAGCTGCATTAGGAAATGAGACTACTTATAGACAATCCCTTTAGAATATGTGAATTTTATTTTCTATGTTGATTTCGCTTTTACATTGCTGTTTTGAGATGTTCAGTGACTTCAAAGTAACGTATGTTTCTTTCAATGTGTAATGCAATGCTGTTGCAAATGCTGTTAATTTTATTTTCTTTGCTGATTTTTCTTTTACATTGCTGTTAGTAATTAGATATTGTTATGAGATGTATGTTCATAATAATGTGACTTTCAACTATGTTTCTTTCAATGTCAAATTAAATGCTGTTGTAAATGCTGTTAATTTTATTTTCTATGCTGAAATTGTTGTTGCCATATTGCCATATTGTTGTTGCCATATTAAAAAATGCTTATTTTAAAAATGCTTATCCTAAATAAAATATGTTCCTACAATTCCTAGACAATAAGACTTCAGGTAACCCAACACACATATGCAGTACAGTGAACATTGCAGAAGGGCAAGTAACAGGACCACAGCCCATCCATGCCTACCTCACAGGGTTGTTTTTTTGAGAATAACATAGTACCATCTAGTCACTAACATTCTCAGGTTTTCAGTTCAGGACACCCAAAGGTACATTCAGGACACCCAAAATTGTTGTTGCCATATTAAAAAGTGCTTATTTTAAAAATGCTTATCCTAAATAAAATATGTTCCTACAACTTGACAATGTTGATAGTAGTATTCCTAGACAATAAGACTTCAGGTAACCCAACACACATATGCAGTACAGTGAACATTGCAGAAGGGCAAGTAACAGGACCACAGCCCATCCATGCCTACCTCACAGGGTTGTTTTTTTGAGAATAACATAGTACCATCTAGTCACTAACATTCTCAGGTTTTCAGTTCAGGACACCCAAAACACATCTGGTAACTTTCCCACTGCTCCGAATAAACGCGACAGTGTTTAATCACTTACGCGCTGTTCGGGAATGGTGGTTTGACGGTTCCGCGCGCATGCGCGCAACCGCTAAACCGGTCCGCGGAAACATCGCAAACCGGAAGTGAGGCCTAGACTTCCTCACAATCCTTCAAGATGCCTAGAGGGAGGTATTGGGGGGATGCGGAGGTCCGCATATTATTGGCCTTCCTCCTCCAATCCTCCCTCGTTGGAAGGATTGTCAGGAGCAGCAGCCTCCCGACTATGAGGCTGTTTAGGAGGGCGGCTGCTGCTCTGCGCCAGCAAAACTTCGTCCGCACTGCCCTGCAGTGCAGGACGAAGTTCAAGTACGTGAAAGCGGCTTTTTTCCGGGCCATTAGTGCCCATGGGGAGCATCCCCCCTTCCGACAGCGTCCACCCTACTTCGTGGAATTCCGCGAGCTGTGGCGGAAGGCGGGGAGACCAACCCCGGAGGAGAGGCTGACCGCAGGTGAGTGAGTGCATTACCATTCTGCCCACTGCTCATTGTGTATTCTCTGGTGGATGTGCAGGTTGGGGGGGGGGAAGCCCCAAAAACTATGACCCCTGACACAATGAGGCTTTAAGGTGGATTCCAGCATACATCTTGGGTGGGGTGGGACTAGATGCCCTTCAGGAGCCCTGTGTGCTGGTGATTCTGCCCACTGCTCATTGTGTATTCTCTGGTGGATGTGCAGGTTGGGGGGGGGGGAAGCCCCAAAAACTATGACCCCTGACACAATGAGGCTTTAAGGTGGATTCCAGCATTCATCTTGGGGTGGGACTAGATGCCCTTCAGGGACCCTTCCACATTTTAATGTTATTTCCCTTTTTCCCTTCCCTCTTTTTCTTAGCCCAAAACAGGAGGGCGGAAGAGGCGGCTCCGTCTCCCGAAGTGGAGGAGGTTGGGGGGACTTCTCCTCCTCCTCCTTCTCCTCCTTCTCCTCCTCGGATGACCCTCCGCAGAAGGGCACGTAAGTTAAATGCAAGCCAGATTAATTAGGAATACTATTTTTGCCCAGCGTACTTTAATAATATTATTAATATTAATAATTGTAATGATATATGTATTTATTTATTAATTAATAGACTCTCCCAACGGATCGAGGCGGGGAACACCATGATAGAAACTTAAAATAACATTTTTTTTCCAATTTTGAAGGGATACTCAGTCCATCGCCATCGCCGTCTGCGGAGGAGGTGGAGGAGGAGGTGCAGGAAGAGGAGGAAGAGGAGAATGCACCCCCACCTGTCTCACCTGCTGCTGTGTCTCCAGCAGGTAATAGAAGTTCCATTGCTTTGTATAATGTAGAGTACATTGAGCATATAAAATCCAGGTCAGGGCTCCTGTATCTGTAACAGTTGTAGAGAAAAGGGAATTTCAGCCAGTGTCATTTGTATGCAATTAGTTCCTGGTGAAATCCCCTCTTCATCACAACAGTTTAACCGACCTGGATTTTATGTGGTCACCCTATTGTACAGTACAGGACTAATGGTTTAAATTTTTAATTAAAAAATGAAAAACTATATTTACATTCCTGTAAATTGAATCGCATTGAATAGCCAATGTCATTGAGTGGTACATCTTGAACTGTTTTTCTGTTGGTTATATTATATGATTTTAAACACTTTTTTTTCTTACCATCCCATGCAGTTCCCACTCAGGAGCGGCTGGAGAGGCTTGAGGAAGCCGTTGGAGGCATGCAGAATCGCATGTCCTCCATTGAGGACAAGCTAGACCGTATCCTCAATAAATTGTAAATAGTTGAAAATAATATTGTAAATAGTTGAAAATAATATTTGTTTAAAAAACTAAATCTTTATTTTTGTTACTAAAACATTGTTTTGGTTTTCCTTAGCATTTTCAGGTTGGTGCAGTATTAAGGAGGGATGCCTAACTGTTTTAATAATAGATAGGAAGCACAGTCCCAACCACACAGTGAGATATGAAAACTATATTTCAATGGTTAAATACAACATAAATAACAGCAAAAAATACCATAATTAACAGCAAATAACATAACAATTACATAAATAACAGCAAAAAATACCATAATTAACAGCAAATAACATAACAATTACATAAATAACAGCAAAAAAAAACCATAATTAACAGCAAATAACATAACAATTACATAAATAACAGCAAAAAAAACCATAATTAACAGCAAATAACATAACAATTACATAAATAACAGCAAAAAAAACCATAATTAACAGCAAATTATTAACAATAACATAAATCATGTATTCTAAGGGGAGAACTTTAAGGGTTTTTTTACCTCCTGTGCCGTGCGCTTTATGCTTGGCTCACCTTGAAGTGGTGATGATGAGCGCTGTGGGGGTACTGTATGGGAGCACGGGAGCAGTGATTCGTCCAAGTCTTTGGTTAAAATGTCATTCTGGGGATTTTGCAACTGGGCAGACTGGGGGTGTTGCACCCTGACTTTACGTTTCTTCTTAGCCAGGCATTTTCTCCCCTCACCCTCTCCTGAGTTCCCACCTAAGTCATTTGGCTTAGAGCTGGTCCCCTCCATACTGTCAATAGCCAACCGTCTTTTTATTGGCTGGCGTTTTCCATGGCTAGTAGTAGATGATGGGTTGGCTGTATGGGTTGATCTTCCCGGTTCTTCCTGTTGCACCACCGTCACCAGCTTCTCCATCGTGACACATTGTCTTTCTAGAATTCTGAGAAGGGCATCTTGATTTCTTTGGTCCCTTGCATCTTCTGTTTTCAAATAGTCCAACATCTGGTCATTTTTCTGCAACATCTGCTCATGCATCTGCAAGAGGTTTGCGTTGTGTGCAGAGGCATGCTCCAGAATGCGGTCTGTGTCCCTGCTGCGTGGGGGTCTTCTGTTTCTGGCCATTTCCAGGCGCGTTGCAGGCGAGAGTGCTGACTTTTGGATGGGATGTCTCCTTCCTTCATCTGTACCTGAAGGGAAAGGGCAAAGTTTAGTGTGTTTAAAAATCATTTATTACATGTCCAGCCTGTACCATGGGTTCTCTCGCACCCTCATCCTGAAGATGAGAATGTCCTTTCACACATTTATAAGAATTGCAGGACTGAAACTTTATCAAGCAAATAACATCGGCTGTACTTACTCGCTCCTGCTGCAGGATGGTGGAGATTTCTGGCCCTCAAATCTGCGTGGTCACTGGTTTCCGACGCACTGGTGTAACCGCTGCTTCTGTAGGCTGCCGTGGAAGAAAAAGAAGAGCTATTAGGAGGTTTCATCAATAGGCACAATCACAAACCTCCCTCCTTTTGAAATGGGGGTGGTTGTTCAAAATGGCTGCCTGCCCCTTATCCTTTTTCCCCCCCGCCCTGGAGAGACCAGAGAAACGCTGGGTAGCTAGAGGAGATCTCTCCTGCCCTCTCCTGCCCCACCCGCTCACCCGCATCTGCCTGCCCCATTTTAGAATACAATTTTTTATTCCATGGAACACAATATTAAGTTGTAAAGTTAAGAGTCTTCCAATAGGCACAATCACAAACCTCCATTTTAAATAGGGGGGGGGGTTGTTTGTGTGTTCAAAATGGCTGCCTGCCTAGGCTGATCACATGAAAAGGAGGTCAGGGCTGACCACATGAAAAGGAGGTCAGGGCTCATGTAACTTTAACAGTTGTACAGAAAAGGGAATTTCAGCCGGTGCCGTTTGTATGCATGCAGCACCTGGTGAAATTCCCTCTTCATCACCACAGTTAAAGTTGCAGGCAGTATACTACAGTGACCACATGAAAAGGAGGTCAGGGCTCATGTAACTTTAAGTGCTGTAGAGAAAAAGGCTGAAATCCCTCCCATAGACCACAATTTCTGGTCCCATGCACCCCAGAAATTAGCCCAGTACTTACACGGTGGTGCTGGTGCAGGATGCTGCTGGAGATTTCTGGCCCTCAAATCTGCGTGGTCACTGGTTTCCGACGCACTGGTGGAACCGCTGCTTCTGTAGGCTGCCGTGGAAGAAAAAGAAGAGCTATTAGGTTTCATTCCAATAGGCACAATCACAAACCTCCATTTTAAATAGGGGGGGGGGGTTGTTTGTGTGTTCAAAATGGCTGCCTGCCTAGGCTGACCACATGAAAAGGAGGTCAGGGCTGACCACATGAAAAGGAGGTCAGGGCTCATGTAACTTTAAGTGCTGTAGAGAAAAAGGAATTTCAGCCGGTGCCGTTTGTATGCATGCAGCACCTGGTGAAATTCCCTCTTCATCACCACAGTTAAAGTTGCAGGCAGTATACTACAGTGACCACATGAAAAGGAGGTCAGGGCTCATGTAACTTTAACAGTTGTACAGAAAAGGGAATTTCAGCCAGTGTCATTTGTATGGAATTAGTTCCTGGTGAAATTCCCTCTTCATCACCACAGTTAAAGTTGCAGGCAGTATACTACAGTGACCACATGAAAAGGAGGTCAGGGCTGACCACATGAAAAGGAGGTCAGGGCTCATGTAACTTTAAGTGCTGTAGAGAAAAAGGAATTTCAGCCGGTGCCGTTTGTATGCATGCAGCACCTGGTGAAATTCCCTCTTCATCACCACAGTTAAAGTTGCAGGCAGTATACTACAGTGACCACATGAAAAGGAGGTCAGGGCTCATGTAACTTTAAGTGCTGTAGAGAAAAAGGCTGAAATCCCTCCCATAGACCACAATTTCTGGTCCCATGCACCCCAGAAATTAGCCCTATACTTACTCGGTGGTGCTGGTGCAGGATGCTGCTGGAGATTTCTGGCCCTCAAATCTGCATGCTCACTGGTTTCTGACGCACTGGTGGTACCGCTGCTTCTGGAGGCTCCTGCCATGGCAGAAAAAGATGAGCTTTTAGGAGGTTTCATTGACATAGCCCTATACTTACTCGGTGCTGCTGCAGGATGCTGCTGGAGATTTCTGGCCCTCAAATCTGCGTGCTCACTGGTTTCTGACACACTGGTGGTACTGCTGCTTCTGTAGGCTGCCGTGGAAGAAAAAGAAGAGCTATTAGGAGGCTGCCTGCCCCTTATCCTTTTTCCCCCCCGCCCTGGAGAGACCAGAGAAACGCTGGGTAGCTAGAGGAGATCTCTCCTGCCCTCTCCTGCCCCACCCGCTCACCCGCATCTGCCTGCCCCATTTTAGAATACAATTTTTTATTCCATGGAACACAATATTAAGTTGTAAAGTTAAGAGTCTTCCAATAGGCACAATCACAAACCTCCATTTTAAATAGGGGGGGGTTGTTTGTGTGTTCAAAATGGCTGCCTGCCTAGGCTGACCACATGAAAAGGAGGTCAGGGCTCATGTAACTTTAACTGCTGTAGAGAAAAAGGCGGGAATCCCTCCCATAGACCACAATTTCTGGTCCCATGCACCACAATGTTGTGTCCAATGCCCCCCTTTCCCCCTCCCCCCCCCCCATAAACCCAGCCTAGATCATTGGGAACTCCCTTCCTTCCATGATGTCTGACCTCAGAAATTAGCTAGGCCTGTACTTACTCGGTGCTGCTGCTGCAGGATGCTGCTGGAGATTTCTGGCCCTCAAATCTGCTTGCTCAATGGATTCCGATGCACTGGTGGTACTGCTGCTTCTGTAGGCTCCTGCCGTGGCAGAAAAAGAAGAGCTTTTAGGAGGTTTCATCAATAGGCACAATCACAAACCTCCCTCCTTTTGAAATGGGGGTGGTTGTTCAAAATGGCTGCCTGCCCCTTATCCTTTTTCCCCCCCGCCCTGGAGAGACCAGAGAAACGCTGGGTAGCTAGAGGAGATCTCTCCTGCCCTCTCCTGCCCCACCCGCTCACCCGCATCTGCCTGCCCCATTTTAGAATACAATTTTTTATTCCATGGAACACAATATTAAGTTGTAAAGTTAAGAGTCTTCCCAACCCAACAAAAGAAACAGTCTATACCTTCAGGTTCTTCGTTTCCAATATCTTCTGGTGTCTCCAATTCTAAAAGGGGAAAACATCAGATGTGAGCTATAGGCATGAAATAGAAGGAAGAACGAGATTTTTTAAAAAATGGCAATTACAATCAATGTACCTCCGGGAGAGTAGGGCGTTCCAAGGTAGTCCTCCACATCTATTGTTTGAAGTTCACTGCTGAACAGTTCTTCTGAGCCTTCTGAGAGCGGGAAAGCCAGGGGGGAACTTACTGGGGGAGCAGCAGCAGGTGCTTGGACACGATGGATGTTCAGACTCCTGCCCACGCGATTTGGTTGAATAGTAGCATCCCCCCGAAAAATGCTATGAAGCTCCTCAAAAAAGGGGCAGGTGGCAGCATCATTCCCTGATCGTGAATTATGATTCACGACCCTGCGATATTCCTGCCTCATTGCCTTTGCCTTGGTCCTGCACTCCTTCGCTGTACGGATATGGCCCCTTCTTTGCATTTCCTGAGCAATGGATTCATAGGCATCGAGGTTCCTATGGCTGGCATTCAGTTGAGCTTGAACTTTCTGCTCCCCAAAAATGTCCAGAAGGTCGAGAATCTCTGCCTTTTTCCAAGAAACTCCCCTTCCTGGAGCAGCCATTTCGGTAGGTGGAAAAGGTGTAGAGGAAATAAATCAGGATGCAGTCTCTCTGGCGTCGCGAAGTTAAATGAGGTCAACGGTCGGATCGCGCGCACGCGCTTATATGCATAGGCGCGCGACCACACCTGCGCCTCCAGCCAAACCGTTGGGTGAGCACACCCGCGCGGCTGCGCATAACCTGAGGGCTTTTTTTCAAATCTCCCGCCGGAAATACCTTCCCTCTCCCCGCCCATCTCGTCAAAACCCGCCCTCTACCTGCTCACACCTCTCCGAAAATGCGCTTCACTGAAAAACTGTACACATGGTCATAACGCGCTTTACATCCCGCCGCAAAATAAAAGTCGCTATTTAACGCGCATTCGATAATGCGCATAATCCGGGAGATAACGCGCCTCTACGCCCGTTTTGCGCTCCGCTCGTGTGTAGGTAAAATTTATAATGAGCCTTCAAGGCTCATTAAACGCCCCGTGTGGAGGAGGCCTGTGCTACTGCTTCATAGAGGTATGGAAGTGTACTGGTAACTGTTGGGGTGCAATCCACATTCCATATACCACTTTTGCAGTGTTATTTCATGGATTTTATTCCCCATTGGTAATTATTTGACTCAAGGTGTAGATCTAGTCATTGGGAGTCAGTGATAATAAAAGTCTGACAGCCAAAGGTCAGACCTTTAGGACGGCTTAAATGGTCCAAGTTTCACAACACCAGGGGATTTCTAAGCCGCGTCCCGTACTTGAGGGAATGCTTCTAGCTAGCAGCTGAGACGAGGGAATTCTAGCGATGCAAAGAAAGAGCCACCTTCTCTGTGGATAAAGCCAGGCAAAACATGTAGGGTCTTGGGGGAACCTGACCCTTTGGATCCCAGATTCCTGCCTGGGTTTGTCATGAAAAGAGACTTGGTCACTCGAACGGATGACCTACGCCAGGAACTGTTATGGGGAAATTCAAACCTGAAAATTTTCTCAGCAGCTAGATACCATCAACCATTATATCATACGAACCTACGAAGAGCCCTGATACTGGATCAGACCCAGGGTCCATCTGGTCTTGCATTCTGTTCACCCAGTGGCCAGTCAGCTGACTGCCAGGGACCCACAAGCAGGACATGAGTGCAACAGCATCTCCTCACCCCTGTTCCCCAGCACCTGGTCTGTACAGCCTTCCTGCCTGCGATATTGGAGATTGCACTTATCCATCAGGACTAGTAGCCCTCCAGGAATTGCACCAATGCCCAATAATAATAATAATAATAATAATAATTTATTTCTTACCCACCTCTCTCTCTGGATCAAGGCAGGGAACAACATTAAAAGCAAATGATATAAAATACAGAAAACTGATTAAAACGTATAAAACTAGTGATTATTAAAATACTAATAAAACTCTTAAAATTTGACTGGGTAGGCCCGCTGGAAGAGATAAGTCTTTATGGTTTTCTTAAAATCAGAGAGACTGTTAAGTTGACGAATCTCTTCCGGCAGGCCATTCCACAGTCTGGGAGCGGCAGAAGAGAAGGTCCTCTGGGTAATGGCTGTCAGCCTAGTTTCGGCTGACTGTAGTAAATTCTTCCCAGAGGACCTGATTGTGAGGGCCGGATTCTATGGGAGAAGGGGATCCTGCAGGTAACCTGGACCCAAACCACAGAGGGCTTTAAAGGTAATGGCCGACACTTTGTGCTTCGCCCAGAAACTAATTGGCAGCCAGTGGAGTGATTTTAAAGCTGGTGTAATATGGTCACCCCTAGGTGTACCGGTGACCAACCTGGCTGCCATATTTTGAACTAGTTGAAGTTTCTGGACTAGGCATAGAGGGAGTCCTATGTACAGCACATTGCAGAAGTTCAGCCTCGAAGTTACCAGCACATGCACTACCGTCTTTAGGTCTTCCAACTCTAGGAAGGGGCGCAGATGGCGTATCAGCCGAAATTGATAGCAGGCATTCCTGGCCGTTGCATCTATCTGAGCTGTCATTTCGAGCGACGGATCCAGGAGCACCCCCAAGCTGGGAACACAGTATTTCAGGGGGGGTGTAACCCCATCCAGAACTGGTTGCCACACCTCCAAACCCAGGTTGGGGCCTTTGACAGGAAGCACCTCCGTCTTGTCTGGATTCAGCTTCGGTTTGTTTTTCCTCATCCAGCCCATTACCATCTCCCAGGCCATCCAAACTGATGGCCATCACCACACTGTGTGGCAGTGAATTCCATAGTTGACACATGGGCTGTGTGAAGAAGTCTTTCATTTGTTTCTGTCCTGAATCTCCCACCCATCAGCTTCATGGGATGTTCCCATTTGGGTCCATATCCTTGTAGACAGTCTTGGTCAGCTTGGTTGTGAATTCCTTTCCTTTAAGCAGATCTCCATTATGAAATGAGTGTGGCGCTGCTGCCTGGCTTTCACAATGAGTCTATTCTGTCTTGATTCTGTATGGATTCAGAGCCCCACTGGAATGGGAGGTACCAGCCTCCACTCCCCATCAATTTCAACAGAGTAGTTGTTTTTGGTTGCCTTTCGCTGCCATCAGGATATGCTGAATTCTACTCGTGTGGGTCCTACGGGGCGTCATCAGAATAAAACTTCCAAAGATAGAACTTGAACAAACGTCTTTATCAAGCATTAAATGATACAAACACAGAACAAATTTCCAATACAGATGAATGCAACAATTAGTCCACCTAAGTCCAAAGAAAAACATGGATTCCTTACTTGCAACTTTTCAGTGGGCCCCTCCCAAAGTGCCTTTCTTTTCTCCAGAGGCTGAATATTGCAGTAGCTACTTTTGTAAATTTTTTAACTTTAATTCACGGGATCAATCCCGAATTTGTAGCTCAAGGCTGTCACTCAAGGTAGTTGCCCTGGAATAAGAATAGAATTCTAACATATATTGAAAGAAGCAAGAATGATTCCCCATTTGAAATTCTCCCGTGCAAATGCATCAGTTCAGTTTCCCTCGTGCAAGGGGAGAAGAGCCTATAATCCAACCTCTATCCTCTAACATTCAGCTCCCAGGCAGAAGAAGCTGGCTCTTGGGGGGGGGGGGGGGTCTGTTCGTTCTTCTCCGAGTGAGGACTCCGCCCCATGGACTCAACCATCTCTTCCACAGGGGCGATGTGAGCAGAGGCTTCGCTTCCTCTCCCTGCCTTGCTTGAGCTGAAGCAGGAGACGGAGGTGACGTGCGGGAAACTCAGCAGCGGGACTGACCGAGCTCTGGGAGGAGGAGGAGGAGGAGGAGGAGGAGGAGGAGGAGAAGCCCTTAAGGAAGGGAAGGTGGGCTAAATCCTGGCAGGAGCAGCCCAGTGCAAGCCAGGGGACGCATGGAGAGGCAGCACCCTCGGCAGGAGGAGTGATCAGACCAGGAGCCACCAGGGGTGGGACCCAGAGGACTCCCAGGATCAGAACTGGTCCCTTCGACAAGAACGGCAGAGAAGAGTCACATCTGTAATCAAAGGGGACCCTCTCCGTAGTCCCCCACCGCCACAGGGGCTTCGGCTCAATCCACACCCCACCCTTCACAGCATCACAAATTGATTTTAAAATATACACAAAGACCCACCGTGCTGGGAACTGGTTTTTTTAAATGATGTAAGGCCTCCCTCTGCCAAAAATATTAAAATAAAGAATTTTAAAACTCTGAAAGCCTCTCCAACCCCAGAAACAGATTTCTATGAAATGCCCAAGCACCTGAAGCACCAGAAATGACTTTAAAAATCTACAAGGACACCAAATCCTCAAATATATTGATGTAAAATAAAACCTCCAGGCTTTGCAGCACAGCTCTGCCCTCTTCGCCTGTCTCTGCTTGTGATGCAATGAAGCTCTGAGTCTGAGCATCTCAAGAGTAGGAGGAATCCCCTGGCTCCCCCTCCCCCCACAATCTCCAGTTTCCCCCTGTGTTGTGGTACTCGCCTGCATTGTGAGGATGGCAGGGAGGGTGATAAAGGCCTCCATCTTTTGAACCATTTTAGGGCTGCTAAGAGAGGAGAGGCTTCAGATGCTCCGGATGTTTGTGAAAGGGTGAAGCAACAGAAGGAAGGAAAGTCTCTCTTCCTGATTCTTCCAAAGGCCTCCCTGTTCCCAGCCCAGGTCTCCTCTCCTGGCAGGAAAAAAAAGGGGAAGATCCATAGGGATGTGCACTGGATCGGATCCGCTAGCACCCGCCAATGGAAGGAGGACAGCCCCGCC
The DNA here is from genome assembly GCA_029215795.1 of Anniella stebbinsi. Lineage (NCBI taxonomy): Eukaryota > Metazoa > Chordata > Lepidosauria > Squamata > Anniellidae > Anniella > Anniella stebbinsi. Next base: position 184,302,712 of record JARDYH010000005.1, read on the forward strand.
AGGTAAGCCCTCCCCCACAGCGATCCTCACCTAGCCGGGCTGTCCGCTTCCATCCACTGGGCGCCCGCTGATCCTCCAATTTTTTCCGAACCGGATCAGGTCCTTACGGAACGGTTTGGGAAAGATCGGACGATCCAGAGGAGTGATCAGAAATCGGATAATTGTATCCAATTTCCCCTGGATTGGCACCGGATCGTGGATCGGACCCCATCCAGTGCACACCCCTAAAAATCAGTCAGAGTGTATCTATCGCCCTTGTGCTGGAGAGGATGTGAAACCAATGGAACTCAAATTCATATGTGGTAGGAATGTAGGAAGGTCAGGAAGTTTTGGGATATGGTTTTTCAAGAAATAAGAAAAACTGCTGGTTAGGAGATTTGTAAAAGACCAGAGCTAGCTTTACTGGATATGTTTGTTAAAGAAAACAGAGAGATAAAAGACAAATATGAATTGGTTTTTTGTTGACAGTCACAAGGAAAATAATCGCAAGAAATTGGAAGACAGCTTGGATGCTGACAGTATCTTTGTGGAAAAAGAAAATTTGGGACATAGCAATAAAGGAAAAGTTGAAAGAGAAGTTAAGAATCCATAGAGGAATAAAGAAAAGAGATACTTTCAGGGTGGATTGGCAAAAATATATAGACTCTATGAAAAAGGAATCAAATAGAATGACTTTGGTAGAAGCTTTCAGAAATTTGTGGGACTCATGAAAAGCAGATGATTAATAAATGAAATGGAAAATATAAGAAGGAAAAATCTGTTTTCAATAAGTAATGGGGAGGGTTTTTTCTTTTGATTACATTGTATTTTAATTGTTAAATACATAAATATATGAAAAAGAATAGAAAAAGGAACGTCAGAAGAGCCCTGATACTGGGCTGGAACCAGGATTCATTCAGTGCAGCTTTCTATTCACACAGTAGCCAAACAGCTTTCAACCAGGGACCCACAAGCAGGACATGGTCTAAAAGTACCCTCCCACCCATGTTCCCCAGCAACCAGTTTATACAGGCTTCCTGCCTCTGATACTGGAGGTTGCACTAAGCCATCAGGACTAGGAGCCCTTCATAGCCTTCTCCTCCAGGAATTCCTACAACCCCCTTTTAAGGCCAGGCAAACTGGTGGCCATCAACACATCGTGTGGAATTGAATTCCAAAGTTGAAACATGGGCTGTGTGAAGAAAGTCCTTCCTTTGATTTCTCTTGGATCTCCCACCCATCAGCTTCATGGGATGATCCCATTTCGGTTCTCTTATTACAAGAGGGGGCGTAAAATGTCTCCCTTTCCACGTTCTCCACGCCATATCCTTGTAGACAGTCCTGGTCAGCTTGGTTGTGAATTCCTTTTCTTTAACCAGAGTGTGGCAATGCTGCCTGGCTTTTACGATTAGTTTATTCTGTCTTAACTTTTTGCATATTCCTCTCTGCCACCTTTTAAGGACTGGAGGTGCGCATGAACCTTACAGTCACCCAGAAGTTTTTTAAATGCAGGGTTGGTTCATCCCTGGCTTGGTTCACGTGATGCTTGAACACGGAACCCTGGATTGCCTCCCCCTTCTAGCCACGCTCATCAAGCCTGGTTTGTTCTTGTTCCTCCAACTGCTCAGAGAAGCCAGGAAAGAGCAATCAAGCTAAAACACACCAGCTTGCTCAGGGTTACCCAGAGCTGTTTTCTTTGCTGCGTTATGAGTTTTGTTGTTGTTGTTGTTAGCATTTTGAAGTGTTGTAGTGGTTTTAAATGTACAGATTGTGTGTATGTTGTATGTTTTTGCTGTTTTAATTTTTGTATATTATTTTTAATTGTTTTTAATCCTATGTAAACCGCCCAGAGAGCTTTGGCAATGGGGCTGTATAAAATTTAATAAATAAATAAATAAATCATGCCACTATGCCCGAAAAGGTCACCTATAAACAATGTAACTAATTGAATAATAACTCAGTGAACAACTCTTGTTGTCAGTTCTCTTGATTCTCAGCAGCTACTCTGATAATTGAACTAACCATCTCTTGGGTTTCTTCTTTCAGCTAATGGGACGCGGCATGAAAGAATTCACAACGGCATGAAGCCCTATAAATGTTCAGAGTGCGGGAAGAGTTTCAGATGGAGCTCACAACTAGAAACCCATCACAGAATCCACACAGGCGAGAAGCCTTTTAAATGCCTAGAGTGCGGGAAGAGTTTCTGTCGGAACTCAGACCTTGACACCCATCACAGGATCCACACAGGTGAAAAGCCTTATAAATGCTTAGAGTGCGGGAAGAGTTTCAGTTACAGTTCAAACCTTAACAGGCATCACAGGATCCATACAGACGAGAAGCCTTTTAAATGTTTAGAGTGTGGGAAGAGTTTCCGTCGGAACTCAGACCTTGACACCCATCACAGGATCCACACAGGTGAAAAGCCTTATAAATGCTTAGAGTGCGGGAAGAGTTTCAGTTACAGTTCAAACCTTAACAGGCATCACAGGATCCATACAGACGAGAAGCCTTTTAAATGTTTAGAGTGTGGGAAGAGTTTCCGTCGGAACTCAGACCTTGACACCCATCACAGGATCCACACAGGTGAAAAGCCTTATAAATGCTTAGAGTGCGGGAAGAGTTTCAGGTACAGTTCAACCCTTAACACGCATCACAGGATCCATACAGACGAGAAGCCTTTTAAATGTTTAGAGTGTGGAAAAACCTTCAGTCAGAGCTCAAACCTTGACACCCATCACAGGATCCACACAGGCGAGAAGCCTTTTAAATGCTTAGAGTGCGGGAACAGTTTCACTGATCGTGCGGGTCTTAAAAGTCATCACAGGATCCATACTGGTGAGAAGCTCTACAAATGCTTAGAGTGCGGAAAGAGCTTCGGGCGGAACTCAGACCTTAAAACCCATCACAGGATCCACACAGGTGAGAAGCCTTTTAAATGCTTAGAGTGTGGGAAGAGTTTCAGTTGGCGCTCTGGCCTTGACACCCATCACAGGATCCACACAGGCGAGAAGCCTTTTAAATGCTTAGAGTGCGGGAAGAGTTTCACTGATCGTTCGGGCCTTAAACGTCATCACAGGACTCACACTGGTGAGAAGCCCTTTACATGCTTAGAGTGCGGGAAGAGTTTCAGTGATTGCTCACACCTTGACACCCATCACAGGATCCACACAGGCGAGAAACCTTTTAAATGCTTAGAGTGTGGGAAGAGTTTCCGTTGGACCTCAGACCTTGACACCCATCACAGGATCCACACAGGCGAGAAGTCTTTTAAATGCTTAGAGTGTGGGAAGAGTTTCAGTCGGAGATCACACCTTGACACCCATCACAGGATCCACACAGGCGAGAAGCCTTTTAAATGCTTAGAGTGCGGGAAGAGTTTCACTGATCATTCGGGCCTTAAAAGTCATCAAAGGACCCACACTGGTGAGAAACCCTTTACATGCTTAGAGTGTGGGGAGAGTTTCAGATGGAACTCAAACCTTGACACCCATCACAGGATCCACACAGGCGAGAAGCCTTTTAAATGCTTAGAATGTGGGAAGAGTTTCAGTCAGAGCTCACACCTTGACACCCATCACAGGATCCACACAAGCGAGAAGCCTTTTAAATGCTTAGAGTGCGGGAAGAGTTTCACTGATTGTATGGCCCTTAAACGTCATCACAGGACTCACACTGGTGAGAAGCCCTTTACATGCTTAGAGTGTGGAAAGAGTTTCAGTGAATGTTCAACCCTTAACACCCATCACAGGACCCACACAGGTGAGAAGCCTTTTAAATGCTTAGAGTGTGGGGAGAGTTTCAGTCAGAGCTCACAGCTTGATACCCATCACAAGATCCACAAAGGTGAAAAGACCTATAAATGCTTAGGGTTGCTGTAATTCCCTTGATTGCCTAATGAGGTTCTTTTAATGCTGCCTGCACGGTGTGAAACCTACCCAGGGTTGTGTCAGTCCCATTTGCTTCTTAAGGAGCTGGGCTAAATCGATGTTACTGCTTTATAGAGGTATGGAAGTGTACTGGTAACTGCTGGGGTGCAATCCACATTCCATATACCGCTTTTGCAGTGTTATTTCCTGGGTTTTATTCCCTATTGGTAATGATTTAACTCAAGGTGTAGATCTAGCCATTATAAAACTAGTAATTTTTAAAATACCAATAAAACTCTTAAAATTTGACTGGATAGGCCTGCTGGAAGAGATAAGGCTTGATGGCTTTCTGAAAGTCAGAGAGACTGTTAAGTTGACGAATCTCTTCTGGCAGGCCATTCCACAGTCCGGGAGCGGCAGTAGAGAAGGTCCTCTGGGTAATGGCTGTCAGCCTAGTTTCGTCTGACTGTAGTAAATTCTTCCCAGAGGACCTGAGTGTGAGAGCCGGATTGTATGGGAGAAGGCGATCCTGCAGGTAACCTGGACCCAAACCACATAGGGCTTTAAAGGTAATGGCCAACACTGCCCCTCTGACCCCTCGAAAGAGGCAGCATGGCCAGGAATCCTATATTGTTCCAGGAACCCATGCTACTTCCACGGAGTAGACCTCCCCATCCCACTTCCACCGGACAGGCGCTCTAACCTTCAAACCTCCCCACCTTTTCTCAAGCACAAATCCTGTTGGGCTCCAAGTCACATACATGGCTCTTACCCATTAGAAAGTTTGCTTCTAATATGAATACTGAAAACTGTTCCTTTCTAATCAAAGTGAAAAAGGATAAATGATCAAACTTTTAGGAACAATAAAAACACTTTCACAACCTGGTGCTTTCAAGAGGTGCCGTGCTATATGTTCCATCATCCCCAATGGCTGTTCTGGCTGGGTATGATAGGAATTGTAGTCTTCAGGCTACAACAGCACATAGAAAGCAGTCTTCCACATGGTTAGACCCTGGAACCTTTATTAGGCTATATTATGGGATACAATGAAAGCTGTAACAAGAGGGATTTGTATTAGAGAGAATTGTAATTTGAGAAGGCAACACAGAAAGAGATCTTAACTGGCTTTCAAGCTGTAGTAGAGAAACTGTCAGCATTGGAGAAGCAGACGGAGGTGAACAGTGAAGTTAGCAGGCAGCAAGGAGTCAAATTACAAGAGTTTGATCTGAGACTAATTGCCTTGGAGGACAGAGACAGAAGAGTGAACATCCGAATTAGAGCCTTTCAGGAGCAACTGGGGGAGAATCACAAGGTTTTGAGAGATATGATATGGCTTGAATGAGGGAAATGGACCCCCAGGAAAAGTGGGAACTGGAGGACATTGAAAGGATCCATATGGTGGGATATAAAAGAAGAGGAATGCTCTCAAGGGATATAATTGTGAAATTTGCGAATTATTACAAGAAAGAAAAGTTGATGCAAGCAATTAGACGGATCGGCCAGCCGATGCTTCAAGCAACACCAATTCAGGTTTTCAATGATTTTTGATCTCAAACCATCCAGTGGCGGAAAAGCGTGAGACTGTGTACGGTGGCCCTACGGCAGAAGGCAATTGCGTATAGCTGGGGATACCCAGTTTTTCTGAGATTTATGTGGCTGGGGAAACAACACAGAATAACATCATGTGAGCAAGGGATGGAATTGTTGGAGAAGTCGGGTTTGATTGATGAAACTGCAGATGGAGGAACCGATGTGGAGAAAGGTGCAGCAGGAGGAAGTAGTCAGTGAATGAATTTTGGTTTAAAAAAAGGGATGAAAGAAGAGATTTTAAGGGAGGGGAGAGTCTGTCGTTACTCCTGAATCATGGGGTCGCTTCCCCCCCCCTGAAGAGTTCTAAAATAATTTGGGGCCATCGCCCAAGAGGGTCTGGTGAGGAGGGGGGTGAAGTTTGGGGTAAGTGTGGGGGGGAGGGAGAGGGTGGAGGGATGTGTAACACAAGGGGAGACCAATGTAGAGTATTATGTCTGGGAAGATGGAAAATAAATTAAGAGTTGCAACTTTCAATGTTAAAGGGCTGGGAACTGTTATAAAAAGGAAGAGGATAGAAGCGTTGTTAAAAAAGGGTAAAGCAGATGTTATATTTTTGCAAGAAACTTGTCAATCGAAGGATGGTGTAAATGAGCTTAGGATGAGGGATATGGGCATTTACGAAAAGGCATGTGGTACTTCTAAAGCGAGAGGTGTAGCGATAATAATTTCAAAAAAATGTGGTATTAATATACTAAAAGTGAAAAAGGATGAATCTGGAAAATTTTTGATAATTTTTTGTACACTGGGGGAGGAGGAATATATATTGATTAATGTATATGCACCAAATGGGAAACAGATGGAATTATTTGGTGAAGTTTTTAATGCTGTGGGAGATATGGGGAAAATGAATATTGTAATGGCAGGTGATTTTAATATGGTAATAGATAAAGGAAAGGACAAAGATAATATCTTGAGAGATTATAAAGGGGGTGGTAAAACGGGTTTAAGCAAACTGATGGCAAACCGCTCCCAGACTGTGGAATGACCTGCCGGAGGAGACTCGTCAACTTAACAGTCTTTTAGAATTTAAGAAAGCTATAAAGACTGTTCTCTTCCGGCAGGCATATTCAGTGTAATTTTTAGAATGTTTTTAGGATGTTTTAGGATGTTTTAATGCAGTTTTAATAATATTTGTCATGTTTTAGTTAGTTTTATGTATTTTATCATGTTGTTGTTCCCTGCCTCGATCTAGACGGAGAGGCGGGTAAGAAATAAATCGTTATTATTATTATTATAAAAAGAATTATTGGATGTTTGGAAAGTATTAAAAGGTGATGAAAGGAAATATACTTTTTATTCACCGAAGTATAAGAGCTATTCTAGGATAGATTTTATTTTTGTGTCAAAGAATTTGATATCTAAGATTATAGAATGTGATATAGGAGTTATTAAAGTCACGGACCACGCATTAATGACTATGGATATTAAAATGAAGAAGGATTATAGAGAAGCAAAGAGATGGAGAATGGATACAAGGATTTTAAATTATAAAAGTATAGTTGAAAAAATGAAAAAAGAAATTCAGACAATATGGGATATTAATGAAATAGAGCAAAACTCTCATGAGATAGTATGGGACACGATGAAGGCGGTTGTAAGAAGGTTGTGTATTAGGGAAACATGTACTTTAAGAAGACAACAGGAAGTACAAAATAAAAAGTTAGAAAAGGAGATAAGAAATTTAGAAGAACAATTAAGAGTAATAAAGGATAGACGCCTATATGCTCAGCTTCAAGCTAAAAAGAAGGAATTAGAGAAAGAGGATTTACAATGGGTACAAAAGGAATTGTTATATTTGAAAAGGGATTTTTTTGAATATAGTAATAAAAATTCTAGGATGTTGGCTAGGTCCACTCAGTCGAAAAAGGCACAGAATACGATAGGGGCAATTAAAGACAAAACAGGGAAAAGCTGTAATTTAATGAAGGAGAAATTAAATATTTTTCAGGAATTTTATAAGGAATTATATGCATCAGATATAGGTCCACAGGCAAGAGTAGTGGAATATGTAGAGAGAAATCAGAAAATAAGATTACAGGGTGAGGATAGAGATTATATGGAAGGTAGAGGGAATCTCATCCCTGTTTGGGAAGGTGGTTGTCAGTATGGTCCTGCCAGGTAAGGAAGGGACTCTGACTGGTTTTCTGCTCCTGATCAGTAATCCAAAGAAGAAGAAGAAGGGCCTTCTACAAAATTCGCAGGATGAAACCCTCTCCCCTGCCCCCCACGCCCCTTAAATGATCTGAAATAGGAACAGCCAGCCAGTGCTGGGGAGTCATAGCGGGAGGAGAAAGTCCAAGCTGCAGAGTCTCTTTTCTCTTTTTCACCCTCTTCGGTTTTGCATCTTCCAAGAAAAGACGTGACGGAAGGAGCTCCAGTAGTTCTCCAAAGAGTTGTTTTCCATGACGGGACCCAGAGATGGAAGGACTAGCCGATGAGGGCTGGGAGGGAAGAGGGAGGAGAGAAGACGAGGAAAATGTAAGTAAAAGACAAAAATGAATAGGAAAGTACATATTTGGATGGTGCTCAAGACGAGGAGACAATCAGGAATACTGACTCATCCAGGATCTTTCCCATCCATCCCCCCTTCTCACTGGAGCATGTCACACCTTCCGGAATGGCCTGCTATGCAGGGTAGGGGGCTGCAGCCGAGTGATCTGTGTTTTAAAACAATAAAAAATGTAAATTGGGAAAAGCCTCGCCCAGAGCCGCATTGCCTGTGATACCGGAGGTGGCACATGGCCGCCAGGCCAAGTAGCCGTTCATGGCTGTTTCCTTCCATGGATTTGTCAGATCCCCTTCTAAAGCCCTCCAACTTCAGGGCCAAAACTCCACCCTGTGGTGGCAGATTCCATAGTTCCACAATGCGCTCTCTGCACCACTAGAACTATGATTGAATTTATGCTCCATCCTTCTAATTTAGGACCTAACAAGCAAACAAACCCATAGTTTTAAATGCAGCAACTCACAAGATCCATGACTGGGAGCTGGGGGTAGGTGGGCTGCACATTTCCCCCCCTGCTCTGGCTCCAGCCTCTCCTGCCAGCCCCAACCAGGACCCAAGAGCTGAGGCTCTTTCCAGGGCTCACAGGGAGCCTCACTGGTGGTAACTGCAGGTGATGCTAGTCCTCATGAAACACAAAACTGGATTCAAGACTGATGGGGCAGGGAGCATCATCCTGAGTGACGGGAGGAGCTGGGGAGAGGAGCAGCAGCATCCTGCAGTCCACTCACAATCTTGTATGCTTGGCAAAGGGAGTGGCAGCGTGTCTACAACTTCTCCTTTGAATACATCCCATTCACCCGGCTTCTTTTCATCTGTCCGGAATCTCCCACCATTTAGCTTCATAGGATGCCCCCCTCCCACCCCAATTGGGTCCTGGTATTATGGGAGATGGAGAAGAGGCAGAAGCTTTTACACCTCAATCATCCCCTCCCCCTTACCTATCTCTGCTCAGAAGCCCCAACCATGAAACTCCTTTCCTCACAGGGGACTTGCTCCAGCCCCCTTTTCTGCACTTTGAACAGCTCTACAAAAGCCTTTCTGCGGTGCACAGGCTGTGCCCCTTCCTGAGCCTCCTGTGTCGATTTTGAGATTGACATTGATAAGGACAGGAACTTCCCAACATTCTAAGAGAATAACTTTGTAAAGTGCATTTCACACACTGATGAATCATCATTATCATCGCAAGAACAGGAGCTCCTGGGAGATCATCTGCAATGTGTCAGGGGGAAGGTGGGACAGATCCAGATTTTGGCTCTCCTTAAAAGAATCCATCAGATTGGGGGAGCTCCTGAGAAGTGGGGGGGTCTCTCTGTAGGGATGTAGGGATGACTCAGGAATGTCGAATCCCCACCATCTTTGCAGGATTGTATCTACGGAAGGGAGGGGGGGAGGCTCCTACCCCACTGGACGGTGATGGGCGTCTCCGGGCTGACGTGCTCCACTCGGCAGGTGTAGACATCTCCGTGCTCAGGCGTCGTCTCCAGCATCACCTGGGTCTGGTACGTCCAGTCCCCGTTCCTCAGCTCCTCTCCATAGAAGACCCCTTCCTTCTCCTCCTGCCCATTGTTCAGCCACGTGATCTCAATCTCCAGGGGGTAGAAACTCGCTGCAGTGCAGAGCAGGAGTGTGGGGGGGGGGGGGGAAAGGGGTCTTCCTTGGTGGGGAGACAGAGACTGTGGGCTGAACTGGAGAGAAAGAAGACAGGAAATGTGAGAGAGATGAAAAGAGAGGCTGAGAGAGACCCAGAAAATGGAAGAAGGTTTCCTGGGCACATTGACGCCTGCCTTGCCTTTCCCTCTGCAGCCAGCCAGATGCCCTCCTGGGGGGTCTACAAATAGGGCAGGGGGCTCACAGTCCTTTTGTCTAGCTTCCCCCCAGCACCTGACCTTCTTCGGAGGGATGCTGCACCTGCACAGGGAGGCTGCAGGTATCTATCAGGCCTCATCATTTTTGGCAAGTGGGGCTCACACGGATTTTCAGGCAGTGGCAGATTTTGCTGTATTGGAAACGCTTATTTGGCTATGGAGAAATTCTTGACCCAACCTGCTAAAAAGTGAAACCGTTGGGGCAGGAGGTCCTTCGCCAGGGACCCTGGTAGATGCTGATCTGGGGGGGAGGGGAGGGGGGACCTCAGTGGACTCCTGGTTGACCCTGATCTCTGTGTGTCTCCCTGCCCTGCAGCACGTGGGGAACTGGGGCTCAGCGTGGGGCTCCTGAGCTGCTCTGCTTGTGTCAATGTGTTGAGGGGGGGGATGGGAAGTCACAAGTGCCCCCTCTACACACACACAAATGATCCTGTATGGAACATAAATTCAGGCCAACGATGGTTGCAGTCAAGACTTCCATCTGTATCTGCTGCCTAGAAAAGTCGGGTGAGGTTATTTCACAATAAAAAGTGGTGTTAATTTTAAAAATAACCTACAAGTTATTTTCATTATGTCTATAAATAAATAAATAAATAAATATGCATATTTATATTAAATATTACAAGTAAATATTAAACATTTTTGTTCTGTTTTTTGATGATCAAATCAATTGTTGAAATATTAAAAGAGGATCCTGAGTGCAGAAGGCTGGGCAATGGTGGAGAGGAGGGGGGCTTCCTCCCGTGTCACTCCCAGACTGTGCAATGACCCCCCTCCCCCCCAAGAGCTCCGATTTCTCTCCCCCCTCCTGCCTCCTGGCTTTGAGAAAGAGGAGGGGGGAAAAGGCATGTTCTTCTTCTTCTGGTTTCCAAGGGCTCTGCAGGGGCTTGAGGGGGTTAAGAATCAACGTATACCAATAATAATGAATGTCAATAATCAGTGTATTTAATAATCAATGTTAATAATCAGTGTATTTAATGATCAATGTTAATAATCAGTGTATTTAATAATCAATGTTAATAATCAATGAATATTGTTAATAATCAGTGTATTTAATAATCAATGTTAATAATCAGTGGATTTAATAATCAATGTTAATAATCAGTGTATTTAATAATCAATGTTAATAATCAATGAATATTGTTAATAATCAGTGTATTTAATAATCAATGTTAATAATCAGTGGATTTAATAATCAACGTTAATAGTCAATGAATAACGTTAATCATTGATGCCTAAGGAGGATTTGCTCTGCATGGCAAGGAGGTCCGAAGAACATCCAGCCCCCACCCCACCCATGGGTGCAGCCCCTCGGTGAGCCTTAAAATGGGCTGTGGGAACGGCGAGGAGAAGAGGGGGGGTCTTTTGCGTTGTGAAGAGGACAGCTGGGGGGGGTCTCAGAGGGGGGTCTTTTCTGCACACGCAAACACCCCCCTGGCCCTCCCTTCTCCTCCCCCCACTTGCCCGCCTTCCCCCGGGCGGGACCCCCCTGGACTCTCACCCCGTCGAGCGTGGGCGAAGGTGCCGTCGATTTCGTAGTTGCGGCGGCAGAAGAAGTCCACCTGAGCCCGCCTGTACTCCAGAGCCTCCTTCTGGCTGTTCCAGAGCTCGGCATCGGGCTTCCCCAGTGGAGACTCCGCGGTCGCTGTCGAAGCGCACGAACTCCTGCCAGCCATAGATGTACCTGAAGAGGAGGCGCACCTGCAGCTGCTGCCTCCCCGTCCCGTCCCGTTGCTGAAGCGGCACTCGCCCTTCGACAGGAACAGGAATGGGGGGCGGCAGGAGGGGGGATGGGGGGAGGAAGACGGGGGGTCCATCAGGAAAAGTGGGGGAGGGGGACAGAGAGAGGCTCAGGCTGCGCCGCATGATGGGCAGAACCAGCCCCGGATTCCGCTGCCAGGTCTGCCAAGCCTCTAGTCCTCATGGAGGCAGAAAGGAAAGCGCTCGATAGGCAGCCAGGCAGACACTCTCCTGCCCAATCCTCTTGGGAGGAAGGAGGCTGGCCCCGCCTTCCACAGCTAGGGCTGTCAGTGGTAGAGATATTAAAAGGGTAGACCGACACCTACACAACTGATCGGACCAGGGACTTCCTGGTTCATTATGGCCCCGCTCCCGTTTCTTTTTTTCTTTTTTTCGCTCCAAATAGGAAAAAAAAAAACTTAAGCAATGAAGGAATGTTGCTCTTTCTGCACCCCCAGCCAGGAGCAGATCTCAGCCCCTCCCAAGATAGAGACCAGGGGCTGAGAGAACCCTGGTAGTCGCTCCTGGGTTTCCTCTGAGTCAGCCTGCGACCAAGCCGAAGTTCACACAGTTATAAGAACATAAGAAGTGATGGACCAGACGGAGGCTCCATCCAGTCCAGCGCTCTCTTCACACAGTGGCCAACCAGCTGTCGGACTGCTTTAGCCACCAGACGAGGAATTTGTTGACGCTCCCTAACGCTGAGCACTTGTTTCCTGGGGAGGCCGGGGAGCAGCACTGGCATTTTAAAGCAAGCTCTTCCTCCTCCTTTGCGTGCTGCTGCTGTTCCTCAGGTACCTCCAGGGAGCCCAGGAGCAGGGCAAGAAGGGTGAGGGGGCTGCAGGGGGTCACGCGGCAGTGGAGGAGATCGGCGGTGGCAGCTGAGGACCCGGTAGGTCCGGGCTGGGGTTTTTTGGGGGGCGGGTGGCTTGGGGGGGGTTGTTTCTGGTGGGGGGTGGCAGGGGTGTCTGTTGGCCGCATGGCAGGCGGCATTTTTAATTTTTTTATTTTATGTTCCGGGGGGCGGGCTGCTTTGGTGGGGTGGCCATTTTGGACCTGGATTTTGCTTTCCAAAATCTGGTCACCCTAGTTTACATGGTGAAAATGCACTTTAATGGCCGTGGCAAAATAAAGCTCGCTATTTAACACGCATTCAATAATTGTATCTAGGAAGGAAGGGAAAGAGGCTCCTACCCCACTGCACAGTGATGGGTGTCTCCAGGCTGACGTGCTCCACTCGGCAGGTGTAGACATCTCCGTGCTCAGGCGTCGTCTCCAGCATCACCTGGGTCTGGTACGTCCAGTCCCCGTTCCTCAGCTCCTCTCCATAGAAGACCCCTTCCTTCTGCTCCTGCCCGTTCTTCAGCCACTTGATCTCAATCTCCAGGGGGTAGAAACTCGCTGCAGTGCAGAGCAGGAGGGTGGAAGAGAAATTTTGGCTGCACAAAGAAGGAAGAGGAAGCTCTGTGTGTGTGTGTGTGTGTGTGTGTGTGTGTGAGAGAGAGAGAGAGAGAGAGAGAGTCGGAAGGGGGGGAGACTCTGGAAGGGGAAGGGAGTGCGTGTCATCGGTTAGAGTAGACAAGAACTGGATGTCACCTCTCTCCACGTTCCCTGGGATCTGTGTCCCTCCAAACCTGGCCCCAGGATCCGGATCTTGTTGACCTTCTCCTGCACGTCAGCGTGGTTGCCCAAGGCCTTCGCTTTTGCTCTCCAAAGCGCTTGCAGAGAGAGGAGACCAAGGAGAACGAGCTCCCCTCCTCCGCTGCTGCCTCCGCCTCCCCACCCCGTGAAGAACGGAGAGGAAGGGGGGGAGAAGAAGAAGAAGCTGCCAGGGCTTTAGGACCCCGGGGACGCCCTTCCCGCCGCTTGCAGCCGGTGCTCCTCGGAGAAAAGAAAGTGAAAGCGAGGAAGAGCCGCCTCCACTTTCTCCCGGCTGGGCTGGCAGCCGATGCGTCTTGGCCAGTTCTGCGCCCGCAGCAGCGCAGTCACGATAAGCCCAGTGCCGAGGCGGCGCTTGGGGGCATGGATGCACGCGGGCCCGATCCGCCGCTCCTTGCACTGGGTGGGTGCCTCGCTCTGCGTAATGGAGAAGGGCCGGTCATGGAGTCCGGCTGGGGGGGGGGGGGGGGCTGGGCTGGGGGTGCTAGAAGGACGAGGAGGAAGCGGAGGGGAAAGTGAATGACTAGACCTGGTTGCGTGGGTGCCTTTGGCTGGGGGGTGGCGGTTTAGCGGAGTCGGCCTGAGGCATTAAAGGGAGCCCTGAAGAGGCTAGTCGTAAGCAACCGTCTCCCTTCCAGTCGTTAAGAGGTGCTAGCAGGCATTCTTTTGAAAAGTAAATTGTAAAATTCCCTTCCGTACAAAATGTCCCTTTAACAAACCAACATGTATAATAGTTCATCTCGTCGTTGGGGTTAGTGCCTGCCTCATGCCTCAGCCTCTTATACTAGGAAGTTTGATGAGAGAGAAAAGGTTGGCTCATGGAACTTGCAGTTATAGCAGCAAAGAGTTCCTTATGCCCTGAAATATAAGCACTTAGTATGAAAAAGAAACCTCATAGGCAGAGCCGTGCAGTGCTGGTATTATGCCCCAGGCCAGATGGGACGTGTGTGCCCCCCAACCCCGGTTTCAAACTGCTCATTAAGTATTTTTTAATCAGTGGCACTGATTCAGTGCTAAATACATATATGTACTAGAACGATTTATTTAAAAAGGTAATGGGAAGCACTTTCATTCACGATGCAAGACATCGCTTCTTCACAGAGAGGCAGTAAGGACAACCATCGCACCTTAGGCACATAGATCCCCGCCCTGCATGCGGCATATGGCGCTCTGGAGCTTGTAGTCTGACCGTGGCATTCACGACGGATGGCTTCTGCTCTGTTTCCACAAGCAACTTACACTAGGGAAGCAGTAGCGTAAGCTAGGGAGGGACCTCCTCGTTGGAGGGCCCCCTCAAAATCGTGGACCCTGGGCCAACTGACCCCCCCCCCCCGCTCTGCACCAGACAGGTGCTCAAACACTCAGACCTCCTCACCTTTGGCCCTCCGGGTGTGCTGGACCACAAATCCCATAAGCCCCAGCCATCAGGGATAGAGATTATGAATTGATAACTCATTGTGTAGCTGAGCAGAGAAACCCCACCTTTAAAAATGATTGGCTGAGACGTTGTGAAGCAAGTCTAAAGAAATTTGGGTTCGACCCCATAGCTGTAGTTGCTAGCAACATACAGCATAGCCACAAAACTATTAAAGAATAGTTGCAGGAACATTAAGTTACGTTGGGCATCGAAGCAATTAAAGTATCCAGATTCTATTCTAATTTCCCTTCACTAAAAACATTCTATGGGGAAGAGAAATACCTGATAAGTTAAAACGATGGGTGTTTCTCCTTCACAAAAAATTACTGTCCAAACAACAAGGAATAGTAATTTAAGAACAAATATTCAATAATATATACTTAAATTGTAACACATTCAAAATAGTAAAAAGGTGATATAAATATAATTTAATACAATGATATAATACAAAAGAGGAATAGATTGCTGGTCAAACGCGTTTCAACACTTGTTGTAGAGCCTTCTTCAGCGACCATTACAGAAACTGCATAGCCAAAGACTGCATAGCCAAATCTTATGGCCTGGGCTTTCTAATACGAGTAGCCTAAATTGTATTGCCAGTATTTCTCCTACTTTTCGAATGTTCAACGCTTTATTCTCTCTCAAGTTGCCAATGTTTCCATTTAACGCCAGCTGCAGTTTCTGTAATGGTCGCTGAAGAAGGCTCTACAACAAGTGTTGAAATGCATTTGACCAGCAATCTATTCTTCTTTTGTATTATATCATTGTATTAAATTATATTTATATTTATATCACTTCTTTTTACTATTTTGAATGTGTTACAATTCAACCTGGTAGATGCTGATCTGGGGGGGGGGGGAAGGGGAGGGGGGACCTCAGTGGACTCCTGGTTGACCCTGATCTCTGTGTGTCTCCCTGCCCTGCAGCACGTGGGGAAGTGGGGCTCAGCGTGGGGCTCTTGAGCTGCTCTGCTTGTGTCAATGTGTTGCGGGGGGGGGGGGGGGGTTGGAAGTCACAAGTGCCCCCCCAACACACAAATTCAGGGCAATGATGGTGCAGTCAAGACTTCCATCCGTCTCTGCTGCCCAGAAAAGTGGGGTGAGGTTATTTCACAATAAAAAGTGGTGTTATTTTAAAAATAACCTGCAAGTTATTTTCATTATGACTAAAAATAAATGAATAAATAAATATGCGTATTTATATTAAATATTACAAGTAAATACTAAACATTTTCATTCTCTGTTTTGATGATTAAATCAATCGTTGAAATATTAAAAGAGGATCCTGAATGCAGAAGGCTGGGCAGGCAAGGGGGGGGGGGCGCTTCTCCCATGTCACTCCCAAACTGTGCAATGCCTCCCTCACCCCCCAAGAGCTCCGATTTCTCTCCCCCTTCCTGGCTTTGAGACGGGGGGGGGGGATGAAGGCACGTTCTTCTTCTTCTTGTTTTCAATGGCTCTGTAGGGGCTTGAGGGGGTTAATAATCAACGAATAACGTTAATAATGAGTGTTAATAATCAGTGAATTTTATAAGCAATGTTAATAATCAATGCCTAAGGAGGATTTGCTCTGCATGGGAAGAAGCATCCAGTCCCCTCCACTTGCCCGGAGCAGCCCCTCAGGGACCCTTAAAATGGGCTGTGGGAATGGGGGGGGGGTGTCTTTTGTATTGTGAACAGGACAGAGGGGGGTCTCAGAACGGTCTCTGCAGCCCCCCCCCACACCTGGCGCTTAGAACTGATGCCTCCTCCCTCCCTGCCCCTCCCCACTCACCGGCCTTCCCTCGGGCGCCCCCCCCCCCCCGGATTCTCACCTCGCCGCCGGTGGGAAAAAGGCCCGTAGATGTTGCCGTAGTCGTGGCGGCAGAAGCGATCCACCGCGGCCCGCTTGTACTCCAGAAGGTCCTTGTCTTGGTTCCACCGCTGCATGTCCTGCACTGCCCACTCGGCGTCAGCCACGTACCTGCCCAGGTCGCTGTCGAAGTGCGAGTAGCTCTGCCGCCCGTAGATGTACCTGAAGAGGTAGCGCACCTGCAGCTGCTGCTGCCCCGTCCCGTGGGTGAAGTGGCACTCGGACTTCGCCTGGTGCAGGAACTGGGGGGCTGCGGGAGAGGGAGGAGGGGGAGTAAGATGGGGGCTCTGTCAGGAAAAGTGGGGGAGGGGGACAGACAGAGGCTCAGGCAGCCATGGATTCCACCGCCCCGTCTGTCAAGCCTCTAGTCCTCATGGAGGCAGAGAGAAGAGGGCTTGATCCGCAGCCAGGCAGGCATTGTCCTTCCCGATCCTCTTGTACCTCTAGAGGTAGCGCACCTGCAGCTGCTACCCCATCCCGTTGCTGAAGCGGCACTCGGACTTCTGCGGGTGCAGGAAATGGGGGGCTGCGGGGGTGAGATGGGTGGAGGGATCAGTCAGAAAAGGTGGTCCCGCTTATCCAGGGCTGAGAAATGGGGGGCTGCGGGAGAGGGAAGGGGAGGGAGAGGAAGATGGGGGCTCCGTCAGAGAAGGTAGTCAGAGCGAGGCTCAGTCGGAGCTGCATGAAGGGCAGAACCAGCCCTGGATTCTGCCCAAGGCTCACAAGCCACTCTGGCCCCGCCCACCCCGGACTCGACTCCCAGCCAAGCCTCTAGTCCTCATGGAGGCAGAAAGGAATGGGCTCGATCCACAGGAACGCAGACAGCCACGCTCCTGCCCAATCGTCTTGGGAGGAAGGAGTGTGGCAGGAATTTGAGTCCCCCAGGGAGGACTATGACTCCCTCTTATGAGAAAGGGGTCATTTATTGTCACACATCCCTTATGAGAAAGAACTTTACTATAATTCTTTATAATGCTTTGATACAGTAACTGGCCTAAATGTAGACTAGGGATGAATAACTCTAAGATGGGAAGGGACCTCCCATAGATCAGTGACATCCCACCCAAATAACTTCAAAGGAGTTATATTCATGCTAGGGTGACCAGATGGCCCGGGGTTTCCCGGTCCTAACCGGGAAACCTGGGCCGAACCGGCCCAACCGGGGGGCAGGGGGGGCAAACTGGGGTGGCGGGGGTCATGCGGCGGTGGCAGCAAGCTAGGAGCGGCACCGGTAGACCAGGCGGCGGTGGCGGCGGCGGAGCCCGGGAAGCGGCCGCCCCCCCCCCCCGCGCCGCCCGCCCCATGCTCCTTACCTGGGCGTCCGCTTCCCTCCGATGCTCGATTCTACTGAGAAACAGGCTGCGCGGCCTGTCTCTCAGTCTCAGTATCGCGCCGGGTGATGACGTCATCACCCGGCGCAATACTGAGACTGAGAGACAGGCCGCGCAGCCTGTTTCTCAGTAGAATCGAGCATCGGAGGGAAGCGGACGCCCAGGTAAGGAGCGTGCCGCAGGGCGGGTGGGGGGCGGCCGCTTCCCGGGCTCCTTCGCCGCCACCGCCGCCTGGTCTACCGGCGCCCCTGGGCTCATAAGGCCAGCGGCCGCGCATAAGAGGCAGGGGAGGGCCGATTGGATCCGGCCCTCCCCCGCCTCTTCCGTGCGGCCTCTGGCCTCACGAGCCCGGCAGCGGCGGAGGAAGACCCAGCCAGCGGCGGTGGCGGAGGAGGAGCTGGGGAAGCGGACGCCCAGGTAAGGAGCGCGCTGCGGGGCAGGTGGGGGGGCGGCCGCTTCCCGGGCTCCTTCGCCGCCACCGCCACCTGGATCCGGCCCTCCCCCGCCTCTTCCGCGCAGCCTCTGGCCTCACGAGCCCGGCAGCGGCGAAGACCCAGTGGCGGCGGTGGCGGGGGACCTGGGGGGGGGGGGGGTAGCGGAGAACCCGTAGGTCCAGGCTGATGTTTTTTGGGGGTGGGTGGGGTGGCTTGGGGAGTTGTTTTGGGTGGCGGGGGGGACCACTGTTTGTAGGCCCAAATTATAATGGATTGGATCTAGATTTAGGCATACCCAGCTGTTTCCTCAAAGTTTTTCTTCTCCCTACCACACCCCTGTCTAGTTTTCTTTCTTTCTTTGGGATTTGAGATTTTTTTTCACACCAATCTATGACCTACTTTGTCTGTTTGGGAAAATGCAAGTCTTTCCCTTTCCATTAATATTGTACATATTACGAACATCTGTTGGATGTTGCCTATGACATGAATGGTTTCATCTAAAGCAAATGTTTCTTCCTTTCTCCTCCCATCCCCCACTGGCCTATGCCATTTGGTAGCTTTTAAGACTATTAACACAATCTGAAGCAGGTTTACTTAGAAGCAAGTCACACCCATTTCTGTGGAACATCCTCCTTTGTATGATGCTTTAGATTTCAGTTTAGGATTGCAGCCTGTCTATGAATGGATTACTGTATTAATTCGTACATACATAAAAGGTATACAAGTCCAGTGTGAACTACTTTATTAGCCTGGCCTGGTGCGCAGAGCTGGGGCTGGATGTTATGTTATTTTTCTTGTTGTTTCTTCTGTTATTGTGGAGTGCTGCTGCTACTCTTTATAAACTTTTCTTTAAGCAATTTGCTTTCCTTGTATGTATGTGTTTGGGGTTTTATTAAATTAATAGAAGGCCAAATGAACTGTCTTTAGCTGCAATTTAAATTCAGTGGGGGGGGGGGGTAGATTGGATTTCATATCTGGCAGCATTGATGAAATTAGTTTTCACTTATTTTCCATAAATTTCTTGAGTACTGATTTTTATTAATTAATTGGGGGGGTTAAAACTATTATTGGATTTGCCATGGGTGAATATGTTGGGGTATGTGGGTGTTTATTTTATTTTTAGACTTGGTTAAGTCTGTGTAGTTGGTTGGTTTTTGCCTTGGTGCATGTGTGGATTTTTATTATTTTTCCTTTGGTGAGTATGTGGATGAGTGTTGTATTTTTAATGTTATTTTATTGCCTTGGGTATTTGCATGATTGTGTGTAGATTTATTATGTCGATTACTGTTATTTTGCCTTGTGTGGGTGGCTGATGATAATGATGCCTTTGGTGAGTGTGGGGGTGGATTTTTCTTCCCCCTCCCCTGTTAAGTGTATGTGAGGAGGTTGTGTGTTTTTTTTAAAAAAATTGCCTTAGGGAAGGTGTGGGGTTCCCCCACACACACACACTTTGAGTGAGTGTGCAGGGGTGTGTAGATTTTAATTTTTATTGCCTGAGTATGAGGTGTGTGTGGATGATGGTGATGATGATGACACAAAATTGGGTGGGATCACTAATACCCTAGAAGACAGAAACAAACTTCAAAATGATCTTGATAAACTGGAGCACTGGGGCTGAAAACAGCAGAATGGAATTTAACAGGGATAAATGCCAAGTTATACAAGTAGGAAAAAGAAACCAAATGCACAGTTACAAGATGGGGGATACTTGGCTCAGCAACACTACAGGCGAGAAGGATCTTGGAATTGTTGGAGATCACAAGCTGAATATGAGCCAACAGTGTAATGTGGCTGCAAAATAAGCAAACACTATTTGGGGCTGTATTAATAAAAGTATAGCTTTCAAATCGTGTGAGGTACTGGTTAGGGTTAGGGTGCTGCATGCATACAAATGACACTTGCTGAAATTCCTTTTTCAATACAGCTCTTAAAGATACAGGAGCCCTGTTCTCCTTTCCATATAATCACTCTAACTAATTTAATAACTGTAACTTTTTCCTGTTACCATAGTTCTTTAACTTCCATAGCCAGTGGTGTATATTTTTCTTTCTTTTCCTCTTCCTTTTCTGCAACATTTTTGTCATTAGGTATTGCTATGTCAGGTAGGTTTTTTTTCTTTTTTCTTTTTGACTGTCATGTCTGGTTGATTGCAAAGTATTGACTTGTCCCAGAAATGTTCTGTCCAAGCAAGGTAATAAATGAGTGTATAGCATGGCTTGGCTTGAGTGTGTCTGAATCTCCTAGGCTCTGAAAGCGTCTTTCTGGAGAGCACCTGGTGGTTGCATGGTCCACGAGGCCAGATTCTGTGATTGCATAGTTGTCCTTGATAGGTGGGGCTTACAGTTGACAGAGTAAGGTGAACAGATGTGAAGAGGCTGCTATCCTATATTCATTTATCTGGGAATAAGCTTTATTGAAATCAACGGGACTTATTTCTGAGGTTTCTTTTGGCAGGTTTTTTTGGGTCCATGATCGGGATTTCTGTTCTCTGCACACTGAGGCAGTGCAAATTCAGGAGATATTTGGATAAAAGGAGGGAAAGATCCATGCCTAGCATTGTGATAATGGGCATCTGTTCTGGCCTTTCTTTGTATTGCTACGGTCTTGTTTACATGGCTAATGAACCAGAGGTATAATTACAATTTTTTAAAATTAGTTTCCCATTGATAAACCAGAAGTTGAAACAAGCTAGGAGGTGCTAGTGATAAATGTCTGCTGCAAGCCTTTGGTCCATTTTGATACATGGCTAATGTTTGCAGGATAATATATTTTATACTTTTCTGAATGTTAGGTTGCTAGTTTGTTGTACTAGATTTTTCTGCACTTGTCAAGTGCTACATTTGTTCAGTGGTAGCAGTATGCTGAATCTGTGAGTATGGATACGAGAAAGGTGATGGGGAAAGAGTGTTAAATGTTAGGAAAGGTGAAGGATTTACAGTAAGAAAAGTTATTTGAAGGAGGGGGAGACTGTACCACACATAATATAGCAAAAGCTTCAAAATACAGCAAAAGCTACAAAAGTAGGAGTATTGATTTCAGATGTATTGAATGTCTCACTTGTTCTTTAATTCAGTGATTTTAATATTAAGTTGTTATGTAGAACAGGTTTGTCTTCATTGTGTGCTGTAAATCAGACATGTGACCAAGGCTATGTTCAGGTGGGCACGCCCCTTGGGGCTGGACCCGCCCCCTGGGGCCGGACATGTTGGTGGGCACGCCCCCTTGGGGCGGCCATTTTGGACCTGGATTTTGGTTTCCAAAATCTGGTCACCCTAATTCATGCAAGCAACTAGACTCGGTTTTACAGTGGGGACCAAAGATACTCACGTATGGTTTCTTAAAGGTAGGTTTATTGAAGAAGACACATCAGCTGAGGGAGCCAGAGATAGACCTCTGACTGAATTAAGTATATAGGGTATCACTCTTATATAGGAAACTGGAAACATCAGAATTAGCATATCTAGCCTTTTGTACTGAATCACCTTTGTACTAAGGGAAAGTTTACAATAATACAGGGTAGTACATAGGAATGATGTAATTTGTCTCTAAGTCAAAACAGAGAAAGGCGCCACATATGAATGATGGAGGTCAAGATAAACTAAAACAATACAGAATGCATATAGTTGCTAGTGGACCAAAGTTCATTATGGGGAGGCTTAACACATCTAGCTAGTACATTGCTGGTTCTATCTTACAGGAGAACAGATACATGTGTTTATTAGAAGCATGAAATCAATATTAGTTTCTCAAGTTATATGAATGTTCTTATTACAAGCTATTGGTATGATCATATCTGAAATATTCCCGCAACAAGGAGCCTGTGCAGAAATGGATACAATGGACAGGCAGTGGGGAACGGGGCTTTGGGGTGCTGTGTGTGGACGGTTTGGGTGTGTGTATTAGCGAACACATGTAGGATGCGTGTAAGATGCGTGTCAGGGGAAATGGACGTGTTTTGGGGTGCAAATCATAGATCTGTTCAGATTTTTACAACATCTCCACACCCCCCCCCCCCCAGCCTGGCTTCATCGGAATTCGCTTCCATGTCTCAGTGATGCTGTTCAGAACTCCAAGCAACAGAAATGCTGCTGTTGAAGCTGAAGGTCAACCGCTGACCCCAGAGTGAATCTCTCGGCCACTTGGGGGGGGGGTGTCTCTTTCCTATCCACAGCTTCATTAGATGTCAAAAGGATGATTTTCCAAGGTGGTCACAGAGCTGGAAGGGCCATTCATTTTTATTTATTTCTTTATTACATTTGTATACTGCTCATTAGCCCAGGCTCTCTGGGCAGTGTCCAATGAAGGGCTAGCTGATGAGGTCTGAGACGAAACAGGTGGGTGCGCATGACAAGACAACCCACGTTGGCTGATCACCCATGGCAGCTTGTCCTGTCATGTGAACCAAGTCACTGGCAGTATTTAATGCATTTCAATTCCCTCTGACCTCAGAGTTCATGATTCCCACACAAGGTTGGCTTGTAGATACATACTTTCAGCCTGTTCCCACGCAGGGGCGGTGGCAGGGGGTGGCAAGCGCCCCCCCAAAGGAGCTTGCCACCCCAGCTAACACCCCAAACTCCTTGCATGCATGGCCGGCTGAAAAGGCAGCAGCTGAGCAACTGCTTGGGCCGAGGCTTGCCTGGAGGCCTCGTTGTCATAGCGATTGTTTTAAAAAGAAGTGGAGCAGGGTGGAAAGATTAGGAAAGAGAGCGAAGAGGAGAGAGAGAGCGCATGTGCCAGGCAGGCCAGGCTTTCCATGAACAGCCTTCTCAGACGCTGTCCTGACGCCTTGCATGCTCGCTCCTTTCAGCATCCCTGCAAAAGCGAGATCCAATTGAAGAGAAAAAGCAAGCAGTGAGGAAGAAAGGTTCAACTTTGCCGCCCTGTGTAAATTAAGTAAGTTTTAAAAGATTCTCCCCTTCTTTTCTTTAAGTTACTGACATATTATTTCATTCCTTTATGACAGTCTTCTGACTTAACCCAGCATTGAATTCATATTTATTTCTCTCCCTTATAAAAACACTTCCTAATGTTGTTAATGCTGAGGAACAACCCGCTTTTGCCTTTTTGTGAATTGAAACTGATTGGTAGAATATTTCTGTTCTGGTTGCAAAATGCTTTTTGAGGTTTTTAATGTTTAGCACATTGTCTGCTATATATATATATATAGCATGTTGATTTTTGGGATCAGCCTGTTTTGCCCATTGTATAATAGTTCTGCTTAAGTTTTACTGTTTAACCTTTGTCTATCTGGCCAGCTCAGTCTGAGCAGGGAGCGGGGAGGCAGTTTCAAGAATATCACTCTCATCATCGTCCTGGCATGATTTTTTAATGTTTCTTGCTGATCTCCTTCATTTCTGGGTGGGTAGGGAATTTTTTACTCCGTATTGTTAAATAACAGTGACTCATTTTCAATTAATATGCAATATTTGACATACGACCTGAAACAAAACTACCCCTTAGCAATAGTTTATACGTTTGTGTTGTTATCAGCTCTCTATCCTCAGTAATGAATGTTTAGTGCAGCATTTCAAAGATGTATGTGCTCTAAGAAAAATAATCATTTGTACCTTCTTGACTTGGCATTTAAAACCTTTGATGGTTTAGAGATCTTCCAATGTGGAAAATGCCTTACAAATCAGGACTATTTCTGTCTCTAGATTATAATTTAAAAAACAAAAAACTGGCAGATATTCTGCACTCATGACTGCAGTTAAAGCAAAATGCACACATGTGCAAACATTTTTTAAAAATCCTTTCTTTCCTTTTTGTGGTGCAAGTTATTACATAATATGTCCGGGAATTTAGTGATCCTGGTTCACTTTCCACAGAGTAAGCGTGTTCCAGAAATCCTTGCAAGGAAAAACTATTCACACAACAGCGGTTCTCTCAGTAAAAGCTTTACTGAGATCCACTATTTCCTTCAATATATTTACAGCAGTTTTGGTCATCAATATAATACAGGTTACCAGGAAAATCCACATCACATCATCACCATCACCCATCTAACACCAGCGTCAAAAATCTATGAGACATATATATATATATATATATATATATACACACACACACACAGATTTGAATGGACAATGACTATGAACAAAATATAGAAAAAACTCCAGGAGAGGGGGAAAAAATCACTCTCTCTTTGACTTTTAAAAGCAGTAGATAGAAAAAACACTCCCCTGCTAATTGACAACCAGGTGCAATAATCAGTCCTCTGGACACTCTGCAACTGTCCAGTACATTTCTATTCATCTGGTGAGAAATTTTACCTGAACATAAACAACATCGAAGAATCCACACAAGCGAGGAGCCTTATAAATGCTTAGAGTGTGTGAAATGCTTCACTGATAGTAGAGGGCTTAATAACCCATCACAGGATCCACACAGGATCCTGTGATGAACCCAGAAAGGTGAGAAATCCTATAAGTTTTTAGTGTGGAGGAAGAGCTTCCTCACGATCTTGGAGGGCAATCAGGAGCAGAGCGGTGGATCTAAATAGCAGATTTGTCTTTTCTCCGGGACAGACACATGGAACCTATGGAAGCATAGTTCCCCTACCACGTTACAAGCAGCTGCCCTACAACTAATACCGCGGTGGAAACAGCACCCCCCGGGCCTCATCTCTAGGCACAATTTTGCAAGTTATGAAGAATTTTGGAAGAAATACACCTGAAAGAGTAGCTAACTCACCCTGCTGATTACTGTAAGAAATACATGAACTTGCAGAGCCAGATTTGGAAAATGTGCCTATGATCAATTTGTTTCCTCGTTTGATCTAACATCTCTAAGCGAACCCTTTGTGCCTTCTTCATGAGCTTCTGTGCTTTTGGGCAGACTCTCCAACCCAGCTGTGTTACTTTGCCTATAGAAGCTCTCGGAGCATCTTCTGAAACACCAACGCAGAAGTGGACTCGGTTTCTTTCACACACCCCACATGGAACAATAAAGAACTGACAAAAGCAGCCTCTTCTGGACATGGATAGCTTGGCCACAGTGGTCCAGGCGTTCGTAACCTCAAGACTAGACTACTGCAAACTGCTCTCTGTGGGGCTGCCCTTAAGGCTGCTCCGGACGCTGGAGCTAGTGCAAAATGCAGCAGCTTGGCTGTTGTCAGGAGCTGCCCCTTTTCAGCATGTCACTCCTTTAATGAGGGGAACTGCACTGGCTGCCTAATGGCTACAGGGCCAGGTTTAAGGCCGTAGTGTGCAAAGCCCTAAACAATTTGCGATCAAGGTACCTGAGTGCCTTCTCTCTTCCCACCCTGCCCGGTCACTGAGGTCATTTGAGGACATGCTTCTGGTGATTCCACATGGATCTTTGGCCTGATTGGAGTCCACCAGGAGAAGAGCCTTTAGCTTGGTGGCCCCTTCCCTTTGGAACTCCCTGCCCCTGGAGGTCAGGCAGGCGCCAACAGTAGGCTACTTACGGCACCCCCTGAACACAACTCTTTTCCAGGAAGCCTTCCTCCACTGATTAGCCACTTTTTGTATGGTCCTTTGCTTTACATTTCACAAATGTAATTTGCTGTTTTTTATCTTCTTTCTTTTTACTGTTTCATTCCTGTGTGCACCACACTAGAATCTACTTGAGATATGTAGCACCATATAAATACAGTAAATAAATAAAATTCATTTTGTGACTATTCCTTTGATAATGCACTTGAGCTCTGTTGTCTTAAACCTCTTGTTGTTTCTGAAACCTCTCTATTGGTGCTAGGTTTTTTTTATTTTAGTTGTAGTTTTCAGCTTTGATATTGCAGTTGTAAGCTTGTGCATTTTATATCAGAATGAAGCCTTGAATAGATTCGCAGCCCCACTGGAATGGGAGGCACCAGCCTCCACTGCTCAGCAATCTCAACAGGAAATAGCAGGTTTTGGTTGCCTTTCGCTGATATCAATATATGCTGAATTCTACTCGTGTGGATCCTACGGGGCTTCATCAGAATGAAACTTGCAAAGATAGGACTTGAACAAACGTGTCTTTATTAAGCATTCAATGATACAAACACGTAACAAATATCCAATACAGATGAATGCAACAATTCAATTAGTGCTTCTAAGTCCAAAGAAAAACATGGATTTCTAGCTTGGGACTTTTCATTGGGCCTGTCCCAAAGTACCTTTCTTTTCTCCAGAGGCTGAATATTGCAGTAGCTTCATTGGTAGATTTCTTAACTTTAATTCACAGGGCAATTCCCAATTTGTAGCTTAAGACTCTCATTCACGGGAACAGCCCTGCAACAATAATAGAATTCTAACAAACACTGAAAGATACAAAAATGTTTCCCCATTTGAAATTCTCCTGTGCACAAATCTCAGTTCAGTTTATCTCATGAAAGGGGAGAAGAGCCATGATGCAACCTTTGTCCTCTGACATTCAGCTCCCATGCAGAAGAAGCTGGCTCTTTTCTTAGGGGGCGGGGCCTGTTCTTTCCTCTCCGAGTGAGGACTCCGCCCCATGGACTCAGCCATCTCTTCCACAGGGGCGATGTGAGCAGAGGCTTCGATTCCTCTCCCTGCGGTTGCTAGAGCTGAAGCAGGAGACGGAGGTGACGCGCGGGAAACTCAGTAGCGGGACTGACCGAGCCTTGGGAGGAGGAAGAGCCCTTGGTGAAGGGTGGGTGAGCTAAATCCAGGGCGGCGCATGGCCAGGTACCATCCTCAGCAGGAGGAGTGCTCAGCTCAGGAGCCGCCAAGGGTAGGACCCAGAGGACTCCCAGGATCAGAACTCGTCCCTTCGACAAAGACGGCAGAGAGGAGTGACATCTGCAATCAAAGGGGACCCTCTCCGTAGCCCCCCACCGGCCCAGGGGCTTCGGCTCACTCCACACCCCACATTGTGCTTCCATGTGAGTATGAATAATTCAGATTGCTTTGCTAAAACCTGCTTCCCTTTGCTTAGGGTTGTTATAGTTCCCTTGATTGCCTATTGAGATTCTTTTAATGCAGCCTGCACTGGTGTGAAACCTGCCCAGGGTTATGAAAGATATAAAAAGGAAAACTCTATATGCAATAAGTAATGGGGAGGGTTTTTTTCTTTTGATTTCATTGTATTTTCATTAATAAATAAATAAATAAATAAATGAAAAAGGATAGAAAAAGGAACGTCAGAAGAGCCCTGATACTGGACTGGAACCAGGATTCATTCAGTGCAGCTTTCTATTCACACAGTGGCCAAACAGCTTTCAACCAGGGACCCGCAAGCAGAACATGGTGTAACAGTACCCTCCCACCCATGTTCCTCAGCAACCGGTTTATACAGGTTTCCTGCCTCTGATACTGGAGGTTGCACTTAGCCATCAGGACTAGGAGCCCTTCATAGCCTTCTCCTCCAGGAATTCCTACAACCCCCTTTTAAGACCAGGCAAACTGGTGGCCATCACCACATCGTGTAGAAGTGAATTCCAAAGTTGAAACATGGGCTGTGTGAAGGAAGTCCTTCCTTTGATCTTTTTTGGATCTCCCACCCATCATCTTCATGGGATGATCCCATTTCAGTTCTATTATTACAAGAGGGGGCGCAAAATGTCTCCCTTTCCACATTCTCCACACCGTATCCTTGTAGACAGTCCTGGTCAGCTTGGTTGTGAATTCCTTTTCTTTAACTAGAGTGTGACAATGATGCCTGGCATTTTATGATGAGTTTATTCTGCCTTAACATTTTGAATATTCCTCTCTGCCACCTTTTAAGGACTGATGGTGCGTATGAACCACACAGTCACCC
Organism: Anniella stebbinsi; assembly: GCA_029215795.1. Taxonomy (NCBI): domain Eukaryota; kingdom Metazoa; phylum Chordata; class Lepidosauria; order Squamata; family Anniellidae; genus Anniella; species Anniella stebbinsi. Next base: position 184,330,679 of record JARDYH010000005.1, read on the forward strand.
AGAAGTTTTTTAAATCCAGGGTTGTGAGAAGCTAGTGATTGCATCTTGCCTTCTTCCATTTGGTTCATCCCTGGCTTGGTTTGCGTGAGGCTCGAACACAGAACCCTGGACTGCCTTGGGCAGTTCTCTCCCAGTCCCTGACCTGCCTTTTTGGGCCAAGTCATGGGAGAAGATGGTGGCCTCTAAATGCCAGAAAGAGTCTTGGAGGAAACAGACCATTTGGATCCCAGGTTTCTTTCTGGGTTTGTGATGAAAAGAGACTTGGTCACTCTCAAACAGCTGACCTATACCAGGAACATGTTTAGGATAATCCAAACCTGTTGATTTCCTCAGCAGCTGTAGAAACCATCAACCATTAGACCATCAGAATGTAAGAAGAGCCGTGATACTGGATTGGACCAAGGGTTCATTTAGTGCAATATTTTATTCGCACAGGGCTCATCTTGATGACGTCAGGAGCGCTGCGCCTTGGCAACACCCAGCGGCTCCCTTGTCGTGCTGGTAAATTAACGCCTCTTACTTGTAAGAGGCACAACGGGGTCTTTTCCTGGCGCTGGCCACGCCGCTGCTCGTAGTTCGGCACGGTGCTAGTAGTAGGTGCAGCTGGAAGCATAGGCTCCCCTACTGTCCAGTAAGTGGTTTTTTTTTTAAAAAAAAAATACAGAATGGGGGGGGGATAGCGGAGGCGGTGCAGTGAGCTTATAGCTCGCTGCTCCACCCCCTTTCCCTGGGCTGCCCGCTCCGACTTTAAAATGGTCACACTACATGGCAACTTTTTTAAAGTCACAACAAAGGCATTTGCTTCAATATACCTTCGCATTGGCGGCTTTGGCATGTAAACAAAGATGAGTCCAGTGCAAAGTCATATTGACCGCTCGTTTAGGGGGTTCTCCCTCGTTGAGAGGTACCATCTGTGCCCAAACAGCTTTCAACCAGGGACCCACATGGTGTAACAGTACCTTCCCACCCATGTTCCTCAGCAACCGGTTTATACAGGCTTCCTGCCTGTGATACTAGAGGTTGCACTTAGCCATCTGGGCTAGGAGCCCTTCATCGCCTTCTCCTCCAGGAATTACTACAACCCCCTTTTAAGGCCATGAAAACAGGTGGCCATCACCACATCATGTGGCTTTGAATTCCATCGCTGAAACATGGACTGTATGAAGAAGTCCTACCTTTGATCTGTGCTGAACCTCCCACCCATCAGCTTTATGAGATGATCCCGTTGGGGTTCTATTATTACAGGAATGAGAGAAAAATGTCTCACATTCCACATCCTCCACACCATATCCTTGTGAACAGTCTTGGTCAGCTTGGTTGTGAATTCCTTTTCTTTAACCAGACCTCTATTATAAAATGAGTGTGGCGCTGCTGCCTGGCTTTTACGATGAGTTTATTTGATCTTAACTTTTTACATATTCCTCGCTGCCACCTTTTAAGGCCTTGCGGTGGGTATGCACCTCAAAGTGACCCAGAAGTTTTTAAAATCTGGGGTTGTGAGGAGCTGGTGAACCTCTTCTGACTACTTCCACTTGGTTCATCCCTGGCTTGGTTCGCTTGATGCCTGAACAGGGAACCCTGGCTTGCCTCCCCCCTCCCTCCCCCCACTAGCTACGCTCATCACCCAAGGGTTTGTTCTTGTTCCTGCAGCTCAGAGGAGCCAAGTAAGAGCAATCAAGCTAGAACACACCAGCTTGCTCAGGGTTACCCAGAGCTGTTTTCCTTGCTGTGTAATGTGCAAATCACGCCACTATGCCCGAAAAGGTCACCTATAAACAATGCAACTACTTGGCAATTCTCTTGATTATCAGCAGCTACTCTGATAATTGAAATAACCATCTCTTGGGTTTCGTCTTTCAGCTAATGGGACGCTGCATGAAAGAATTCACAACGGCATGAAGCCTTTTAAATGCTTTGAGTGCGGGAAGAGTTTCAGATGGAGCTCACAACTAGACATCCATCACAGGATCCACACAGGCAAGAAGCCTTTTAAATGCTTAGAGTGCGGGAAGAGTTTCAGTCGGAGCTCAACCCTTGAAACCCATCACAGGATCCACACAGGGGAGAAGCCTTTTAAATGCTTAAGAGTGCGGGAAGAATTTCAGTCAGAGCTCAACCCTTCACACCCATCAAAGGATCCACAAAGGAAAAAAAGCCTTATACATGCTTAGAGTGCGGGAAGAGTTTCAGTCAGAGCTCAACCCTTGACACCCATCTTAGGATCCACACAGGAAAAAAGCCTTATACATGCTTAGAGTGCGGAAAGAGCTTCAGTCAGAGCTCACACCTTGACACCCATCATAGGATCCACACAGGTGAGAAGCCTTTTAAATGCTTAGAGTGTGGGAAGAGTTTCACTGATCGTGTGGGTCTTAAAAGTCATCACAGGACCCACACTAGTGAGAAGCCCTTTACATGCTTAGAGTGTGGGAAGAGTTTCAGATGGAACTCAAACCTTGACACCCATCACAGGATCCACACAGGCGAGAAGCCCTATAAATGCTTAGAGTGCGGGAAGAGTTTCCGTCGGAATGCAGACCTTGACACCCATCACAGGATCCACACAGGCGAGAAGCCTTATAAATGTTTAGAGTGTGGGAAGAGTTTCAGTCAGAGCTCACACCTTGACACCCATCACAGGATCCACACAAGCGAGAAGCCTTTTAAATGCTTAGAGTGCGGGAAGAGTTTTACTAATCGTACTGCCCTTAAACGTCATCAAAGGACCCACACTGGTGAGAAGCCCTTTACATGCTTAGAGTGCGGAAAGAGCTTCAGTCAGAGCTCAAACCTTGACATCCATCATAGGAACCACACAGGCGAGAAGCGTTTTAAATGCTTAGAGTGCGGGAAGAGTTTTACTAATCGTACCGCCCTTAAACGTCATCAAAGGACCCACACTGGTGAGAAGCCCTTTACATCCTTAGCGTGCGGAAAGAGTTTCAGTCAGAGCTCACACCTTGACACCCATCACAGGATCCACACAGGTGAGACACCCTATAAATGCTTAGAGTGTGGGAAGAGTTTCAGTCAGAGCTCAAGCCTTGACACCCATCACAGGACCCACACAGGTGAGAAGCCTTTTAAATGCTTAGAGTGCGGACAGAGTTTCACTGATTGTATGGGCCTTAAACGTCATCACAGGATCCACACAGGCGAGAACCCCTTTACATGCTTAGAGTGTGGGAAGAGTTTCAGTCAGAGCTCACACCGTAAAACTCATTACAAGATCCACACAGGCGAAAAGACCTATAAATGCTGAGAGTGCGGGAAGTGTTTCAGTCACAGCTCACAACTAGACACCCATCATAGGGTCCACCCTTGTGAGAAGCCCTAGACATGCTTAAGAGTGCAGGAAGAACTTCACTGATAGCAGCATCACAAAAACCATCATAGGATCATCACAGTGGATTAGCCTTATCACTCCTTAGAGTGCCAGAAGAGCTTCAGTTGTCATAGAACCTTTAATCAGCATCACAGAATCCAGACAGGCGTGAAATCCCATCAATGCTTCGCATGCGGGAAGAACTTCCAACATTGGAAGTACCTGAAATCACATCAAAGAACAGACACAGGAAGGAATCTGTTCAATCCTAGCAATTTACGGAATCTGGGAAGATTTTCAAAGGGAGGACAGGCCTTTCTATTCAAAGACTCAAGCCCAGGAGGAAAAATCCTGAATCAAAAACAAACCAACAATCCACATTCAGCCTAACAGACCTTTCATGTTCACTCAAACTCCAGTGTGTCTTTTCTCCGGGGAAGACATGTGGAATCTATGCAAGCAAAGCCTCCTTTCCATGTTACAAGTCGCAGCCAAGCAACCAATAGTTCCAATGGTGGAATCAGTACTCCAAGGCCTCATCTCTTTACATGACTTTGCAAGTTACTGGGAATGTTGGGAGAAATACCCCTGAGAGTGTAGCTAACTCACGCTGCTGATTACTACAAGAAATACGTGAACATGCTGAGCCAGAACGCCTTCTCTTGTGCTCCAGCCTGATTTGGGAAATGTTGTGCCTGTGATCAATTGGTTTCCAAGTTTGAGCAAACTTCTCTAAGAGAACCCTTTGTGCCTTCTTCATGAGCTTCTGTGCTTTTGGGCAGACTCTCCAGCTCAGCTGTGTTCCTTTGCCGATAAAAGCTCACGAAGCATCTTCTGAAACCCCGACGCAGAAGTGGACTCAGTTTCTTCCACACACCCCACATAGAACAATAGAGAATGAACTGACAAAAGCAGCCTCTTCTGGACAGGGATAGCTTGGCCACAGTGGTCCAGGTGTTCGTAATCTCAAGACTGGACTACTGCAAACTGCTCTCTGTGGGGCTGCCCTTAAGGCTGCTGCGGACGCTGGAGCTGGTGCAGAATGCAGAAGCTTGGCTGTTGTCAGGAGCTGCCCCTTTTCTGCATGTCACTCCTTATATGAGGGAACTGCAATGGCTGCTTAATGGCTATAGGGCCAGGTTTTAGGCTAAAGTGTACAAAGCCCTAAACAACTTGGGATCAGGATACCTGAGAGAGCGCCTTCTCCGTTACCCACCTTGCCCAGTCACTGAGGGCAGTGGAGGGCATGCTCCTGGCGGTTCCACATGGACCTTTGGCCTGACTGGAATTCACCAGGAGAAGAGCCTTTAGTGTAGTGGCCCCTTCTCTATGGAACTCCCTGCCCCTAGTAGTTAGGCAGGCACCATCAGTAGGGTGATTCTGGCACCTCTTGAAAATAACTCTTTTCCATGAAGCCTTCCTCCACTGATTAGCCAATGTTTGTATTGGTCCTTTGTTTTGAATTTCACAAATTTTATTTGCTGTTTTTTTATCTTCTTTCTTTTTATTGTTTCATTCCTATGTGCACCACACTAGACTCTATTGGAGATATGTAGCACCATATAAATCTAGAAAATAAATACAAATCATTTTGTGACTATTCCTGTGATAATGCACGTGAGCTCTGTTGACTTAAATCTCTTGTTGTATTTTAAATCTCGCTATCGCTGCTAGTTTTTTTTATTATTATTTCGATTGTAGTTTTCAGCTTTGATATTGCAGTTTTAAGCTTATACATTTTATATGAGAGTTATGCCTGGAATGACTTCGCAGCCCTGCCTGAATGGGAGCCACCAGCCTCCACTTCCCAGCAATCTCAACATGAAATAGCTGGTTTTTGTTGCCTATCGCTGCGATCAGCATATGCTGAATTCTACTCGTGTGGGTCCGACGGGGCGTCATCAGAATGACACTTGCAAAGATAGGACTTGAACAAACATGTCTTTATTAAGCATTCAATGATACAAACACGTAACAAATATCCAATAAAGACGAATGCCAATTTGTCCTTCTAAGTCCAAACAAAGCTATGGAGTTCTTGCTCGCAACTTTTCAGTGGGCCTGTCCCAAAGTGCCTTTCTTTTCTCCAGAGGCTGAATATTGCAGTAGCTTCATTGGTAGATTTCTCAACTTTAATTCACAGGGCAATCCCCAATTTGTAGCTCAAGACTCTCATTCACGGGAGTAGCCCGGTAACAATAATAGAATTTTAACAAACACTTGTTGCATAAATTATGCTATTTCCAAGTGTCCAAAGTCCAGATATGAAACACTTGACAAAAGACCTCTTGAAGCGTTGGAAACTTATTTTATTCTGCGCAGAATAGGTGACCACTGGGCGCTCTCGCTGCCTTCCAGAGTCACACCGCGCCAAGGTTCAAACAAATACTTTTATACATCAGATGTCACATGACATTAGCCCTCATCCCATTGGTTTACAGCCCCAAAAACATCATTTCCGGCTACAGCTACTCTCGAGTAGACCAGAGTAGTGCCAAATGTGGCATTGCATTGCCATGTGCTATTTTACTTGTACCCAGAGATGCTTTGCAACGTCCCTCCACTTCTATCATTCCCTTATATGGTCATTTTGTCTCTCCAGGTGTGCCACGGTCACATCTGGATGAGTCACACACCTGGTTACAATGGAGTCTGACCTGGAGAAGGAGCATTGGCAATATTGACAAGCTCCTAGTTCTTGCGCCGCCAAATCACTTCCAAGCAGCAGTGGGGAATGGGGCTTTGGGGTGCTGTTTGTGGACGGTTTGGGTGTGCGTATTAGCGAACACATGTAGGATGTGTGTAAGATGCGTGTCAGGGGAAATGGACGTGTTGTGGGGTGCAAATCATAGATTTGTTCAGATTTTTACAACACACTGAAGGTCCCCTCTACAAGGATTCGCTTTTGCGCCCGGTTAGGCGATTATGCGCATAATCGCTGAAGCACATTTACACCTAATACCTCTGCACGAGAGGCGGCGAGAGGCGGCGAAGCACATTAACGGATGACCAAAATGCGCTTTCCAAGTAGTTAATGCCATAAGCGCTTGTTCACATAGTCAAAATGCGCTTTAACGGCCGGAGCAAAATAAAACTCGCGATTTAACGCGCATTCGATACTGGGCATAATCGGAGAGATAACGTGCCTCTGTGCCCGATTTGCGCTCTGTTCTTGTAGAGGTAAATTTTTTTAAGCGCCTTGAAAGAGCTTTAAACCTCTCTTGTAGAGGCAGCCAAAGATACAAAAATGTTTCCCCATTTGAAATTCTCCTGTGCACCAGTGTCAGTTCGGTTTCTCTCGTGCAAGGGGAGGAGAGCCCGTGATGCAACCTCTGTTCTCTGACATTCAGCTTCAAAGCAGAACAAGCTGGCTCTTTGGGAGGGGGATTGAGGGGGGGAATCTGTCCTCCGAGTGAGGACTCCGCCCCAGGGACTCCGCCATCTCTTCCACAGGGGTGATGTGAGCAGAGGCGTTTCATCCTGTCCCTGCGGTTGGTTCACCTGAAACAGGAGAAAACGTGCGGGAAACTCACCAGAGTAATTGACCGAGCCCTGTGAGGATGAGCAGCCATTGGTGAAGGGAGGGTGGGCTAAATCCAGGACGGTGCATTGAGAGGCAGCACCCGCAGAAGGAGGAGTGATCGGGTCTGGAGCCACCAGGGGTGGGACCCTGAGGACTCCCAGGATCAGAACTCGTCCCTTTGACAAAGACAGCAGAGAGGAGTGACATCTGCAATCAAAGGAGACACTCTCCGTAGTCCCCCACTGACCGGCCCAGGGGCTTTGGCTCACTCCACACCCCACATTGAGCTTGCATGTGAGTATGAATAACTCGGTCTTCTTTGCTAAAACCTGCTTCCATTTGCTTAGGGTTGCTGTAATTCCCTTGATTGCCTAATGAGGTTCTTTTAATGCTGCCTGCACAAGGTGTGAAACCTGCCATGGGTTGTATCAGTCCCATTTGCTTCTGAGGGACCTGGGCTAAATCTACGCTACTGCATTATAGAGGTATTGAAGTGTGCTGGTAACTGCTGGGCTGCATTTGTTCAAAGGACGCACCCTTCACAGCATCACAAATTGATTTTAAAATATATCCAACAACCCACAGCAACAGGAACTGATTTTTTATATTATGCAAGGACCCCCTCCCTCATAAATTGGTTTTTAAAAATATGCAAACCTCCAACAGCAAAAACTGATTTTTAAAGATACCCAAGGCCCTGAAGCACCAGAAATTCTTTTTGAAGTATTCAAGGACCCCTCCTCCAAGAATTCAATTTCTATAAAAGCAAAACTCCGGGCTCTGCAGCACAGCTCTGCCCTCTTCGCCTGTCTCTGCTTGTGATGCAGATGAAGCTTTGGGTCTCAGCATCTCAGGAGTAGGAGGAACCCCCTGGCTCGCCCTTCCCCCCACAATCTCCAGCTTCCCCCTGAGTTGTGGTGCTCGCCTGCATTGTGAGGATGGGAGGGAGGGTGAGAGGGGCCTCCTTCTTTTAACCCTTTTAAAGGCTGCTATAGAGAGGAGAGGCTTCAGATATACTCCAGATGTTTGTGACACGGTGAAGCGCCAGAAGGAAGGAACGCCTCTCTTCCTGCCTTCTTCCAAAGGCCTCCCTGTTCCCAGCCCAGATCTCCTCTCCTGGCAGGAAAGAAAAGGGGGAGATCCATTCCCTGAGGCTGCCGAGGTATGGTCTGTAGGACTAAGGGGACCATTTGAGACATCGCTCAGTTCTCTCCCAGTCCCTGACCTGCCTTTTTGGGCCAAGTCATGGGAGAAGATGGTGGCCTCTAAATGCCAGAAAGAGTCTTGGAGGAAACACACCATTTGGATCCCAGGTTTCTTTCTGGGTTTGTGATGAAAAGAGTCCTGGTCACTCTCAAACAGCTAACCTATACCAGGAACATGTTTAGGATAATCCAAACCTGTTGATTTCCTCAGCAGCTGTAGAAACCATCAACCATTAGACCATCAGAATGTAAGAAGAGCCGTGATACTGGATTGGACCAAGGGTTTATTTAGTGCAATATTTTATTCGCACAGGGATCATCTTGATGACGTCAGGAGCGCTGTGCCTTGGCCATTCCCAGCGGCTCCCTTGTCGTGCTGGCGAATTAACGCCTCTTACTTGTAAGAGGCACAACGGGGTCTTTTCCTGGCGCTGGCCATGCCGCCCTCGTGGTTCGGCACGGTGCCAGTGGTAGGTGCAGCTGGAAGCATTGGCTCCCCTACTGTACGGTAAGTGCTTTATGTTTTAAAAGAATTACAGAATGGGGGGAGGATAGCAGAGGCGGTGCAGCGAGCTTATAGCTCGTTGCTCCACTCCCTTTCCCTGGGCTGCCCGCTCCGACTTTAAAAAGGTCGCACTACATGGCAACTTTTTAAAAGTCACAACAAAGGCATTTGCTTCAATATGCCTTCTCATTGGCGGCTTTGGCATGTAAACAAAGATGAGTCCAGTGCGAAGTCATCTTGACCACTCGTTTAGAGGGTTCTCCCTCGTTTAGAGGCACCATCTGTGCCCAAACAGCTTTCAACCAGGGACCCACAAGCAGGACATGGTGTAACAGTACCCACCCACCCATGTTCCCCAGCAACCGGTTTATACAGGCTTCCTGCCTCTGATACTAGAGGTTGCACTTAGCCATCTGGGCTAGGAGCCCTTCATCGCCTTCTCCTCCATGAATTCCAACAACCCCCTTTTAAGGCCATGCAAACTGGTGGCCATCACATCATGTGGCAGTGAATTCCATCGCTGAAACATGGGCTGTGTGAAGAAGTCCTACCTTTGAACTGTGCTGAACCTCCCACCCATCAGCTTTATGGGATGATCCCATTGGAGTTCTATTATTCCGGGTGGGGTTGGTGGGGAGAGTAAAATGTCTCCCTTTCCACGTTCTCCACACCATATCCTTGTAAACAGTAGTCCCCTCCACAAGGATTCGTTTTGCGCCCGGTTAGGCGATTATGCGCACTATCGCTGAAGCGTCTTTATGCCTAATACCTCTGCACGAGAGGCAGCGACAAAAGGCGCTTCCCTCCCCTCCCCGCCGCTCCCCAGCTGGCTGGCTGGTAGGCCGCGGGTGCCGAGCAGGAGGCGCACCTTTTGCGGGGAAGGAGTCGCAGGCGGGCGGGCGGGCGGGCGGGGCTGCTTCGTCTCTGGGCGCCCGCCCGCCCGCCTGCGACTCCTTCCCCGCAAGCGCCTTTTGACAGCCTGATCCCCTCAGCAGGAGCCGGAGAACAGTGGAGAGAGAGGGGTGCGTGAGAGCTACTGGACGCTGCCAGGCACCTTTGGCTGCCTTGGAAATGTGGCTGCTTTCGTGACTGGAGGAAAACTGGCTGGCGACTGGGGGCTGAGGCGGTGGAGGAGATGCAAACGGCAATACCACTCAAGAGGGGATGGGAAGCTGCTGCCGCCGCCGCCACTCCTCGCATGTCGTGACGGGCTCGAGCTGCCGAACTGTCCCTTCCGCTCGCCGGAGCAGCAGCCCCCTCCTCATGCTGCTCCGGCAAGCGGAAGGGACAGTTTGGCAGCTCGAGCCCGCCGCGACTCGCGAGGAGCGGCGGCAGCAGCTTCCCATCAAAATGCGCTTTAAAGGACGGAGCAAAAAAACCCTCGCTATTTAACGCGCATTCGATAATGCGCACAATCGGGGACATAACGCGCCTCTACGCCCCATTTGCGCTCCGCTGGTGTAGAGGTAAATTTTTTAATGAGACTTCAAAGAGCATTAAACCTCTCTTGTAGAGGCACCCAGTCTTGGTCAGCTTGGTTGTGAATTCCTTTTCTTTAACCAGACCTCTATTATAAAATGAGTGTGGCGCTGCTGCCTGGCTTTTACGATGAGTTTATTTGATCTTAACTTTTTACATATTCCTCGCGGCCACCTCAAAGTGACCCAGAAGTTTTTTTAAATCCGGGGTTGTGAGGAGCTGGTGAACCTATTCTGACTTCTTCCACTTGGTTCATCCCTGGCTTGGTTCGCTTGATGCCTGAACAGGGAACCCTGGCTTGCCTCCCCCCTCCCTCCCCCCACTAGCCACGCTCATCACCCAAAGGTTCATTCTTGTTCCTCCTGCAGCTCAGAGGAGCCAAGTAAAAGCAATCAAGCTAGAACACACCAGCTTGCTCAAGGTTACCCAGAGCTGTTTTCCTTGCTGCGTGATGTGCAAATCACGCCACTGTGCCCGAAAAGGTCACCTATCAACAATGTAACTACTTGGCAGTTCTCTTGATTTTCAGCAGCTACTGCGATAATTGAAATAACCATACCTTGGGTTTCGTCTTTCAGCTAATGGGATGCTGCATGAAAGAATTCACAACGGCATGAAGCCCTATAAATGTTCAGAGTGCGGGAAGAGTTTCAGATGGAGCTCACAACTAGACATCCATCACAGGATCCACACAGGCAAGAAGCCTTTTAAATGCTTAGAGTGTGGGAAGAGCTTCAGGCAGAGCTCAAAGCTTGACACCCATCACAGGATCCACACAGGCGAAAAGCCCTATAAATGTTTAGAGTGCGGAAAGAGCTTCAGTCAAAGGTCAAACCTTGACACCCATCATAGGATCCACACAGGTGAGAAGCCTTTTAAATGCTTAGAGTGCGGGAAGAGTTTCAGTCAGAGCTCAACCCTTGACACCCATCACAGGATCCATACTGGCGAGATGCTTTTTAAATGCTTAGAGTGTGGGAAGAGTTTCACTGATCGTAGGGGTCTCAAAAGTCATCACAGGACCCACACTAGTGAGAAGCCCTTTACATGCTTAGAGTGTGGGAAGAGTTTCAGTCGGAACTCAACCCTAGACACCCATCACAGGATCCACACAGGTGAGAAGCCTTTTAAATGCTTAGAGTGTGGGAAGAGCTTTGGTGTGAGCTCACACCTTAAAAGTCATCACAGGACCCACACTAGTGAGAAGCCCTTTACATGCTTAGAGTGTGGGAAGAGTTTCAGTCGGAACTCAACCCTAGACACCCATCACAGGATCCACACAGGTGAGAAGCCTTTTAAATGCTTAGAGTGTGGGAAGAGCTTTGGAGTGAGCTCACACCTTAAAAGTCATCACAGGACCCACACTAGTGAGAAGCCCTTTACATGCTTAGAGTGTGGGGAGAGTTTCAGATGGAACTCAAACCTTGACACCCATCACAGGATCCACACAGGCGAGAAGCCTTATAAATGCTTAGAGTGCGGAAAGAGTTTCAGTCGGAGCTCAAGCCTTGACACCCATCACAGGATCCACACAGGTGAGAAGCCTTTTAAATGCTTAGAGTGCGGGAAGAGTTTCACTGATCGTACGGGTCTTAAAAGTCATCACAGGACCCACACTAGTGAGAAGCCCTTTACATGCTTAGAGTGTGGGAAGAGTTTCAGATGGAACTCAAACCTTGACACCCATCAAAGGATCCACACAGGTGAGAAGTCTTTTAAATGCTTAGAGTGTGGGGAGAGTTTCAGTCGGAACTCAGACCTTAACACCCATCACAGGATCCACACAGGTGAGAAGCCTGTTAAATGCTTAGAGTGTGGGAAAAGCTTTGGTCTGAGCTCACATCTTAATGTCCATCAAAAGATCCACACAGGCGAAAAGCCCTATAAATGTTTTGAGTGCGGAAAGAGCTTCAGTCAGAGCTCAGACCTTGACACCCATCACAGGACCCACACAGGTGAGAAGCCTTTTACATGCTTAGAGTGCGGAAAGAGCTTCAGTCAGAGCTCACACCTTAAAACTCATCACAAGATCCACACTGGCGACAAGCCCTATAAATGCTTAGAGTGCGGAAAGAGTTTCAGTCAGAGCTCAAAACTTAAAACCCATCATAGGATCCACACAGGTGAGAAGCCTTTTACATGCTTAGAGTGCGGAAAGAGCTTCAGTCAGAGCTCACACCTTAAAACTCATCACAAGATCCACACTGGCGAAAAGACCTATAAATGCTGAGAGTGCGGGAAGTGTTTCTGTTAGAGCTCACAACTAGACACCCATCACGGGGTCCACCCTTGTGAGAAGCCCTAGAGATGCTGAAGAGTGCAGGAAGAATGTCACTGATAGCAGCATCACAAAAACCATCATAGGATCATCACGGTGGATTAGCCTTAACACTCCTTAGAGTGCCAGAGGAGCTACAGTTGTCATAGAACTTTTAATCAGTATCACAGAATCCAGACAGGCGTGAAATCCCATCAATGCTTCGCATGCGGGAAGAACTTCCAACATTGGAAGTACCTGAAATCACATCAAAGAACAGACACAGGAAGGAATCTGTTCAATCCTAGCAATTTACGGAATCTGGGAACATTTTCAAAGGGAGGACAGGCCTTCCTTTTCAAAGACTCAAGCCCAGGAGGAAAGATCCTGAATCAAAAACAAACCAACAATCCACATTCAGCCTAACAGACCTTTCATGTTCACTCAAACTCCAGTGTGTCTTTTCTCCGGGGCAGATGCATGGAATCTATGCAAGCAAAGCCTCCTTTCCATGTTACAAGTCGCAGCCAAGCAACCAATAGTTCCAATGGTGGAATCAGCACTCGAAGGCCCCATCTCTTGACATGACTTTGCAAGTTACTGGGAATGTTGGGAGAAATACCCCTGTAGGAGTAGCTAACACACGCTGCTAATTACTGCAAGAAATACGTGAACATGCTGAGCCAGAACACCTTCTCTTGTGCCCCAGCCTGATTTGGGAAATGTCGTGCCTGTGATCAATTGGTTTCCAAGTTTGAGCAAACTTCTCTAAGAGAACCCTTTGTGCCTTCTTCATGCGCTTCTGTGCTTTTGGGCAGACTCTCCAGCTCAGCTGTGTTGCTTTGCCGATAAAAGCTCTCGGAGCGTCTTCTGAAACCCCAACGCAGAAGTGGACTTGGTTTCTTCCACACACCCCACATAGAACAATAGAGAATGAACTGACAAGAGCAGCCTCTTCTGGACAGGGTTAGCTTGGCCACAGTGGTCCAGGTGTTCGTAACCTCAAGACTGGACTACTGCGAACTGCTCTCTGTGGGGCTGCCCTTAAGGCTGCTGCGGACGCTGGAGCTAGTGCAGAATGCAGAAGCTTGACTGTTGTCGGGAGCTGCCCCTTTTCTGCATGTCACTCCTTATATGAGGGAACTGCACTGACTGCTTAATGGCTATAGGGCCAGGTTTTAGGCCAAAGTGTACAAAGCCCTAAACAATTTGGGACCAGGATACCTGAGAGAGCGCCTTCTCTGTTACCCACCCTGCCCGGTCACTGAGGGCATTGGAGGGCATGCTCCTGGCGGTTCCACATGGACCTTTGGCCTCGTTCGAGTCCACCAGGAGAACAGCCTTTAGTGTAGTGGCCCCTTCTCTATGTAACTCCCTGCCCCTAGTAGTTAGGCAGGCACCATCAGTAGGGTGATTCTGGCACCTCCGGAAAATAACTCTTGTAAGGCCCTGAAAAGTCATCAAAGGACCCACACTGGTGAGAAGCCCTTTACATGCTTAGAGTGTGGGAAGAGTTTCAGTCAGAGCTCACACCTTGACACCCATCACAGGATCCACACAGGCGAGAAACCTTTTAAATGCTTAGAATGCGGGAAGAGTTTTACTAATTGTAAGGCCCTTAAAAGTCATCAAAGGACCCACACTGGTGAGAAGCCCTTTACATGCTTAGAGTGCAGGAAGAGCTTCAGTCAGAGCTCAAGCCTTGACACCCATCACAGGATCCACACAGGCAAGAAGCCTTTTCAATGCTTAGAGTGCGGAAAGAGCTTCAGTCAGAGCTCCCACCTTGACACCCATCACAGGTGAGACACCCTATGAATGCTTAGAATGTGGGAAGAGTTTCAGTCAGAGCTCACACCTTGACACCCATCACAGGATCCACACAGGCGAGAAGCTTTTTAAATGCTTAGAGTGTGGGAAGAGTTTCAGTCGGAGCTCAAGCCTTGACACCCATCACAGGATCCACACAGGCGAGAAGACTTTTAAATGCTTAGAGTGCGGGAAGAGTTTCACTGATTGTATGGGCCTTAAACGTCATCACAGGACCCACACTAGTGAGAAGCCCTTTACATGCTTAGTGTGTGGGGAGAGTTTCAGTCAGAGCTCACAGCTTGATACCCATCACAAGATCCACAAATGTGAAAAGACCTATACATGCTGAGAGTGCGGGAAGTGTTTCAGTCAGAGCTCACAACTAGACACCCATCACGGGGTCCACCCTTGTGAGATGCCCTATAGATGCTTAAGAGGGCAGGAAGAGCTTCACTGATAGCAGCATGGCAACAACCATCATCGGATCATCTCAGTGGATTAGCCTTATCACTCCTTAGAGTGCCTGAAGACCTTCAGTCATAGTAGAACCTTTAATCAGCATCAAAGAATCCAGACAGGCGTGAAATCCCATAAATGCTTCGCATGCGGGAAGAACTTCCAACATTGGAAGTACCTGAAATCACATCAAAGAACAGACACAGGAAAGAATCTGTTCAATCCTAGCAATTTACGGAATCTGGGAAGATTTTCAAAGGGAGGACAGGCCTTCCTTTTCAAAGACTCAAGCCCAGGAGGAAAGATCCTGAATCAAAAACAAACAAACAAACAAACAAACAACCCACCTTCAGCCTAACAGACCTTTCATGTTCACTCAAACTCTAGTGTGTTGGGAAACGAGAGCTGTTAAGGGCCATGCAGAGCAGTTATTTGGACATTCTGTGTGTCGTATTGTATCCTTTGTTGCGGTTAGTTCAAGCTTCCACACAACCATGGGGGGTGATCTTGAGCAGAGTGGTGGACCTACATTGCAGATCTGTCTTTTCTCCGGGGCAGACACGTGCAAAGCTTCCTTTCCACGTTACAAATGGCTGCCTTGCAACCAATAGTACCATGGTGGAATCAGCACCCCAAGGCCTCATCTCTTGACATGACTTTGCAAGTTACTCGGGAATGTTGGGAGAAATACCCCTGTAAGAGTAGCTAACTCACGCTGCTGATTACTGCAAGAAGTACGGGGACATGCTGGTGCTTCCACATAGACCTTTGGCCTGATTGGAGTCCACCAGGAGAAGAGCCTTTAGTGTAGTGGCCCCTTCTCTATGGAACTCCCTGCCTCTGGAGGTTAGGCAGGCGCCAACAGTAGGCGCTTCTGGCACTTGCTGAAAACAACCCTTTTCCTGGAAGCCTTCCTCCACTGATTAACCACAGTTTGTATTGGTCTTTTGTTTTGAATTTCACAAATTTAATTTGCTGTTTTTGATCTTCTTTCTTTTTATTGTTTTATTCCTATGTGCACCACACTATTCTCTATGTAGCACCATATAAATTGAGTAAATACATAAAATCCATTTTGTGACTATTCCTATGATAATGGACGTGAGCTCTGTTGACTTAAATCTCTTGTTGTATTTTAAACCTTTCCATTGCTGCTAGTTTTTTAGTATTATTTTGGTTGTAGTTTTCAGCTTTGATATTGCAGTTTTAAGCCTGTACATTTTATATGAGACTTATGCCTGGAATGGATTTTCAGCCCTGCCAGAATGGGAGCCACCAGCCTCCACTTCCGAGCAATCTCAACAGGAAATAGCTGGTTCTTGTTGCCTTTCGCTGCCATCAGGATATGCTGAATTCTACTCATGTGGGTCCTACGGGGCGTCATCAGAATGAAACTTCCAAAGATAGAACTTCAACAAGCATGTCTTTATTAAGCATTCAGTGATACAAACACGTAACAAGTATCCAATAAAGATGAATGCATATTCGTCCTTTTAAGTCCAAAGAAAAACATGGATTTCTTGCTTGCAACTTCTCAGTGGGCCCGTCCCAAAGTGCCTTTCTTTTCTCCAGAGGCTGAATCTTTCGGTAGCTTCTTACGTAGATTTCTTTAACTCTCAGGGCAATCCCCAATATGTAGCTCTAGACTGTCATTCAAGGTAGTAGCCCTGGAGTAATAATAGAATTTTATCAAACACTGAAAAACGCAAAAATATTTCCCCATTTGAAATTCTCCTGTGCACAAGTATCAGTTTGGTTTCTCTCATGCAAGGGGTGAAGAGCCCGTGATGCAACCTCTATCCTCTGACATTCAGCTTCCAGGCAGAACAAGATGGCTGTTTTTCGGGGAGGGGGTGTCTGTTCTTTCTTCTCCAAATGGGGACTCCGCCCCGTGGACTCAATAATCTCTTCCACAGGGGTGATGTGAGCAGAGGCTCTTCTGTCGATTGCTTGAGCTGAAGCAGGAGACGGAGGTGACGTGCGGGAAACTCAGCAGAAAGACTGACCGAGCCTTGGGAGGAGGAGGAGGAGCAGCCCTTGGTGAAGGGAGGGTGGGCTAAATCCAGGCAGGAGCAGCCCAGTGCAAGCAAGGGGATGCAGGGCCAGGCAGCACCCTCAGCAGGTGGAGCGCTCAGCTCAGGAGCACAGCAAGGGTGGGACCCAGATTACTCCCAGGATCAGAACTGGTCCAGTCAACGTGGACGGCGGAGAGGCGTCACATCTGCAAGCAAAGGGGAGGCTCCGCGTGTGCACGTTGCCCCCCACCGGCCCAGGGGCTTTGGCTGCTCCTCCTGACCCAACCCACATTGTGCTTAAATGTGAGTCTGAAGGGTTAGGATTGCTGCGCTAAAACCTGCTTCTGTTTGCTTAGGGTTGTAGTAATTCCATTGATTCCTAATGAGGTTCTTTTAATGCTGCCTGCACGGTGTGAAACCTGCCCAGGGTTGTGTCAGTCCCATTTGCTTCTTAAGGAGCTGGGCTACATCTACGCAACTGCATTATAGAGGTATGGAAGTGTACTGGTAACTGTTGGGGTGCAATCCATATTTCATATACCGCTTTTGCAGTGTTATTTCCTGGGTGTTATTCCCTATTGGTAATGATTTAACTCAAGGTGTAGATCTAGCCATTATAAAACTAGTAATTTTTAAAATACCAATAAAACCCTTAAAATTTGACTGGGTAGGCCTACTGGAAGAGATAAGTCTTTATGGCTTTCTGAAAGGCAGAGAGACTGTTAAGTTGACAAATCTCTTCTGGCAGGCCATTCCACAGTCCTGGAGCGGCAGAAGAAAAGGTCCTCTGGGTAATGGCTGTCAGCCTAGTTTCAGCTGACTGTAGTAAATTCTTCCCAGAGGACCTGCGTGTGAGGGCTGGATTGTATGGGAGAAGGCGATCCTGCAGGTAACCTGGACACAAACCACATAGGGCTTTAAAGGTAATGGCCTACACTGCCCCTCCGACCCCTCGAAAGAGGGCAGCATGGCCAGGAATCCTATGTTGTTCCAGGCACACACGCCACTTCCACGGAGTAGACCTCCCCATCCCACTTCCACCGGACAGGCGCTCTAACCTTCAAACCTCCCCACCTTTTCTCAAGCACAAATCCTGTTGGGCTCCAAGTCACATACATGGCTCTTAACCATAAAAAGTATTGTTTTTTATTAGAACTTTTCCTTTTAATATGAATACTGAAAACTGTTCCTTTCTAATCAAAGTGAAAAAGGATAAATGATCAAACTTTTAGGAACCATAAAAAACACTTTCACAACCTGGTGCCTTCAAGAGGTGCCATGCTATATGTTCCATCATCCCCAATGGCAGTTCTGGCTGGGTATGATAGGAATTGTAGTATTCTGGCTACAACAGCACACAGAAAGCAGTCTTCCACACGGTCAGACCCTGGTCTGTCTAGATCACCAATGTCTGCATGGTGGGGAGGGTGCCCTCCAGATGAGATGGACTACAATTCCCATAAGCCCCAGCCAGCAGGGATTGTGGGAATCATAGTTAAAATCAGCTGGAGGACACTAGTCCATATTGCGTTCCGGGCCATAGTCCATATTGAGCAAAACCAGCCAGAACGGCAGGTGGGTCAGATAGAATAAGCCAGGAAACAGCCACAACTTACTTTGACAGCAGTCAAACCCAAAAGCACGATCTTTCAGAAATTCATAGAAAATACACGCTTGCACCGATTTTTATGAAAGTTGGCACACATGAGCAACTACATTCCATCTCCCATGTGTCCAAGTTTCATGTCTCTAACTTTTAAAATAAAGAAGTCATAGGCAGTTCTTTCCCGCAATACTAGCCTATAGGGGAAAATAGGCTTGCGTTGGGGGAATTTTTGTTATTTTTGAAGATAGAAGCATGAAACTTACAGACATGGCAGATGGGTTTGTGGTACTTATTGTCAAAGAAACACCCAACTGTTCCTTGCTGTGGCAGGTCGTTTCCCTTCCCGCCGTTTCCCTTCCCTTCCTGCTACCCCGTCCCCAGCCAAAGCTGGATTGAGCCAACACTGGAAATAACCACACAGAATTTAGGGACCAAAGCAAGTTTATTTGTAAACTAGTCTAAGTTAAGGCCTTGGTCAAATCAGAATAGATTATACAAGCAGAATAGCAAAATAGGGGTATGTTATTGGGAAGGGAAGGATTGGGGGGAAGGTTTATAGAAAGGAATGAGGTAGGTTTGGTATTAGCAGCACAAACAAGAAAAAGCCATAAAACAGTTAGGACCCCCAATTAATCACACTCTTAAAGGTGTCAAACAACCCCAAACCGAGCCGGTTATAAAACAATAAACATTTTTGAATGCTCTCAGAACTTGCTGCGCTTAGTCCTGAGTAATCCCGGCCCTCCTCAGACCTGAATAATTGTTTTGTTTTTATTAGTTTCTTACTGTTACTTTTGAGTAGTCGTGCAGCGATACAGAGATATGGTTTGGGGGGGGGGGGGAGGGCTGTTTTGTGGCGGACATGCAAAAGGGGTGGACGCCGCTTGGTCTAAGAACTTGCGGTTCCAAAGAGGGGCTCATCCCACCCCCTCAGCTCTCTCAGCCTCTCCTGCTGCAAGGACTCATCATTTACCACGAAAGGGGGGACTGGGGGAGTGTGCTTTTGCCTGGCTGGGCGCATCTTCCCCCCATCCCCGTGGCGCTCGGGATCTTAACCGCCATGCGCCCCTTCCCTCCCTCTGGAGGTGCGAAGGGCGGCCCCGCCAGCAGATTCCCCACCACCCCCATATCTTTGTCTGGAAGCTCATAGAGAGTAACGATGCAAGAAGCCCCGGTCCTGAGCAAGTCGCGCCTCACACGTCCCACTGGCTGAGCGAGAGGGGGGAGGGGGGAAACGTGGCTGCGGATTGGGGCCACTGGCCCCTAAAACCTCTCCCCCCCCCATAGGCAAGTTCCACCCTCTTCTACCCTTTCCCCATGAGCCAGTGGTGGTGGTGCCCGCGAACCCCCCTCCCCCCCGGCCCACCTTTTACCTGCCCCGCGATAACGACTCTCTTCAACCGCCTGCGGTTTGAAAACAACAACGACAAAATCTTCTCTCCCGCGCGGCACACGCGCGCCCGAAAAGGACGACGCTCATTGGCCAGTTCTCCAATAGCGTCATAAAAGGCGGGAAATGGAAGGTAGGAAACGAAAAGGGCGGGAAATGGAGGGAGAACGAAGCCAGGCTTTTGTAAAACGCCATCAAAACCTTCTCTCCCGCGCGGCACACGCGCGTCGAAGAGGACGACGCTGATTGGCCAGTCCTCCAAAAGCGTCATAAAAGGCGGGAAATGGACGGTAGGAAACGAAAAGGGCGGGACATGGAGAACGAAGCCAGGCTTTTGTAAAACGCCATCAAAACCTTCTCTCCCGCGCGGCACATGCGCGTCGAAGAGGACGACGCTCATTGGCCATTTCTCCAATAGCGTCATAAAAGGCGGGAAATGGAAGGTAGGAAACGAAAAGGGCGGGAAATGGAGGGAGAACGAAGCGAGGCTTTTGTAAAACGCCATCAAAACCTTCTCTCCCGCGCGGCACATGCGCGTCGAAGAGGACGACGCTCATTGGCCAGTCCTCCAAAAGCGTCATAAAAGGCGGGAAATGGAAGGTAGGAAACGAAAAGGGCGGGAAGGGAGAACGAAGCTCATTGGCCAGTCCTCCAATAGCGTCAGAAAAGGCGGGAAATGGAAGGTAGGAAACGAAAAGGGCGGGAAGGGAGAACGAAGCTCATTGGCCAGTCCTCCAATAGCGTCATAAAAGGCGGGAAATGGAAGGTAGGAAACGAAAAGGGCTGGGAGGGAGAACGAAGCTCATTGGCCAGTCCTCCAATAGCGTTATAAAAGGCGGGAAATGGAAGGTAGGAAACGAAAAGGGCGGGAAGGGAGAACGAAGCCAGGTTTTTGCAAAACGTCATAGCTTGTAGGCCTCCCCGGGGTTGCTCGGGTCCCCGGATAAGGTTTAGAACATTTCTCTGAAAAACAATGAAATTTCTCTGCGGATTTTAAAAAAAATCTTTAATACACTTTAGTTACCCTTTTGTATCCACATTAGTGGTGCACGTTATAGTGGATTCCCGCCACTTCCAGGGAATGCAGTTAAATGTGCCTTGAATCTTCTTTCCCAATTTCAAATCCGGGGCTTTCCTTCCATCGCCCGTCCCGTTTATGCCCGTTCTACTTTGTACTTGATCCGATTCTTCCGTCGCCCAGTCCTCTGCGCTATGCTACGAGGTGCTGTATTTCTATTTAAAGCATAGTAACAATTTTCTCTGAAGTTGCATCTATGCATATAAATTAGCATTTGCAATGGTAAGCAAATGTGTGTGCTCTGTTATGTGTGTCCCCTTTTTTATGACGTGCTTTCTGGTTTTTTGGGGGTTTTTTTGGTTATTCTCATGTGTCTCCCCATCCTGCCTACCTACTGAAGGATGGTCGGTCTAGACTAAACTTTTACGACTACCTCTATACCAACTTTCCCCGAGCTGATGCCCTCCAGATACCTTGGACTACAACTCCCAGCATCCTCCTGGCCAATCTGGCTGGAGATGCTGGGAATTGTAGTCAACACATTTGGAGGGCGCCAGCTCGGGTTAGGCTGCTCTAAGCTTTATACCTATATAAAGGTGGGGTTTTCTCCCCCCTCTTCCCTCCCTCTCTTTATTTATAGCGCCCCCGCTATTATAAATCTATGGCTCTACCATAGAGTCTGCCATCTCTATGACATGCATGGGGCGGCGCCCGCCATCTTGGGGCCGGGCGGAAGTGGCGCCGCCTTTCCTTCCCTGATCTCTCGGTTCCTCCTGCGACGCGGGTCGTGGTCGTCGGTCGCGTGGGGGGGGGGGAAATCGGAGGTAATCGCTGGGTATCCGTGGTGACCGCTGTGGGGGCGGAAGCGGGGAGCCATTTCCGGGGGGAGAGGTCAGCGGTGCAAGGAGGTGAGCGGTGGGGCTGGATCCACCTGGGGAAGGAGAGGGGGGGTGAGTGGTATGGAAGGGGGGGAGTTGAAGGGGGATTATTTCCTTCTCCCCCCATCTGTTGAAGAAGGTTGGGGGGGTGGGGATCCATGTGTGATGGTGGCTCCCTCCCCAGTGCTGGGGGTCTGCAAGGTGACACCCCCACCCCAGAAGAGTTCAAAGAGGCCTCTGGAATTGGGGGTGGGGTGGATGACTAAAGGTAAAGAACCTGTATTATGTAGATTCAATCTCCTAAACCAGTATAAGAATTATCCTATATATTCAAAATATTCAATCACTTTATATATTTGTCTTACTAGATCGGTCATCCAAAATTTTTATACAGTTAATACAGTCATTAAACACAAAATTGGTGTAATTTTAATTTTAACAGATATAGATGCTACAAGCTACACCATTGATGTAACGCACATTAAATGAACGTTATTTCATTACAAAATATAGAACCGATATTATAGAAATTAAATGAACGTTTTTACAGACCGTAATTCCAGATTATATAAATTCCGTTTCTGATTAAATTCTTCATCAACGTTTTAGTTGTATACATCAAAAGACTGTTTCTTTACATGAAAGTATTCAACTGCTGTAAGTGCCAAGGGGGACAAAGCACTTACTGTAGGAGTTTGTACTTTACTTGTATAACAGTTAATTGTTTTAAATTCTTAGAACATACAACTCTGCAGCTTCTTTTTTGTGGATGACTTAAGGACAGGGTTAGGGTCTGCTTTGGTGGAAGGGCTGAGGCCCAGGAGCAGAGCCTATATTTGGAAGGAACAAAATCCCAGGATCAGTCCCCGGTGTCTCTGCTTTTCCAAGGCCAGGGAGCAGGTGATGAGGGGGGAACTGCTCCCCCCTCTCTTCATCACCTGAGACCCTGGAGAGCTTCTGCCTGTCAGAGCAGGCGGTACTGAGCGAGGTGGATCCTATGGGCCAACTTGGTATATAGGGGCTGCAGCTCTGTAGTGGAGAAGGTGCCAGGTTGGATCCCCCAGCAGCATCTCCAGGTAGGGCTAAGAACTCCCCCCCCCCATCTCTGCCTGAAATCCTAGGGAACAAGTGCCAGTCAGTGCCAATACAGAACCGCTCAGCTCAAGGGCCAAATTCAATTTTGGAGACCTTCCAGTGGGGGGTGAGGCCAAAAGCAAAAGGGGCAGATGCCAAAATACCATCCTATTTTAGCTCAAAGCTCTAATTGTCGTTAACTAAGCTTTGTGAGGGGCACTTTTCGAATGGGGGGACATGCAAAAGCCAGGAAACCACCAGATAACTGACAGGTTCAAGGAAGGGGCTGGGCCAAGGCCAGGGGGCATGGCCATTTCAGGAAACCCCAGAAGGCCAGATTGGGACCACGGTTGGCCCACATTTGACCCATGGGCCTAAGGCCCTGCACCCCGCGGTGTTGACAATACTGAGCTAGATGGATTAAAGGGTCTGACCCGGGATAAGGCAGGTGCCTATGATCATCCCCAGGATGAAATTCATTTTTGGGATCCACTTCCAGTGGTAACTGGTTCTGAGATGGCATTAAAAAGGGATTAAACTAAGTCCTGGAAGAGGAGGAGAGGTGGTCTAGCAACATCTATCTGCCATGAAGGCTGAATGGAGTTCAGGGGCAGTTCTGTCTTGAGTACCAGGGGTGTAAAGGAGCCCTTGTGGGTTGCTTAGTAGCCGTTCCTCAGTGAGAAGAGCAGTAGCAACTGGGAAGCTTTCTCAAAAGGCAGCTTGCTTGATGCAGCCAACCTTTCCCTCTCCTGTGCGGGTGTGAATGGAGCATTGGGTGGATTCTTGTCCTTAGTTCATACAGAGGGGCGACAGTGAGGACCAGCACTCCTGAACTGAATGTGCACCATGTAGGGGTTCCTCGGGTGGTAAAAGGATGTGGAAAAGTGACTGCACTACAACATCCTTGGTGCTGAGAGTCGTTGTGAGCCTAATAAATCGCCTTAGGCTGAGTCGGAGCAGAATTTTCTGCTGTTCACTGATAGCTCTCTGGGACTCATGCACAGATTTCTCTCAGCTATCTTTTGTAGAATCATAGAATAGTAGAGTTGGAAGGGGCCTATGAGGCCATCGAGTCCAACCCCCTGCTCAAAGCATCCCTGACAGATGGTTGTCCAGCTGCCTCTTGAATGCCTTCCATGTGGGAGAGCCCACCACCTCCCTAGGTCATGGGTTCCGTTGCCGTACTGCTCTAACAGTCAGGACGTTTTTTTCTGATGTCCAGCTGGAATCTGGCTTCCTGTCACTTGAGCCCATTTTGTAGGAGATGCTAACAGGTTGGGTCGTGGACCTTCAGGCAAGGCATGGGCTCTCCTACCCGTAGGCTACTTGCATGCAAAGCATGAGTCGTATCGCTTCCTTGTTTCTCTGCAGAAAAAAAAACCACCCCTAGGAAAGAGAGCGAGGATGGCGATGGCAGAAGCCGTGCAGAAGAAGCTCCAGGGGGAGCTGGAGAAATACCAGCAGCTGCAGAAAGGTAACTAATCACAGCCTTTTCTCAGAGAGCCCCCCAAAGACTCTTTCCTGCTCCGCAACCTTATACCCTCAATTCCAGCCTTCTTCCTCCCCCATCCCTGCCACAAAGGGGACGTTGGCTCAATATTATTTTTGCCTGGGCTGTCAACCTTGTAGACACCTGCCTGCCATCCATACACACACACACACACACTGTAACTTCAAAACCGGTACAAATAGTATTTCAAAGAAACATACTTTTAAAACCTCCATCAAGAACTGACTACAGTTCATTTAAAAGTGGAGCCCCCGCTGTAAGAACGTTTGCAGAGTCCTATTGGATCAGGCCAAGGCGACTCCATCTAGTCCAGCATCTTTAGAGTTGGGTATTAACAAAGAAATGTCTAAATACGTTAACAAATATATTATTTGGGGCTATTGGACCATGTGTCTGCAGATGGTATGGCCTACCTGTCTTGGTTCTCTGTTCCTAAATATAGGAGAGCATTTACGTTAGGAAGATTTAATGAGATACAAGAAAGTCCCCGCCGAGGAAAGGTTCTGCCCATGTAACAATATGGAGGTAGAAACAGTTGCGCATGTTCTGTTTAATTGTAGTTTTTATAATGAAATTAGAAGATCACTTATATGGCCAGTTACACAGAAATTCCCTGGCACATGGCAGGATAAATTGGCTATTGCTCTACTGCAAGGGAACAACGAGCATATTTCTATTCAGGTTGCAAAGTTTCTCAATCTTGCTATCAGATGTAGAGCCCAAATGAATGTATAATTTAGTAGTAAGTGAATAAAAGATAAAAATATATCTCTAATAGAATACACGGGCTTTTTTATCCCCTTTGGAATTGTACATGATTTCTAGCTTAAATACTAAACTCTCAGAACATTGTAACTCTTGCTGTTGCTGTAAAACTGTAATATATGCTGTATAGGAAATGGTCTATGGACTTAAATAAAGTTTGTATTTATTTATTTGTAAATATGTTATACACATTCATTTTTTTAATAGACCCAATTTTGGTGAAGAGTAGTATAGAAATATTTTAAATGAAACAAATCCCTTTACATATTTTATTTGGTTGGGTATTTTAATCCTTCTGTTTCCAGGGTTCAAGAAGAGTAACAATGCATGGTATGGCAAGTATACACAGAGTACAAACGTATCTAGCATGATATAAGAAAGCAGAGAGGGAGCTCCAGTTTGCTTCGACTGCTGTTACTACGGCTGGGAGCAGCTGCCCCACAACCAGGTGGAGGTCTTGTGATCACCCAGGAGCCCCCCTTGGTGGATTCCTAATGAGGAAAACTCTTTTAATATATTGTATTTATTTATTGCATTTCTATACCGCCCAATAGCTGAAGTTCTTTTTTTATACCCCTTTCCAGATATCAGCAAATGCATGACGGCCCGGCAAAAACTGGAGGCTCAGTTTACGGAGAACAACGTTGTAAAGGAGGTGAGCGCCTGGCTACAGCCCCCACCCCAATTCCAGAGGTGCCCACCTCCCTTTCAGGGGCTCCTGGTGCCTCAGAACTGCCCTTGAACGGCTCCCTCCCTGCTTCTATCCTGCAGGAACTGGACTTCCTGGATTCCTCTAACTCCGTCTACAAGCTGATCGGACCTGTGCTGGTGAAGCAGGACATGGAGGAGGCCAAAGCGACAGTCGGGAAAAGGCTGGACTACATCACAGGGGAGATGTGAGTCCCTGGGGTGTGTGGTGGGGGGGGACACACACGACACGGAATGAAGCGGATTTTTGGAGGACAGAGGCCAATTGATAGCTCTCCGCTTCCAAAAGGTGGGATTCCTTAACGGCCTACTCCCCCAATCTGGTTGCCCTCCAGATGTGTTGGATCGCAAATCCCATCATCCCCTCTAGCCATGCTGGCTGGGAATCATGGGAGTTGCAGTCCAACACATCCAGAAGGCATCATGTTGGAAGTTACTAGCTGTTGATCTCACTAGGCAGTCTACCTGTGAGTAAGAGTTGCTGGGGAGAGGGAAGAGAGCAAGGGAGGGTTTGCAGCCCTCCTGCCCTTCCCAGAGGCCTCTGCTTTCATCACCTGGAAAAGGGAGGCCCTGCTTTGCCAGCAGAAGGTGCCCGGTTCAGTCCCCCGGCCCCCTCTCCAGGCAACAGATATGATCAGACTTCAAGACTGAGCATGGTTTGTTTTTACCCCCTTTTTTTTTTAGCTGATACTCCTTTTATTTATTTATGTAATTAATTAATTTACAATGTTTATATAACGCTCCCCATTCAAAATTTCAGAGCGGTGTACAACATAAAATAAGAAAATAAAATAAAAACACATTAAAAGAAACAAAGTGCAAAATAAACCAAGGCTGCTCATTCAGGGAAGGCTTCCTGGAACAAAGTTGGTACCTGCTTGACCTCCAAAGGCAGGGAATTCCATAGGATAGGGGGCCACCACACTGAAGGCTCTTTCCCTGGTGGACTCCAATCAGAGGATGGGTCTATGTGGGAGCCCCAGGAGCATGACCTCAGTGACCAGGCAGGTTGATAAGAGAGAAGGCGCTCTCTCGGGTATCCTGGTCCCAAGTTGTTTAGAGCTTTGTACACTAGTCCAAGAACCTTAATCCTGGCCTGGTAGCGAACAGGCAGCCAGTGCAGTTCCCTCAGCAGAGGGGTTACATGCTGGAAAGGGGCAGCTCCAGACAACAGCTGAGTTGCTGCATTCTGCACTAGCAGCTTTAAGGGCAGCCCCACCTAGAGCGCATTGCAGTAATCCAGCCTTGGGGTTACTAAGGCCTTTACCACCGTGGCCAAGCTGTCCCTGTCCTGGAGAGACCATAGCTGGTGAAGCTGGTAAGAGGCACTCCGAGCTGCTGTGGCCACTTGGACCTCCAGTGACAGGGATGGATCTAGGAATACCCCCAAACTACGGACTTGATCTTTTTGAAAATATTGTAATTGATTCAAGGATAAGAAGCAGCTTCTTCCTCTGTTCCCTGTATGATCAGAGGAGAAGCCTTGACGGGTTCCTTGTGTCCCTTTAGGGCAGCAGTAGAAGTGCAGAGATTCAAAGAACATTAATTTAAAATAACTTTTGGCCGCCTTTCAGGACAGAAGCCCCTCTGTCAGCATGGAGCAGGGTTCAGAGGTTTCAAATAGCTGGAGGAATTTTCTCCACAGTGAGAACTAGGTGATTTTGAGGCATTCAGGAAGGTTATTGTCTGAAGCTCATTGGAGTTTGATATGGGTTACTCTAGGTTCAATTTATGTTTATTTTATTTCCCTTAATGTACTTTTAGCCTGCTCCTCAGTCAAATATGCTCCCAGAGCGGCTTAACGTCTAATCAATAAAATGAGACGGTCATCCTGGCAGCCCTCAACCAGCAGGGGAGGAGGTTCCCATGCCATGGGAACCCCCTTCAGCAGAGTTGCTCTTCGGTTCCTAGTCAGGAAAGTTAAATGGAGCCTCCAGGTTCAGTTGCAGTCTGCCTCTGAATACCAGATCTGAGAAGCGAGCCACAAGGGAAGGGCTCCTGCATGGCTGAGGAGAAAGGAGCAGGGACTCCTGCCCATGGCCGTTTGCGAGCTTTGGGGTTACTCCCAACACCCTACGGAAGACCCTGGGGCGATTCTGGCCCCGGTTGTTACAAAGGCAGCCCCTGACTCCCGTGTCTTTGCAGCAAGCGGTACGAGACGCAGATACAGGAATACGAGAAGAAATCGGACCAGCAGCGGGAGACGCTGGCGCGGCTGCAGCAGGAGTTCCAGAAGGCCCAGGCCAAGGTGGCGGTCAAAGCCTGACCCTGAAGGCACTCCTGGGTTCCCTCGGAGCAGGACTGAGGTGGGTGGGAAGGAGGGGTCAGTTGGGCCTCTGTGTTACTATTTAGGCCTTAGTTCTTGGTTTGCTTGAAATAAAGGTAGGGCCAACTCTCTCCCTTTCTTCTAGCTGTCCCTTTTTGCCCCCTCCACAGTGGATAATTTTATGACGCCTGCCTCATCCTGAGTACTGCGTCCGGTTCTGGGCACCACACTTCAAGAAGGGTGCAGACAAGCTGGAGCGTGTTCACAGGAGGGCAATGAGGATGATTAGGGGTCTGGAAACAAAGCCCTATGAGGAGAGACTGAAAGAACTGGGCATGTTTAGCCTGGAGAAGAGAAGGCTGAGGG
Source organism: Anniella stebbinsi (assembly GCA_029215795.1). Classification (NCBI taxonomy): domain Eukaryota; kingdom Metazoa; phylum Chordata; class Lepidosauria; order Squamata; family Anniellidae; genus Anniella; species Anniella stebbinsi. Next base: position 184,358,837 of record JARDYH010000005.1, read on the forward strand.
GAGACATGATAACACTCTTCAAATACTTGAAAGGTTGTCACACGGAGGAGGGCCAGGACCTCTTCTCCATCAACCCAGAGTGCAGGACATGGAATAATGGGCTCAAGTTACAGGAAGCCGGGTGAACATCAAGAAAAGTTTCCTGACTGTTAAGAGCAATACGACAATGGAGCCCATGACCTAGGGAGGTGGTGGGCTCTCCCACATTAGAGGCATTCAAGAGGCAGCTGGACAACCTGCATTGAGCAAGGGGTTGGACTGGATGGCCTTAAAGGCCCCTTCCAACTCAACTTTTCTATGATTCTAAGTTCTTGGAATTTAAAAGGACAGAGCCAGTCTACAGTAGTGGTTGGAGTGCTGGACTGGGAGTCAGGAGATCTGGGCTGTAGTTACTAGAGCTCATTCTGCACGTTCTCAGAGGTACTGTTATTACAGTGCAAGGTGGAGAAAGGCTTGATGATACCCTTCCTGCATGGACAAAACTATTCACACTACAAAGCTTCCTTTTGCTTTTATTTTATAGAAAGGTTGATGTCCCTGGTTTAGAGGCCTTGCACAAACATTTAACATTCTTCCAAACCTGGTTTTGTTCTCAGACGAGGGGAGGGGGGAGCATGGGTCTCTGTACTCCTCCTCCCTGCAGGTCCTGGGCTGCTTATGAAGCCCAGTAAGGTTGCTACCAACAGAGGCAGGAAGAAACTCAACAGGTACAGCTATCCCACAGCATCAGCCCATCATGCATTTCTTCCCGTTGTGCAGTTGTTAAAAGGGATTTTTTTCCCCCACTGGTGGTGGTTCAGTAATCTACAAAGTTGGAAATATTTTGCTCTGGCTTTGGCTGGGGATGCAGAAAAACCCAGCAGGAGAGGAGACGGGGATGGGGCCTCCCACATGTTTCATGAAGGACATAAAGTGCCGTGGAGTCTTTGACTGGAAGCTGCTTGGGACATGAAAGCATTTCGTATATAAAAATAATTCTGGCTGGGAAGGTTGGTTTCCTGTAGGAGAAAGACGGATACTTCTATCACTCAGTGAATCGGAATTACAAAACGCTAAAGGGGAAGGTTTCACAAATGATCCAGCCCATCCTCACATCGCTGTTGGATGGGAGGCAGGTCATTGTAGCAGTGAGTAACTAAGGCCCTCCATCTGGCAACAAGAACTACGCAACCCTGTGAAACAGCTGAAGTTCACTCTTGTGCCCTGCAAGTGTACAGAGTCACCGGTGCAATGGTTTCACTTCAGGGAGGCTGTATGTAGCACAAGGCTTTCCATGATGGCTATGTATCGGCTCTAGGATCAACACAGACAGAAGGGTGCCATTCCGCTCCTGTCCTGCTGGTGGGCTTCCCTTTGGGGCATCTGGTTGGCCACCGCAGACCCGACGCTAGACTAGAGAGGCCGTGGGTCTGATCCAGCATCGTTTTATGTTCTTAAGGCTAACTTGGCTAGGAAGGAGGGAGGAGAATTCCCCTTTCCCGTTCACAGTATCGCCTTCCTCACGCAGTAGTGTGTTTTTGAAATTAGTGTTATGGTGTGCTGAGAAACAATCACAGAAACGCTGCAGTCACACACAGCGCATGAGTGTTCCTTCCCAAAATGTGATGTGGCTTGGATTGGGGGGGGGGGGGCATTTTGCATCACAGCTGACGCTCCCTGAGAAAAGTCATTTCTTTCCAACACTGTTTTTGTGTTAGCTTCATACTCAAAAGTTGGAAAATGTAATTGCTCTACGTTCCCACGGCTCTGTGGACGAATCCTGCCCCTTCTGTGCAAAAAGGAGGAACTGGCCAACCGCGCCCATCTCTTAAAGGACAACACAGCCACCACCACCCCTTGCCGTTGCCCACGGAGGAAGGCATCTCAGGGTGTCACTCTGCCAAGGCACTTGAGGTCAGAGCGGAGCGCGAAAGCAGAAGGCGCTCTGCACAGAAACAGGAAATCGGTAGCAATGGCAACAGGAAGCGCATGACACATCAAAAGTCTTTGGAGCATGAAATAATGTCCGTGTCTTCAGCGCAGCTCCTTTGCTTGAGCTGGTAAAGATGGCAGAGAAAAGGTATTGCCAGGCACCCCTGTGCCGCTTTCATTCCCTTCCCTGGCTCCACATCCTAAGTATGGGGAGTTCTGTGAAACCTCACGAAAACCAGCATTCGTCCAGGGCTAAAACAGCTGCCAAAAGAGGCAGCAAAAGCCTTCTGCCAACGCAGGCGCCACTGGGCACCAAGGCGGCGGCTGCTGCTGCCAAAGCAAACGTGGCAGCCAACCTGGCCCCGTCTGCGTGTTGACAAAGGATCCCAGTTCAGCTACAGAGCCGACGCGGTCGCCAGCCCCAATCCCTGGTGGAGGCATTCCCGTCTCAGAAGAGGGCCTTGGCAATTTTGCGCCCGGTGGCTTTGATCTTTGGGAATGTAGCGCTGATTTCTACCCCTCGTGGCTTGGGGATCCTGGGAGAGGGCGGCGGTGGCGGGAACGGCGGCGGCTTCTGCGGTCGCTTGGGCCGTAGCATGAAGTCCAGGCAACTGCTGTTCATGGCGTAAAATACGTTCGCCGTAGGTGGGAAGGCCAGTTCTGTGAGAGGAAGAGACAAGGGGTCAAGATGGTGCACCGAGAGGAAGTACTGGCTCAGAGCTTCCTGCTGGAAGAGGGAAAGAGCCTGAAGACCTGCCAAGATTTGGTTTTAAATCTCCTGTTATTTAGGGTGACCAGATAAAATCCAGGTCTGGGCTCATGTAACTTTAACAGTTGTAGAGAAAAGGGGATTTCAGCCACTGTTATTTGTATGCAATTAGTTCCTGATGAAATTCCCTCTTCATCACTCTAGTATAGTTGCAGGCACTATACTAGAGTGACCATATACAAAAGAAGGCAGGGCCCCTGCACCTTTAACTGTTGTGATGAAGAGGGAATTTCACCAGGAACTAATTGCATACAAATGACACTGGCTGAAATTCCCTTTTCTCTACAACTGTTAAAGTTACATGAGCCCTGACCTGGATTTTATCTGGTCAGCTTACTGTTATTAAGATTCCTCTTTCCAGACCCCAGTTGCCCTGCAGGATAATTACACTAAGCTCTGCAGAACCCGAGCTGCTGGATCAACCTGGTTCCTTTGGAGACCACAGATCCTTTACAAATCGTGGGGATGAAGACCCCTATCCACGGCTACAATTGCAAACAGATGGTTTTAGCATTGTTTTATCTGGTCGCTTGCGGTACGACAGTCGCTAGTCAAATTGCTAATAAACTGAACCATCCTTCAGAAAGATGCCTCAATTACAACGTGCAAACCTAGTACGATCATAAAGGCTTGTACAATCCTATTCCTCTCTACTCAGAAGTAAGCCTTACAGGTGATCGCGCAAAGCACTGCAGCCGGAGTCTCCCATGGCAGTCTTGAAGCCTTGAAAGCATCCTCATGTTTCTGCTATTAGGGTTAATTAGGAATATGGTCTGAATTAATGCAAGTATTGTTGAATGGCTTGAACCCCATCATGGTGTAAGTGGTGAGGAGGTTTCACAGGGGGGCCCAATGGAGCTCCGTAGCAGCCGGCCATCCTCTTGGGTTCTCCTCTCCGTCGTACTCAGGAGCCCCCGCATCCCCATAATCCCCCGACAACCCCTCCATGGCCCCACCTCGGCCTTCTGGCAGAAGCTGCACCAGCTCATAATTGGGGGCCAGGCCCCGATCCTGGTTGTGTTTCTCCAGCACCTTGATGATCACGGCGGGAGCCTTGTCTTGACTCGTGACCTGCGGACGATACCACCAAGAAACAGGCATTCGTTTGCGTCGTGAACGCTACAGAAATGCAATAAATGTAAAACCTTCTCCTTGAATAAACCAGGGGGCAACACCATGTCCCAGACTGCTTCAGCTGGCCCTGAATTCAGGGCAGGGAACTCAGCTCTTTCTCCATAGGAAGGAACAGCGAATGGCACTTTATCCCAGAGTTTAGTCAGTTGGGTTTTTAACCCTATGAAACGTTGCAGCCCTAAAATGCATCCCTTTACAATGGCGTCCCGGAACCTGCCCTTCCAGCCAGGCCTTTCCCTGACAATTCCAAGCTCCCGGTGGTTCTAGGCTCCCAATTCTTGCTACAGAACCCAGGCGAGGGGGGGGCATGTCTTACGTCCTGCCCTTTAGAGACCCAGAGGTGCCCAGGTGCCGCTCGCTCACCAGGATGCTCTTGTACAGGGTGCCGTTCTGCAGCGCCATGCTGACACGGATGATGCGGCACTCGGAGGCCGAGGCGCTCCCCGGGTCGGGGGCTGTGGGGTAGGCCGCCCCACAGGAAGCAGAGCGCCGGTGTCCCCTGATAAAGGTACCCCCCGTGGCAGGGGGCGGAGCAAGGCCCCCAGGGGAGGGGGGAGGGGTGCTTTCTGCAGCTGTGTCCAGCGATGAGACCGAAGGCCACTTCGTGGGCTGAGGAGGAAGGAAAGCGAGGGTTAGTGAGGGAGGGTCAACGAGGGTGCTAAATCAATGGGGAGAGCAGAAGGGAAAGGAGGTCTCAGGAAATTGTGGGTAGCCTCCTATTTCAGAATTAGCGGGATTTGAAGGGCCGGAGCTCAACGGCAGAGGGTCTGCTTTGTATGTGGATGGCCCCACATCGCTCAGTCCCCAATCAGCGTCACCAGGTTTAAAACATGACACTGCCCCCCTCTTTATGCGAGACCCCCGGAGAGTTGCTGCCAATCAAAACGAACCTCCCTAAACCAGGTGGGCCAGTGGTCCGGCTGGATCTAAAAGCTGGTGCATTTTGACTGTGTTCCGGATGAGGCTGCTTTTCCAAAGCCCGGCAGCAACTCCCTTTGCCCTGGCAGGGCTGAGTCGTGGAGGCTGCCACCCTCTGCCCATTTACCCAGAAGTAGGCGCCATTGAACTCAGTCATGCTCTTACTCCAATTATGCCTAATTCCCAAACCGAAAGGACGGAGCCAAAACCGTTTGAGATCTTCTCCACATTCCCATGGTTATTTGAGAAGAGAGGCCTTCCTCCTCTGTCTTCAAAAGTACAGGATTTACATCCCTTCTTCCATTTTATTTCTCAGAAAACTGGGAGTAGTATTCTACTCTTTCCTTTTGGGTGTGTTTGTGGGGTTCAGGGGTGGTCAGAGGCCCTAGGAAACACGGCTGGGCACCCCAAACATTCAAGGCCAAAACGGGAGCATGAGAACACCCCCCCCATCCCAACTGAGGGAAGCCCCACAGGTTCCTCCTCCACGGCTCTGCTCTGAATTCTTCTTCATGAGGGCTAGAGACTTGGGGGAACAATCCACTGGAAACGTTCCTGCACAAGCCCCGCTGAAACAACGGCAAAGTGCAAAAGCGCTTCCCCCAACTCGACGGGGTTCGAGCAGGTGGAGCTCTGGTGGGGGATGCTAAAGCGAATCCAGCCAAGCTCCGGGGGCAAGGCCACGTTCCGTGCTGTGATGGCAGAGGATGTGCAGAGTCTCAGGCCACCCTGCGTGCACCCCCCCTTCACCAGGAAATGCAGCTGGGAGGAGACAGGGAAGCTGGGGGGGGGGGTGTCCCAACCCTGTTCAGTCACCTGGGCCAAGCGCGACGGCCCCTGGGAGGAGGCAGATGAAGGCATCAGCAGGTCCGGCGGTGTCTGGGGGGAGCAAGGCCCGTCCCAGGAAATATGGGGGCTCATCCCAATCGACGTGAGCAGGCTGCAGAAATCAGAGGATGGGGGAGGACTGGTTCACAGGGTCCCTGCATCCCCCTCCCCAACAACCACCCTTTCCATTTCTTCTGGGATAGAGGGGCTTTTTTTTTAGGAAGGGGGCAGCCCTGCCATCCTCCCCAGCGCCCCCCCACCTGCTCCCCTCTCTCACTCTGTACAGTGTGTGATCACCAAGGTGGGCTTCGTGGGCTTCGCGGGGGTCCCTCCTTCTGCAGGGGGCTCGATAGCACAGGACAGCTGGTAGCTGCAGAGAAAAGAGGGCTCAGCGTCAGCCTCTCACGGCGCAAAGCTGGATGCGGGGCGCGTGATTCACAGCCAAGACCCCACCTTTGGACCTCGCTGAGGTGGGGCAGCCGCTGCAGCCACCGCCGGAGGGTCCGGTCCGGATTCAGCGCGTAGTTGCGGCACTTGGCCTGCAGGAGGCGCAGCTGGGTCAGGATCTCAAACTCCTATGGTGGGGGGAGAGGAAGAGAAGGGAAAGCCGTGAAGGATGCCATCCCCCCCCTTTCAGGGAGGAAGGGGGCACCCATCGCCTCCCTGCCCTCCTTCCCTTTTCCGCTCATGCCCCTTACCTTGCGGTGCTTCTCAAAATTAATGTATCCGTTCTGCAAAGGAAGAGGTTTTGGGGGAGGGAAGTAATTAGTCCAGAAGTGCACGGCTTTCCTTAAAACACATAAAAAGGCAGACAAAAAGGAACACACACACACACACACAGAGCTTCAAGGACAAACGACTTATTCAACAAAATAATTTAAAACCTGAAACGCAAATGCCGCAAGGAACTCTAAAGCATCCATAACGATGACAGCGGCTCTCTGTCCGAAGAAGAATTCTGTGCATCTACAAAACTGACTGCTTCAGGGTTGCAGACAGAGCAACCCGGCGCCTCAAACGGCCTTCTCCAATAGCAGAAACCTCCCGCATCACTGCCTCTCCATGCTGGTGGGGAGAAGCTTCACCGGTTGAATTTCTGCACGTTACGCAGCTGCTAAAAGGAAGTCTCACTCCACACAAAAGGATCTGGTGCTCACTTTGAGGCGCAAAAGTTATCGGGGAGACAGCACAGGGCCTTCTAGGGCCAACTACGGCAGAGACCCACACCTGTCCCCTGACCTATATAATGAAAGTGCCTACACACACATATCCGGGGGGTTGCCCTCTCCGTCTTACAGACACCTTCAGAAGCAGCCATGGGACATACAGTGAGAAGAACAGCTCTCTGTAAACCCTTGTTACAGCACACTGACGAGTCCATGAATTCAGGGGTGTTGGTGGCAGATCTCTTAAAGTTACAGTCAGCCAAAACTGGCTGACAACTGTTACCCAGAGGATCTGCTCTTCTGCCGCTCCCAGACTGTGGAATGGCGGCTGCTGGAGGAGATCCGCCAACTTAATAGTCTCTTTGACTTTAAGAAAGCCATAAAGACCAATCTCTTCCGGCAGGCCTATCCAGATGAATTTTAAGCGTTTTATTGGTATTTTATTGGCATTTTAATAATATATTAGTTTGATGTGCTTTTAATCAGTTTTATGTATTTTATATTTGATGTTGTTTCCCACCTCAATCTGGAGGGAGAGGCAAGTAAGAAATAAATTATTATTATTATTATTATTATTATTATTATTAGATGTAAAAGAACATTGGGAAGGAGGCAAAGCCAAATTCCGTCTGGTCTTTGTCAGTTCAAAGTAGCCCTCTGGAGACTTACTGGATGGCCTTCCGAACCGGGGAGTCCCCAAGGCCTTCCAAAAGCAGGTAGTCAGAGTGCAAACCAAGGAGACAAAATAAGGGCTCCACCCATTGGTGGGCACCAGGGACGGGGCCTCCTCGGTGGTGGCATTTCCTTCCCCCGAGAACTGCTACATCAACCCTCCTCATTGCCCGCATTTAGGTGGGCTTTGAAAATATTCTCACCGATTCTCAAGGCTTTTTTGGAGTATTTTTTTTGTGCTGGCGCTTACATATTTTATGTGGATACATTTTTTTAAAAAACAATGGGAGGGGGGTTGGACTCGATGGCTTAAATGGCCCCTTCCCACTCTATGATTCCATGATCTTTGGCACTGTTTAAATTGTGGCTTTCTTATAGAACCATAGAATCATAGAATAGTAGAGTTGGAAGGGACCTCTACGGCCATCGAGTCCAACCCCCTGCTCAATGCAGGAATCCACCTTAAAGCATCCCTGACAGATGGTTGTCCAGCTGCCCCTTGAAGGCCTCTAATGTGGGAGAGCCCACCACATCCCTAGGTCATGGGTTCTAGGGTGACCAGATAAAATCCAGGTCAGGGCTCATGTAACTTTTAACAGTTGTAGAGAAAAGAGAATTTCAGCCAGAGTCATTTGTATGCAATTAGTTCCTGGTGAAACTCCCTCTTCATCACAACAGTTAAAGTTGCAGGCACTATACTAGAGTGACCATATACAAAAGAAGGCAGGGCCCCTGCAACTTTAACTGTTGTGATGAAGAGGGAATTTCACCAGGAACTAATTGCATACAAATGACACTGGCTGAAATTCCCTTTTCTCTACAACTGTTAAAGTTACATGAGCCCTGACCTGGATTTTATCTGGTCACCCTAATGGGTTCCATTGTCGTCCTGCTCTAACAGTCAGGAAGTTTTTCCTGATGTCCAGCCGGAATCTGGCTTCCTGTAACTTGAGCCCATTATTCCGCGTCCTGCATTCTGGGATGATCTTATTGCCTTGCTGCTTTAGTCTGTAAGCTGCCTTGGGAGGCGGAATTAAAGCTGAATGCAAACATTAAAATAAAATAAACAAACATCCCACAGGTGCTATTGGGTAACGCCTACACATACAAGCATACATATTGGGTGCGCCTGCTCTGTGTCTCCCACACTTACCTGCAGCCGGTTCCGTGTGGCTGCATCCAGCATGACCAAGTCCTTTAGGAAAGTGCCCAGGTACGGGACCACGCCCTGGGGGGTGGGGGAGAGAACAGGAGAAGATTAGGCTGGAAAGGGGAGCTCGGCCAAATGTCCCGGCACCCTCCCTGGCCCACCTGTGATCCAGCCCTCCTCCTCCTTCTCCTCCCCCCATAGCCCTGGCCCCAGTTCCCCAATCCTCGATTCCATCATAGCCAATCACCATTGGCCGCTGCTCCAACACCCTACGCTGCTGCCTCCGCTGGATGGGGTCACTGCCGGCTCCTCGAGGAGAACCGTCCTGTGGGGGCGAGAAAGGGGAATGGGAGAGAGAGAAAATGAGCCCAGAACAGCCCCCACTGTGACTAATCTGCCAGGCAGTTGCAACAGGGGACTTCAACCTCCCTTCCCATAGAGCAGCAGGTAAACGTAAATTCAGGCGATACCCAATGCCCAGACGCAAGAAGAGGTTGCATTGAGCAGCTCTAAGGCACAGACAAACTCCTCTGCCTTACTCATACGGAAGTCCCACTGGGCCTGTTCACGCAACACACTAAGCCACGGTTAGGCCGCCAGCCTTTTCGCAGCAAGTGGTTAGTGACCACATTTAAACCATGTTTATGTAGCCGCCACGGTTAGGAATGGTTCACACGACACGATCAGCCGTAATGTTTAGCTCAAAATGCTTTGCCGTGACGGTTTAGCGTGTTGCCTGAACAGGGCCAACGCGTTCAAAGGGATTTCGTCCCCACTGAACGCAGTGGACTTACTTCTGAGTAAACACTCACAGGGTGGTGCTGGTAGTCATGGAAACACACACACCCTCAAAAGAAAGAGGACCGAACTGAAGGGCGGTTAAACCACTTGAGCAAAACTCCCGGTTCAACATGGCCCACTTCAGCCCAAGCGCTCACATTCCACCTGTTTTTAGGCCGCTGGGTTTTAACATTTGAAGAGGTGCAATTCAGCTGAACTGTGTATTTATTGCTGTCTCAAGGTTTATCACGAGCCGCCTGGGAAGGATTTGTATGGAGGGAAAGGTGGGCTTATAAATGGCTATGGCGAATAAATATTCGAGTGAGAAATTGGCTCGGATGTAAAACACGGCACAAGCGTGAGTTTATAGATCTGCTGCTTCATAACCTGCTCACTTTCTTCCCTTTCAACCCCAGAGTACAGGCTTGGAGCCGTTGAACAGGTATAGCGGGTTATGGGTGGTTCAGGACACGGGCGTCACAACACCAGGATCCAGAGAATTTCAGGAGGGGCTATGGGTTACAAACAGCAACTTTAAAAAACAACCACCACGGCCAAATTTCTAGACCTCATAGAATCATAGAATAGTAGAGTTGGAAGGGGCCTACAAGGCCCTCGAGTCCAACCCCCTGCTCAATGCAGGAATCCACCTTAAAGCATCCCTGACAGGTGGTTGTCCAGCTGCCTCTTGAATGCCTCTAATGTGGGAGACCCCATGACCTCCCTAGCTCATTGGTTCCATTGTCACATTGCTCTAACAATCAGGAAGTTTTTCCTGCCGGAATCTGGCTTCCTGTCACTTGAGCCCATTATTCTGCGTTCTGCACTCTGGAATGAACGAGAAGAGATCCTGGCTCTCCTCTGTGTGACAACCTTTCAAGTATTTGAAGAGTGCTATCATGTCTCCCCTCTGTCTTCTCTTCTCCAGGCTAAACATGCCCAGTTCTTTCAATCTTTCCTCATAGGGCTTTGTTTCCAGACCCCTGATCATCTTCATTGCCCTCCTCTGAACACGCTCCAGGTTGTCTTCATCCTTCTTGAAGTGTGGTGCCCAGAACTGGACACAATACTCAAGATGGGGCCTAACCAGTGCCAAATAGAGGGGAACTTGATGGATTGCAAGGAAGAGGTCCTTAGAAGAATCGTTAGGCCGCTCTGTCCCTGGCTTGTTCTCTCGCCTCCATGCGCCAGTTCCCTTGCCAGAGAAACCCCAAACGGTTTCAGATCCCTCAAATCTGTACAATCGACATTGCAGCAACACAAGCGGGACTTATCGGCTTATTTCCCCATTGTTCCTTCCGTGAGTGGCATTCCATGGGATTTCACGGGAGCGTGTTTGTGTGTGTACGTGCACAGAAAACGCAATGCCCCTCCCCAGCTCACAACCTGGAGGGAACCTCGTGCACACAGACACACAGACACACACAAAGCCGTTGGGCAGTGGGGAAGGAGTCGGGTGGTGTGTGTGTGTGAGGGGGGGGGGGGGTAAAGCGGCATGTTCTCCCACCTGAAAGAGAAGCTGCCGGCTTTGCCTGTAGTTGTCCTCCTCCGAGCAGATGGCACTGAGCTCCTCGTAGCACCGGAGAGACTCCCTGGCCGGGGGGGGGGGGGGGGGGGGAGAGACAGGGGAGAGAAGCTTCATAGGGCAACAGCGCTCACAGAAATCCAACTGCCAAGGAGGTGACCCCCATCCCGGCCCTCCATATAGGGGGGAGAGAGAGAGAGAGAGAGGAAACCCAAACCTTCCAGAAAAATGAAGTGCAACAGCCCCGGCCGAGGTGTTTGGGGCCTCTCTATGAGGGGCTTGTCACAGGGTCTCGGGAAGACCCAGGAGCACAGAGAGGTCCCTGCAGCTCCTCCATGGGCCTCTCTGGGATGGAGGGCACCTCTGACCCGTCGCTCCACACCTCTGCAAGGACAGGAGAGGCCTGGGTCGATGACACCGTGACCTCTGCCAGTCGATTGCAAAGGATGGGGGGCAGTTTTTATTCATAGAATCGTAGAATAATTGAATAGTAGAGTAGGAAGGGGCCTCTAAGGCCATCGAGTCCAACCCCCTGCTCAATGCAGGAATCCACCTTAGAGCATCCCTGACAGATGGCTGTCCAGCTGCCTCTTGAAGGCCTCTAATGTGGGAGAGCCCACCACCTCCCTAGGTCATTGGGTCCCATTGCCGTACTGCTCTAACAGTCAGGAAGTTTTTCCTGATGTCCAGGGATTCCTCAATCCCTGACGAGTCCCTCCCTACCCCATCCCCAAAGCTGCTCCTTATGAGGACCCTGAGAGGTGGGGGCATTGCGTGGGGCATGGGGGCAGAGGGAGGGCTTAAGCAGAGTTGGCCACAGGGATGGACGATGCTGAAGGCAAAGGGGCAGCGTGGTCAAAAATACAAAAAAGAAGGAAAAAACAGCCCTTTTTTCCACTTCCGGCTCTTAGTGCTAGTAACTGAGGCCGAGGAGAGGCATTTTCAGCCTTTTAGAATAAGAGAGAATCCATATGAAAGTGGGGAGACCTTCAAAGCATGGGCAGCTGGGAGCAAGGGCATGGGGCCAGGGGAAGAGTGTGGAGCTTCTGGGGAATCCCCAGGGCTGGATTGGGAGACCAGTCCTGTGGCTCCCCAGCCCTGGCTTAAAGAGCAGGGCCCCCTCAGTTGTGGTGGCGGTGTTGGATGCGTTACTGTGTCCTGCTGGCCCAACCTGGACGTCTCCTCCCAGGTCCTCTTGAGCCGGTGCAGAGGGGTGGAGTGCAGCGCCGAGACCACGGCATAGAGCGAAGAGAAGTTCTGGAGGCAGAGGCATTCCTGGAGGGAAGGAAGGAGAGACGGTGGCACCTTCCGTCCCGCTTGGGCAGGAAGCGCCGGAGAGCCAAGGGACGGGAACAGGGAGCCTCACCTCCGCCACTCGGATCCACTTCTCCAGCAGCCGGGCGCGCTGGGCGGCTCGCAGCCCCGTGTCCCCCAGGCAGGAGGAGACCACCGCCTTGGCCACCATGTTGAACTGGGCCACCGTGGCCCGGACCGTAGGGCAGGAGCCCTCGTGGCCCTTTTTGTCACGCTGCGACCACAGCGAGCCCAGGCACTCGTGGGGGACGAGGCACAGGAAGAGCTCCTGTGGGAGACAGAGGGAAAGAGGAGGGATGAAGAATAATAATAGTAATAGATTTATTTCTTACCCATCTCTCCGTTTGGATCGAGATGGGGAAGAGCAGTAAATATAAAAAATGATAAAATACATAAAACTGATTAAAAACACGGTCCACATTATTAAAAATGCATTAAAACATCCTAAAAACTTCCTAAAATTCCACTGGATATGCCTGCCGGAAGAGATTAGTCTTTATAGCTTTCTTAAATTCTAAAAGACTGTTAAGGGGGCGGAAGAGGCAAGCGCCCCCTCCCAAACGAGCTTGCCACCCCAGTTGGCCAAGAAGGCAGCGGGGGCGGGGGTTTGAACCCAGGGCCCGTTCCAGGGCTGCCACCTGCTAGGCAACTGCTTGGGTGGCAGAGGCTTCGAGGCCTCGTTGTCATAGCGGTTAATTATCTGGAAGCAGCAGCAACATGTCCCCCCCCCCCATTGTTTTAGAAAGTGGTGGGGCAGGGTAGGAAGGAGTGACAGTGCGCAAGACTCAGAGCGAAGAGGAGAGAGCGAGCGCACGTGCCAGGCAGGCCAGGCTTCCCAAACAGAGCAGGCTTAGCAGACGCTGCCCTGATGCCTTGCTTGCTTTCTCCCGTCCCCGCAAAAGCCAGATCCACCGGAAGGGAAAAAGCAAGCGGCGAGGAAGGAAGGTTCAAGGAGGGACCGGGGGCCAGGTCGCTGCACCCTCTGCTTTCCCCACTGCCGTTTCAATGAAGGAAGTTTTAAAAGATTCTCCCCTTCTATAAGTTACGGATATCTTATTTCATTCCTTCAGACAAGTCTGCTGACTTAATCTAGCATTCGATTTATATTTATTGCTCTCCCTTATAAAAAAAAAACACGTCCTAACATCGTTAATGCTCGACACACCGACTGTTCGGATCTTCTGCACCGAGGAACAACCCACTTTGGCCTTTTTGTGAATAGGATCAGGTGGGTAGAATATTTATGTGCTGGTTGCAAAAAGCTTTTTGAGGTTTTCAATGTTAAGCACATTGTCTTCCTTTATAGTGTGTGTGCGTGTGTGCATATATATATATTGTTGTTCTGCCAAAGTTTTGCTGTTTACTGTTTAACCTTTGCCTATCTGGCCAGCTCAGTCTGAGCAGGGAGGGGGGAGGCAGTTTCAAGAATATCACTCTCATCATCGCCCTGGTATGGTTTGATTACCATTTTGTAATATTTCTTACTGCTAGTGGTTGCTGATCTCCTTTCTGGACGGGTAGGGAATCATTTTCCTGCAGTGGTGGGGCATTTCCCATAACACACATATTCTTGTTTTAACAAAACCCATTCTCATCAGAGCCCAACAGATTCATGTACAAATCTTTTCATGGGTTTTTGACTGAATAGGGAATGCATTAAAGTCTGTGCTGCCATGCTGTGTAAAACATTTATTTGGGCTTGGTGTGTGTGTGTGATTTGCAGATTGAGAAATTGGTGTGTGTGTGTGTGTGTGTGTGTGTGTGTGTGTGTGTGTTTGGGCCTAGAATCCATTTTTGTTTCGCTGTATAATGCAAATCTTTTTTTTTTAACCCTGTCTTTTTCGTGATGCAAGCTAATACATATTCCTGGCTATATTCCTCCTGTTAGATGGGGCACGTTTTTTCCCCTTAAACATGTGATTATATAACCCAAACTCTCTCACTTGCAGTCATTGGCTGAATTCAGACAACACAATAATCAACTGGGGGGGGGGGGGGGGAACAATCGTCAGTTGTATTGACTATTGTGTCATCCGAATGCTGCCATAGCCAACTCAGCGCTGATCCTAATCCACACCACAGTTGATTATTTATTACCATGTTGTGTGGGGTGTACCCCCTAGATGAACAACTGTAAAGTTGATTATTACCCCACCGTTGACTATCGTGTTGTCTGAATTCAGCCATTGACTCTTATTTGCCTGCTGCCTCAGTTGCCTATGTGTGAAATGGGTTTCCTGGTCTCCGTGGGTGATGACTGTCTAAGTAATATTGCTGTATTGGCAATTGAAAAGAAACTGTCACAAGCCCTGGGCCTTGAAAGGGTTGTCAATCGTTTTGCAGGCCTGCATAAGAATCAGTGCATTCAACTTCTTTAGATCTACATACTTTTCCATTCCCTCTCAGTGAGTGACAATCTAATGACTATAGATTATCAATGGCTATGATTTAGATACACAACAACATGCATTGGGTTTCCTAGGTGTAAAGGGCCCAGGTGCTTGAGTTTTCTCTTATTTCCCTTACACTCAGAGTTTACCTTCCTGGTTCTGCCTGCACTGGTTCAAAAGTAACCGTTTTCTAAAGAAAGTGTTCTGTCTGTCTAACCTGTATGACAAGGAAATGCTTGTGTAGTGACTCTACCTTGTTTGAAAGCCTGTTTCCTTAATGTAATTTGAATTTGGCTAATACATACAATATTTTTTTAAAAACACCACTAAAGTAATCAATATATGATTTATTTCAGAATATATGGTTAGGATGGCAGTTATAGTGTGAGATATACCGTTATTTTTCTTTCAGAGATCATAACATGTGGGGCACAGCCTGCCCACCGGGAGGGCCTTCTCTGCTGTAGCACCCCGGCTGTGGAATGAGCTCCCCAGAGAGATTCGCCTGGCGTCTACATTATATTCCTTTAGACTACTGGTGAAGACCTTTTTATTTTCACAGTGTTTTAACAGTTCTTCGGTTTGATTTTTAACCTTGCTGTTTAAATCTGTATTTTAAATCCCTATCAATTTCTGCATGGCTGCTCGGTTTTTTTATCCCGGTTGTGTTTTATAGTGTATTTTAAATTATGTTTTTATACTGTCGTTGTTTTATATTTTGAATGGGTTTTATGGTTTTAATTTTTGTAAACCGCCCAGAGAGCTTCGGCTATTGGGCAGTATAAAAATGCAGTAAATAAATAAATAAATAAATAAACGTTGCCCCTGGTGTGCCCTCCCGAATTTATTTTTCTAGTGCCGCCACTGTCCCTGCCCCACACCACAAAACACGAATATTTGACAGAGTGACAAACAGCAGCAGCGCGGATTCCTAGCCTGCGTTCCTTTGCCCAAGCATCCCGAGGAACTTAGCTTTCATTTTAAGAAAGCAAACCAACCATCCCAATGTTCTAGTCCTCATGGCTGAAAAGGTATGCTTGAAAGTATATGGGCAATGCAAGGTGCAAGAAAGAGGAGGCTGGGAGTGAGCGGGATTTCCTGCCATTAGTTGGCAGGAAATCCCACCTCCCACAGCTTCCCACCCCATCCCGCCGTGAGCAGAAGAAAAATAAAACTTGCAAACTAGAAGGATCTGCCTCACATGGGTTGATTTGTGCAATTTATAGAGGTCTAAATGGATTTGATTTAACTAAAGATAGCTGTGTGTACGCGCACGGACAGGCTCAGTTCAGGAACACGTTTCTCAACGGTGGTTTCAGAACTCCATGGTGGAGTTTTTACACCACCGTTGAGAAATGTGTTGTCTGGTGGGAAAAACTCCACGCAATCCCATGGAGTTTTCCGTTACGTTGCGTTGACTTTTCCCAGTGGCTACAGAGTTCCCTGGCAAGAGCGGCGAAAGGAGTGAGTGCTGCTCTAGGAGAGCCGCCGGGATTTTTTTTTTTTTTGCAGCAATGGCTGATGGGATACCATTGGGAGGACCGGGAGACGAGAGGGCGCAGGAACTGTCAATCAAACGTCACGATGGATTTTACTCAACTCCATGGGAGCCCACAGTCCCACAACGGTGGAGTTAGAACATGTTATGTGGGGACTGCCCCATAGGAACTCAACCATTGAGTGGAGTTTTCCCATGCGCTGACTAATGTGTTGTCTGAACTGAGCCATACACAACGCATATGCCGAACACGGCCCGAGGTTTGTTTCCAGAGGACATCCATCTGTCGTTTTAAACTTATTTATTTACTTATTGATTCGTTTATTTATTTTGATTTTTCAAAACATCCCCATCTGTCCATTCTCCAGGCAGAGTGCTTATGGCAGCTCCCATCAGGCGCGTTTAAAACTGTCCATGACATTAAAAGCACTATTAAATCAGCAGCAATAAAAACATAAACTAAACGACAGCGGCACATTAAAAGAGCCTTTTCCTGGAGCGAGCAAATAACAGTAAAAACAAAAAACCAAACCCATTAACCGAGGGCTTGCCACAACAAGGAGCTTTTTTAGCCTGTGTCAGAACACCCATCAAAGAGGGAGGGAGGGGAGAGGGTTGCTCACTCTGGGCCCTCCACAGAGAACGGCTTCTCCCATGTTCTCATAGCTCAATTAAAAAAAAAGTATCTCCCTCTAATTTGCAAGACTTCCATTGTGCATCTGCAAACATAGAAGCAGCAGACATAAAAAGCTCTACATTTTGGGACCCTTTCCGGATTTTATCACCCTCACCCACATTCCTCAAGGCCCCAGCACCAGACTTAGCGACCTCCCTAGGTCATGGGTTCCATTGTCGTACTGCTCTAAGAGTCAGGACGTTTTTCCTGATGTCCAGCCAGAATCTGGCTTCCTGTAACTTGAGGAGCCCATTATTCCGCGTCCTGCAATCTGAGTTGATCGAGAAGAGATTCTGGCCCTCCTCTCCTCTGTGTGACAACCTTTCAAGTATTTGAAGAGTGCTATCATGTCTCCCCTCAGTCTTCTCTTCTCCAGGCTAAATGTGACCAGTTCTTTCAGTCTCTCCTCATAGGGCTTTGTTTCCAGACCCCTGATTATCCTCATTGCCCTCCTCTGAACACGCTCCAGCTTGTCCACATCCTTCTTGAAGTGTGATGCCCAGAACTGGACGCAATACTCAAGATGGGGCCTAACCAGTGCTGAATAGAGGGGAACCAGTACCTCGCACGATTTGGAAGCTATACTTCTATTAATGCAGCCCAAAATAGCATTTGCTTTTTTTGCAGCCACATCACGCTGTTGGCTCATATTCAGCTTGTGATCTACAACAATTCCAAGATCCTTCTCGCTTGTAGTATTGCTGAGCCAAGTTTCCCCCATCTTGTAACTTTGCATTTGGTTTCTTTTTTCTAGGTGTAGAGCTTGGCATTTATCCCCCAACAATGTAAAAATGGAGGAGGAGAAGCAAGCAAGCAAGCTAGTTTAGGAATATAAGCTTCCTGCAGCTGCCTCAGTATCGCCTACCCTGACCGGCAGCCGGGCTCCTGGTTTTCCGGCAGGAATTGTTCCCAGTTGTACTTGGGAGATGTTGGAGACTGGACCGGAGACCGTCAGCATGCAAAGCAGGGCCCCTCCACAGCCACCCCGCGCCATAGCACTTACTGCATCCTGCGCGGTGAGGTGGGCAGCCACGTCCTCCGCCTGGAGGCCCAGGATGTAGTGGGGGTCGGGGTCCCCATCATCGGTGATGCCCTCGTCTTCCTCCGGCTCGGCCATGGAGGCTCTCTCCCTCAAGGATGCGATGAGGTTCTTCTCGGATTCGGACCCATCCCCAAGGGCCCAACGCAGCCGGCCCAGCAGCGGATCGCGGAGGCTGGGCTCCAGCCCCACGAAGTCATCGGGGTAGCCATCCAGCCAGGAGCAAAGCAACGATCCCAGGGCTCTGTGGGGAGTGGGAGGAGTGACGATCCGTGAATGCTGGGCCGTGTCAGGCTAAGGGCAGAGCCGAAGGTCCCCCGAGCCCAGCCTGTCCTCTTTCCCACCAGAAAGCAGTGGAGACAAAAGCCCCCTCCCCTGCTCCTCGTCCCCCAGTATGTGCCTGAGATTTAAAGGCAGACTGCTGCTGAACTTGGAGGTTCCACATAACCAGCACAGTTGATAGTCACTGATCGACCTGCCCCTCCAGCTGTTTCTCTAACCCTCTTTTGAAGCCGTCTCAGCCCCTGGCAATCAAGTTATCCAGTGTCAGGGAGTTCCCTACGTTACCTATGCGTTGTGTAAAGGATGACGTTTTTCCTCTCCTCTCCTGAATCACCTCCCAAACCATTTTCATTCTGCTTTTCAGCTCAAGTATTATGGGAGCATTATGGGCTGGCTGGCTTGCAGGCTTCCTATCATGAGACTCTATTTGGCCGCTGTTGGTTGCTGGACTTGATAGGCCTTTGGCCTGACCCAGCACCAGACCTCGTACAACGGCCTTCCCGCCATCAGGCGCCCTCCAAATTTGTTGGGCTACAACTCCCATCATCCCTGGCCACCAGGGCTGGGGATGATGGGCATTGTAGCCCAACAGATCTGGAGGACGCCAAGTTGGGGAAGGCGGCATGAAAAAAATACCCTTAGGATACAGAGCCTCTGAGCATGTCCAGAGTGCCTCCCCCTACAAGATCAGTCCCCCGAACCACTGGGTAAGTTTTCAGGTGCAGCTAGCCAAAGAGCAACACGGCACAATCCATGTCCACAGAGGAGCCCCCCCTCCACCTCCACGGATCGCTCCGGACCCTAGTAAAGGTCAAGCATCAAGCAGGTGCCGTGTAGGAGGAGTGCAGAAAGGCTCCGGTGACTCACTCGTGCGAGCGAGCTGAGCCCACGTGCCTCAGCAGCCCCCTGGCCAGCCCTGGGCTCCGCTGCTAAGCTGACCCAAGAGGGCCTCTCAGACCCAGACGAGGCAAAGGGCCAAAGCGCCAGCGTCGCCTGCCCACAGAGTCACTCCCACCCCAAGGACATGGTCTTCTGCCTCCTCCTTTCCTGTCAAGATCACAAGAAGGGCACCGTTCTGCCGGACCTGACCGAAAGGCCTGTCTCCCCCAGCATTCAGCCGTCAACAGTGGACAGCCAGAGGGGGCAACCTGAACCCGCCCATGCCAGCCAAAAAACGAATAGGGAGGCTTCGGGAGCTGCCCTCTTCCTCCGAGAAGCCCCTGCCCTTCGGCTCTTACCAGGCAAGGTTACTCTGCACAACCACCACCAGGCCCAGGAGTGGGATACCCAATAGCCAGAGGCCTGTTCCCTATTAAGGGGGGGATGGGTTCCTGGACTTACATCACCAGCACCTAGTTAGGCGGACGGGGACGGGCGGTTAAGAATGTTTAGGAGCCAGGCTATAATCTAAGCCAGAGCTTGGGCCCAGATGTAAAGCTTGGAATATCTGTGCCTCTGAATATGTAAAGAGTGCGTTAAAGCTTAAGCAATTTACAAGCATATCCAGTCCTTTTCCATGGAGGAAAGGGACAGGTTTTCCCAGAAACGATGGAAATCATTCACCGCATACATTCAAAAAATGGGTTTTGGTCGAGGTGGGGGGCAGAGAGGCTCACTCACCGCTGCAACTCCGGTGTTTCTGGGGTGATGTCCGATCCTGGCCCGGCCACTACCTGTAGCCTGGAGTCGGGGAGGAAATAAATAAAGGCAGCAAATTTAAAAACGGGGGCAACGACATCCTCCTTCCATCCTTCACCCTGACACCAATCCCCTCAGGGGGACCCCCTTTTCTGGTGGGGCATCCGCCAGCTGCATAACAGGCAGAAGTCCCTCAGGTGAAGCTTTATTCCTTGTGAGGGGATGCAGAAAGAGAGCGTATGCGTGTGCTAAAATATTTTTTAAAAAAGGATTCAACCTGCACTATCTACTGAACCCTGTCCTTACTACAGAGTGCCCAGGATGGGGTACGTGGCTCTCCCTGCCTGCATTTTATGCTCACAACAACCCTGCGAAGTAGTTTAAGTGAAGAATGTGCGACTGGGCCAAAGTGAGCTCCGTGGATGAGCAGAGATTTGAACCTGGGACTCCCCAGTCCGGCTTTCTAACCCCTCCACCACGCTAGCAGCACCTATTAAACTCCTGCCTGTCAAGCAGCAACACCAACACCTTCCCAGAAAAAAACAGCGGCGGCAGCAGCTGCGAACCTGTCCAGCAGAAGCTCCAGGACCACGTGGGCCGTGGCGAAGGTCCGGTAGGTTGCCAGGAAGGCCGGCACGTAGCAGGTGTCCCCAAGCGCGGGGGCCTCCAGCAGGTGTCGGACGAGCCGGGGCAGCGATCCAGCCTTCAGGGCCCGTGACTGACCAGCGGGGGAACCGGACACCGCCGACTCAGCAGCCGCCTGCGCCAGAACAGCCGCCTCCTTTCCCCGAGGACGGGGAAACAGAGAGGGAGCGTTGGAAACCAGTCCAGATACCGGCCCTGCAGACACTTTTCTCACACCCACGAGCCCAGGCAGGCGTGGCTCAACTTACCCCGGCGTCCACGCTGCGCCTGGCCCCCCCTGGTGAGCGGGAGCTCACGGTGTAGATGACGCCCTCGTGGGCCTCTTCAGACAAGGTCACCGGGGCCTGAGATGGGGTGGGGGGAGAGATTTTAACCAGCAGAGAATTCCTCCCCCAGCGCTGCCAAATGCCCCCTCCCTCCTTCCTCCTGGACTCCCCGCCACCCCCCAAATGTCCAGAGGCTTTACCTTAACAGGCAGGCAGTACCAATGGGTCCGCGTAAGCAGCACCCTGTCTGTGGATCCCCCTGGCTCCAGGCAGCCCCCCAAGCGGAGGAACACCTTCATGGGGGCGGCCACCCACCCACTGCTCCCCGCTGAGCCAGCCCTGCCCTTGGCAGACCTGAAGGGGTGCAGGGACCTCCTTCTTCTGCAGGGGTGGAAGCCAAATTTGGGGAGGGCGGGGCCCTGAAGCAAGTGACAGATGGGGGCAAAGATTGGGGGGGCTCAGGTTATGGGACCCCCCTCCTCTTCCTCCCCATCCCTCGTGTCTGGTCTTGTTTTCCTTTTCGGTGCCTCGTTCTGTCTCTCTCTCTCTCTTCCTTGGTCTCCTTCCGCTTCGCCAGATTCCGCCCTGCCCCTTCCCCGCCCAGCAGGACTTCCCCAAAAACTGGCCCAACCGGATTCCAGTGTGTGCATGTGTCTTCCCCCCCCCCCACCGCACATCAGCTCAAGATGGTGCATCTGTTCCTGAGAGCACAACTGTCCCTGAACCCAGGCAGGCAGGCAAGCAGCCACAGGCACACCTGTCCACGGCAGGCAGCCACACGTGGCTCCGTCGTGCCAAGGCCCGAGACAGCACATGGCCCAGGACAGGGTGGGTCACAGATGGCAGGCGGGCCAAAGGTGGGGCTCACCTCCAGCGCCGGGGAGCTGTCGCCCCGACAACCCAACCACACCGTCAGTAAACAAAGGCAAGCCGCCGCCGCTGCTCGCCCTTCCTCCCCGCCTGGCGCATGGCACAACCAGAGAGGGAGATGCAACCAGACCTCATTCGCACACGTCCCCCGGTGCGCAGTGCAGCCTCTTGGGTGCACACCTGGAGGATGACACAACCGCACAGACGGCGCCCAGCCTGCCACCTCTTGCCACCCACACAGTCGCACAACCAGGCAGCACAACCAGGAATTGCACTAGCCAGGGGACATTTCCACCTGCAAGCACAGAGACTCACTAACCAGGATGCTGTGTGAACGCACCACACAGCAGGCCATGGTGTGAACGCACCAGCAGCCACGGGTAGTAGGGAAGCATGAGAAAACACACCCACCCACCCCAAATGACAACTCTGGGCCTCTCTCCCACCCACCGACCCACCCTATTTCTGCTGCTACTCACTTGTTCAGGTGTTGGGGGGCTCCGCTCCGAGTCAGGGGTCCGGCTTCGAAAGGCGTTGAGCGTCACCCCTGTCTCGCTTCCCCCATCCAGCAGGTGGCGCAGAGAGCGGGTCAGCATCCGGACCCCCTCTTCTCACTCCCTATAGCAGCTGGGGAGAGAAGTGTTGATGGGAGAGAAGTGTTGGGGGCGGGGGTCTCCCTCCCTGTTGCCCCCCTCCCTGCCACTCTAAGCGCCCCCCACAACTCTCACTTCATCCCAAACTCGATTGCAAAGCCATGCTTAAAGTGCCTGGCGCAAAGGAAAAACACAACCCAGGGTCCACTCTGAAATTTTGCATCCCACGCCCATGGGGGGAATCCCCTCCCCAAACACCTTCACCCCTTTGGGAACCCCCCCCCCAAAGCCTACTCCATGCAAGCTCAAGCCCATTCCCCCCCCTTTCCAGCCATCCCCCAAACTTGCCCCCTATAATCATCTCACTTTCTTCTCCCCAGAGACTCGCCACCTAAAATTCACACCCACCCACCCCAGTTCATATATTTATTACATTTTTAATCCCTCCCACCAATAACAGATATTCTCTGAGCAGATTGCAAAAACAGAAAGATTAAAATATAGTATAAATGGATAAAAAAATATATAAAAAGAGAGAAATTAAATGCAAAATCTTCTTTTCTCTCCCCCCCCTCATTTATGCCAGCCCCCCTCCTTTTTTCTGATGCCTCCTCTGGGTCTCACCTGGATGCTTGGAAGGGGCTCCATGGGGCAGGTGGGAGGGCCGGGCAGGTTGCGGTGCTGAGCCCCAGCGAGTGCCTTGCCTGCCCCCGAAGC
The DNA here is from genome assembly GCA_029215795.1 of Anniella stebbinsi. NCBI lineage: Eukaryota > Metazoa > Chordata > Lepidosauria > Squamata > Anniellidae > Anniella > Anniella stebbinsi. Next base: position 184,381,618 of record JARDYH010000005.1, read on the forward strand.
GCCAGACTTCACCCGGGCAGCCGCCTGGGCTCCTGCCAAAGGAGTGGGCGGGATGGAAAGTCCGGAAGTGGAGCAAACTGGGAACAGAGCCAAGAACAAACGGAATGGGAAACCTGGAACCCGAGGAGCCGGGAACGCTGCCAGAAAACGGGGAGGGGGGGGGGGGCAGATGGGAAGAACCAAAAGCCTGGCACTGGATTCCACCCTGGGATTGGAGCTGGAGGCTTGGGGAGCAAGCCCATAGCAAAGCCAACCAGAGAGGCTCAAACCACGGAACTGGAGTCACCCAGGAACGCTGCAGGAAGATCTGGAACTGGATCCACAGCCGGGCATTGGGAATGGAGTCAGGAAGCAAGCAGAAAACCCAGAATCAGCCCTTGGGGGCAATTGCATATTCAAACCCCAGACTGCATAACTTCCAGGAAGTTAATGCAAGCCAGGGCAAGGGTTAAAGCCTTGGGACCCAGCAGGATCTAACCCAAAAGGTATGTGCAAAACCCAGAGCTGGATCCAGAAAGAGTCGGGGCCAAGAATGAAGAGAAAAGGAAAACATGGAGTGGATTCTGATGAGTCAGAAGGCATTCCTGCAGCCTGTAGCAAGAAAGGCACCAAACACCTCCATCCTAAACTGCTGAACAGGTTGACTGTAACCAGTTACTTGTTATTGTAATCATGTTGTTTTATTATTTTTAGGTTTCATTGTTTTAAATTGTTGACCACTGCCTTGATGGCTTTTTAGCAAGCAATGTGGCCTATAAACATTAATAATAAATGAAATATATCTCCTCCACCTGTATCATTAGTGTCTGGTGCTTGAACAGAGAGGGCTGCCTTTTATATTGAGTATAACCACTAGTCCATCCAGCCCCAGTATTGTTTACTGCAGCCCACCCCAACCTGGTGCCCAGCTACAGCTCACATCAATGCCCCTGCTGGCTGGGGATGATGTGTATCGCAGTCCAACCCATCTGGAGGGCTGGTTTACTCCAGCAGGCAGTGGATCTTGGTGCCTCAGGCAACCAAAATTCCTCTTACTTGGGATGGGGAGCAGGTGAGACCTGGGAAGGCACTCTGGGCCCTCTCCTTAAAAAGTAAAAAATAACCCCCCACCCCAGGAGCTGAAGCCTGGTCTCTTGGTGGAAGAGCAAAGAATTTTGGCCATTAGGACACAGGAGAAATCCTTTTTCCAGCCCGGTCAAAAACATCCCCTAGAATCCAGATACGCTGCAAGGGTGGACACACTGCCTCTCTGTATTCTCCGTTCCATTGTACGCAACTCAGAATTTCCCTCTCCCCAGGGCTCTGCTTATGCCCAGTGGAAGAAAGAACACAATGGGTGGCTGGGAACCCAGTTTCCTGTCTCCAGGAAGGGGCCATGTCACAAGCGCCAACAGCTTCCTTCCGCCCTTCTGCTTAACCCATAACTGCCTAGCAGCTTTCCTGAGAGAGATGCACAACTTTCCGGCCTAAACAGGGTTGCCTGCTTTTTATCCCAGGCTCCCGTGCTTTTTAAGAGCTGCGTGACAGGCAATAGTCCAACTGGTGCAGTTTCTTCCTGCGTGGGAAGAGGCCTAGTACTAAACCTTCTCCTCTTGTATGCCTGTCTGACCAGCCGGCCTACCCAGAGACAGACTCCTGAAACGCTAGCTAGGCCGTTGGTTTTACGCGGCATTTTAAAACTCTGTAAGTGCTATGTTTTGATCTGTTGTATTTCATGGTTTTAATTGTGAACTGAAAACTATATCAGTGCATGTGGGCATATAGGTAGTCTGTAGAGATGTAAAATTTCCGGAAATTTTGAAGCCATGGGGAAAAAATGGTTTTTTCTCCCATTTCCCCACCAGAAAAAAATTGGAAATGTTTGGAAAAAATGAAAAAAAAAAATGCATTAGCACTTTTTACAGATTGAAAGTCACTTTGTTACTTTAGGAACATCAGATGACATTATGTGCAAGTTGGTTTGGCACAAAAATATCACATTTGATATATTAAAAATACAGTGTATTCAATTATTACAAATCAAATTTACTTATTCAAATATTTACTTTTTTGGTAACAAATGGAGCTACAAGCTCCTGAACTGTAAAGAACTTCTTTGGTTTTGCCAGTTTATAATAATAATAAAAGAACCAGAGAAGAAACCATCAACGTTAGCAACTAAGAAAATTATTTGTCTCTGCTAGTCCTTCACAGTGCTAAAATAAACATTCTATAACCCATTTTTTTTTTCAAAAAATTTTTTGGGGGGGGGAACAAAAAAGGCTTTAGAAAAAATGGGTTTTCCCCAAATTTTCCCAGGCCTTCACATTTCTAGTAGTCTGTAATTGAGCAGACTAGGTATGTTGGAAATGGGGAAACGCCAAACGCAGGAATGCATCCTCTAATTGCCATCTTCATGTGGAATCATTGGCTCAGGGGGACACATGAAGCTAACTGTCTAACACAACCTGAAGCGTTGACTTCAGCCTTCCCCAGTTTGGACATCCCCATCAACCCCAGCCAGCATCCTGGGGGTTGGTAGTCCAAAACTTCTAGAGGGCACCAGGTTGGGGGAGGGTTGGCCTACTCCAAACTCTTTTTAACCTGAGAACTTCGCATTAGGAGAATTTCTTTTTTAAATATTTAAAGGAATTGACACATTGGGACATGGAAGCTGCAGCGGGCTTAGGTTGCATCAGCAGTACTTTGCGGCTGAAATAAATCCGAGGCGGAAGTAGCGCTCCGTTCCGTTTATCCTGGCCGGGATCCAATGGAAAAGGAGGAATGGCTGTGTTGGGATGTCTGTTTTGCCCCCAGCACCTCAAGCAGGAAACCAGCAGCAGCTCCTGCCAATACCTAGATGGCCCTAAGCACATGCAGGCAAAGAGGAAGGACAGGAGCATCATAGACTACTAGAGTTGAAGGGGTTTGTGAGGCCATCTAGTCCAACCCCCTGCTCAGTGCAGGAATCTGCCTTAAAGTATGCCTGACAGATGGTTGTCCAGCTGCCTCTTGAAGGCCTCTAATATGGGTGAGTCCACCACCTCCCTAGGTCATGGGTTCCATTGTCATACTGCTCTAACAGTCAGGAAGCTTTTCCTGATGTCCAGCTGAAATCTGGCTTCCTGTGACTTGAGCCCATTATTCCACGTCCTGCATTCTGGGTTGATCGAGAAGAGATCCTGGCCCTCCTCTGTATGACAACCTTTCAAGTATTTGAAGAGTGCTATCATGTCTCCCCTCTGTCTTCTCTTCTTCAGGCTAAACATGCCCAGTTCTTTCAGTCTCTCCTCATAAGGCTTTGTTTCCAGACCCGATCCTCCTCATTGCCCTCCTCTGAACACGCTCCAACTTGTCTGCATCCTTCTTGAAGTGTGGTGCCCAGAACTGGACGCAAAACTCAAGATGGGGCCTAACCAGTGCCAGCTAAGCTGGGATTGGAACCCTGCTCTATTCATCGCCCAGTACTGATGGGCTTTGGCTGCAGCCACCGACATTTCACTGAGTTTTATCAGCCTCTCTCCGCCTCACCTTTTCCTAAACCAAAACGCTCCAGTTCAGCCTTTAGCCATACAACCCTTTCACCATTGGGGCTGCCGCTCCCCATTTCTGTGGCTCTACTCCACGGTGAAGGAGGCCTGGTAGGCTCCCTCGGCCGCCCTTCCACAGACAAAGAATGCCATGTGAGCTGGTTGGAAGCGTGTTTTATTATTATGGATTGTTTTCTGTTTTTACCTATCTTCAACCTATTTGTGTTAATTTAAGCTTTCCTTTTAAATTGTTGGTTCTGATGGCTGGCCACCTTGAGTGTCTCTTTCTCAGTGGAAAGATGGGGGTATAAATCCAATTAATACCCCACCAACCCTAGTAGTTTAATTATTTAATTTCCCTTCCTAATGATCCCCAGCATGGAATTTCCCTTTTCCCACGCACCCTGGCTCACGGTTTTCACCGCACTGCCCACCCCAAGATCCCTTTCCAGATCAAGTCATCACCACCACCACCACCGGCTCAGTCCTCATCAGAGCATCTGTGAAGATAAAATCTTCTTTTACCCCAAGGTGCATCATTTTGAGACTTCAATCCCTGTTCAGCCCACTTGCGTTTCTAACACCTTGAAGTTGCGGTTGTCTATGCCATTACCTTTGGCATTTTACTATTCGCGCTGAGCCCACTGATTCTGTAAGCCCCCCAAGAGCAATGACAAAGACATGGGGGGCTGAAAACGGCACTTTATTTGTACATTAAAGGTTTACTTCTTCTTTGAGACGCCCACGGTTCTGCCACGGCGGCCAGTGGTCTTGGTGTGCTGGCCACGCACACGCAGGCTGTGAGGGAAGAGCAGAACGTGGTGGTTTAGCAAGGGGGAGGGAAACAGCCGGCCCCCGGCCCCACGTCACTCGCCTCCACACCCCCCACCGCTGCCATCTGGCTCTCCCCCTCATCTTTCAAGCTCCTCCCATTCCCAGCCTGCCCCCCCACGCCGCCTTGCCTTTGCCTCTCCCCACACTCACCCCCAGAAGTGGCGCAGGCCCCGATGGGCTCGGATCTTCTTCAGCCGCTCCAGGTCCTCACGGAGCTTGTTGTCCAGCCCGTTGGCCAAGACCTGCCGGGGAGGGGAGCAGAGCTTAGGAAGGTGTCTCCCGCACAGCTACAGCCTCCCCCTTCTCCGAAGGCAACCGCTGGGTCCACAACGCAACCGGTAACGCAACCGCAGCAGAGCCGGAAAAGGCACAAAGAGCCAGCAAGGCTCTGCGTGCCGGACCTGCCCCCCAGGGGTTGGAGCCTGCTCGTGAGTAAATGTCTCCCCATCCTCCTCCTGATGCTCTTCTGTCAAGCGAAAGGCCATTCTCCCACTCCCACGGCGCCCTGAGAATTCCCTCGCCTGTTTTGCCTCCAAGCCCAGCCATGGTCATCCTTACGACATTCACCCTTTACAAGGTGGACACAGATCCTTCAGTGTTCCAAACGGAGCAGAAGCAGAGCCCATGCGGCCTTCTTACATGGCAGAAGCAGGAACTCACTCCTGCTGCAAAGGGCCGGGCTGCGGGGGGAAGGTGTCCCCTCCAAACCTGAGGTTCTCACCTGGCTGTACTTCCCGTCCTTGACGTCCTTCTGTCTGTTCAAGAACCAGTCGGGGATCTTGTACTGACGGGGGTTCTGCATGATGGTAATGACGCGCTCCACCTACCGGGGGGAGGGGGGGGAGAGGAGAGACCGCCATGAGCATCACATCCGAAGGAGGGAAGGTCTGGTCTGCTGATCAGATCAAATATAGAGTCCAGCGGGTCAGGCCAACTGAGGCAGAGGAGGAGTGGGGGTCAAAGAGGCCACGGCTGGACCACCAAGCCCAGGCAGCGTGGGGCGGAAGAGATCTCTCAAAAGCCTGAGCTCCGCACACCAGCGCCAATGCAGCAGCATCACAGCCACTGCGACAGGGGAGAGCTGCAGCCGCCCGAGCAGCTGTGTGACTCATGCTCCTGAGTCACCAGGCTGGCAGAAGCGCCTGCCAGGCCAGCCAATAAGCTGGGAGGCTGAGCGTGGGCGGTGGCAGCAGCAGACGGCCACCCATTCCTGAAACAGGTTCAGGATGCAGCGTTCTGATGCAGCCAAGCCTGGCCTCTAGCCACGGTCCTCACTCAGAAAGATGCTGAGAAGATTTGGGGGCCAGGCCAAAGGCACATCTGGGCACGCCGGGGCAGCAGCTCTCCAGTGACTCACAACTCAGAGCCATTTCCCAGACAGCACCCCCCATGTCCCCCCTCGCCCCTCCCTCGCCCCCAAGGCCTCTAGGGTCAAGCCAAGGGAAATATTTTTCCAAGACTGTATCCATCCGTGCTTGACAAGATGGTTCCTCTGAGCGCATCCAGAACCCAATAAAGGAAAAACAGGGTGGGTGGGGTGGGTGAGCCCCCGTTCGGAAGGACTTTCTCACCTCATCTTCTGTGAGCTCACCGGCCCTCTTGGTCAGGTCGATGTCAGCTTTCCTCAACACCACGTGGGCGTAACGCCTGCCCACACCCTGCAGGCAAAAGGGAGAGGGGGGGAGGTTTAGGGAGGGGAAGGAAGGGCCCTCCGCAGAGCCAAAAGCCAAGAGGCAGCAGCTGGCAAGAGAATTGGAGGGTCCCAGCCAGCCCAGACTCTGGACTCCATGTGGTGGCACAGCAGAGAGTTCCAACCGGACGTTGGCACCATGGCCTGAGGGTGGACTGGAATGCTTGGATCGGCATGGCCATTCAGGGCTGCCACCAGCCAATGATGCGGGGCAGAAGATTTTCCAGCGATTAGCTTTTCCCTTTCATCAGTTCATTAGGAACAATGAACAGACGCCAATTGCAAGTACAGCATTAGGCGACCTTGGCAGGTCCAAAGTTGTAATTAATGTTGTTCAGGTGATTATCCCGAGCAAGTATGTGAAAGAATACGTATGTGTTACTGACATACATATAGGCTCAGTTCAGACAACACGTTTCTCTACAGTGGTTTTAGAACTCCACAGTGGAATTTTTACACCACTGTTGAGAAATGTGTTGTCCGGCAGGAAAACTCCATGGAACGGTGGAGGTTTTTTTGGGGGGGAAATATCCACGCTGTCCAGAGGAGAGTTCTTGCACAACCATTGTATTGTGTGGAAGGCTCTGTGGAGTTTCCTGTTGCGTCGAGTGGACTTTTCCCACTGCACTGGCTACAGAGTTCTCTGGCAAGAGTAGCGAAAAGAAGGAGTGCCACTCTAGGAAAGCTGCTGGGATTGGGGTTTTGTAGCAATAGCTGATGGGATACCATTGGGAGGACCAGGGAAGGAGGGCGGAGGAACTGTCTTTCAAGCATCACGATGGATTTTACTCAACTCCATGGTAGCTCACAGCCACACAACGGTGGAGTTAGAACATGTTGTGTAGTGTGTACCCCCCTACAAACTCAACTGTTGGGTGGAGTTTTCACACTGCGTAAAGTTTTGTCTGAACTGAGCCATAATCTCAAAGCAAAATGGGCTTAATACATAGTGGCTCAATTTGGACGACACGATAGTCAATGGTGGGGTAATAATCAACTTTACAGTTGTTCAACTAGGGGGTACTCTCCACACAACATGGTAATAAATAATCAACGGTGGTGCGGATTAGGATCAGCGCTGAGTTGACTATGGCAGCATTCGGATGACACAATAGTCAAAACAACTGACGATTGTTTCCCCCATACCAGTTGTTTATTGTGTCGTCCGAATTGCGAAACTGAAGGTGCCCCAATAACGATAGGCTGAACTCTGTTGTCGGCCTATCGTGCAGAGTTCTTGGGGTTGCTAAACTTTATTAGTGTGTCAAAGTACAGGAAGTACATGCTATTGTCTTTCAGTGTTCCAATAAACATTTCAGCATAACATTTAAGCCACATTAAATGTGCTTTATTTACCCCGCAAATGTTGCAGGTCAAATACTTGCGCTGTACTGGGACAAACACAGGGGCACTTTTAAAAAGCGTTGTTGTTTACGGAATACAAATAAAGCCATTGTAGGGCACGAGAAAACTTTCCGATGCAAGCGGAACGGTTTCTGATACAAATTACCCTAATTCACATGGGAAAATCTCCCCAATTCAACTTTCTCTGGAAAACCTTTATCATCACCACCAACACAAATGTAAATTTCGAGAGCGCCAGCTCAGCAACAGAGGAGCCAGACTGTGGAAAATAACGCAGGAAGAAATCCACTGTTTTGAGTTGAGCTGTAGAAAGTGCCGTGTCACCTGGGAAGTACTCAGGGCTGCTCAGACGAGTCAAATTCTGTCTTTACTTCATAGAATCATAGGCTAGTAGAGCTGGAAGGGGCCTCTGCTATTTCAATAATGTGTACCATGTTTTTAATCAGTTCTATGTATTTTATCATATTTTATATTTACTGCTGTTCCCTGCCTCGATCCAAACGGAGAGGCGGATAAGAAATAAATTTATTATTATTATCATAATTATTATTATCCACCTTAAAGCATGCCTGGCCTATTTCCTCAACAGTCTACACTTCTAAGCTGTGGGTATCCTCATACTAATAGCCTGGCCTCATCAAGTTCAGTGGGGCTCACTTGCTGTTAAAAAAACAAAACCCCTAGAAGTTGCAGTGCAACAGAGCCATGCCAAGGGAGCTACAGAACACCCAGCAAATGCCACAGATACCCCCCGCAGCTCTCTCTAGGTATTGCTGTTCCTATGCCCAGCACGCAACTAAGACATGGGAGACACGGGCTCCTTAGCCGCTCCAGACGAAGCCAGACCCCCCTGCATGTCCCCCCGCCCCAAATTTCTCACAGACCTTGATGGCGGTGATGGCAAAGGCAATCTTCCGCCGCCCATCTATGTTGGTGTTGAGAACTCGCAGGATGTGCTGGAATTTCTCTGGAATCACGAGCGACTTTTTGGGAGAGAAAACACAGATTTAGTCGAAAGTCAAGAAAAGGAAGCGGCCTGGAAGAAACTAGATGAAAGGGGCAGCATAGCTTTTTCCTGCCACAATCAGATCCTACAGCCATACGGGGAAAGAGGGTCCGACACTCAAATCTCCATGTGCCACAGGTCTTTAACCACAGTGAATAAGGCAAAACACCTTATTCACTGTATTTAAAGGTGTCTTCTGAACGGGGCCTCCGTGTGTGTGGCCCTTGCCAGGGTGTCCTTACCACCAACACGCCAGGAGTGGGGACATGTCCCATGTTTAGACCTGTGGAGCATGGAGACGGAGCTCAGGCTCTGGTGGGGGTGAGCGTCCAGCCCCCACGCTATTCCTCGCAACATCACCTCTCAAGCGCATATGCAGAGTAGATTTTCATTATTTTTTTGTTTGCATGGTGGTTTCAATTAAGTTTTGTTTTAATATTGGTTTCATCGTTAACTGCCTTGAGGACCATTTTTGGGTGGAAAGGCAGAATATAAGGCAAATAAATAAAAGTGCCCAGCTTACAATCCAGCCAATGCAGCAGTATTTCAGAACCCAGGGAGGAAGGGGGGTTCTGCAGCTGTCTTAGGGTTGCCCTGAGCTTTGCTGTAGCTGCTCCCAGCACAGCACAGGTGAAAGTCCACACACCTCACACAGCAAATGACACCGAAAAGCTGACCTTGTGCTCCCCCCCCCCCCAGTTCTCCGCATGCACCTGGGAAATGTTAAGAGGGTTGGGATGGCATGACAGGCATGGCCTGAGATAAACTATTGGGCCATGAACAAGCCAAGCCCAGAAGACTGAAGAGGCCAAGGGGAACAGGGACACCGCCCTCCCCTCCCAAACAGAGGCCACCTGGTGGGCTTGCTTGACTCCTTTGGCCCAAAGGCCCCCTGCAGCTGCCTCGAGTGTGGGTCTTCTGGGCTGACCTTTGGGGGCTGGAGATGGGGGGGCCCATTGAATGAACGTGCTTCTGCGGCTTGCTTTAGCCCCCACATCCTTCACCAGAAAAATTATCATCCCTCCCACTAGCTTGCTCAGTGGGTTTTTAGACATCGACTGAAGTCCTTAAAAAACACAACAGACCCATTAAAGGTGCTCAAGGGAGAACAACAAAGGGGGTAGAGATCTCCGTTTTAGCCTCACAACAACCCTGTGCAAAAGGGTGGCCTGAGAGCACACAACTGGCCCAACAAGGTCTAATAGCTGGCATCAGAGTCCAGCGAGGACTTGATCATAGAATAGTAGAGTTGGAAGGGGCCTATAAGGCCATCGAGTCCAACCCCCTGCTCAAAGCAGGAATCTACCTTAAAGCATCCCTGACAGATGGTTGTCCAGCTGCCTCTTGAAGGCCTCTAATGTGGGACAGCCCACCACCTCCCTAGTCATTTGTTCCATTGTTGTACCGCTCTAACAGTCAGGAAGCTTTTCCTGATGTCCAGTCAGAATCTGGCTTCCTGTAACTTGAGCCCATTATTCTGCCTCCTGCGTTCTGGGTTGATCGAGAAGAGATCCTGGCCCTCCTCTGTGTGACAACCTTTTAAGTACTTGAAGAGTGCTATCGTGTCTCCCCTCAGTCTTCCTGCAGAATGAAACAGACCTTAGTGCATGTGAAGTACTTACTTAAGCATGTTACTTGATGTGGGTTCTATAAGAAGAAATCATAGAATCATAGAATAGTAGAGTTAGAAGGTGCCTATAAGGCCATCGAGTCCAACCCCCTGCTCAATGCAGGAATCCACTTTAAAGCATACCTGACAGATGACTGTCCAGATGCCACTTGAATTCCTCTAGGGTGGGAGAGCCCACAACCACCCTGGGTCATGGGTTCCATTATCATACTGCTCTAACAGTCAGAATGTTTTTCCTGCTGTCCAGCCGGAATCTGGCTTCCTGTAACTTGAGCCTATTATTCTGTGTACTGCACTCTGGGTTGATCGAGAAGAGATCCTGGCCCTCGTCTGTGTGACAACCTTTCAAGTATTTGTAGAGTGCTATCATGTCTCCCCTCAATCTTCTCTTATCCAGGCTAAACATGCCCAGTTCTTTCAAGCCTCACAGGGCTCAAGCCTGTCCAATGACACACCCCTCTCTCCCCCACCCCATATAACCCACCACACACTGGTTGGTCAGCCTTATGCCAGCCCCTCACTCATAACCTCAGCTTCCCTATTCTGCAGAATGGGGATGAGGACAGCACTCATCTACCTCGCAAGGTTGTTGTAAAGGTTCTCTGAGGTATGTGAGCGCAAAGCAGTTTGAACTTTCAAAATGTGTTAATGATGCCAATTCCTAAGAAACAGCTCAACCCTAAAGGAGTTTACTCAGAGGCAAGGCTTCAGGTCAACTTGCACCAGAATTACAGCCTGATGGGGCTATAATCTTAAATCCTCAACACTCTTACTAGGAAGATGCCCCACTCAACGCAGCAGGAGTGAACATGCCTACAACCAGGAGCAATCCTGTCGGGAATCCCCCTTTAAGAGCTGCCATGAAAGCTCAGGATTGCACCCAATGCCAGCCCTATTTAAGAGTGGGTCAAGTTCAATCCTATTCATTTCAATGAGTCTACTTTAAGAAGGGCCAACCCTCGATACAAGCCTGGAGACTTAGCCTGTTCCCCTAGTTAGCAAGCTCCTCTCAGTACTGGCCCACCTTGCAAGCTTGTTGTAATGGCTGGACCCAGATAAGCCACGTCAAGTGGTCAGAACCCCCCAAAGCCCCATAGAAATGACAGGAGAGGAATTCGCATGGACTCGTGCATTATTATCTTACAGGATATGACGCGCACACAGCCACATTGGGCAGGTCCTTCTTTTCCAATGATATTTAACAATGGCATAATACTGTTTTTAATCAGCATCTTCTCTGCAAGGCCCAGAAAGCGGACCTGATCCCCCGCCCCTTAAGACACGCACGGCCTCCCCGCTCCCCATCCGCATCTTCTCGAAGGAGGGGCCCCTGGCGCCCCCCTGCTCGCTGAGCCCCCCCGCAGCCCTCTCCGCACGACCCCCGCGACGGATGGCGGCAGATTCCCCGGGCCCCCTCCGGCCTCCCCTCGGACGCACCATGGCTGCGGCGACTGGCTCTCGCTGCTGCTGCGGCCGGAAAAGGAAGTAGCGGCAGCGCGAGAGCCTCGATATAAGACCCTCCCATCAAGCGAAGCCGACTTCCGGCGAAAACGGAGCTGTTTCCGCGCGTATGTAGAGGAATTCTCAGACTGAAGCCGGGAACAAAGGACGGGCAAGCGCTCTTCCGGTTAAACCTACCAGCACTTCTGGTATGGAGGCCATAGAGATAGAAATTTGAAGGTCTACTATTGAACTGATTCCCCTCTCGGATTTCCCAATGTGCACTATATATTTGGGGCTTCAGCTATGGAGAAGCCCCAAAGATATGCTGAAAGTACGGATTGTGTGTCAGTCTTCACTTCTATGATTCTATATTTCTATATCTATGGGCCAGGGACCAGGTATTCGGTCTATTGGTGTGCTATGTTCTATAGTGTCCGAGTGGGAAACAGGAAAGCAGAGCGAACAGTTCCGTCAAGATTTAAAATGTAAAGCGACAGTTTGGGGACCGCCTCCGGTTCTTTTTCTGTCAGCTCCTTGCAATACACAACGAGGACGGAGCTTTAACAGCCATCTGCTCCCCATCCAGCCCTTCCCGGAGAGGAAGCTGCTGCGTGCCGCTGTCGAAATGCTGCCGCCAGGCATTTTGGGACTTGTAGTTCTGTCAGGGTTTGGTCCTGAAGGGCCGGAAGTTGCCCCTCTGGAAGCCCCGGATGTGGCTGAGCCGGAGGAAAGTGTGGGTCGCGCCCGGCGAAGCTCGATGGCCGCCGCGGCCAGGCTTGAGGAGGAGGAGGACTGGAGGCGGCAGCAGCGGCAGCAACTCCGCTCGGGAGACATGGAGGAAGAAGAGGTGGGGGTCGGACCGGTGAGGGTCACGGACTGGTCTCCGTTTCCGGTCCCTGAGCCCCCTACTTCCGGTCTTTCCTAACACTCTAACAGGAGGGGGAGAAGAGCCGCTCTATCTTCTTTCCTCTTCTGTTTCTCCCGTGGGAGGATGGAGGCCCCCACCCTCCCCCCAAAATTAGGTGGCTCCGCCCCTGGGTGCCTTGGCGATCTTTGACCTCTTCTATAGGATCAGGGAAGGATGCACCTGTTGAACTTCTGCCTTTCCCTACTAAGTTACTCCTTTAAATGGAGGCCTCTGGTGTCTTGGACGGAAAGCAGCCCAGAAATGTAATTAACCAGGGAATAATGGACCAGGGAAAGGTGCACCTGTTGGATTTCTACCTGTTCGCCCACTTGCTACTGGTTCTAATGGCTTTCTAAGGGATTAAAATCATCATAAACTATTGCTTAGTGGGGGATAAGACTTTCCATGGCTGCTACTCCTGATGGCTATATGCTGCCTCCAGTAACACTGGTGTCTGTGTGTACACCAGATGCTGGGGATCATGGGCGGGAGAGTGCTTTTGCGCTCGTGTCCTGCGTGGGGGTTTCCCACTGGGGCCACCGGCTGTGGGAAGAGAATGCTTGGCTAGATGGACCCACATTGGTCCATGCCAGGGGTGTGTAGCATGCTGCCCATGTTCTCCCCCTGCCCACACCCAGCCTTATAGTGCAGCCCCCACCAGACTAGACTTTTCAGAGGGGCCAAAGCCATGCTCTGTGCTGCCGGTTATATTTGTATATCTCTCCCAAGGAGCTCAAGATAGCATATGTTTCCGCCCACCCACCCAAGTTTTATCCTCACTACACCCCTGGGTGCCTAGTCTAACTGTGACACCATGCTGACTCCCAGTGGGTTGACTCGTGAGGAAGGAGCAGTGCCGTCATGCAAAAGAGCAGCTGAATTCGGACGACACTTTAAGCAACTGGTGGGGAGGAAACAATCGTCAGTTGTATTGACTATCGTGTCGTCCGAATGCTGCCATAGTCAACTCAGCGCTGATCCTAATCCACACCACAGTTGATTTTTTATTACCATGTTGCGTGGGGAGTACCCCCTAGATGAACAACTGTAAAGTTTATTATTACCCCACCATTGACTATCGTGTTGTCCGAATTCAGCCAGTGTGTAGTGTGGTGGTTGGATGGTCAGACATAGGCTGGCCAAGAGCTGGATGCGAATTCCTGCCCCTCTCAATGAGCGACCATTGGCCAATCACTTTCTCTCAGCCTGACCTACCGCACAGGGTTCTGAGGAATAAGTGGGCGAGGGGGGGGGAGGCTTTCTGAGCTCTGTGATGGAAGGATGAAAGAAGAGTGCAGTAAATGATAATAAAATGCCATTAATGGCTGCTAAATGGGACCTCTAGGTTCAAAGGGAGTCTATCTTTGAATGCCCGTTGCACGGGAGAGGGATCTGACGCTCATGTCCTGCTTGGGGGTTTCCTCTTGGGCTCTACAATTGGCCACTTTGTGGGGGAAACAGGATGCTGGTCCACGTAGAACCACCTTGGTCTGATCCAGCATCAGGATTCTACTTCCATTGGGGTGGGGAACATTTTTCAACTCCAGGGCCAAATTCAATTTCGGAGAAGCCCTCAGGGCCTCATTCCAGTGATGGACAGGGCCAAAATACCATCTTCTTTTAGCTTGGAGCTCTTTCTGTCTGCAGCTAAGCCTCAGGAGAACATTTCAAACTTCTGGAATGCAGAAAGTGCTGTGCAAACGCTGGAAAACCACCCAAAGATCAGTGGTCAGGGGAATGAGGTGTGACCAGGAAAGAGAGCTGGATTTAACCCGGAGGACCTGAGAAGGAATAGGCCCCTGCCGGAGTTGTTGTGAAGGAGAAAAGGCTTAGACAACTTTTAAAAAAGGAGCAATCTGAACTGCTTCTTCCCCAGTTGACTTTCTGCCCATCAGGTGCCAGTTGAAGAGAATAGAGCCCTGGTAGAAAATGGAAGTTAGGAACCTTAGAATGAAGGATGGTCTAGTGAGACTTGGAGCTGTGAGGAGAACATAGGCTGGCTATCTGTGGGCAGAAACCCAACAGGAGCAGCGCTTCCAGGTGCGGAGATGAAGTGGTGGCTGTCCACCTGCAGCACAGCTATTAATAGCACACGAGCCTCTGCTGGGAATAAAAGGTGAAAACGCAGCCCTCTTTCCTGGGCGCCATCTCCGGCAACGTCTCTGGCACATTCCGAGTTTGAAAGCTGTGGAATTGAAAGCATTTGGACAGCAGGCCCATGCGGAGAAAATAGCTTTACAGCATCTAGTGGTGTGAATGTATGTTTTCTAAACGGAGCGGGGGCAAAACGGATGGAGGAGAGCATGGATGAACTCTGCCATCTCTCTGTCTCACCTCGCAGTCTTGCGTCTCCTCTCAAGCCCTGAATTCTGGCGCAAGGAAGCCCTGGCTGATTCAGGCCAAGCTGGTTTGTCCTGCTCAGAAGCAGGCCAGCCAGGTGTCCCTTGACAGCATGCAAGGAGAGCCCTGTCGCCAGATCAGACCCCCAGACCCATCGCGTTCAGCACTCTGTTTCCGACAGTAACCCAAGCAGAAACCTCTGGGATGCCTACAAGCAGGGCACGGACATCTGGCCAGTTAGAAGCCCATTCCTGGACAGGGAGAGCCCACGTAGCCATCGTAAGCGGAGATCCCGGCCCTCTTTAATTCCTCCTGAAAGCTATCTGAGCATGCGCCCACTGTTTTCACTGCAAATTCTGCACATTAATTCAGCGTTGTGTGAAGAATGCCCGTCTTTTGGCTTGGGCTGGGTCTCCTGTTCAGTGGCTAGCTTGATGGGAGAGGGAGGATGGGGGGCCTTTCCCTACTGCAATTCCCTTCTGCCCATCTCCCCCCCTGCATGACCCCCATATAACGTGATTCATGTTGGCTGTGCTTGCCCTTTAGGGCCAGAATGAGGAGGCCCTGCAGCTGAACCTGGGTGAGCTGGACCTGACGTCTGACGAGTTCATCTTGGATGAAGTGGACAGTAAGTGGGGGAGGGGAGTCCTGGGAGGGGTGGGGGGGCTTCCTCTTTCCTGCTCGCCAGCTCTGAAGGCTGAGTACTTGTTGCTGCTGGCAGCCTGGCACTCCAGCAAGAGACGCTACGGGAATATCTCTACCCGCTCCTCCTGGAATGACAGAGCTGGTGTGTGTTTTTTTGCTCGCCAAGCCAAAGCAGGGGGGTATCCAACTTTTTTTGCGTCAGTGGGCACGTTTGGAATTTTGAGAGAGTGTCATCGGCACTCTCACAAAATAGCTGCCATGGGGGGGGGCTGCCCAGTCGTAAAATGGCTGCCACGGTGGTCACAAAATACTAATTTCCCGGACAGCAAACTGGTTAGACTTAAAGACAAGCAATTTGTCCAAGAACCCGGTGACAGGGCAGAGGTTAAGGTTCTGGGCTACAAAATGCAAAACCACTCCCTTGAACCTCGATAAAGATGGCGCCGGAGGGCAGCCCTTCGCTTTGCGGGATGCCGGACTCCCAGCTCAAAAGTAACTTAATGTAATTGAAATGGCATTTTAAAATAGTTAAGGCGTAACATGAAAATCAGAAGTGGCAGGGAGCCCAGCAGGTGCCAGGAGTGATGTCCATTGGTGCCACGTTGGGGACGCCAAAGCCAGGGCCTCACCTACAGCCGTCCCGTCCTCCTGTTCTTCTCTCACCATCTGGATGCTTCTCTATCACCCCAAAACTGTTTGGGGCCCTCGCCGGCACCCCATGCATCTAAAAAAGGACAAGTCCCAAGTTGGCTCAGTGGTAGGGTGACCCTATGAAAATGAGGACAGGGCTCCTGTGTCTATAACAGTTGGATAGAAAAGAATTTCAGCAGGTGTCATTTGTAGGCATGCAGCACCTGGTGGAATTCCCTCTTCATCAGAACAGTTAAAGCCGCAGGAGCCCTGCCTAGTGTGACCAGATACAAAACAGAGCAGGACTCTTGCAGCTTCAACTGTTCTGATGAAGAGGGGATTTCACCAGGTGCTGCATGCCTGCAAATGACACCTGCTGAAATTCCCCTTTCAATACAACTGTGAAAAATACAGGAGCCCCGTCCTCCTTTCCATAGGGTCACCCTACACGGTGGTTCCCTCTCCCAGAAGGGAATCATTTCAGCTCAGCTTGAAGTGGGACAAGGTGCTCCCTGTTACGAAGCGGATGGCGACATCTGTCAGGGATGCTTTCAAGTGGATTCCTGCCTTGAGCAGGAGGCTGGACTGGATGGCCTTAGAGGCACCTTCCTGCTCTACTATTCCAGGATTCTCTATGGCTCTAAGATCTCTCTAGCCTCCCCTGTCATGTAATTACTGGGGGGGAGGGGGGGGAGACGAGCGCACTCTCCCTGCCCCACCAACCAGCTCCGTGTTTCCCTCTTCCAGTTCACATCCAAGCCAACTTGGGCGACGCTCTGGTGCAGGAGGCCTTGAAGACGGTGAGTGGGGCTGCGGGGGTGTGGGGGTTGTTTGTGATGTGGGGGGGAGGGAACTCGGCTGGGACCCCGCTTACCTTCCGCTCCCCCTCCCCCTCCCCTTTTCACCTGGCAGGGCGTGGACCTCCGGCAGTATTCCAAGCAGGTGGAGCTGGAGCTGCAGCAGATCGAGAACGCCTCCATCAAGGACTGTATCCTCCGCTCGGGGAGGGGCTGGGGGCTGGGGGCAGTGCCGGATGCGGCCATGGGCCCCCCTCCAGAACCCAGGAGGGCCCCTTTCCCCCTGAATAGCAACTCTTTGGGGCGGGGTGGGAGAGGGGGCGTTGGGCCCACCCCGGGGGTCTCCTGCCGAAGCCCCCTCCCCATCGGCAGCTCTCCTTAGCGGCCCCCGCAGACATCAAGGAGAGCAAGAACATTGCGTCGCTGCACACGCAGATCACGGCCTGCGACGCCGTCCTGGAGGTGAGGGGAGGGGAGGGGAGGCGCGCTGCCTGCTTGGTGGCGGCCCCTAATCAGGTCCAGGCGCCTGGTTTAGCAAGGCAAGGCTGGCCTTCGGGGTCGTCGGGTGGGCGGCACAGCCACATCGGAAGCTGCTTTAGACTGAGCCAGGCCCCAGGTCCATCTAGCCTAGCATTGCCCGCACTGATTGGCAGCCAGTCTCCAGGGATTCAGGGAGAGAGAGAGAGAGAGAGAGAGAGAGCGCGGGCGAAGCATTTCCCAACGCTGTGCTGGAGAGTCACCCTGGGGCCTTCCGCGTGCAGAGCAGGGCCTTTACCGCGGAGCTTACGGCCCCCTGGCCACCCGGCCTCTGCGCTGCTCTCACGCAGGTGCTGTGGGCTCCCCTCTTCCTTCTGCCCCTTCTCCGCTTATCCTACCTCTTCCAGCCCTCCTGGCCGCATCCAGCGTCACCCCCCTTCCGTTTTGGGGGCTGCCTACGTCCTCCTCCCCCTCTCTTCCCAGAGATTGGGGGCACCCTGCCTCGGCCCACCAGACTCCGTGGCTCTGCCAGAAGGACTTTCCCAGTGGCACGCTGGGCGTCTGTGGCTTGACATCACACGCCGCTCCCACCCCCTAGTCCTCAGAGGCCCCTCACTCACCTGCCTCTGGGGGCTTTCTCTGCCCCCCCTTGTCAGTTGCTCCTGCGATGCGTGGCCTTGGCCTCCCACCCCTGCGTGGTGCTGGGGAAGGGAGCTTAGCCTCATGGCAGGCTGAGGATGATGGGGGTTGTAGTCCAACACGACTGCAGAAGGATGCCCTAGAGACATCCTTCACCCACCGCGTCCACCACCCCCTTTTTGATTTGACTCCCACCTCCACCCTCTTTCCTGTAGACCGAGGCTGCATGTATCACGAGAGCCCTGGCTACTAGTCCTCTTGAGGGGGAAGCCGCTTGCAGGTGGCCGCTTTCCTTTGCTGCCACTGCAAGTGAGCCCCGCCTAAGGCGGCTTCCGGGAGGCGGAACGTGGACGGTGGAGGAGGGGGCTCCAGTCCGTCCGCCTGCCCCGTTGGCTCCTAGCAAAGGTTCCAGGACAGGATGCCGGAGCCCCCTTGCTGAGGCTGAGTGGGCCTGGTGCTGGACGGGGCCTGGACGCGAGACTGCCTGGGACCCCCTCACGTGCTCAGCCTTGGGAGGGAAATGGAGCGAGACCTTGGCAGGAAGCCCCAAGCCAGGGCGGGGTGATGGAGGTGGCCCTCTCCTGTGGCTGTTTCCCCCCCAATACTGGCCCTCAGAGGTCATCTCACTGGTTCTGTTCACTCCCTGATGTTCCTGAATGGGGTCCGCCTCGATGGCGCCACCCCTCTTGCTGCCGTCCTCCTCGGCAGGCAAGCGATGCTCCTCTCCCCCTCCCTCCATCGCCTCTCCCTCATGTGAGCACCCTCCCCCCCGGCTCCTTGTCTTCCCAGCGCATGGAGACCATGCTGAGTGCCTTCCAGTCCGACCTGAGCAGCATCAGCTGCGAGATCCAGACCCTGCAGGAGCAGTCGGTGGCCATGAACGTCCGGCTGCGCAACCGCCAGGCTGTCCGGGGGCGCCTCTCGCAGCTGGTGGACGAGCTGGTAGTGCCCAACGACATGATCAGGTCTGTTTTTGTCAGGGAGGGGGCATGGGGGTGGGGTGCAGCGGCCGGTGGGTAGGGCCAGGAAAAGCTACACCGAAAGTGTAGAAGTCGCCTGTCACTGCTGTGAGGTTTCAGCCAGGTAAGATCAGATCTAAGTACAGTTCCCCAATGGGCAGTAGTCTGGGCTGGTGACGGGAAAATAGGACCCCACAAGTCTTCTGTCAGGAGGGACAACTGTGTGGGGACGACAGAAGTATTTATTCATTTAATTTCTGTCCTGCCCTTCTGCCCCCCCCCCCCCAAAACAAAATAGTGGTCAAGGTGACTAAGATCAAATCCAGAGTAAGAACGAAAACTTAATTAAAATTCGGCACTCAGACAATACATTAAAAGCGCAAGACAAGAAATGACCAGCCCAGCTTAGGCAAGGGCCCACGGGCCCGTCCTCGCCCTCCTCTTCCCACGGGCCCCCTGACACCCCTCTGGGGGGGCCCTCCTCCTCCTCCTCCTCCTCAGCACCATCCTGGAGACGCCGGTGACGGATCAGGCCTTCCTGGAGCAGCTTCACGAGCTGAACAACAAGGTCAACGCCGTGAAGGAGCAGGCCTTCCGCGAGACCATGGCGTGCGCCGACGTGACGGACATCTTGGACAAGCTGAAGGCCAAGGTCGGGGGCGGCTTCCAGCCTGGGGCCCTCCGGGTGTTCTGGACTTCAACTCCCGCCAGCCTGGCCAGTGGGCAGGGATGCTGGGAGTCCAAAAGCTTGGGGCAGGCGGCTGTAGCCTATCCCAGGTTGGACAGATCGGTCATTTTGCGGCCGATGAGGGCTTTTGGTGGATTGGGTCCTCGTCCGGGCAGGGAGAAGCCGTGCAAACACCCGGGCGCTTCTGCCCCTTCCCCCACCCGTGGATCTTCTCCATTCTTGCAGGTGCTGTGGGGCTGGTCTTCCAAGTTGGGGGGGGGGGGAAGGTGTTGGGGGTAGAGCCATGGGCGGTGGGGGTCAGGCCTCTCTGGGGATCCAGGCCGGCTGCCCCTGGGCTCCTCTTGCCAGAGAGGCGGTGTGAATCCTGTAGCGTTTCTGCCTCCCCTGTTTCACAGGGAGCAAAACGCCCCCGCCAAGCCCTTCCTGCGTCACGTGGGGCCTCCTCCCCGCTCAGGAATCCCCAGTTATGGACCTAGGGGGGTTTGGGTAAGCAAAGGCTCCGGGGATGGCAGAGGCGCCCTGGGATGCTTTCCCTCCACTTTTCTGCTCTGCCGTTTCCGAGTTGGGTACAGGGACTGAGGCGCAGCCAGGGCCTCTTCCTGGCATGCTGCCAGGTGGGCTCTCCCACCCTAGAGGCCTTCAAGAGGCAGCTGGACAGCCATCTGTCAGGAATGCTTTAAGGTGGGCTCCTGCATTGAGCAGCGGGTTGGACTGGATGGCCTCATAGGCCCCTTCCAGCTCTACTATTCTATGATTCTATGAAAACGGCCCCTCAGTTGCATATGGGGAGAATCGAGCCGTTTCCCTCCCTGCAGTGCCATCGCGGAAGCCCTGGAAGAGAGGGTGGGGCAGGGAATGGATTTGGGCACAAGACACCTGTGGGGCTCAGTCCAGGCACTCCCTTCTCCCTTCCGACAGGCGGTGGCCAAGATCCGGGAGTTCATCCTGCAGAAGATCTACTCCTTCCGCAAACCCATGACCAACTACCAGATCCCCCAGAATGCACTGCTCAAGTACAGGTAGGAGGGTGCCCCGTGGGGGTGCGAGTGGCCGCCAAATCTCCCAGCAAGTACTGTGCGGGCGCAAGGGAAAAACCAATAGCCAAGCAGCGTCGGACCTCCCAGAATGCTTTGTTTTGTTGATAGTGGATTGGCGTCGGGTGACTTCTTATGGTTGACGTAACCCCAGCTGTTGGGTTTCCCAGCATGCATTGCTCAGCGCTAGGCTGGGGACAGGAAACCGCCCCCTCCTCTTATTTGGGGCTGGGTCTCCTTGCTCCGGTGTTTTGGGCTGGGGGTGGGCTAGGGTGGTCTTGTCCCTCCCATGGCCTCTCTCACCCTTCCGTCCGGGGCAGGTTTTTCTACCAGTTCCTGCTGGGCCACGAGCGGTCGGTCGCCAAGGAAGTCCGGGACGAATACCTAGAGACCATGAGCAAGATCTACCTCAGCTACTTCAAGTCCTACACCAGCCGCCTCATGAAGGTGCAGGTGAGAAGCTGTGCAGAGGCCACGGACGCCAGGCTCGGGCAGGGGGGCGGGAGAGTCCATTCCCACCTGGACCGCCAGCTTCCGCCCCCTATTTCTCCCTTTGGGGGCTGCTCTGCTGCTCCTCTCTGAACCTGTAATTTCTGCAAACTTTTCCCCCCCTTCTCTCTCTCTCTCTCCTGGACTTGTAGTACGAGGAAGTAGCCGAGAAGGATGACCTCATGGGGGTGGAGGACACTGCCAAGAAGGATATCCTCTTCTCCCCTGATTTGGGGGGGTGGGCAGGGCAGGGGGTCAGATCTGCCCCTTTCTCACCCAAGAGCTGCCTTCCAAGCCTGGCTCTGAAGCAGGCGTTGAACCCAGGCTCCTTCCCTTCCCCCGGGGTTCCACGTTGAAGGCTGCCCTGCATTTCCCGAAGGCGGAGATAAGGGGCTAGATCCGTGGCCAGGGTTGAGGTGCTGCCCCGCGCGAGAGGAGGGCCCGTTTCCCCCCGCTGTTTCCCTTGACCCGGCCGTCTCGACACGCTTCTTCTCGAAGCCCTCCCTCCGCAACCGCAACACCATCTTCACGCTGGGCAACCGAGGGAGCGTGATTGGGGGGGCCGAGCTGGAGGGGCCCATCATCGTCCCCCACTCCGCCCAGAAGAGCGACGTCCGAGTAAGCGGCCATCTGACCTGCGCCGCGGCTTCCCCCTTCCTGCTCTAGTCCACCCCGTCGCATCTCTTTCTTTCTCCTGGGGCTGTTTTGTCCCTTTTGAGAGTACTCTGTTTACCAGAACGCCTTGGGAGGTTGTTGGGTCGAGGGAACGGGGGGGGGGGGGGGGGGGGGGAGGACAGGGACCTTTTGTGGCTCTGGGCCGGCGTGTCAAGGGCCACAGCCCAAAGTGTGCAGGGCCCGCCGAGGTTAGCGCCTTTCCCTCGATGGTTTCACACCACCCATTCGCACAGGCCCACCACGCACCCATTTTCACAAAAAGCCTCCTTTTGCCCCACTGGGTTCCTTTTGCCCAAACGCAGCACGGAGAGCTGCGGGGGGAAATCTCCTGCCTCTGAGCCGTGGCCGATGGGCAGTGTGCTTCCTGCCGGGGGTGTGGGGCCAGAGCCTTGGGAGGAAGCCGCTGGGCCAGGTGGGGAAGTGCCCCTGGCCGTCCATGGCCCACCGCTCGGAACTCCCCCATGCCTGGTCAAGGGTGTGCAGTAGAAAGGGAGCAAACTGGTTAGCTGAAACCTCAGGATGGGGGTCTCTCTGGCCAGTGGGGTTCTCCTCTCTTGATTTCTCTCTCCTCGCCCCCCCCACCCCTGTTCCCCCCCACTCTCTCTCTCTGTCTGCTTCTCCCAGTACCCGTTTGAGTCGCTGTTCCGTAGCCAGCATTACGCCCTCCTGGACAACAGCTGCCGGGAGTACCTGTTCCTCTGCGACTTCTTCCTGGTGACTGGCAGCCCCGCCCTGGACCTCTTCAACGCTGTCATGGGGAAGACCCTGGCTATGTTCCTCGTGAGTCGGGGGCGGGCGGGCGGCGCAGCAGCGAGCCTGGAGGCTGGGATTGGTACCATGCAGTTTTCTGAAACGGCCGTTTCGAGGACCTTTGGTCCGGTCCATCGGCCACAGACGTTGGTTCTATCCTCCTGGGGCCGGAAAGGAGACCTGAATGCGGAGCCCTGTTCTGTGAGCCCCTTTCGAGCCCTGAGATGTTTCCTGTTACCCAACAGCGCAGCCCGGAGAAGCGCGTGGGCCTCTGAGGGAAGGCGGACTTCATGGGTCGGTGCCTTGATTTGACCCTAATGGCCGCCTTTCGCTCGTCCTGCAACACAGGAGTATTGCTCATTCCTTCCTTCCTTTCTCCTCTCTTTCTTTGGGCTTGTTCAGACAACACGCTAAGCCAGGCTTAGGCCCCTAACCCTTTTGCAGCAAATGGTTAGTGAGCATGTTTAAGCACAACACCTGGGCCTGTTCAGAAGACCCCGTCAACCCTGCCAGTTGAGGCTTTTGGTGAGGCAGCAGGGTTCAAGGCCTCCTGTGCAATGCGTTTTGCTAAACCCTGCTCATTTGCTAACCGTGGTTGGATCATCTTAGTAGGGTTAGTGGCGCTAACCGCGGCTTAAAGTGTTGCGTGCGAGCGCACGGCTTGTGGTTAGGGCTCACCCCAGAGGACCACAGCTTCTCTAACCACATAGCCTGAACTGGCCTGCTAAGGCACGGTTCACACGACATGCGGAGCCAAAACATTTAACTCTTGACTGCTCAGCCGCCGTGGCTCAGCATGTTGTCTGAACAGCGTCTTTCCCTGCATGACTTTGCCTGAACCCGGAGCACAAAATTTGGGGCGGAGAAGAGGAGGGGGCCTCATTGAATGAAGAGGGGGGGTCTCAGGCAAGGGAGGAGCGGGGGGGGGCTTCTGGCCCACCGTTTGCTTTGGCCTACAACTCCCATGATGCCTCGCCGTTGGTTCTGCTGGCTTGGACTGATGGGAGTTGTAGGCCGAAGCATCTGGAGGGCCACCGGTGTTCCCAGCCCAGCTCTCGGGGAAGCCAATGGAAGGGGCCCCGTCCAACCGCTTCCTGCGTGTGTCTCTCTTCCTCCCCCCGACAGAAGCACATGGACGCCTACGTGAGCGACTGCTACGACAGCATCGCGGTCTTCCTTTCCATCCACATCGTCCTGCGTTTCAAAGCCATCGTGGCCAAGCGCAACATCCCGGCCATTGACAAGTGAGTGGGGGCCGTCCGTTGCCCCTCCCGCGTCCCCCGGCACACGCCCCTCTCCGGGGAAGCCGGGAGCCCCGAGCGAGAGGCTTTCTCCTCCCGCCCCCAATCATCAGGGAGGCAGGATGAATCCGTGGGCGCCCCAGGAGAGAGCGCCGGTGGAGGACGGGCCGGAGCCGGAGGCCGCCTTGCCCCCCCGCCTTGCCCCTCCGCTGCCGTGTTCCTGGTTTCCCGCCCTTCCCGTGGGAGAGAGAAGCAAAGGAGCTGACCGAGCGTCCGGATCCCCCTTTGCTCTCCCGCCAGGTATTGGGAGACGCTGCTGGAGATGCTCTGGCCGCGTTTTGAGCACATCCTGGAGCTGAACATCCAGAGCATCCAGAACACCGACCCCCAGAAGCTGGGCTTCCTGGACACACGGCCCCACTACGTGAGTCACCAGGAGGAGGGGGGAGCGTGGGGGGAGGCTGGCTTCTGCCGACTCCGGGATGTTCAGCCTGAGCCAGAGACAGTGAAGGGGGCAGGCAGGATCACCGCCTCCACAGACTTCAGGGGCTGCCACCCGGGGCCTCCTCTGCCACCCGGGGCTCAAGTTACAGGAAGCCAGATTCTGGCAAGACATCAGGAAAAATGTCCTGACTGTTAGAGCAGTATGACAATGGAACCCATGACCTAGGGAGGTGGTGGGCTCTCCCACACTACTATTCTATGATTCTATGATTCTGTGGAACCAGCGGGTGGAAATGTCAGGGGAGCAGATTTGGGCTGAGCGTTAGGAGAAACTTCCGAAGAGGGAGGGCGGTTTGCACCGTAGGAGGCGCTGGGGCCATCTTCACTTTGCAGGAGGCATTTAAGCAGAGTCTGGGTGGGCACCTGAAACATCATGCGTAGCAGAGCCTGCATTGAGCAGGAGGTTGGTCTAGATGACCTCAGGGGATCCTCCTAATGGTGTTGATCCTTGCCCAGCAGGGCCATGGATAGTGAGGCTGGGGGGGAGGAATTCTCCTCCGAGTCGTCCAAAGAGCGTGGGGCTGGCTTGGCAAACTCCCTGCCCCAGAGATGTGGTGAGGGCCTCTTGCTTCCCTGGAGCTTGCCAGGAAGGGCCTGGCAACGGTGGGTCGATCCTGCAGCAGCATCTGCCCCCAGAGGCACCTCGCGGACCGTCTGGGGGCTGTCTGGGCAGGAGCCCCCCTGAGGGGCGCTGGGCCTGCCGCCAAATTGGCTTCGCCTGGCTGGATCTGGGAGGAGCGCGCCCTCCCTCTCCGCTTGGAAGTGCATCCTCAATTCCCCCTGCCTTCCCCTCCCGCCCCCAGATCACCCGCCGGTACGCGGAGTTCTCCTCGGCCATCGTCAGCATCAACCAGACCTTCCCGCACGACCGGACGCTGACTCTGCTGGGGCAGCTTCAGGTATGGAGCCCCCCAGGGGGTGGGGGCAAGAGGCCTTGCGAGGCCGTCAGAAGAGCGTTCAGCTCCAGCTGCGGCCCAACCGGACCTCAAGGGAGTCAAGAGCGCTCGGGTGCAGGGTGCGGAATTGGGCCCCCGAGACGGCTCCTCCGGGCAGTGGAGCTCCTGCTTTGCATGCAGAAGATCCCCCTTCAATCCCGGGCATCTCCAGGTGGGGCTGGGAAGGGACCCTGCCTGAAACTCTGGAGTGCCCTGGCTGCCAGTCCGTGTCTGCAAGACTGGGCTAGAGGGACCCAGGGGCTGACTTGGCCTAAGGCGATGTCCTGTGTTCCAGCCTCCGTTGGGTGGGCGGAAAGGGCGGCTGCTCCTCCTGCTGCTTGGGGCGGCTGTTAGCCGGTCCGCCCCCCTGACCCCCACCCCGCCCCCTTCCCTCCACCAGACCGAGGTGGAGAACTTTGTGTTGCGGGTGGCAGCCGAATTCTCCTCCCGCAAGGAGCAGCTCATCTTCCTCATCAACAACTACGACATGATGCTGGGCGTCCTCATGGTGAGCACGAGGGCCCTCCTGCCCTGGGATCGGGGTGGGTGGGCAGGGACCTCTCTCTGCCCCCACCCCTGATCGCCACTCCTGTCCTCCCTCTCTCCAGGAGCGTGCAGTGGAGGAGAGCAAGGAGGTGGAGGGGTTCCAGCAGCTGCTGAATGCGCGGACTCAGGTGAGCGGCCAGGGAGGGGGGCTGTTCTTGGACTCTCCTCGCCCCCTGTGAGCACAGATGGGTCTAATCCAGGGATTCATCCTGGCTTCTTTTGCACTATTCTTGTCCTTTACCACAGTCTTTGTGTTAGGAATCTTTATTAAATACTCAGACACTGCAGTAGTCAAAGCCAACAATCGGAACCTCTCCTACATTCTCCTGGTCTCGCTACTGCTTTCCTTTTCATCATGTTTCTTGTTCATTGGCCCTCCATTAGCCCTGAGGAGGGGAGTTCCAGAGATGCCGGGAAAGATCCCATCCAGCGGCGACAGTGTGCTGGGTTCTGTATTGAACCCAGAAGTAATTCTGTCCCTGTTTCCAAAGGTTTGAGATTTGCCTATGAGGACTAGTCACTTTAAATGGCTGCAGAGCAGTGCTGGGACCCTGCCACATGTGGGTGGCGTGGGAGGAGGGGGAAAGGAGGAGTTTACACCCCGCCCCCCCTTGATCGTTGTCGTTCTAAGCTGTTGGGCTTTAAGGACGTTTGGCTTTTGTGAAACACGGGAGTGGGCTGGGGGGGGCGAGGTGTTTGCAGAGTTTCCTCTGTCCTGAGCGCTGGTCTCCCTTTTCCCTTCCTTCTTCTTCTGCTGCCCCCTTCCAGGAGTTCATTGAGGAGCTCTTGGCCCCGGGCTTCGGGGGCATGATTGCCTTTGTGAAGGAGGCGGAGGCGCTGGCGGAGCGGGGCCAGCTGGAGCGCTTGCGCGGGGAGGAAGGTGAGTGCCGGAAGGGTGGGGGAGCTGTTCCTGGTGGCGTGGAAGGGGCAGCTGCCTTTGGCCCTCTCCCGCCCCTCGGAGGGGCACACGCTCAGCTCACGCGTGCTCCGTGTGCGTCCCTCCCACGCAGCACGGGTGACACAGCTGGTGCGCGGCTTCGCCGGGACCTGGAAGGCGGCTGTGGAGTCCCTGAGCCAGGACGTGATGCGCTCCTTCACCAACTTCAAGAACGGCACCACCATCATTCAGGTTGGTGCGGCAGAGGGGGGAAGGGAAGGGAGGGGAGGGGAGGGGCCGGCGGCGGCCTCATGGGTCATCTTGCGATTGATGAGGCAGGAGGGCTGGGAAAGACCCGCCCTGCCTCCCTCTCTCTGCCTGGGGTCCCAGAGAGCCTCTGCCAGTCAGACGAGGGCGTCACTGGGCAAGATGGCCGGACCCTGAGACGGTCTCACAGGCAGGGTGGAAGAGGGACCCTCCTGGAAGCATCCCCCGCAGACCTTGACTGCGTGGCTTCCGTGTCCCATCCCTTTAGAACCACTAGTGTCCCCTCCACAGCTTTTGGCCAACAAATCCCATCAGCTCGGGCCAGCATAGTCAGTGGTGAGGGATCATGGGAGTTGTAGGCCGAAGCATCTGGAGGGCCGCCAGTTGCCCAGCAGTTTCGGGAGGAGGGGAGTCTCTAACCCACCCAGCATCCCTGCTGGCACCATGCGACCCCAATTCCTCCACGTCACGTGGGCCTAGGCTTGCCGTGGGCCTCCTCCCATTGCTGCCCCTCTGGGCCAGGGCAGTCTGCTGCCCGAGGGCCTTAGAGCCCCACGGCTCCCCCTCCCCGAGGGCAAAGGGCGCTCTGCCCCCTCCTGGGCAGAAGGGCAGCTGTGGGCGTCTCTAGCCAGAGGTTGCCGTGGCAGCTGGGATCTTGCGTAGGTGGAGATGGGGGAACTGAACCTCAGGCCTGGGTTCCCCAACCCAATCCCCGGGGGTTCCCCACATGGCCACACACGCCCTTTCCCCCCCCCCCCCCACTGCTGACCGATTGCTCGCTTGCCAGCTTTTCTGCAGTCCCCCCTAAAAGATTGAACTGCCTCTTCAAAGGCTGGTCGTGAAAGGCAGCAAAAGCTAATCATATTTGATATTTTGCCCCAAGCGCCGCTGGAATCTCCGAAATGAAATCGGGTCCCTCTTTTTTTCACGCACGCCCCTTCCCTGTCTCTGCCTGTAGGGGGCGCTGACGCAGCTGATCCAGTACTACCACCGCTTCCACAAGGTCATGGCGCTGGCCCCACTCAAGGCCCTGCCCGTCCGCTCCGAGCTCATCAATATCCACCACCTCATGGTCGAGGTGAAGAAACACAAGCCCAATTTCTGAGGGTGGGTGGGTGTGTTGTGGTGCTGGGCAGGGGGAGGGAGCCCTTGCTGCTGCTGCCCCACCCGCTTTATCAGCCCCAGACCCCTAGGGATGGGGTGGGACCAGAAGCCAGTGCTGGGTGGGGAATGTCCTGTTTGTCCGTCTGTCTCGTCTGTTTTGCTTTGTACAGTGACAATAAATTCTCTTGCAACTCGGCATGGAAGGCTTGGGCTCTTGATTCAAGGGGGTGGGGCGGGGAGAGAAGCAGAGCAGAGGGTCGTTTGTGTGTGTGTGAGAGAGAGAGAGAATATCCCAATCCAGCTCATATAATCTTGTATTCAAGAAAGATCATAGAATCATAGGATGGTAGAGTTGGAAAGGGCTTATAAGGCCATCTAGTCCAACACCTTGCTCAATGCAGGGATCCCCCTTAAAGCATCCCTGACACATGGCTGTCCAGCTGCCTCTTGAAGGCCTCTAGTGTGGGAGAGCCCATCACCTCCCTGGGTCATGGGTTCCATTGTCGTACTGCTCTAACAGTCAGGATGTTTTTCCTGATGTCCAGATGGAATCTGGCTTCCTGTAACTTGAGCCCATTATTCTGTGTACTGCACTCTGGGTTGATCGAGAAGAGATCCTGGCCCTCCTCTGTGTGGCAACCTTTCAAGTATTTGAAGAGTGCTATCATGTCTTCAATCTTCTCTTTTCCAGGCTAAACATGCCCAGTTCTTTCAGTCTCTCCTCATAGATCCCTAATCATCCTCGTTGCCCTCCTCTGAACATGCTCCAGATTGTCTGATCCTTCTTGAAGTGGGTGCCCAGAACTGGACGCAATACTCAAGATGGGGCCTAACCAGTGTCGAATAGAGGAAAGATCGAAGAAGAAAACTTTCCTTCCTTCAACATGTAGTTAATTGAATTTGCTGCTGTAGGATATTAGCTTAGCTGACTGTAAAAGGGATTAGGGCAGCCTCCCCATCCTGGTTCCCTCCAGATGTCTGGGACTGCAGCTCCCGGCATCCCCCACTGGCTGGAGGATGCTGGGAATTGCAGTCCCAGGCATCTGGAGGGCACCAGGTTGGGAAAGGAGTGATTAGGCAAATCTATAGCAGCAGAAGAGAGCAATCAATGCCTGTTAGCTGTGATGGCTCTGCTGTGGAGCCTCCATGATCAGAGGAAGTCTACTGCTGAATAGGTGGCTAAGAGGGGAGGCTGTTGCCATAATGTCCTTCTAGTAGTTGGTGTCCTGAGTGGGAGCAGGGTGAACCCGTCAGGGTCCGATCCGGCAGGGTCCCTCTTGTATGCTGGTGCACATGCAGGGGAGAAAGGCTCCCAGCCTCGCCTTTCTTCCACTGAGGCTGCTGCTCAGGCAGGGATGCCCCTATGCCTGCCCCCCCCCACCCATACACCCTCCATGGTGCAGCCTCCCTCGTTTCCTCCGGATCCCCCCACTGGCCACCCCTGAGCATGTGTCCCTTTGTGGCTGCCCCAAAGCCCCTGTCCACAGGGTAGCTGTCGTCATAGGATTTATAGAATCATAGAACAGGAGAGTTGGAAGGGACCCATAAGGCCATCCAGTCCAACCCCCTGCTCCACGCAGGAATCCGCCTTAAAACACAAGCTCTTCATCATCTC
The DNA here is from genome assembly GCA_029215795.1 of Anniella stebbinsi. Classification (NCBI taxonomy): domain Eukaryota; kingdom Metazoa; phylum Chordata; class Lepidosauria; order Squamata; family Anniellidae; genus Anniella; species Anniella stebbinsi. Next base: position 184,411,214 of record JARDYH010000005.1, read on the forward strand.
TTTCTTCCCCGGTCCTATTTCATGGAAGACCCAACAGCAGGGGTGTTGAAACTCAGGCCTGTGGGCTCAATGGGGGCCACCTGGCATCCCCAGAAAGCCACCCCCTTCCCGCAAGGGCCAGTGGCTTGGTTTCTCACACGATCTGGGCTGTGTCCCCCGTACCCCCGTCATGGTTTGAAACGCTTCTGCTGAGGCTTCGTTACTGGCAGCTACAATATGTTTGGTATTTTGGGCCCATCCCTCACCAGCGCTTGAAACTGAATTTGGCCCCTTGGCCTGAAAGAGCTCCTGCAAAACGGAAATAATTGTGTGTGTGTGTCTGTTTAGGACACGTGAAGCCCCTCCAGTTGGCAAAACCTGGCAGCTTCTGCTTTTTAATGGCTGGAGAATCCAAGCAGCGGCTGCAGCACCAAATCAGGGCCAAGCGTCTTCATCGTCTGCCCCAGGCTCACTGCTCAAAGCCCGGGAAAGGGGGCTGGATTTGTTTACAGGGGCAAAAGCGGGCAGCTTCTCTCTGGAGGCCAAGAGTCTGACGAAAGGGTGGATCTCTGGATCCAGCTGAAGTGTTCCTGCCCCCCCACCCCGGGCAAGGCACCGTTCAGGGTTATCATGCATGTGGATTCGCCTCCTCCTGCGTTGGTAAAGGACTTGCTGTGTTGGGGCAAAGGAGGCATGGGAGGGGCCCTCACCTTTGCCGAGCCGCAGGTGTCTGTAGGAATCTATTATTTGCACGGGGTGGGGGGTGGGGGGCAGGTGTGTCTGGAAGTTCACCTGAGACCAGGGTAGAGTTCAGGTGACGTAGAGTAATCAAAAGAACAGGCTCAAAGAAAGCAGCAAAATTATAGATGATCTATTACACAATACAATTTCCACAATTACTTACAAAACATTACACGTTGGGGGTCGCCTGCTTCCAGCACCAGGGGGCACCCTTGCTGCTTTTTAGAAAACAAACAAACAAACAAAAAAAACAGAAAAAAGAGGTGGGGGAAGATTCGGGCACCCCTAAAAAAAATTTGAGTTTGCAGGCGGCCAAGAGAAAATTAAAAAAAAAAAATTAAAACTTCCCAAGCACCAGAAACTGGGGGTGAAACTCACAATTTTTCCCCTTTTCTTTTTCCTTTTTTTTTTTTTTAAGACTGAGAATGCGCAGCAGGAGACAAAAATAGTCTTTTTTTTATATATCCACTCCTTTAAATAATATAATTAATTTAAATTTTTTTCATAAAAACAAAATAAAATACACAGTTTCCCTTTCTCGTCTTTGAACGGCTCCTGGGGCAAAAGGTACTTTTTCTTTTTTAAAGACACAGATCACTTCTGTGGCCTGCAAATAGAGAGTGGGGTGGGGGTGACTTGTAGGGAGGGGAGGGGGCGTGGACACGTTGAATTCATGGAGACTAATTTGTGCAAAAGGCTCCCCCTTGCCCCCAGCTGCAATTCCAAGTTTTAAAACACTTTACAACGCCCCACCCATTTCAATGAGAGTGACTTAACCCCTAAGCTTGAAATCAGTGGGGCTGGAAAAGTGGATGGCCCCCTGGGGCAGTGGGGGGTAGTAGCGGTTGAGGGGTCGAGAGAGGCCGTTCGTTCGGGGCCTCTTTGCCCTCTCTGAGGTAGGGAGACTTTGTACCAAGATCCTCCAGACCGGTGTTCAATGAGCCCTTCGGGAACCGCAGCAGCAGGACTTCCGCCTCGGAGGGCAAATGGAAACGGCTGAATGGGAGGATGAGCCTGGATTTGAGGGCACATCCTGCAGGGGGCTGAGCGCCCCCCCTGCTTTCCGAAAGGGAAGACAGAACTTTCTGCGCTTCAACGTTAGGGTGGGCAAAGGAGCCGGACCGGTCTGCGCTTGTAGCCCCACGGGCCGAAGGCTTTGGCCAGGGCAAGGTGGGCCCAGCAGCTGTGGCTGCCAGGTGGGGGCAAGGGGGGGGGGAGAGTGGATTCACGCACCCCTTGGGGACGAGGTCCGGTCCGACGGGAGCGGACGCAGGCAGAAGGGGCTTTGGGAGGCGCAGGGGCGATCGTAAAAGGGAACAGATGGTGGGAGAGGCCACGTCTGTGGATCTGCAGGGAAGAACTTATGGGCTCTGTTTTAGATTTAGGCTGTGGGGCCCCCCCCCACTCCCTGTGGGTCAGATCAGAATTTTTGGAAATTTCAATGTGATTCGGGGGCTGTCGCGTGGCTGATATTTGGGGGTAGCTGTGAGATCCGGCCGGGGTACGGGGAGGTTGCCGTGGTGGGCTGGGCTGGGCAAGGGGGGTCCTGGGTCTACATGACGGGGGGGGAGGGGAGGGGGCGTGTCTGAAACTGTGCATGCAAGGCGGGGGCTGAGGGGGGGATGTTGGGGCTGGTACCACGTACACGTTCCACCGGTCACTACAGGAGGAGGGCGTGGCTGGAACGTTTCCCTCGTGGTTTTTTTTTTTTACACACAATAGAGGATAGATCCATTTGTTCCAAATGTCCGGGTCTCTTTGGCCTGCCGTCCGCCTCACGTGTCCCCTTGGTCTCCGTGCCGTCACTCCTGTGGGACATGGCTGGGGCTCGTCTGGGGCTTGCTGGGGGGGAGGGGAGCAGGGTGGATCCCGTTCAGTCTCTGCTTGCGGAGGTGGTGGGAGAAGGCGGGGGCTGTTCCACCGGAGACCGAGGGGAGGGGGCGGAGGCCAGCCGGGTGGGTGGGTGAGGTGCTCGTCGGGTCGAGGGATCCCATGCTAGCCGAGGAAACAGACCGGTCCCACCTCGAACCCAAACCTCTGGTTGGGCTCTCCAAAGTCCGTCACGCGCACATCCAGCAAGGGTAGCTGAGCCACGACGGGGGTGTTCACCTCCAGAACGGTCTTGGCGGGCCCTTTCCGTACCTGGGGGGCAGAGAGCAAGAGAGAGAGAGAAAGGGAGAAAGGGTCAGCTATGGAGAAGGGCCAGCACTTTTGCATGCGAAAGCCCGGGGTTCAATCTCCGGCATCTCCGCACCGCCCTCCCCCTGGAGAGACCTTGCTGCCGGTCAGTGCAGGGGACAATGCAGAGACAGAGGGGCCAGCGGTCTGGCTTAGTATAACGACAGCTTCCGGTGTTCTGTATTCAAGAACGTTTAGCCCATTTCTAAACCAAAAGAACCAACGATTTAAATTTCCAATGTGGGTGCCACGTTCGGTTATTCCAGCAAAAGCAGAGCCTCATGATGCCTTAAAGATGAACACATTTATTCTGGTGGAAGCTTTCATGAGCCGAGCTTCATCAGATGAATGGAGTATCGGGCATATAGAAAGTATATATCTGGGGTGGGGGGTGGGGGGCAGAGAGAATTGTAAACAGGTGGCGATTGCATTAACAGTGGCCATTCATGGTACAGCTGTTGCTGACTGCACAAATATCCTGGCACGGGGTAAGCCAATTAACACATGCTGACCTGCTTCACACGTAATGACAACTTAGACTACAGGTTGAGTATGGGTTGTCATTGAATTGTGGGTTGTATGTTAAACCCTGTATTGTGGTTCAACTATGGGTTGTTAACCACAAACAAACCCAAAATTAACCACCCAACAAGCCATGGCTTCTCTTTCTGGATTGTTTGTGGTTAACAACCCATAGTTAAATCATGGTGCAGGGTTTCCATGTAACGACAACCCACGATTCCACAATAACCCATACTCTGGGGAACTGTTACATGTGAATCAGGCTGTTGTGTGATACAAATCCTGTATAGAAACCTGAAACTCTCCATAATACTCCTTGCATCTGCTGAAGTGGTCCATAATCCTTGACGGTTTATGCCAGAAAAAAAATTATGATTCTTTAAGGTGCCACGACACTCATGGTTGCTTTTGCCACAATTATTTAAACAATGCATTTAAGTTCCAGAGTTGTAAGCGCCAGCAAAAGCGGAGGAGTCTTATTCATGAACCTGATGGTGGTGGACTGGAGGATGGGGCTTAAGTTAGCAAACAAAACAAAAACAGAGTTCATGACCTTCCTGTGGAACTCCTTGCCACAAGATGCTGAAATGGGTCTTATTGAACGGACTAGGTCAGGAGCCCAGCCAAACTTTCTGTCTTTGGGAAATGTTATTTTCGAGAATCAGAGCACCCTTGACCTAATCCTTACACACTGGAAAGGATTGGGGGGGGGGACAACACACATGTTTTCGGGTGGACCTCAGGGCAAGCTGGGGGGGTGTCACTCTTGCCTCCTCCTGAGCAGAGGATGTGCCCTAAAACACACCTGATGCCTCGCTGTAACTCCATACTACGGAGGAAGGTCCGGAGTCAGGGATATGAACAAGTTTTTTTTGCAGGGAAATTATGCACTGTTGATGATTTTACTGAGGTCACCCCAAAACACTTGGGGCTGCCAATCAGAGTTTCAAATCACTGAATTCTAGGAATACTGGGAAGATGGAACTGTTGGCGGCTGCTCATCTGTCCATGCCTATCCTCCCTTCTGCCCCACTGTACCCATAGATCCCCACCCCCTAAATAGTTTGGCCTTCCCAGTGGTGGCCCCAGGCCAGCCCCTCCCCTCCCAGCCTTGCCCCTCCCACTTCAGCCGAGGCCCCGCCCCCCAAGGACTCACCGCGCAGCCGTCCACCAGGGCCTTGATGTAGGGGCTTCTGTCGTAGCTCATGTCCTCCTCGTTGGCGCCCAGGAAGCGCAGGGCCCGCTGGTAGCCCCCGGCGGTGGCGTCGCGGCTGTACCAGGCTGCCGAACGCTGGCAGTGGTAGGTGAAGTTCTGCCGGGCCGAGACGCTGAGCAGCCGCAGGAACGTCAGCTGCACCACGCCCAGGGGGTTGTCGTCAGCGTCCGCGTAGGAGAACTGGGGAGGGGCAGGGAGTCAGGGGAAGGCAGCAGGATGGGACACGGGCAGGGGGCAGAGATCCTGCTCCTCCTCCTCCCCACACCTCCTCTTTCTCAGGACCTGTGACCACAAGCTGTCCCCAGGACGCCTCCCCTCCTAACCGGCCTCCCCGATTCCGCCTTCCAACCTCCTTCTCCAGGTAGCTGAGAAGGCTCAGGAGAATCCGTCAGCCTGACCAAAGCGCCCCGCTTCCCAGCACCACCCAGGCAGGATAGTGGGCTCTGAGCCATGGCAGTGAAGTAGAACCTCCACGTTCAAAGGCTGTCTACCTGTCAAGACAAACGACAGGGCGAGCCCGTCCCAATCTCTACCTGCTTGTGGGCATCTGGGGGGGGGGGGGGAGTCACCTGAGGGGTACACGCAGGAGGCTACGTGAAGTGGACCGCTGGACCAATCCAGCAGCCAGGCTCACCTGGGGCCTTCGAATCCCCATTTTTAAATCTTTCCACACCCCTCAGTCCCCAACCCTAAGCTCATACGGATAATATTTTATTGCCATTTCTCCCCACTCGTATTAGTTCATAACTACCCCTGACGTGCAGGGAATATTCTCTGTACCACCCTGGAGGACGGCCTTTGATGCCCTCCAGATGTGTGGGACTAACTGGATTTGTAGGAGAACTGAAAAACAAAATATTCTCGAAGTTTAGGATGAGCTGGACTGGAGGAATTCTCAAAGATCAAAACGGATTGAATTAAGCGAAACGGAGAGGGACCGAAATGGACACGTTCCGACATCCCCAGCAAGGAAGTCCTGTTACCTCCATCCTAAGGGATACACCCACCTTACTGCCTTTCCGGAACTGGCTGAACCAGCTTTGGGGTGTTTCCTTCTCCCACGCGGCCATTGTCACCTGGGGAGAGAGAAAGAGAGAGAGAGAGAGAGAGAGAGATCATTTGTAATACAACTACTTATGAAATCTGCAACCATCTTAGAGGAGGTAATCCCTGCCTCCCTTTTCTTCATGTGAACATTTATGTAGAGTAAATCTGACGCTATTAATCCAATAAGATTTCTTCAATTGGATACAACTATATGGCCAGCTGTACTGTTTGCATCCTGCAACGCACACAAGGTGAGGTCGTTGGTAGCAGGGCCTCGGAAGTGGCTGCCCCACTCTGCCTTCTGAGGGGGTGGACACTCTGGGTGGGTACAGCCACAATGTCACGTGACTGATGCGGCCGCTCTGGAAGCACAGTCATTGTGATCCCTTTAGTTAGTTATTTACTTCCAAAATTTATAAACCACCCTTCATCTACAAGGGATCACAGGGCAGTGTACATACAACATTAAAACAAACAGATCCAATACAAAAACCTATATATTTTCACATTAAAAGACAAATTAAAAAGTAACTCTTCAATCAACAAGCCAAACAAAAACTCAACAAGCAATTCAGTTTTAAAATAAATTGAATTTTAAATGGTACCAATTCTAAAATGTCAAAATGCTTGGGCAAAAAAAGAAACATTTTAATTTTGTGCCCATCGTATCTTCTTTAGGAAGGTATTCCAAACCTTGGGCGCCACCACAAAGTAGGCCCATTCCATTTGTAAATGCAGAGGGTACGTCTCCCTCTGAGGGCATTTAGATAAACCATTTTCTCTCCAGGGAGGAATAGAGCTCAGGGAGGAATAGAGATCTGTGAGTTTGTTGCTGAACCTGTCTGTGCACAGCACTGATTGGCTGGTAAAGGTAACATCACAAACCCACCTTCCCTTCTATGATCAGAGCCATTTTTGCAACCCTTTTTAAATGATGGTGCTTTCATTTTCATCTAGGAGTCTAAAAGGCCCGTTCAGGTACCCGACATCACATGGGAGCAGTTCTTGGGTTGTTTCTGGTGGCGTCCAGAAGGCTCACGCTCCCTCCTTGTGCGCTACATTTTCTCTGGTGAGCTCTTACCTCTCGAGTCTCTCGGCTGGGGAACACACAAGTCTCACCCCCAGCGGTGAAGTTACAGTAGACTTTGAAGGAATCCCGTGCACAGCCCTGGTTCGGATCGATCCAGTATTCACCTAGATTGCAGGGGAGAGAGAAAATAAAAGGATTGTGAACCCCCACTGGACTTCCAGGTCTGACTCAGAGCAGATGCACACAACCCGTCTAGTGTCCGAACTAATTTGCTCCCCAAAAATCAAGACTTGTTGAATTTGGTGGTAAATGTTCCCTGGGCGGGTGGATATTCACCAAATATTTGATATTCTGTAGAAGCATTTTACACCCAAAGATTCCAAAGATTCAGTGCTTGACAGCTGTCATGCAGCAGCCCAGCTTTTTTTTTTTAAAGAAACTTGTTTTTTAAAAAGCGGATAGGCAGTAGTAATATCTAATATTATTATTTCTGATAATAATTCCCCGAGATTCTAGGGGGAGAACAAATAGCAGGGGAGATCAGGGTTAGCCCCGCTTTATTCCTCTATTCAGAAGGGATTTTCATGAATCAAATCCATTCCCATAGCTTTTGACTTTTGATAAACTGGCTGTATTGCTGCCCATAAAATATTGTCCTACATTTAACCTTTTTCATGGCTCCATTCCACATGGTCAAACGTTTTCTGTGCGTCAAGGGCTAAGATTGCTAATGGCACCTCTGTCTCTTCTGCTTCTCTGAACGGCATGAAGCGCTCTCTGCGACTTGGGTCAGCTATTTGCCCTTGAAGCATGAATCCCGTCTGGTCCAGGGAGACACATTCTTTTATTATAGTGCTCAGTCAAGGCGTGAACACCGCTGTGAACCATTTTGCATCCTAATTCAATCATGCTCTCAGCCGACAGGAATCTAATGACTGATACATGTGCTGGCTTGATTTTAAGATCACCACAATCCCCATATCTTACAATGGGTGGGAATTCCTCCACTTTCATGATCTGATTAAGTAATACTGTCATCATAAACCTTTAAATTGTTCATAAAATCCCGATCTACAGCAACCTGTCCCCTGGGAACTATCCATTTTTCATTTCTTCATTTTATTTTCTGTTTCTTTGCTTTCAATGGGCTTATTTAATATTTCTCTGTGCTTGTTCTTGAGCGCCAACGTATTTCGTTCAAATTCTGACATCAAAATCCACATTTAGAAACTTTCTCCAATTTTGTTTCTGCTTTAGGCGGCTGTCACAGCCTCCGCACCTCAGATAGCGACACACAGGTGCCTCTGCCAGCTGGATCTCACGGGGCCATTCTGAACTAGTGCTGGCAAGGAGCCCTCTCTGTCAGCCTCAGTTCTCCACCCGTCAAATGGGAACAACAGCGTGAGGCCTCAGAGGGCAAAAGCCAGAAGTGGTGCAGGGTGCTGCATGGTACGTGGTCACGAGACCCACGTTCAGTTTCTTCCCCGTCCCCCATGCGGACGGGACCCAAGTTCAGTCTCCAGTTCAAAGGGCCAAGTAAGAGGGGCGCGGAGAGGACTTCTGGCCGCTGTAAGGAGCTGGAGAACGGACCCGAGAGACTATCGGCCGGATCCTGCACGGCGCTTCTTATGGGCTGGCTGGGATGGGCCGACGGCCTGCTCAGGAAAAGGCAGGCTCCTTACGTTGGTGGCACAAACCCTTCTAGTAATTCATGTCCTTCTTTGGGATAAAAAGGGATTTTTCTCCTTCAAGTTGGAGAGGATAGAAATTCTGGTGTGCTTTCATCCTGAAACCTGCAGCTTGGCTCACTTGCACGAGTTATCTGGGGCTGTTTCTTCTGCAGGCCCCCTTCCTGCGGCGCACCTGTTCTCTGGCAGGGATTGGAGAGACTGATCCCCTGTGGGGTTGGGGTGGCTCAGACAGGAGGGCCAAGATCCGTTGTCCAGCCGTTCTGTGGTTCTTCCGCAGCCAAGACCTGTCCTAACCCCCGTCCCGCACCCCCCCCTCCCACGGAAGGCCAAGCCGGCCGGCCGGTCGCCTGCCTCGCTCACCGTCGGGCAGCTCAGGGTGGCAGAGCTGCAGGTCCTGGCAGGTGCGGGCGGGGCTGCCCTGCGTGCCCAGCGGCTTCCTCATGTGCTCGATCTCCTGCCGGAGGGAGTGAAGGGAGCCGTAGATCTCCTCCATGCCCTCGGAGGCCTTGTGGCCGGCCGCGTCCGACGCCATCGCCTCCACCGCTGCCGCCTCCTCCTCCGGCACGAGCTGGCTGCCGTCGATGGAGCGCTTGCTCTTCTTGGGCCTCTGGATGGGCAGCGGCTGGATGACTTCACCCGGGGGGCCCTGCGAAAGCGGGGAGGGGGGCAACGAGAGCATTCGCGAGAGCAGGACGGGGCAGATCCAGAGGGACCGGGGCTGAGCCTCCGTCCCCCTCTCCCTTCACAGGTGAACAGCAAAGGGAAGCAGGGCGCTGAGCCCATGGCACGCAGCGGTTCAGAGAGCAAGCTGCGAGCTGAGAAGGCCCGGTTTGAACGGCAGCTGATCTGCGCATTCGCACCGCGTGAAGCGGGCCACGCTCCTTTCTCATGCAGGTATCAGCAAAAAGGGAGCCCAAGAATGGGGAGGGGGTGCGACTGAGTAGGAGAGCCCTGCTTTGCATGTGAACGTATCCAGGTTCAATACAGCTGCGGTCGGAAGCACACACTCCCCTTTCTCCTAAATGCCATTGCTGAGGCCACAAGAGGGAGAAGAAGCGGTAGAGAGCACCCCCCTCCCCTGCCCACCGCTGCGTTTAGTTCCAACTCCGGGACTGGCTGAACTTTGCAACTAAGAACTGAGTTCCTGAATTTGCCTTTTTTTTCCTCCTCCCTCCCCATCCCCTTTCCTTTTATGTTGCACCTTTTAGACTATAAGTATGCAGGCAGGGAACGCCTTATTTCTTATCTTGCGGGAGAACGGCCGATGAAATCAAAACCTGGATTTTAAAAGCAGTGCGTTTGCGTTATTAAACCGCCCAAACTCCGTACTTACACCCCAAGTATCTATTTTCCTCTAATGCCCCTCAACCCAAAACTTTCATCCTGGGGAGTGTTGCATTGAAATGAGGATAAGGCCCGTTCGCCTGCAAGCACGTTCAAGGCTGGATCGCTTCTCCCCCAGGTACATTTCAGCTCGAGCAGCCAGAGGAGAAGGAGGCAGCATATATGGGGTACAGATGAGGAAGGGGTTGGGGGCTTACCGGGTGCCCGGGGGGTCCTGGGACTCCTCGCTGCCCTTTGGGTCCCGCTTGACCCTAGAAACAGAAGCCCAAGTGGTTAATGCTCCAGGGAGGGTCCCTGAGCTGAGGCTGCATCTTTCGTTCACTCATTCACCCCACTTCACCCCTCAGAAGGGGGTGCCTGTGTGTAGTGGGAGGGGGGAGTCCTTACCGTGGCTCCTTTAGCACCGTATGGACCGGGTGGACCCTGAAAAAGGAAGGAGATGTTAGCAGGTGCCGCCCAAGGAGGGAGTAGGGGGCAAACGTAGGGTGAAGAGAAGCTCAGTGCTCACTCACAGGAAGTCCTGGGGGGCCTCCAGAGCCGAGGGGGCCGGTCGGACCAGGGATTCCCTGTGGGGAAAGAGCAGAAGGAGGAGATGATTCCTAGGGTGGCCCGGCACCCTCTCCGTCAGCCCAGGAGTCCTCGCTTCCACCCTCCCTCCCACCAGTCCATAGGGAGGGGGCCAGGAAGAGATGCCCGCCCGTCCAGCCTGCCATAGGCACAGAAATCCCCCCCAACACCTACCCCACCCTTCTCCCTGGCCCATCACGACGGTCCCTGCTTAGAATGGGTCGCAAGGTCTCCTCATGGAATCCGATAATTCCCCTTATAGGCTCATTAGGCCGCAGTGAACTTCAGGGGAGGGTCTCGCTGTCGGTGACATCTGGAAGGAACACGGCAAGGGGCCTTCTCTGTGGTGGCTCCCTCCCTCGCTCTGGAATGATCCCCACCCCCCTCTGCGATATGTCAGGCATGACGATCGTGCGCTTTGGACAGTTATTGGAGAACTTCCTTCTTCACCCTGGATTTTTCCAGCCATTAACTCATCCAAATGCCACCGTGCTTTCATCACGGTATATTGGTTTATCATGTGTTGTAAACCGGGTCAGGAATTTCAAAATGGGGAGCTTTATATAAATATTTTTAAAACAAATAAATAAATAAATACCCAGGTTGGGTGAAAGCTAAAGTAGTTTAAAATTGATCCAATTATCGAGCAGTCCTATACACCACAAATCAATGGGGCTGACGGTTGAGCAGAGCCCCATGGAATTTGGGGTTCAGGTGGCCACCAGTCAAGGATGCTGTAGGAACAGCTTTCCTGCATTGGCAGCAGGGAGTTTGACTAGATGACCTTTGAGGTCACCTCCAATTCTGTGATTTCTCTGATAAGTATATTGCCCCCCTCAGTGTGACCCGTTTTTATTGCACACAGACGAGAACAAGATTGCATTAAGTTCTCGTTGATAAGAAAGATTTCCATATTTCCAAATGGTGGATAGTCCTCCCCCCCCCCCCCCCCAATTGGATTTAAGTGTAGATGTGAAGTTTGCCAAATCTGGACTGTCTTTTCTTTTTGTGCATATCTGAACATGGATTTTAGAGATGACTTATTTCAAAATTCTGTTAAAACAACCCTAAATTCCAGTTTTGTTTTACAACTTAAAATATTCTCATCCACCAACTTTGATCCTTTTTCGTGTCTTTTCCCCCATGGTTTGATGGCGCTCCCTCCCCTGCACCGCCCCACGTTGTTCTGAACGCCTTCCCGTTCCCCCCGCCTCTCCCCCGACACTCACGGGTTCTCCTTTGTGGCCCCCGCTGCCTTGTGGGCCAGGCAGGCCACGGTCTCCCTTCTCCCCTTGTTCTCCTGGGGGTCCAATCAGCCCAATGAGACCAGGGTGGCCCTGTGGAGAAAGTTCCTGATTAGCGGGGTGGATTGGGCAAGCAGCTAGGTGGACTGAGAAATTGACTAGACCAGAGCACAAGGAGGAACTGGTCCAGTCAATTTCACTCCTAAGAGAAACCTGATTAGGAGGACACATCTCAAAAGGCTCACTCCCTTCTTCCACTGAATTAAAATAGATGTGCAAAGCCCCCTACCCCTCGCTGGCTTCCTGCCCACTCTCCTAGATCCAGCACAGACACCTCACCCTAAATTCAAAGCCACCCTCCATGGCTTTCTCCCCTCTTCCCTGTCTGCCCCGCCAGCCTGAGGCATCCCTGCCCCACGGCCTACTACTCTCCAGCCCCAAAACGCCATCCAAAGGTTTCCTGCTGCTCCCTCAAAAGATGCTGCCCATTCTCCATTGCTGCCCCATAGGGCCTGAACCCGGCCGCCCCAAAGCATCCATCTGATGCCACCAGTTTTCCTTGGTTTAAATCCCCTCCTCGAAAACCCTAAGTGGAAGCACGGATCGCTGAAACCATCCCATAGCCTTTCCTGGCCTGTCTGCCCCCTTCTCCACATCCAGCAGAGGCGCCTGGGTAAGGAGCCCACCCGGCAGGGGCATGCTGGGAGTTGTAGTCCAGCACATCCGGAGGGCACCAGGTCGGGGAAGGCTGTTCCAGAAGAGAGCCAAGAATCTGCCCCTCCTCCGCCAGCCCGCTTGTTCACCTGCATGGAATCCCTGGCCACCCCTGGCGACCAGGGAAGCAGTTAAATGCGAGGCTGCGCCAGTGAGCCCGGAAACCTCTCCTCCTCACCTTCTCGCCTTTGGGTCCAGAGTCCCCGCGCAGTCCAGGCAAGCCAGGAGGGCCCTGCAGGATGAGAGACACACCCAAAGATGCCATTCGCTCTTCTTATCAGCCGACGCAGCCCCATCGCGCCCCACAGAAGACACACACCCCGTCCCCGGATCCAACTCTGGTCACTCACCACTGGTCCCGGAGGCCCGGCCTGGCCCGTAGCCCCTGGTTTGCCTTGCGCACCCTGGAAGAGACAGGGGGGCAAAAAGTGTTTAGTGGTGGCCCCCTGACCCATCAAGACTCACCCCTCTGCTTGCGGATGGTGGCTCCCCCTCCTCCGATCCGCATCTCCCACTACAGACAACAAAACCAGCAGGACATGACAAGATTCCATCTGCCCAGACGCCCCACCTGCCGTTTCATTCACTTCCTCCGAGCTCCGTAATCCTGCCATGGAACTGCGTTGGACCTCAAAGCCCTCCCTCAAAGCCCCAGAATTCAGACCCTTGGACTCTGTGCCCCAGCCCCACCTCACAGGAGCACCCCATTCATTCATTCATTCATTCATTCATTCATTCATTCATTCTTTCATTCATATATTGCATTCATGTACTGCCCCATAGCTGAAGCTCTCTGGGCAGTTCACAATATAATGAGCCTGACCACCCCCCTCCCCACACATACCCTGCCCTCCCTCCCATGAGAACCCAGGCTTACCACGGATCCAGGGATGCCCCTCAGCCCGTCTGTTCCTGGTTTCCCAGGCGTCCCCTGAGGCCCCACCGGCCCAGTCTTTCCAGGCGGGCCAAGAGCACCCGATTCTCCCTAGGCAGGGGCAGAGTTAAGGTGAAATGGCAGCCCACGACTTGCTTTCTCTCTCTCTCCGTCCCCACCACCAGCTATTGTTGAAGAAGCTTATGGCAGTCAAACGATATCTCCACCCCCCCCCCCCCCCGGCTTTTGCTTCAGTCGCACCGGCACCCCATGCAAAGTCCTTCCAGCAAGAAAACGGGACGCTGCCCTGAAGGGAAGCAGTCGCATTTGTAAACGGATCCCGCTTTTCCGCTTTCACTCTCCAGCCTTCGATTTAAAGAAAGACGTCTTGCGGCCCTCCAACGTCTGAGACGGAGCACCCGGAAGACCACAGCGTCCCTATTCTGGATTTCCCCTTTTCACCTCACTTGCAAAATGCACGACCCTGCTCCCTAGTGGGACTCTCGGCTTTTTGAAAGCTAACCTAACGAAGCGACCGCTCCGATGTCTTCCGTCTCAGAACTGATTTTAATTTAATGAATGGTTCTTCTGTTTTTATTTTGAACTCGCTGCCTTTCTTGTCAGGAAAGAGAAACCAACGTGGTTTGCAACGATCAACACAATAGATGTCAGTTTTCCAACTGCCACTGCTGCGTTCCACAAATCCCTCCGAGCGGGCAGGGGGGTGGCCGTGGCCGTGGTAGGAAAGAGTCCGACTCGGTCGGGGGGAGGAAGAGTCCCAGAGAGCTGGATGTTGGAAGAGGGAGGGGGCGAGACCCCGTCTAGCCCCTGGGTGGAGGGGGAGGCTCGGGATGCAAAGGAGAAGCCCACAAGCCCACAGTGGCAGCTCCGGCATTTAGGGGCCACCTGCTTAGCTGGACAGCCAAAAGCAGCAAGAAACATGAACGCCGAGCCTCCGCCCTGGGGAAAAGAGGCCTGCCGGACTCCGGCGCTCACCCGGCGCCCTTCCCCGTAGATTCATTTGGGGTGAATGGACGCACGGCCCCTCCTGTGCGGCCTTTCTTACTGCCCACCCTTCCGGTAGCTAGACTTCTCGTCGGCTGGCAAAGACACTCACCTTTTTACCTTTCCCTCCTTGCCGCCCCTCGGGGCCGGGCGTGCTGGCTGGGCCCTGTGGAAAGATGAGGCGAGGCCGTGGGCTCAGGGGACAGGCGTCGGGAGCCAGGACCCTCCTCTCCCCCACCTCCAGCCCCCCATGAGAGCCAGCGCAACCCTGTATGGGCAGGCAGCCTGGCTTTGCCCTCTCTGGGACGAGGGCTCCGACCTCGGGAGGCCTTCGCATCCAGGGCCTTATTTGTAACAGTGGGAGTCACAGCACCACGGCACAGGATAAGGCAAGGCAAGGCTACCAGTCCTGATGGCTCTATGCTACCTTCGGGGTCGGGAGGTGGTGTGCCTGAGTACGCCAGTCGCTGAGGACATGGACGCTCCTGTCCTGCTGGTGGGCTTCCCCTGTGGGGCAGCCAGTTGGCCCCAGTCTGGGAAGAGGATGCTGGGCAAGGTGGACCCCGGGTCTGGCCCAGCATCAGGGCTCTTCTTACGTTCTCATGCCTGGCGGGCAGATGGTCCCACCCAGGTTTAAATCTCAGAAAGAGCCATCTCAGGGGGCCACTGGGGAAAGACTTCAGGCGGAGACCCTGGAGTTGGCTGCTGGGCCCAGGAGGCAGTCTGGGACTACACCAACCGTCGTCATGAGGACGCGCCTTGGCAAGAGGGCCCATCACCCACAGCAGAGGGGGGACCTTTTGCATGCAGAAAGTCTTGGGCCCAGCCCTGGAAGGGTCTTGGAGAGCAAAGAGCCTAGTCTGCCTGCAGGCTTGACGCCATGGGCACAGGGGAACCACTTATATTGAGGGCCTGCTGGGAACAGGGCTGCTGCCAGCCAGGGTTGGGGGCACCTCGACCTAGGCGGACCAAAGGACTGAGCCAAGCCCAAGAGCAGCTTTGCGCAGGGATCTCTGATAAGCGCATGACAGAGCTTTGGGGAGCCCCCTCTATCCTGACATAGGGCCAAGAGTCCAGCTCAGCCTTCTCCGACATGGTGCCCTCCCAGAAGTGTTGGAATACGACCCCCATCATCCCCAGCCAGCACGGGTATTGGTTGGGGACGATGGGATTTGGGATTCAAGACATTTGGAGGGCACCAGATTGGGGAAGGCTGCTCTGGTGCGTCCAGGAATCCAGATCCCTGGTGACGCGCCATGGTGGGGGCCAAGACCATCCAGTTTGGGCCCAATCCCCTCTCCCACTTAAATTCCTTTGGCACACATGAGGAAATGTCCTGACGCAAACTAGTTATTGAGCGTTAGGGGTTAATTCACATCAACGACGCGAATTAGAACGAAATTTGAGAGGGGGGGAATCCAATTCCGTCACTGAGCGGACAACTGAACAAAGATGCCAAAGAATCCACACCACAAAGACAGAGCAGATTTCACCATATCCGTCCCTCCCCCCCCTCCCCCTTACTTACCCTCTTCCCTAGGGGGCCGGGGGGCCCGTTCTCACCCGTTGGGCCTGGAGAACCCTAGAAGGGAGAGGAAGGGGAGGGAATCAGGATGAGCATGGGGACCAACCACACCAGAGCCCGTTGGGCTGAGAAAGGGAAGCAAACGTGGACCTGGAGAACGGAGGTGGGGGGTGGGATGGGGGGTGGGCGCGGTGGGGCAGCATGGCAAGAAGGTCATGAAGGAGTCTGATGATCGTTTGGAAAATGGCCTCCGGGGGGGGGGGGGGGGGAGAGAGAGAAAAGAGAGCTGGAATCATCCGGCACACTAGGAGAGATCAGGGCCTAGACTCAACCACCGTCAAAAGTCAACCTAGAACCCGTTTTCAATCCGGTCTAGAAACCTCACCGCTTCTCCCGGCTCGCCGTCTTCTCCTCGGTCTCCTTTGGCGCCATCTTGGCCCTGTTGGAGGAGGGATAAAGATACAGTGATCCCTTGGCCCAGATCCTGGTATCTCCAGGGTGGGCTTGGGGGTGAGGGAGGATCCAGCCAGGAGGAGGAAGGGAGTACTCACCCGGGGTCCCATTTCGCCAGGAGGGCCTGGATCTCCAGGGAAACCAACGGGACCCTGATGGAGAGAGAGAGTGAGAGAAAGAGAGGGTCTTAAAGCACTAGGTTTTAAAGTCACCAATATTTAAGTCAAAAGATACAGACATTCATTCAACCAATTCTAGCTTATTAAGATGCTCCCCTCCCAGAAGTCTGCGTTCTTTTTAAAGTATTTTCCCCCCAAAGATGAAATAAAACAGGTTGGAGAGGAATGACAGAACCTGCTCATTAAAACAAGTAAGACCACACACACACACAAAGTCAAAAATAATGGTTTATGGAGAGAAAAGCAGGTTGCAGTTGCTGATTCTGTTTTTTAAAACAATTTAATACCTCCTTTAAAAAAAGATGTATGCCAATGTTGTTTCTAAGAGCCTCAGAGTATACTGAATTGTAGGTTGGCACTAGAGGTAAACAGTGGTTTTGAAAAGAGATGAAAGCTTGAGAGAAAGAGGCTTTGCTTCCCATGCTGAATACATATATTTCTTTTTTCCCTGTCTGGTCAAACAGACTTTGCAAGTTTCTGAAACCATTTTTAAAAACCCGATGAATCCGTTTCCCAGTGGTATTAGAAATAGGCTGAGTGTAATAGGACGATTCCCAGTGCACGTTTGGGGGGTACCTTCTTAGACCAGGGACCGCCTTCTCCACTCTGTGCCCCTCTTTCGGACCCCAAAACATCTCCCACCCCGCCCACCCCCATGGCCCCAGTCTCGCAGTATGTCCCTTACGGGGTTGCCCTTGGGGCCGTCGTCTCCGATGGGGCCTTTCCCTCCAGGGGGCCCAGCCACGCCAGCAGATCCGTCCTCTCCTTTCTCTCCTCTTTCACCCCGAGGGCCCTGAAGAGAGAGAAATGGCTGTGAGGCCTGATGGCTGTAAGGAAACTCCCAAGTTCAGAGGCATAACAGTTACAGGACGGAAAACTACCAGGGACAGTTCTTGCCTTCATCCCCTGCTCATTCCCCATAGTGGGAAACTGGATACTTGGCCTGCCCTACAGCCTAATCCAGCAAAGCTTATCATGTTCTTGAATGGTGTGGGGCAAGTGGGGGGGTGAAGCCAGGCTGGGGTTTGGTGAGTTCCTTGCATCTGGGGAAAGGAAGAGCCTGTTTAATATGGCTGCCAGGTACATAACCCAGCTCACTTCCTGTTTAGTATAGCTGCCGGGTACATAACCCAGCTCACTTCCTGTTTAATATGGCAAGCAGGGCCATGACAGCAGCTCACTTCCTGTTTCATATGGCTGCCAGGTACATAACCCAGCTCACTTCCTGTTTAATATGGCAAGCAGGGCCATGACAGCAGCTCACTTCCTGTTTCATATGGCTGTGTCGTGACAGCAGCTCACTTCCTGTGTAGTACGATGACTCTATCTGCAGTAGATCTTGCATAAGGCTGTGCACGGACCACCTGATTCGCTTCGAGGCCCGATTCGCTTCGAGTTGATTCAGACCTCCCCCGATTCACTTCAGATCTGAATCCAAAGTGAGATTCGGACCTCCGAATCGAGATTCGGATGACTCATTTACCCCATAGACTTGCATTGGGAGAAATAAACACCTATAACTTTTTCATTTTTAAAGATAGAAACATGAAAGTTGGGGACTTGCAGATGGCCTGGGACTACTCATGTGTGACAAATTTCAGAAACATAGGTGCAGGCGTTTACTCGCAAGGAATTTTTAAAAATGCAATTTTCCAGGCAATCCAGTCCAAATGGCTACCGAATGGGCGAAATGATCATTTTTCAAAAATTCATAGCCACAAAACGCCTGCACCTCTGCATCTGAAATTTGCCACACATGAGTAGCTCCAGGTCATCTGCAATGTGCCCAAGTTTCATGTTTCTATCTTTAAAAATAAAAAAGTTATAGGCATTTCTTTCCCCCAATGCAACCCTATGGGGAAAAACACTTCACATGGTGTCCGAATTGCTGAATCGATTCGGACCAAATCAATTTGGTTTGGATCGATTTGGACCTTCCCCGATCCACTTAGAATCTGTTTCAGGGAGGTCTGATTCACCCCGATTTGCTTCAAATTCGGGATTCGGATCTGAAGCGATGCACAGCTCTAATCTTGCAGGCTGCTGGGGAGTGGGGAGAACCCACATACCGCAGGTTTGCGGATATATAAGCGGTGCTTTAAAGCTGTGCACTGTAAGCCTGTGTGCATGTTTTTCTCTTGTCCATTGTCCAGGGCCACTCAGAGAGGACAGGCGTGCCGGTGGTTGTGGAGTAGGTAAGGAGAAAGCGTCGGGGGGAGGGGAGAGACTTACCTTCCCACCTGGCTCTCCAGGAACCCCGGGTCCCCCCTGTTCTCCTGGCTCACCCTGAAACAAGAGAAGGAGATTAGCAGTCCGGTTTGCCATGGAGAGCTCTTCCCCATGCATCATCAACTTTTATCATCCTCCTCATTTATTTTCATGATTTATAGCCTCCCTTTCCAGGAAACGGCTTACAAGGCATAAAACCTGACACACAGCCAAACGGCAGGCGCAAGAAGACCATCTGCCAAAGGCAAAGAGAAGAGGGCAGGTATTGAAAAAGCGGAACGATCCGTGAAATGCTCAGCTAAAAGTAGCCCCCTGACCCCCCCCCCCCTATCCCCAGGTGAACATCTCTGGGGAGCTTGACCCCTAAGCTGGATGCCCCCACAGAGGAGACAGACATCCTCCGGAAAGCATTGAAAGCTCATTGCCCCCACCCAGAACCAAGTGGAAGGAGCAAAGACTGAACCCCTTCCCCACACATCTCCCCCCCCCTCCACTGTCTGCTCTTGCTTTTGCAGAAAGGCCAGGAGATCTGGCTTCCAGCCACCCCACCCCCAGTGAGTTTTTGATTGCCCTCCCTCCCTCCCTGCTTTTCCAGAGAGCTCAGCCACTTACCTTCTGCCCAGGGGGGCCAAGGTTCCCTATGCCTCCTGGGGGGCCTTGTGGACCCTGCAGGGGGAGGGAGAGACCCAACATTTGTTACAACTGAGGTCAACCTTGATAAATAACTTCATGGGGTGGGAACAGGGTGGGGGGGGGCACACACTCACGTCAGCTCCAGAGGGTCCAGCTGGGCCTCGTGGTCCTGGAGGTCCTGGGGGTCCCTGTGTGAAGAAGATTGATTCATGAGCACCTGCACTCCCCTTTCAATCCCGGATACTCCAGGGTCTCCCAAAGTGCAGGACAAACAGACGACTGGGACACGGATCCAACATGCCCCCCATTGAAATGACTCTCAGGTGAAATTTGAGCAAAAGGGGCCAGTGGGGGGTGGGTGGGTACTTACCAGGCCTCCCACGTCTCCTGTCTCCCCCTTTTCCCCAGATGGTCCGGGCAGACCCTGTCCAGAGAGAGAAAAAGGTCAGAGGGATCAGAATGGAACGAATCGGGGGGTGGGATTGGGGGGGCGGGGCATGCGGCTCTGAGTCCAGGGCGGCCTTCACTTACCTGCAAACCGATCGGCCCCGGGGGGCCGTTGAAGCCCCGCGTCCCCTCATCCCCTTTGGCCCCAAAGTGGCCCTGAAGGCCCCTCGCTCCAGGCTCTCCGTCGGCACCCTGAAGAGAGAGAGGACAGGCAGGAGTCAGGCGGAAGGAACCCCAAACGCCTCCGAAGTAGCGGAGGAGTTCTGGAGAGGTAACGGGGGGGACGGACTCAGCTCACAGGGCGTGGCAAAGTCAAACGTCCACGGCATGCTCAAGACGTGCCTAAGCCACGGCGCCACTGCGTCATTATGTTACAGCGCCACCACGCTCTCGCACGGCCTAAGTCAAATCGCACGGCCACTGCACTGGTATGCCGCCTAATTAAGTCACAACACCACCGCACGTTCGCGCTCTGTGATTCGGTCCCGTTGCCCACAACACAGGCACACTGCCCTACTTCAGTTGCGCCGCCACGGCATTCCCGAGAGGGGAAACCGTTGCCGGGAGGAGCAGAAAACAAAATTTCCTGCACTGCGCAGGAGCGACACTGCTGAATTCTGCATCCCACTGCAAAGGAGCAACAAGATACCCACAGAACGCCTGATACTTCTGGCAGGCTGGGCACTGCGCCCTCCTGTGAAAGGACAAGGGCTTCCCACACCACACAGTCTGGCTTCGGCGCAGGCTCACCGCGCCGGATTGCAGCAGGGTCCTCAGCCCAGCGAAGAGGACGAGGGACGCTACACTGCCCTTGGCTGCAGAGAGAGGCAAGACTCTTTTGACCCCGAACTGCCTGAGATGCAGTGGAAGGAGACCAGCGTCTCCACCCTGCACGGCATCGGTCAGGCATGGCGATATGGGATAGCCTGGGATAGGGAAGCAAGGAAGACACGCCCCACCTCAACAGATATGGGGCTGACGGGGGTATTTTCCCTCTTGCACTGCAGGGTTGAGATGGACGAACCCGGCCCAGTGACCCCTTCCCCTCACGGCACGATGTGGTCCATCAAACCGGACCACACAGGAAGAAGGCAAAGATCCCTCCCTACATAGCAGAGTTTATTTCTTGGGGTGGGGGGGGGCGAGGAAGTTTTACACCCCACCTGTTTGCTGTTTGGTGGATTACAAGAAAGAAAGAAAGCTTCCAAATCAGACAATAACAGTGCGATAAAAGCAGGAATGCATTTGCAAAAATGTATTGGCCTTAGCGCAAAAACTCTCTTCCGAAACCCCACCCAAAGCCATCCTGCAATCGACATACAGTGCCCCACTGAAAAGAGGGTCAGCGCTGCTCCTGCCCACTGAAAAAGGGGGCCTGGCACGGACAAATGGCCCACGCGCTGCCGCCTGTGCTGCCGGCCCAAACACGGCCAAGGGACTCCTGGGCAGACCCGCAGCAGGACCGTCTGCTGGGGGGCAGGGGAAGGTATCCCCCCCCCATCATCACCTGCTGGTTGGGCAGAGGTCTCCCACACCGCGCAGGTACTTACCGCGGCTCCCGGTTGCCCAAGAGGACCCAGTGGGCCAGGTGGCCCCGGTGGCCCCTGCAAGGAGGAAGAGGACAGCTGTGAGCAACGTTGGTGGGGAAAGGAACGGCCCCCTCCCGCTTCCTCTCCCACCCCACAGCTCCCAGGTCTAGTGGTGCCCCCCCCCCCAGGCCCGCCAGCAAGGGCTGCCTCTACAAGAGGCATTGAAAGCTCTTTCAAGGCGCATTAAAAAATGTACCTCTACAAGAACGGAGCGCAAATCGGGCATAGAGGCGCGTTTTCTCTCCGATTAGGCGCATTATCGAATGCGCGTTAAACCGCGAGTTTTAATTTGCGGCAGGAGTTAAAGCGCCTTACCGCCGTGTAAACATGCGATTCTCCGCATGTCAACAGTTTAAAGCGCGTTTCGGTCGTCCAGTAATGCGCTTCGCCGCCTCTCGTACAGAGGTATTAGGCGTAAATGCGCTTCTGCGAATATGCGCATTATTGGCTAACCAGGCGTAAAGCCGAATTCTTGTAGATGAGGCCAAGGACTCACGTGCTCCCCTTTGCCACCTTTGCCGCCTTTCTGCCCCGGGTCTCCCACCTCGCCCTGCAGAGAGGAAAAAAGACACACGAGGGGAGGCTCAGCCCAGATGCCAGGGGGATGGGCCAGGGCTGACCCAGAGGGCACTGCCGCGCCAGGCACTTACCTTATCGCCATCCTCTCCCGGGCCCCCAGGCGGCCCTGCAGGGCCAGGCAGCCCGACGGGACCCTGGATGCCATCACGGCCGGCGGGGCCGAGGGGCCCTTTTTCGCCCTGAGGGGAGACAAAGAGGGAAGCGGAGGCTGAGGACTCCGGGGAGGCTCACCCTCCCACGCTGAGCATCTCAAGACCCCGCTCCCTTTTCTGCGGGGACCCTGGAGCAAAAGGCCCAACCGTTTGGGGTCGGTGGCGCATTTGGAATTGGAGGGTGTGTCATGGGTGCCGTCACAAAATGGCTACCCCCTGGTGGGCGCGGCCTGTCCCAAAATGCCACAGTTCCCAGTAGGCAAACAGAGGAGGCGCAGAGACCATTAACTCGGCCAAGAGCCTGGGAACAAGGCGAGGCTGGGGTGGGCCTGCGCCCCAAAGGCCGAGTCGCATGTTTGCCACCCCAAAGCGCAACGAAAAGCCCATTTTGCAGAAGGGAAACTGGTGGAGCTGAGAGAAACACGCTCCCACCATGATCCCACCACAAAGGCTGGTGGTTCCTAGAACTGTCCCTGCCACTCTGTAGACCCAGGAATCCGGGGCTGGTAGCCTTCCTCCCACCCCGTCGAGACCTGCATGTTGAGTGGTGCTCACAGACACACCGGCCCCAATCCAGTCACAAGCATTAAACTCCCCCTTTCCCTCCCTCCCTCCCTTCCACCCACCCCTTCCGTCTGAGAAGACCTAGGAGTCCTGGTCCAGCCCCATACTCACAGGCACGCCCTTCTCCCCAGCAGGGCCAGGTTGTCCTTGAGGTCCGGGCCTTCCTGGGGGCCCAACGGGGCCGCCTGACCCCGGTCCCCCCCTCTCCCCTGGAGACCCCTGCAAGACAAAGGAAAGCGGGTGTGAGGCCGAGTGCGGGAGAAAAGGGACTCAAGCCAATCCTCCTCACTCACTGGAATCACACCAGCAGCGAATGGCCTGGAGGTAACGCTCACTATCCCAGCACAGCGGGATGCTCAAAGCAGGCGCAGCCTCTCACCCAAGTAGCCATGAATGTCAATCCGTGGAACACAACATCTGAATGGCGGCAAGGCAAATGTGAAACACACAAGGGATCAGCCCTGCAGTGCAGGCTAGGTTAAAAAAGAAGTTGGGTGCATTTCTGGAGAACGGGTCCCCTCGTTGCTTTGAGCTGTGGCAGCTAAGAGTGGAACCTCCATTCCCAAGGGAAGTCTACCTTTGTGTTATTACCAGATACCAGAAGACACAGTGCAAGGGATGGTGTGTGTGTTGGCGTCTTCTGCCGTGATCTGGCGGGGAAAATGGGACTTGTAGGTCAACACAAGCGGCCCACTAGCCACTGCCAGGAGACAAAATGCTAGGACAGAAAAAACTCTGGGGTCCGACCAAGCGGGGGGATTCGCACCCATTTCTCTCTCATTTATGCACAAGGTACTAAGCTCCCCCTTGGCACCAGTGCTATCCACATGAAAAAACACCCCAGGTTTCCAAGGTCTGGTTGACAACTAGAGCTTAGAGGCTGTTTTAAAAGGTTCTAAGGCACAACCCTATGCATGTTAAGGTAGAAAAAAGGCCTACAACTCCCAGCATGCCCCAGCCAGCCATGCTGGAATTTGCAGGCTTTTCATCTGTCTACGCAGGCATAGGATTGCGCCCATAATCTTGTGTGTCCCCCACCCACCCCACCTATTTGGATTGAGCCCTTTTCTTGGTTGTTCTGCCCCTTTCAATGTTTGTTTCAGAATATTGTTTTTTTATTATTATTTTTGCTGGTCTGGGAAGCTTTAAGGAAGAAGGGCAGGATTTTAGGGTGACCAATAGGGGTGTGCACGGACCCCCCGGATCGGATCGGGACCCGGATTGGGACCTCCAATTTTGTCCCGGACCGGTTCGGACAAAATCGGAGGCCCCCCGGACCGGATCGAGTCCGATCCCGACCCAAAAATCGTACATTTTTGGATCGGCCGCCATTTTTTTCCCCATAGACTTGCATTGCAATGCAAGTCTATGAGGAAAAAATGGCGGCGGGTGGGTAAGGGGGGGCCTAACTCCCTCCCCCCCCCCCCGGGGCCGTCCGCTGTGGACGGCCCCGGCAGGTAAACCCCCTCCCCCGCGCTCCCTACCCCCCCTGGGGCCGCCTGCTTCCATCCGCTGGCGCCCGCGGGCGCCAGCGGATAGAAGCGGACGGCTCCGGGGGGGGGGGGTAAGCCCCCTTCCCCGCCACTTACCTTCTCGGCCCGTCCGGCGCCGGCGGCTACTACCAGCGGGCTCCGCGGCCTACTCTCGAGTAGCGCGCCGGGTGATGACATCACCCGGCGCGCCACCCTGGAGCAGGCCGCGGAGCCTGCTGGGAGTAGTAGGCGCCGGCGCCGGACGGGAGCCGCCGGGCCGGGCAGGTAAGGGCCCCCCTCCCCCCTCCCCCCTCCGCGCGCCCCCTCCTCCCCTCCACGCACCCCCTCCTTACCTTCCCGGCCCGGTGGCTCCCGTCCGGCGCCGGCGCCTACTACTTCCAGCAGGCTCCGCGGCCTGCTCTAGAGTAGCGCGCCGGGTGATGACATCACCCGGCGCGCCATCCTAGAGCAGGTCGCGGAGCCTGCTGGGAGTAGTAGGCGCCGGCGCCGGACGGGAGCCGCCGGGCCGGGCCGGGCAGGTAAGGGCCCCCCTCCCCCCTCCGCGCGCCCCCTCCTCCCCTCCACGCACCCCCTCCTTACCTTTCCGGCCCGGCGGCTCCCGTCCGGCGCCGGCGCCTACTACTTCCAGCAGGCTCCGCGGCCTGCTCTAGAGTAGCGCGCCGGGTGATGACATCACCCGGCGCGCCATCCTAGAGCAGGCCGCGGAGCCTGCTGGGAGTAGTAGGCGCCGGCGCCGGACGGGAGCCGCCGGGCCGGAAAGGTAAGGGCCCCCCTCCCCCCTCCGCGCGCCCCCTCCTCCCCTCCACGCACCCCCTCCTTACCTTCCCGGCCCGGTGGCTCCCGTCCGGCGCCGGCGCCTACTACTACCAGCAGGCTCCGCGGCCTGCTCTAGAGTAGCGCGCCGGGTGATGACAGGCCGCGGAGCCTGCTAGTAGTAGTAGGCGCCGGCGCCGGACGGGAGCCACCGGGCCGAGAAGGTAAGTGCCCCCCTCCTCCCCCCCCCCGCTGTCCACTTTCATCGGCGGGCGCCTGCTGGCGCCCGCCAATGGAAGCGGCGGTGGGCGCCAGTGGGCGCCCGCCGATCCGCCGATCCGCCGAACCGGTTCGGAGCTTTTTCGGACCGGTTCGGATTGGATCGGCCGATCCAGCTGCGGGATCGGAAATCGGATAATTTATCCGATTTCCCACTGGACCGGACTCGGATCGTGGATCGGGTCCGATCCAGTGCACATCCCTAGTGACCAATAGTCAGGATTTCCCCGGATCTGTCCAGGTTTTTGCTCTATCCTGGGTGTCAGGGGGATTTTTGGGGGGGAGGGGTAATTTACTATATGTCCAGGAATGACACAGAGGAGGGCCAGGATCTCTTCTCGATCAACCCAGAGTGCAGGACGTGGAAACAAGGGCTCAAGTTACAGGAAGCCAGATTCCGGCTGGACATCAGGAAAAACTTCCTGTTAGAGCACTACGACAATGGGACCATGCCCATCCGGACTACGCTACAACAACATGCTCTACTTGGGGCTGTCCTGAAAGACTGTTCAGAGATGCTTCAGCCGATGCGGAACACAGCAGCCAGGAAGCTAGATTCTGGCTGGACATCAGGAAAAACTTCCTGACCGTTGAGCAATATGACAATGGGACCCATGACCTAGGGAGGTGGTGGGCTCTCCCACACTAGAGGCCTTCAAGAGGCAGCTGGACAACCATCAGTCAGGCACGCTTTAAGGCAGATTCCTGCACTGAGCAGGGGGTTGGACTAGATGGCCTCACAGGCCCCTTCCAACTCTAGGATTCTATGACACTCTTTCCCCTTTAAGGCCACCATTAGCATGGCTGGGGTGGGAGGGAATGACACGCTTTCCAAAGGCATTTCATTCCCCCCCACTGCTCCAAAATGAGGACACACAGTTGGGGGGCGGGGGGCGGAAAGTGCACTTTCGGGGGCCTCCAGAAAGCGTACCATTTCCCCCGCCGCGCTAATGGCAGCCACCGAAGCGTGGCAGGGGGAATGACATACTTTGCGGAGGAAAGCACGCTCCCCCACCCCTACTGGATGTTCCTCTTTTTTGGTTTCCCAAATGTGGTCACCCTATTGAAAAGGACACTGTTCTGCCAAAGCCTCAGGAGTTTTCAAAGAGCCTCTGGACCTCTGAGGACCCTTGTGGCTGTGCAGATTTCAGGTGTGCGTCCTGGGGGTGTCGAGACTTCCCTGGGAGCTTGCACGCAAGTAGACCTCGCTTCCACCTTCCCTCCCACGCGATCCTTTGGAAGAGAAACGTGTGTCGGACACCCAGGAAGCGGCAAGGAAAGCCGTGTGAGGGCCGCATCCAGCCTGGGACTGCAGGGTCAGGAGGGGGAGCAGGTGAGGGGGGCAGAAATACTCACAGCGGGTCCCGGTGGTCCAGCAGGTCCCTCGTTGCCTTTCAGTCCAGGCCCCCCCTGAAAGAAGTAAGGAAGGATGGCTTTAGCCAGGCCCCCAAAAAGGGGGTCTTTAAGAAGGTGGCGGAGGAAGGAGAGAGAAAGCTGAGGGTCTCCACCAATATCACCCATCAGAAGCTTTCGAGATTTTTTTCCTTCCACCCCTCCCCTCCCCCCCCAGCCCCCCACAAACTCCCCATACTTTTTGAGTTGTCCTCATTGGCTTTTTCTTCCGGAAAGACTTTCTACACACTTCAACAATGCGTTTTTAAAAGTACAACAACCAAACACCGCTTGGAATAAAAACGCCTTCAGAAGGTATTTGTTTCAAAGCCCAGCAGTGGGGATGAGGCCCTACTTTTCTCCCTGGGGAGGGCCTTCCAATGCTGCGGGGCCACCACTGAGCAAGCCCTGACTGCAGCGACCCACCAGCCTAACGACGGACCGGACTGGGCCAGGAAACCTAATAGGCAGCTGAAATTTTGGATTTTTGAGCCAAGGTATTGCTAGGCCTAGGCTGATGGCGCCAACGGAAGATATTTCTTCCTCAGCTTAATTGCCACACAGGGGTCCGTTTTCAAGGGGGATTGTAGCTGGGGAGAGAGGGGTCCACTCTCCCTTTCCTGCAACACCCCCCTCCCCACAAAAAAGAGCTTCCTCTTGCATGACAGTTTTATTTATTTGTTTATATCCTCCCTTTTTTCCTCCAAG
Source organism: Anniella stebbinsi (assembly GCA_029215795.1). Taxonomy (NCBI): domain Eukaryota; kingdom Metazoa; phylum Chordata; class Lepidosauria; order Squamata; family Anniellidae; genus Anniella; species Anniella stebbinsi. The sequence continues at coordinate 184,438,341 of JARDYH010000005.1, forward strand.
GAACCCAAGGAAGTGTACATAATCCTCTTCTTCTCCATTTTATCTTCACAAGAACAACCCTGTGAGGCAGGTTGGGCTGAGAGTCTGTGACTGCCCAGAGTCACCCAGTGGGATTCCATGGCCCAGTGGGGACTACAACCCGGATCTCCTAACTCCCAGTCCAACATTTTAGCCACCACGCCACACTGGGGGGAAAAAAACCTTTGGTTTGGGATAATTTGGGGGCAGGATATAAATTAACAGACTATTATTATTATTATTATTATTATTATTATTATTTGAGATGATTTTGACTTTGCCTCCTGTGAAATATAAATAAATCCTTGTAATTATTTCTAAATTTACATATGTAGGTATTATTAGCATGTGCAAATTTTATGCAGATCATGCAGGTTGAGACGTGGTGTATAAATTCAATAAAGATAAAGGATGTTTGGATTGCAGGCTGATCTGGAAGAGGCTCCAGTGAACTCAGTCCAAATGTCCCTCTCCTTCTACAGGGTTGAGGTCTGGCGGGGAAAAAATCAGTTCTGCAAATATGAAACAGAAGCAGGCAGTGCACTGTGCTGATTGGCTGGTGCACACGACATCACCCAGAACCATCCCACACACAAATCCTGAAGAAGGTGGCTGTGCATAGTGCTGAATGGCTGGTGCCCATGCCGTCACGAAGACACACATGCCCTCCTAAGTCCCAATGCAATTTTGCACTTAAAAAAAGGAAACTACTTTGCAATTAACAGAACAAATGAATGAATAAGCAATTAAACATTCAATCCACACTTTTTAAAAAGGCAGCCAAAAGGAATAGCAGAAGCAAGATTGACAGCTGAGCCCGTATCCAATGGCCTGGTCGTCATTTCAGTTGCAAAGGTGGGCATCCGCCATAGCTAAGAGATGCTGCACTTTTACTCAGAGTCAGGTACACATACGGGGCCGATCTCAGAGTGATGCATGGGCCACACCACCAGCTATATGGTGTAGATGCAGGGATACATCATGTGTCAGGAAAAAAAACCGTTGCGGAATCAGCACACACTCTTCATCTCGTACGAAGGCTGTGTGGTGAAAAGGAGGGCTGGGGAGAGGAGAGGCTTTAGCCGCCTTCCTCAGCAGCCATCCCAGTAGGCTGTATGGAGAGAGAGGAGAGGGGAAATCCAGGCCATTCCCCCAGCCTTGCTGGAAGACGACTTCAGTTTTTTCCTCATCCCTCCCCATCCCTTTTTCCTTGTGTGCTGCGCCTTTTTAAATTGTAAGCCTGCGGGCAGGAACTGTCTTGTTTGACTGGCTACATGACCCCTTTTTGGCTGGGGATCAGGATACCGTTCTGAAGTTATGGATCACACAGACTTCTCTCCCCCACCAGGCCCCCCGCAGTCATCTGCTGCTCTTCCTGAGATTGCTCCTCATCAGCCCCCCTCCCTCCCTTCCTCCCTCCCTTCCTCCCTCTCTCTCAACATCCCTCCTTGCCCTCCAAATTCATGTTTTGCAATCTGACATCCCTCTTTAAAGAGGTACCAAATATTTTGCTGTTTTGACAGCTCCTCCCTGCCACAGCATGACAAATTGAAACACTCTTCTTGAGTCCAAGCGAATGATACCCTCTGCTCCTCTCCTATTATTATTATTAGTATTATTATTATTATGCAGATTGCTCATTCTGCTGGTTTTTCCTGAGCTGCTCGGCCAGCGCGGCTGGGGTGCTAAGCCTACATGGAGACCTTTTGGGGCGGACTTCCCTTCCGAGTTCTGCAAAAGCTGCCGCCCACAGGAGTATCCGGAGCAGCACACGCAACGCCTCTTTCCTCTCTGCCAAAGAGGTGCATTCGTGCAAACGGGAGGAGCAATTTTTTTTCACCGCAAAGGGGTACGCGCAAGGGTGTGAAGGGGCCTGCGGGCCTGCAAACGGCCGTCCCCCCACAACGTGGGATTGGCGGCGGTGTGCAAACAGCAAACGTCCGTTCGCTTGCGGGAGAAACCCTGAAGGTGTGCACGGCCGAGGAAAGCAGAAGGAAAGATGAATGAGGCCGGCAATAAAACGGGAGACGCAGGCGCACCCCCCCAAAGACAACGGCCAGCCTTTTACCTTCTCTGGCGCTCAGGAAATGCTCATTCCCAATTTCTCCTCGTATTTTAAAGCTGTTCCTTCTATAAGCTACAGTGCAGATGGTCAACATATCCCCCCAAAACACCATTTTTTCCCAGTGGGAAGGAAGCATCCCAAACCTTTCCCCACCCACCCACCCATCCCCTTCTTCTTGCTCAAACACTTCCAGAAGCTGAACATCTCTCAAGAGGGAGGCAAAAGGTACGTACAGCAGTGCCCGGGAGGCCTCGTTCTCCGGGGAAACCTCGCAGTCCGGCCGGGCCGTCCTTCCCTAGGCCTCCAGGGGAGCCGGGGTCACCCTGAAACAGACAAGGAAAGCCATGATGTCCCCACAGGAAGGCTGAACATTAGAGCAGGACACAAAGACGTAAGCAGCCCTTGCCAGGGTCTGCCGCGGGCAAAGCCGCCATCTTGGTTGTGCTATGGAACCCGCCCGATTCTACCCCTATGGACAAAGAGCAAGGCAGCAGGACAAGTCTGGAGGTGCAGAGAGGCCTTGAGGCCTCCTCCCATCCTCTGAGGGCGGACAGCAGCGGGAAGAATGGCCATTGATCACAACTGGAACATGAGCCAGCGGGGTGACGCAGCAGCAAAAAAGCCCAATGTGATCTTAGGCTGCATTAAGAGCGCCATCATTTCTCCATGTCATGAGGAGGAAGAGCCCCACTTTATTCTGCACTAGTCAGACCTCCCCGGGCCACTGTCTGGGTGCCGCACTTGAAGGAGGCTATAGACAAATTGGAACATGTTCAGAGCAGGGGAGGAAAGACGTGGCGTCCTAAACGTAATTTTAAATAAACAAAACGAAATCTCTTGAGGCCGAAGAAAAGAAGACTGAAGAGGGACATGATAGCACTCTTCAAACACCCGAAGGGCTGTGGCAAAGACTTGTTCTCTGCTGCCGATCCAGAGGGCAGCCCTACAGGGGACAGATTTCGGCTGAACATTAGGAGGAACCTTGTGGCGGCAAGAGTAGATTGAACATGGAACCAGTGACCGAGAGGGTGGCTCAGGGACACCCCCTTTCGGAGTTCTGGGAAGCCACCTGTTGGGGAAGTTCTAGCTCTGGATTTCCTGCCCCCAGAACGGGGCTGGCCAAGACCCCCCAAATGCTTATGATTCGATGCGATAACGACCCCTAGGGAAACCCATTTAGAGTGACCAGAGTCTCTGAAGGCTCAGAACCGGAGATGGGGCGGAGCCTGGGAACAAACGGGAGGTGCCTGGCAGTTTGAAGGCGGAGCCTGGTGGCCCAGGGGTGGAGCCTAGCTGTGCTTGGATTTCAAGAGGTAAACCATTCGCCTTGGGAACAGAGCGACCTGCAAGTTTCCCCTTTAGTCCCACCTTAGCGAGGCCTTCTTTCCGCCCCAGGCCTCACCAGTGAAACACCTTGGGGCCCCCACACACTGTAGGGCATCATCACACGGGGGGGGGGGGGGGGGAGAATCGCGTTTCCTTACCGTCGCTTCTCCGCCCCCGCTTTTGTCCCTCATTACTTCCTCTCTCTGCCCGGAAGGGGGAAGAGGAAGTAAACAAAGACCGCGTGGCCCATTCAGGGAGCCGTCGGTATCATGACGCTTTCCCTACACTCAGCAGGAGATCTTGGCACATTCCAGTTTTTGTTTTTTTTCAAAGTCGGATTAAAAGGGGCCGATTTTGCGACGGAAAAACGAGCGGAAGGAGCGGGAGGCACGTGGGAGACGGACGACATTGTCTAAAGAACGAGAGAACATCCGTGCGATAAAACGCTCGTCTGACGAGCCTCCATATGTCTAAACCGGTTTGAAACCGGATCAGTTGTCAAGGATTTCCCTGGGAGTGTCTGACCCTCGAGAACAGCATGGGTGCTGGGAGACCGCGCTGGTGTTCAAGGTGTCTGCCCCCCTTGTTCTTTTTGATCCCCAAAACCCCTTGCATCAAGCGAGGATGTTCAAGGTCCCTAGACTGGGAGCCACAACTCAGGGAACTGGGGTCTAAACCTGCCATAAGGCTGTGCCGCCCCCCCCCCCCCGCATGCCCCCTTGCAAAGAAGCCTCCCCCTGCGACCGCCCCTCTGAAACTGTCCAGCGCCCCACAGAGCTCCATACTCAGAGGTGTCATTACCTTGGTCCCTTCTTTTCCAGATGGCCCAGAGAGGCCTTGCTCTCCTGGTGGTCCGGGAGGGCCAGGGTGCCCCCTCTCTCCCAACTGGCCTGTTTCTCCTGCGGCTCCCTATCGGAGGAAGAAGGGGAGGGAGGTCTTCTGAGAAACGGGAACACCAGAGACGCCCACCCCACGGACTCCCACACACCCCTCCCTCAAATTTAGCCCCCACCCGGCTCGGAACTGCAATGCCTGACGGAACGCCTCTCCCAGACCCTACGCTCAACACCTGCCTCCTCCCCTCCAAGTGCCACCTCCAGGGGAGGCTCGGAAGGGGGCGACAAGGGAAAGGGCCTTCTCAGTGGCGGCCCCGACTCTGGATTGAACTCCCCGCTGAGGCCCGCCTGGGGCCGACACTGCCATCTGCTTGGTGCCAGGTAAAGGCCCACCCTCTACACCCAGGCATGTGATGGCATACAATGAAGCTACTGAGCCTGCTGTTTTAGGACAGGTCTGTTAGGACAAACACCGTCTGTTTAAATTGTTTCAATTTTTCCGAGTGAACAGTTTTTTAGACTATGAATTGTTTGTATGAATTGTTGTTAAACCAGCCCAGAGAGCTTCGGCTATGGGGCAGTATAGAAACGAAATAAATATTATTAATGATGACCCTTACTGCCACCCTACCAACGGGCAAACAATCCCATCTTTGCCCCCCGGCGATGAATTCCTACCCAAAGACACATTCCCTCCCCCCCCGCCCCACAGAGGCATCCTCTTCTCCTTACCTGCGGCCCCACGACCCCCGGACCTCCTGGGGGGCCAGTCTTGCCTTGGAATCCCTGGGAGGAGGAGGAGGAGGAGGGGGGGAAGAAGAGAGGGAGGGTTACAGCTCTGTGTTGCCCGGGTGGGATCCCTTCTGCCCCCCCACCCCATAGACCCGAGGGAAAAATCCAGCCTGATCACAACATGGGAAGATTGGTGAGTTCAAAACAGGACTTATAAGTACCAAGGTCCAGACTTGACGCGCATGAGAATTCTGAGCATGTGCAGAGCGCTCACAAAACCAGGGTGGGATGGAAACACAGGGAGGGCCTTTGTACCAAGACAGACGCTGCTACGCCAGCCTTGCCCTGCCAGGCACCTTCTAGCTGTGGTGGACTACAACTCCCACTAGGACTACACCTGTCTGGGGGATGATGGGAGTTGCTGTGCAACACATCTGGACAGCACTGTAGTGTTTGTGATAGGCACAAGGGTCCCAGGTCTGTGGACGGAACAAGCACCAGGTTGGGCAAGGCTGGTCTACGCTCACGAGCAGGGAGACCACACTCACTGGGGTTGGAGCCGGAAGCTTCCGCAGGCACGCCAAGGCCTCTGCCACTGAGCCAGGGTTCCTCCTTGCTCATGTCCCCTACCAAGTCCCAGCAGAGCCGGGTGGGACAGATCTGCCCATTTTCAGCTTCTCACAGCTTCTCATTTCTCCAGTCTTAAATGTACTGTGTCCCATGTCCATATCGGTTTGTCTCTCTTTCCTTTTTAGTAAATGGTCCATAGCTGAAGGTGACCCTATGGAAAGGAGGACGGGGCTCCTGTATCTCCAACAGTTGCAGAGAAAAGGGAATTTCAGCAGGTGTCCTTTGTATGCATGCAGCACCTGGTGAAATTCCCTCTTCATCACAACAGTCAAAGCTGCAGGAGCCCTGCCCTCGAGTGACCAGATACAAAAGAGGGCAGGGCTCCTGCAGCTTTAACGGTCGTGACGAAGAGGGAATCTCAGCAGGTGCTGTATGCATACAAAGGACACCTGCTGAAATTCCCGTTTCAGTACAACTATACAAGATACAGGAACCCTGTCCTCCTTTCCATAGGGTCACCCTATCCATAGCCATTTAAAGCCCAAGGATATCGAAGGCTTCCCAGCCGAGGCACTGGGTGGAGGATCAATCCTCCACCCCAGGCCTCAGTCAAGGCGGCTCTGCTTCCCCCCGGCTTCCCCACTTAGGGCTGCTCTCCCCACCTCAGAATGATAAAGCAGCATGCTAAGGCAGGGGAATCGCTCTGTTATCTCCGATCTGTGACGGGAGATAACCGTGGGGATTCCCTCGCACACTGCTCACCCTCCAGATTGGGAGGCGGCGCAGCACACAGGCACATCCCTGCTGCTATTTCCCACTACAGATCGGGATAACCACTGGGATTCCTCTTCCTGCCTCCCCCACAAGCCCCTAGTAGCTGCCAGGGGCAGGGCAGAGACCCACGGCTGCCCATCCCTGACTAAGCCCCTAGCATTTGCAAACAGTACTGGATTCCGATCCAGCAATAAGCAACGCCACATAAAAAAAGGAGTTAAGAGTGTAACGTAAAGGACATGTGTGTGTGTGTAACCTTGGAGTAAATTTGGGAGTAATGCTGGAGCAACCTGACACAGGAACACCCAAAACCTATTGTAAACATGAGGAATTAGCGTGGAAGGAGTCAGGATTTAACAAACAAAAAAACAAAGACCCAATGCTATTGCAAAGTAAACGCAAAAGGTGTAAGTAGACAATAACATCTGAGTACTTGGACTACTGTATCGACTTTCGGTTTTGTTGCAGAATGGAGATCGCAGCTTACATAAAGAGCGTCTCCATTCCTGCTTTTCCACTACATAACCTCTAGGTGGAGCTGTGCTATAGTGGAATAAAACAATTGTACAAGGAGGAAAGTGCTTTTACTTTCGCTCTCACAATTAATACTCTATTTCCCTGCCCAACACCCCCACCCCCGGAAAGTGCTCTTAAAAAAAACAGAAGCAAAACTGAGGGGCCACAACATCATCCAAAAAAACCCAACCCTGTAAACAACTGTACGTGAGCAATGATTACTGCCCCATGTAGAAAAGTTCTGCATCGCAGGATTAAAGTAGAGATCCAAGACATAATGGTTTACCTGGCAACATGCAGATAAGGAGGAATAAAGCAGAGCAATGGCGCAGAAAGAAGCAGAAGAGAGTAGCGGCTGTGGAGTAACCTAGAAGAAACCGTTACGTGTCCCATACTAGCAGTAGCAGCCATTCCAGGAAAAGACGGAGCATCAATCAAAGGAGAACTTACAACTTCTCCCCGCTGTCCAGGGTGGCCGGGCAGCCCGTCCTTCCCGAAGGGGCCCTGGGGGGGGGGGGGGGAAACAAAATGAAAGAGGTCAGTGGTCTGGAGGGGAGGGGGGGTTGGAGGGGCGGGAGATACTTAGCTACTCACGGGGGGTCCCTTTGGTCCGGGGAATCCGTTCGGCCCTTGTGGTCCCGGCAGCCCCTGAGGAGGGAGAAGAGGAGAGAAGCAGCCTGTGAGGAAGGGCAGGAAGTCTTTAGCGGCTGCGTTGAAGCAAACTGACCCCTATGTGGCTGCGCCCTGGTGGGGCAGAGGGTTTCCCACTGGCCGATGCACACGCAGAATGCCATGCCGTTGTGGAACCTGGGGTGCAACCTCTGGATTCAGGGGGGCACAACCCACAGGCCACGTGTGGCCCCCAGAGGCTTCCAGTGTGGCCCACGGAGTTGTGGGGGAACCTGCCCAGAGTTTCCCTTATTTGCGCCAACAAGGGAAAGCCCGGGATTTCCCTTGCCAGCAGAAGGGTTAGCCAGGGAGACCCTTCCCTTACACTGACGTCCCCTGAGGGGAAGCCTGGGGTTGCCCTCGCTAGGGAAAGCCCGGGGGGTGGGGACAACGGTGAGTGCCTGAGCATGAATCTGAGCGTACGTGCATCTCTGAGCATGCCTGTGTGTACGCACGTGCGTATGCGTGTGCGAGACCACGCATGCTTGCGTGCGCGTTGTGTGTGTGCAGCCCCTGACACCCTGACAGGCGCCAGATGTTGCGCGCCAAGGTGACGGCCATCCTCTTGCATCTCTGGCCACGTCTTTGGCGGCACTCGCCGCATCCCCACAATTCAGCCCCAGGTGCTTTGAAAGAACCACCTCAAGGCTGAACCCTTTCCCAAGGCCTCTTCGGGCTCACTTGAGATTTTCCCTCCACCTCGCTCTTCGCTCCCTCCTCCCCACATGCCTTCCTTCCTTTTCCCTCGTCTGCCTCTCTCCTTGGACCACAAGCACGCAGGCAGGCCAGCCCTCCGTCCCATTCAGTGCCTGGCTTTTGATGAGCTTTAGAAGTTAACATATCCATGTTGTTGTTGATGTTGTTAGGATATTGGGAGGGGTCTCCTGCTCCCTCATTCACTCACCCGTTCCCCGAGGAGTCCAGCTGGCCCTTCGCTCCCAGAGGTGCCCTGTGTGATGGGGAGGCATCAAGCAAGAGGAAGGAGATTGCTTAGTAAGGGCACACACACACAGAGAGAGATATAGACATTGTACACAGAGAGAGAGAGAGAGAGAGAGAGAGAGAGAGAGAGAGAGGAAACATGGAAAACACAGGCACACACACTCAAGGGCGATTGTGAACACAGAGGTTTGTGCACAGCACACACCAATCCACTTGTGGAGACGCATCGACGTTTGCACACACTCTCCAAAGAGCCACTCCGGAAACTGAATCAGGCCCGTTGGAGGGTCCCAACGCGAACGCGCCAGGCTCTCACACGCTGGGCTCAGGTCCGCTTTTCCCAAAGCCATGTGAAAAATGCTACGTTGGGGGGGAAATGCGCAGTCTCTCTAGCAGTTCTGTCCTGCCCGGAAGAGGCTCCAACGCGCACCTCAGCGCCATGCAAAAAATGGCTTTACAAAACTGTAATCCAGGGGTGAGCAACTGGGGGCCCTCCAGACATTTTGGAAGTTGGAAGTCAAAAGATCCAGAGGGCCCCAAGCTGCCCACCCCTGCTGTAAACAGACACACACAGTCACGGCTCTGATTATTATTAATGCAGAAAGGGGGCATTTGTTATGCACATGAGCCTTCTGGCTTCTGACTGTTTTGGGCGCAGAGAGACGTCACAGAGACAGCCTGGTGCTGTCCAGATGTGTTGGACTCTGTTTCCCATCATCCCCAAGCACCATGGCACACCGTGGCAGGCATCTGCCATGTGCCGAGTGAGACCCCTGGTCCATCCTGCTCAGCACGGTCTCTCTCCCTCCAGAGTTTCTAGCAGGATTCTCTCCTGACCCCCCCTGGAGAGCCCGCTTGGGATCGGACCTGGGACCTCCGGCTTGCAACGTCGGGACTCTATCACTCCGCTACGGCCTCCTCCAGCACCCCTGGAGGGCCCCAGGTTGGGGAAGGCCAGCTCTCGGCATCTGCCTGAAACATTTTCACCAAACAGAAAAGGGACCCCAGGAAGGAAGGAAGCCAATAAAGCCAAAGGCAAAGGGGTGGAAACGGAGATGAGGCTTATTGGAAAATAAATTTACCAACGTGTTTCGGACTATGCGGCCCTTCTTTCTTCAGGGTAGTTCAGACCAGGGCACAACAGCAATCCTCTCGTGAATAAACGACCTCCTATGCTTTTGCCCACCCCCTGGCTCCTGCTCTGATACTCAGGCACACTCTTTCATTCATTCACTCATGCAGAAAAGGGGGCACCAAGACCCCTGTGACGATCCGCAAGTCCCCCCTGCTCCATCAGCCCACTTCCCCTTCCACGATTCCACCCCCCACCCTGAACAACACCAACCTTTGCTCCTGACTTCCCTGTGGCTCCTCGTGGCCCACGCTGGCCTCTGGGGCCCTAGAGGAAAGATGGGGGGTGGGGAGAGAAGGGGGGAGTGAACAGATCCAGAGGCAGCTCGGCCGGGTCGCCTCCCACCGCCACAAACCCCTCTCCAAGAGCCTCAGCTCCTCCGGCCGCCAGCTGTTGGAGGCCAATCCATGGATCCCTGCTAGCGCGGGAGCCGCCGACCAACCTGCCTGAACAGGGAGGTCTAAAATGGATTTTGCCTGGATTCTCCTGGGAGCAAGCGAGTTTGGGCTGGGCAGGGAACAGACGGCACGACACTGAATGAGCCCCGATTCAAAGTGCTGGTTTCGACCTTTAAAGCCCTAAAGGGTTTGGGACCATGTTACTTGGAGGGCTCATCTGCCCGCCCTTGAGAGCAGTTAGGTGGGTGTCCACGTGGGAGAAGGCCTTCTCTGCAGTGGCCCCACATCTCTGGAGCAAGTTATCACCGGAGGTCCGCCACACACCTTCCTTGAAGGCTTTTACGGAGGCCTTGAAAACGTATTATTGTGCCATGGCCTTCTCGCAATATGACTACTGTGGCTGCTGGTGGATTTATTGTTGGCTTTTAGTACTGTTTTCATTACTATTTTATTGCGCTTATGTTTGTATCGCTTTTCATGTTTTTACTTATGTCGTTGTTGTGAGCCGCCTTTGGAGGTCCTCAGCCCTGAAAAGCGGCCAAGAAATGTTTTAAATGAATAAAATGTTGCTTTGAGGCAAGCACGGCCTGCCTGTGCGCTTGCTTCTGTGCCCGCGGCAACACCCCCTCAACCTGTAGATTTGTGGAACAGGGGATCACAAAGATATCCTGAGTGTCTGGAGCTCTCTCTGTCCAGGGGAAACTGACTCAGCAAAGGCCGAACATTTCACCACTCAGGAAAGAAGTAAAATGCTGAGGTGAGACCGCCCCCAAACCAAGGATCAGAGCGTAGGCGTGTGCAAGGGGTGTGCCAGGTGTGCCCAGGCACCCCCTAATGTCTCAAGCAATAAGCGTCGAATTGAGGGGGCCTTTGAGCAGGGATCCAGAGGGGGATCCAGACACTGCGAGAACGATCCTCCGGCTGCTCTGCCGCTACTCCCTCCCCCCCAACAGCACCCCATTATTCCCAGCAGCAGGAGCAAAACGGAATCACTCTGCTGGGAGCCTCTCTGCCGGGAGCCACGCTTCAAAGCAGCCAGGGCAGGAGGAGGGACCCCGAAGGCTAATATCGCCTCATAAGCCTCCTCCGGCCAGTGCCAACACAAAGCCTCACCAATACTGGGGCTTGAGGAGCGTCTCTGCATTCCCCCAACCCTCACCAATGGCCCTCTCGTGGTCAGGCAAGCCAAATGCAGAGTAGGGCATCAGTGTCTACAGTGTTTAATAAATGAATGAATGAACGAATAAACATAATGTCCTTTATTCGATAAATGTTTGTCTTTAAAAAAATATATCCCTGGGTGCACACCCTAATGGAATGTGCTGCCCATGCCTAGGGATCAGAGGCACAGTTTTGCCTGACATTTCTGCAGCAGGAATATTCATTTTGCGGCTGTGGAGAAGGGGGGGGTCTTCCGGGCACCTCTGTTGCTGGAAATTAAGCCCCCCGTTTGATGTGGAATGGACAAAAGCACAGCAGAGCAAGCCCTCCCTCACGCCACCTCCCCGGCCTTCCCTCCACGTTACTCACCGAGGGTCCCCGCTCGCCTCGGGGCCCGGCCTTCCCGGCGAGACCCTGCGAGAAGGAAGAGAGGAAGGAAAGAAGCTCAGGGGCAGAGAGCCGCATATCCCCCCGGTCCCCCGCCCCCTTTCGTCTTCTTGTTGCTGACCCTCTAACCTTTTTAGCAATACGATAGTATTTAGCAATACTATCCCTTTTAGCAATAGCGACCTATGACCCTACATTGGAACAAAATCCCAGCTATTTGTGAAAAGAGTAAAATGATGCAATAATGAAAACAGGTGAACAAACTCTACATGAAGGGCTCAATCTCATGCATGTTTAGACAGGGAAAAGTCCCGGAATTCCCAGGGAGTTGCAGGACATTTTTCGGTCTAAACATGCAGAGTCCTAAAGCCGGAGACTTCAGCTGTTTCCGGATGCGGCTCTAATCCCGCCATCACCCTGCCTCAAATGCAGGATTTTACAGGGGGGGGCCAAAACCCTCCCATATATTCCCTGGTTTCTTCCATCTTTTTTTCTTATTGCAAAAAAAAAAAAAAATCTGTTAAGGAGGGAAAGGCGGAAAAGCCGCACGATGTCTCTGGGTGGGAAGTGCCGAGGCGCCTCCTTCTAGATGCCTCTGCAGACGCCAGGATTCATGCGTGGTGGGGTCCAGAGCACCGTCTGGACCAGTTTGGGATCAGTTTCAATTATCAGAGCCAGAGGACAGGGACAGGGGAATGCTTGGTCGGATCCAGCCGGCTTCTTGTACACTCAGCCCTTGTCCCTTGGTGGCTTATTCAATCCAGCAGGGAAGGAGGGAGGGAGGGATCCGTCTGGATCCAGAAGGCTGTAAACTTCATTGGGCGGTTCCGGCTTCTTTAAAAGAAGCCAAAATCCAACCGCTTCCTGGGCAATACAGCTATTGGGTAACTCCCCCTTCCTGAACAAATCGCGTGAGGTACTGGTTCCCCTCTATTCGGCGCTGGTTGACCCCCATCTTGAGTATTGCGTCCAGGTCTGGGCACCACACTTCAAGAAGGATGCAGACAAGCTGGAGCGTGTTCAGAGGAGGGCAACGAGGATGATCAGGGGTCTGGAAACAAAGCCGTATGAGGAGAGGCTGAAAGAACTGGGCATGTTTAGCCTGGATAAGAGAAGATTGAGGGGAGACATGATAGCACTCTTCAAAGACTTGAAAGGTTGTCACACAGTGGAGGGCCAGGATCTCTTCTCGATCAACCCAGAGTGCAGGACACGGAATAATGGGCTCAAGTGACAGGAAGCCAGATTCCAGCAGGACATCAGGAAAAACTTCCTGACTGTTAGAGCAGGACGACAATGGAACCAATGACCTAGGGATGTGGTGGGCTCTCCCACATTAGAGGCCTTCAAGAGGCAGCTGGACAGCCAGCTGTCAGGGATGCTTTAAGGTAGATTCTTGCATTGAGCAGGGTGTCGGACTTGATGGCCTTATAGGCCCCATTCAACTCTACTATTCTATGATTCTACGATTCTAAGTCCGGTCCCTCTTGGGCAAAACTGATTGCCCAGATTAGCGTTAGCAACCTGGTGCCCTCCAGAAGCTTCTACTACGTCTCCCATCAGCCCCAGCCAACATGCCCATGGTCAAAGGTGATGGGAGTCGTAGTTCCCAACCTTTGGAGGATGTTGGGTTGCCCACCCCGATCTAGATCCATTTCAATCAGGCTTCAGCCCTGGGGTTTGGGGACAGAAAAGCTTAGAGCATGACAGAAGGAGTGCAGCCCCCTGCTGATGCTCTTGGACCTCTCGGGGGCTTTCGGGCCACAAGACGGGATCTGGAGAGGCTGCCCATGTTGGGTGAGGAAGCACCCCTGGATTCCGCGCCTCTCTGGACGGCTGTTTCCAGAAGGTGGCGCTGGGGGACTCCCTTTCAAGCCCTTGGGGGTTATGTACTGTAGAGTCTCATTCTGTCTGCACACTGTTTAGCACGTACATGAAACCACCAGGAGAGGGTCGCCTGGAGATTTGGTCCAGGGTGCCAGCAGTAGGCGGGTGGCACCCAGCTTCCTTCCTCTTTTCCGTCGGAAGCAGGGGAGGCTGCGGCGGTCCTGAACTGGACGCAGCAAAGGACTGGACGAGGGCGAACAAAGCGAGGCTCAGTCCAGGCATGAGGGGAGGTAAGCATGGGTCAGCCTGTTCTAGACAGAGCTGCACTCCAGCTCTAGATGGGACTCTACCTCCCATCATCCCTGGCCATGGGCCATGCCGCCGGGTGGATGATGGGAATTGGATGAAAATACCTTGGCTTACCCATGCTCCGATAACCGCCCATTTGGACCATTGCAGGAAAGCCTTTAAAAACATTTCCGAAACTGCAGTCGGTCCCTAAAAGGTCTGCGAGGTGACGAACTGGAACAGAGCAGCTTGACTCCATATTACGCCTGCCCATTATCAACTGCACTGGCTTCCCATTCGATCTTCCTCAGCCCCCCCACCCCTGAGCAAGTCAGGTGTCTAGTAGGGAGAGAAGCGTTTTCGGGAGTGGCCTCCCAGTCACAGAACAGCCTTCCCAGAGAGGTTTGCCTGGAACTCTTCTCTGGAACCAGGTGAAGATCTTTCTGTTCACCCAGGCCTTTTAAATAACGCATGTAGCCTGGGCCTCTCCCTTATGAAATCATATTTGCATCACCTGTACAATCTGCATCATGTATGTCACTCACAGCATCCCATACGGGACGGGCACATTAGGAATGGTGGAATTCTAGTCCCAGAATCGCAGATAGTGAAATTTGCTTCCTGAGGGCAGGGAAAGGGGAAAGAGGGGGCTACTTACCCGACCCCCCTTCTCGCCACTGGTCCCGGGGAATCCAGGAAAGCCTTGAGAACCCTGAGGGGAAAAGGGACAGAAAAGGGACAGGTTGTTACAACTCACAAGAGGAGGAAGAGACTCTCAATGCAAACCACCCTAGGCATCACTTGCAGCTTCTCTACATTTTAAAAAATCCCATGGCTTTCTGCTTCCATTTTCCTTACAGGATTGCAATTGGCTTAATTGCATGGGCAGCCAAGTGGCTTGAATTGAATACTTCCTATCTCTGCGTCTCCCATTCAATTCAATGAAACAGTGCCATCTAGTGGCGGAATTCTAGCGCAACACCATCTGTATACTGGGCCAATTTTGCAGGTGTTTTTTTTTTTTTTAAAGTTGACTATCACTGAGTTTTCTGACATCAGGACAAGGGGGGATAGTGCAGGAGATGATAGTGTGACCCTATGGAAAGGAGGGCAGGGCTCCTGTATCTTTAAAAGTTGTTTAGAAAAGGGAATTTCCGCAGGTGTCATTTGTATGCATGCAGCACCTGGTGAAATTCCCTCTTCATCACCACAGTTAAAGCTGCAGGAGCTATACTAGAATGACCAGATACAAAGGAGGGCAGGGCTCCTGCAGCTTTAACTGTGGTGATGAAGAGGGAATTTCACCAGGTGAAAAACTTATATTTCCAAGCATTTTAGTCTTTCAGTTTCTGTTCTAAATCTGTTATGTAATTTTTAAATCTTTACACCACTGCTGGTTTTCACTTTAGTTTTATACTGCAGCTTTGAACTTCTAAAAGTTTTATATTATGTTTTATTGTGCTGTATTTTACGGTTTTGATTGTTGTGGACCATCCAGAGAGTTTCAGCTATTGGGCAGTATATAAATGTAATAAATAAATAAATATTGCCACATTTAGCCACCTTTAATCCGGAGCTTCCTGTTTCCTCCTTCATCGTGGCTGCAGGATCAGTAACAAATTGCTCCTTATGTGCTTGAATGGCCCCTTATTTGGGGAGAGGTAATCATAGCTTTCCTTGCATTGTAGTAAATGTATGTCAAACGTAGCATTTTGAAAAGGCCATACTATATATATATATATTTTTTTATCACGTTAAAGTAGTATCGTATAAGGCAGAACCTGCAAGGAGGAAACTTTCGCTGAATGGGACTTAGTGGTGAGTAAGCGACCGACTGAGCAGAAGAAGCAGGGTGCTCTCTCTGGTGTCATACTGACCTTAGGGCCCTGGCGCCCTGGATACCCGGGCAGTCCGGGAACGCCCAGCTTGCCCTGCAAGAGGGGAGAGAGAGAGAGAGAGAGAGAGAGAGAGGTGAACAGGAGGCCTCATCAACACAGGTAGCCCCAGCTGAACCCCAGGACCAGGGAGCCCAGGAAGAAACCCCCTCGAAAGGGAGACCTAGACCCTTCCAAGCCCTGTGCCCCTTACCTTCTCTCCTAACAGCCCAAGGGGGCCTGCATCTCCAGGGGGGCCAGTCCGGCCCTTGGAGCCTTCAGGGCCGTCTTCCCCTCGGGATCCTGGGACGCCAAGTTCGCCCTGAGCACAGAGGAAAAGCAAAGAGGGTCAAGCAGGCACCCGCAGGAGCCCCGAAAAGCAAAAGACATGTCTCCGAGGGGCAGGGCTTACCCGGTCACCTTTCACACCCACGTCACCCTTGAAACCAGTAAATCCTTCTTCTCCCTGCAGGAAACAAAAAAGAGGGGGTCTTAGGGGACCCAGGGACGCCCCTCCAGCCTTGTCAGCCCCGAGCGGCACCCTCGCTCTCGCCCAGGTCTTGGAAGGGGGGGGGCTGAGAAGAGGCTATAAATGTAGGCACAGTGCAGAGAAAGAGGATACGTTTGTTTGTTTTCTCTCTCTCTCTCTCCCGTAATACTGAATGATGGGAAATTCACGATCGATAAAAGAACACACTTTTTTTTTTTTTTTTTTGCACAGCACAGATGTAAGCTTTGGAACTCACTGCTGCAAGACGCAGGGATGGCCATCGAACTCAATGGCTTTAAAAAGGGGTTAGAGAAATACCCAGAGGAGAAGGCTATCGATGGCTATTGGTCCTGATGGCGAGGCAGTATGGGGATGTACACCAGTTGCTGGGGAACATGGGTGGGAGGGTGCTGTAGCACTCGTGTCCTGCTTGTGGGCTTGCCGCGGGCCCCTGGCTGGCCACTCTGCAAACCGAAGACTGGAACTAGAGAAGCCTTTGGCGTGATCTAGCACGGCTGCTCTCATGCGGTGCCCGTTTACAAAATTCTCTTCCCGGAGCAGCTCACCCACCACTGGCTTTGTTATCTTTCCAGCTCCAGGCGAAGACTCTCGAGCAGCGCAATCTTATGCATGGGAACCCGTCGTGCGTAGAGATGCCGACTCCCGCGTAAGGCTGCATATAGAATTGCCATCCTTATTTCTCCAGGCTTATTTAAGCCTTTCCCTGCGGGCTATTTGCATCTGCCGTTGATCCACAAATTGCCCTGTGAACGGAGCCTGTTTCCAGCATAAGAAACCTCTGACCGGCCCGGCCCAAATTACAGAGGGGAAATCCAGCCATACCATCATTTAGCTTGGAACGCAGAGTCGCTCCCCCCAAAAGGGTGCGGCTCGCGTCCCTTCCAAAGCTGAAAATAAAGCGTGTGTTTTTGACTTTGCTTTCCTTTGGCCTGGTTTCCTTTCTCAGAGGCCACGGCGGCCCTTACCTTCTCGCCCTTGTGTCCTTTCAAGCCACGGATGCCGTCAATACCCTGAGAGGTGAGGAGAGAGATATGGGGCGGATTAGTGGGGAGGTTATGATTCCAAAGAAACAGGAACGGTGACAGTCTTGGTCCCCCCCGTCCCAGCACACCCATTGGGATGGGGATAGTAGTCCAACATATCCCCAGAGACTTCACTTGGGGTAAGGATCATAGAATCATAGAATAGTTGAGTTGGAAGGGGCCTGTGAGACCATCTAGTCCAACCCCTTGCTCAATGCAGGAATCTACCTTAAAGCATCCCTGACAGATGGTTGTCCAGCTGCCTCTTGAAGGCCTCTAATGTGGGAGAGCCCACCACCTCCCTAGGTCATTGGTTCCATTGAAATACTGCTCTAACAGTCAGGAAGTTTTTCCTGATGTCCAGCTGGAATCTGGCTTCCTGTCACTTGAGCCCATTATTCCGTGTCCTGCATTCTGGGCTGATCAAGAAGAGATCCTGGCCCTGTGTGACAACCTTTCAAGTATTTGAAGAGTGCTATCATGTCTCCCCTCAATCTTCTCTTTTCCAGGCTAAACATGCCCAGTTCTTTCAATCTCTCCTCATAGGGCTTTGTTTCCAGACCCCTGATCATCCGCGTTGCCCTCCTCTGAACACACTCCAGATTGTCCCAAGTGAATGAATGATGGATGCCACAAGTTCTGTGCAGGCCTCTTCTACCCCCTCAGGGCTACTGAACTGAGGGCTGCCATCTTTCTTTGCTGGAAGAGCTGCTGCATTTTTAAAATCACTGTACAACAAGCCAACGTTCAACTGGGGAAGCATTTCCTGAACTCAGGGAGTTCAAGGCTGGGAAAAGCTCCCCCTGTTGAAGGTCCGTGACTTCTGTAGCCGTGTAAAGGCAAAGGAATTGGATTATGTCAGAGGCCACCAGAAAGAGATTTCAAGGAGTGCCACGCCAGTCCTGTGCTTAGGGTGACCGTACGGAAAGGAGGACGGGGCTCCTGTATCTTTAACAGTGGCATAGAAAAGGGAATTTCAGCAGGTGTCCTTTGTCTGCATGCAGCACCTGATGGAATGCCCTCTTCGTCACAACAGTGAAAGCTGCAGGAGCCCTGCCCTCTTTTGTATCTGGTCACACTAGTGTAGCTCCTGCAGCTTTAAATCTTGTGATGAAGAGGCGATTTCACCAGGTGCTGCATGCCTACAAATGACATCTGCTGAAAATCCCTTTTCTGTGCAACTGTTAAAGATACGGAGCCCTGTCCTCCTTTCCATAGGGTCACCTTACTTATGCCAACTCCCCCTTGGAAGGTCATTTCCTGCTCTGACCCACAGGCTCTCCCCTCTTTTTCCCTAGAAGCCAGGGGGGCAGGTTGAAGACTTCCTGCTCTCCCTATACCCTCCCCCCAAATGCTGGCATTTCCCCCTCCCCTGCATTTCTTAAACCCAAGGCCCTCGCTGCTGTCTGCCCATGCTGTTTTACTAGAAACTCTGGGTTCACTTTCTCTCTCCCAGCCAAATCAATGAGAAAATAGCAGATCTGCATAGCCTAAGCAGGGTATTGTGAGTAATTCAGTCACGCAAAGCCCTGTGAGCCAATCACATGCTGACCTTTCCACCGCGAGGGCCTGGGTAGCCAACCGGACCTTGCGGACCATTCGGGCCCTGGAAGAAAGGAAAAATAAGGCCGCAGGTCAAAGGAGGAACATGAAATCAGAATCACAAGGAAACTGGAAGCTCTCCGACTCATGGGAATATCCTCCTCACAGACGGCAGACACTTTTCCCACCTACCCACTGGTATGACTCCTGTGCCTTTTGAACAGATTTATTGATTTGACTTGTACCACGCCAGGCAGAAATTCAACTGGTGCAGCTTTCCCCACCATCACTTCTCCGTGCCAAGAACCGCTGGATTTCTGCCTGGCGTGCTAGAAGGCAGGAGGAAAGATGGGCGAGGCTGTGCTGCCCCCTGCTGGATGGAATAGGAGGTGGACAGGCTGGATTAAGTGTTCATTACTCCTGCCACCTGGTGGCTGGAAAGAGCATAGCGCATGACTAGGGGTTCAGAATCACACAGAATAATTTTTTTAAAAACCCCACTGTGCAGCAATTCTGTCTCTCCCGTGGGCTTTCTTTTTTTTTTTCTTCTGTCTTTCTTTCTTACATTTCTGTATCACCCAATAGCCAAAGCTATTAATTTCTTAAAATACGTATGCCCCGTCTCTCCGTCCCAAACAGGTTCACGTGAAGGTGGCTCAGAATTCAAACCACCCATGCAACAACTAAAACGGCAAAGGGGCCCTGTGGGAACTTCAAATTAGAAGCTGCCATCCTAAACGTGTCAGAGGGTTTCCGGAGGGGAAGCAGGGAACCGCGTCGGCCCTATGGCAGCAAAACCAACAAAAGAGTTTTCTGGCACCTTAAACGCTATCACATTTATTCTGCACCTGAGGAAGTGAACCCTGGGGGGGGGGGGGGGGGGGAACAGCACAAAATCAGGAATTCGCCAAATGATTGGTGGTTGGGGAAAGGGGCGGGGCCACCTGGGGAACCCTGGAGGTGTGGAGCAGGACCTCAGGAGTGCTGGCCCCTGGCCCTTAGTTCTGCACCCCTGGATTATAGTACTGCAGCATACAACATACTACCAGCCCAACCCTATACGTGCCTACTCAAAAGGCTCACACCCAGAGAAGTGAGAAGCCTCTTGGACAAGCTATGCAACACCTGAAAAGCCACCCCACCCCATCATCCACGAGAAACATTTTACAGAGCCACCCTAAGCATGATTTCTCAGCAGTAAATCCCAGAGGGACTGGCTTCCTAGGCCCTTTCTACACTGTAGGGGTGTAGAGGGCGGGGAGCAGGCAATCCTGGAAGCAGCCACTTACAGGTTCGTCGCTCCAGTACACATGGTAAATGCGATGACCCGGGCTACTCCCGGGCCGTCGCGCCATCAGAGAAGAGCGCTCTAGCACGTTGATGGGGATGCAGCTGCGCGGCGTGGCTCCATGGCCATTTCTGCTGGCCGCTTACTCGCGAGTAAGAAGCCAGCACCAGAGACAGGTGGGCACATCTCCCGTGGTCCCGGAAACTTCCCGGGACCATGGGAAAATTCGGGATTTTTCAGGTTTCCCTTAAACATGGAAAATCCCGTGCCCAACCCCCCTCCCCACTGCCCCAGGAGTCCCTGTGTGTCATTTGGACTCACAGGGACCAGCCAGGGGCCAGCACAGGCAAAACGCCTGGTGTGGAAAGGGCCCTAGTGTAAGCAACAAAGAGCCGTGTGGCACCTTAAGGACAAACCCATGTATTTTGGCAGAAGCGATTGTAGACTAAAACCCACTTCAGGCTCCATCACACCTATTCCCCCCCCCCCCCGCCCCCCGGTTTGCCTCTGCATTTTTTCCCTCCGTTTCATAAGCGCGTCAAGGTAATCGTCCCTTCCTCGTGGGTTTGTGGTATTGCGCTGCACCATGAAACCTCCCTTTCACTTGTTTGCTCTTCCACACCACCCCTCCCCTTCTCTTTCTGCCTCCAATTCATTGGTTGTGGTAGTCTGATGGGCATGGGCTCCTTTCCGTTCCCCTCGCTCTAGCTTTGTTGATTTACTGATTTAACTTTTCATTGGGTGGGCTCCGTTTCTGCAGGCAAGGGGTGGGTGGGATTGGAGCAGTAAAAAGCCTATTCATTTAAATGTTCGACAGTGAGTGCTGGAGGAGAACCGCCCCGCCCTCCCCTTTTGTCAGCAAGACTCCACTCAAAGCATACACCCCCAACAAAGGAAAAAGTGAGAGGACAGCAATACATGGAGGGTTAAGGGTGCATTGAAGTCGCTTTGGGAAAACAATCCAGCCTTTCCCTGCACCAAAATAATGTGCAAAACGGAGGAAAAGAGGCGAGATGGGTGCAGGACAAGGACGGCGTCATGTGAGTCCCATGCTGCAAAACCAGAATCCAGGCACGGCAAGAGTGATGGAGCTCTTCATCAGATGCAGAATAAATGTGATAGAGCCCTTAAGGTGCCCCTCTGGAAACTCTCTGGTGTGTTTTAGACGGAGGCCTTCACCTTTAAGGCCCTGCGGGGCCCATTGTCATTCTAGCCCTAAGTCTCACTTGTTGCAACGGCTTCTGCCCACCAGGGGAGAGAAAGTGTCCATGGCCATCTACCAAGAGTTTCTCTAGCACTTTTGAACACGCAGTCCTCTTCTCCGTCATCCTCACAACAGCCCTGTGCAGCAGATCGCTGTAAGTACCATGGATGCCAATTGAAATTGAAATAACCCACTACGACTGGACCAGCCCCAACTGGATGCCAAGGGCCGCTGCAAATACCAGCGTGCGTGCGTGCGTGCATGTGCCATGAACATGCAAACGCTACTCAGTTGTTGTACGTGACCAGAGCATCCTTTTGCAAAGGGCAGCTCCTTTCTCAGGGATGCTGCCATTTCCCAGCATCCAAAGCACAATCTACTGTTGTTACGATGGGTTCTTTTACAAACCATGACAGGGGCCTCAGCTCTTTCAAGGACTGCCTGGAAAACGGGGGCTTTGCAAGAACCCGTGTTGCATCACCGTGATGGGCTGCGGGGCACTTAGGGTGACTGACCGCCAGGATTTCCCCGGATTTGTCTTGGTTTTTGTTTTATCCTTGGTGCCAAGGGAATTTTCTATAATTTTCTATGATGTCCAGGAATTATATGCGTTCCCCTTTAAGGCCATCATTCCCACCCACCCACTGCTCCAATTGGGGCCTTAAAGGGGAAATTGTGTCATTGCCAGACATTAAAGAAATGGCCCCAACTGGGGCAGTGCCCCCCCCCCCCCCGGGAATGACACGCTTTCCCCTCCTTCGCTCCAATCGGGGCCTCTGGAAAGCGCATCATTCCCCCCTGCCACTGGGTGTCCTCTTTTTTGGTTTCTCAAATAGGGTCATCCTCGCGGGGCTTCACTCTGCACTCGCAAAAGCTCCCGCTGGTGAAAACCGTCCTCTGACGACAGCTCCAAATGCTTTTTCACTCACCTGGTTTCCTTTGCTGCCCGGGTGACCCTCTTTGCCAGGGTGGCCCTAAGAGGTGGTGGGTGGGAGGAGAGAAAGGAGCAGGAGAGCAAAAGCTGAGTTCATCATCCCGTGTCCACAATTTCCATCTCATTTTTGAACCCCAAAGGACGTGGCAGCAGCTCACTTCCTGTTTAATATGGCTACCAGGTGCATAACACCAGCTCACTTCCTGTTTAATATGGCCGATCACTTCCTGTTTAATGTGGCTACCAGGTACATACACCAGATCACTTCCTGTTTAATATGGCATATCACTTCCTGTTTAATGTGGCTACCAGGTACATAACACCAGCTCATTTCCTGTTTAATATGGCTACCAGGTGCATAACACCAGCTCACTTCCTGTTTAATATGGCATATCACTTCCTGTTTAATGTGGCTACCAGGTACATAACACCAGCTCACTTCCTGTTTAATATGGCTACCAGGTGCATAACACCAGCTCACTTCCTGTTTAATATGGCATATCACTTCCTGTTTAATGTGGCTACCAGGTACATAACACTAGCTCACTTCCTGTTTGATATGGCTACCAGGTACATAACACCAGCTCACTTCCTGTTTAATATGGCTACCACGTCCATGACAGCAGCTCACTTCCTGTTTAATATGGTGACCAAGGCCATGGCAGCAGCTCACTTCCTGTTTCATATGGCCACCTAGGAGCACTTGGCTGCTGTGATGTCACAGCACTCCAGAAAGGGCTGAGGAAATGGCTGCTAATGACTTTCTCTTGACTATGGTTGCTGGGGGCGACATTAGAGATTGGGGCAAGGGAGGTCTGATGAGGGGTGAGGGGCAGATACTTACAGGGGGGCCATCGGAGCCGGGCATTCCAGGGAGGCCCGGTTTCCCAGTGGGGCCCTGAAACAGAGACACACACAAAGGATGACATCAGTCCAGCAGCAATGGGGACAACCCAACCCAGAGATCTCCCAGTAGGGCGACCTGGATCACGTTATGAGGCAGCAATCCAGGGTCTGGTGTCGCTCACCTTTTCCCCATGGGGTCCCATTGCCCCCTGCGGTCCCGGCAGCCCCTAAAACCAGAGAAGAAGAACACACGGTGAAACGGCCCTATAGCTAAACTACCCATAAGTAGACCTCCTGAGCCCCACCTGCCTTCCAGGAGCTGCCCTGCCCTGGCCTCATCCAGTTTCAGGGCTCCTCTTGTGTTTTATTCGCTTACCTGCGTCCCCGGAGTCCCCTGCTGACCGGGGGGGCCTGGCTCCCCTTGCGGACCCTGGTTTAAAGCAAAGCGAGGAGAGTGAGGTCACTGGCCACAAACCAGGGGGGCACTGCCCCCTCGCTGAACCTAAGCAGGGCAGCCGCAGCCATGGGAAAAATGAACCCGTCGGTGCCTATGAGAGTCAAGGGAACAGCGATGGACAACTGAGGGCGCCCCCCCCCCCACTTCTTAAATACTGGCCAACGGACATCAAATACTTTGAACATCCAATAAAGGCTAAGAATGGCCACACATACACACACACATTTTTATTTTATTTTTTTATGATGTACGCATGTGTACACAGATGATACAGAGATACATACACACGAAGGTTAGGGGTAGGCAGCCTTTGGGGGCTGTGGTCACATTTGGCAATGTGCGAAATTGACCTGGGCACCACCACAAAATGGCTCCCGTGGGAGTTGTGGCTAGTCACAAAGGACAAGTAACCTGCCCAAAAGACTGAGCACAAGGCAGAGGAGCTGAGCCTCAACACACTAAACAACTCCTTTCGGCACCATCAGGAACCTATTTCACAGGAAATCCCGGCTGCCGGCGAGGAAATGTGTATTTATTTCTTTTTCTTAAAAAAAGGAAATGGGAGGGGTGGGCATAACTTTGCCTACCCCTGAGAAAGACAGAAACACTTCCTAAATCATTAAAAAGATATTTGCTATTTCATACGTTAAGTTTCTCATGTGGGGAGAGAATCTCCATGCGCCCGCACCTTTGTAACAGCTGAGCAGACGCTACTTTCTCGAAACCCTTTGCTCACAATCAATAATAAAGACCGCGAAAAAGCACATCCGTAGAAGGATCGCAATGCGAACGCCGGTAGGGGGGTTGTTTAGGGCCACCCCGATGCCACCTGGGGGGCGGGGCGTTAACACTTTTTGAACAAATAAGTAACGGAGATGCAGTCAGAGATGCAATGTAGAACTGCTTCCAAGAAGAAGGAAGCCACGGAGGTGTGTGAGTGACCCACCAGGCCACCCCACGGCCACTCACCAGATTCCCCTTCGGCCCGTGGGGTCCATCCACGCCGCGCACGCCCTGCCAAGAGCACGGAGAGACAGACAGGCAGAGACAAGGCGGTTAGTGCGAGGGCCACAGGGTGGGGGCGCTCTGCGAGGCAGTCGGAGCCCCCTGCCCTGCGCTCACCTGTGGGCCTGGGATCCCCGGGGGGCCTTTGGGGCCAAGCAAGCCTCTGGGTCCCTGTGAAGAGGCAGGAGGGGAGGGGGGAGAAAAGGAGAGCGGTCAAAACACAGGCGTCACTGGGAGCTTGAGGGCAGCATTTCTTTGGTACCTGTGTGGTCCCCGTGACAACCGCCGTGCATAAAGGATGCAGGAAACAGAAGCGCGGGTTATGTGTATGCGCAATGCCCGATGCTCTGAATGTGTGTGAAGCAGTGCCATTTGTTCCCCTCCCCTCTGTGAAGCATCTTGCGCATCAGAGCGAGGTTACAGAAGAAGAGCCGTCTGTGGCATCAGGCACAGCAAAGTCACCAAGGAGGTTATTTGGGGGGGGGGGGGTGAACGTGCCTCTCCTTTTGCAGGGGGCTCAGCATCTGATCGGAGAGCCCCTCTCTTCCCCTTCAGCATTCCCCAACCTCCTTCCAGTTGTGTTGGACTGAAAGTGCCATCATCCCCAGCCGGCATTGAGCATTTTGCATTACAGCTTATTTCTTTGTAGCTCCCCCTCTGAGCTCGCCGCGTCCTGCTTGCGAGACCTTCGATCTGACCTGTCCGGCAGCTCAGATTCAACTCATGTCCTGCAAGGCTTTTGAAAGTCCAAGAGCCTGACCAAAGCAAAGCAGCCTGAGCTTCACGGTTAAGCTCGACAGCAAAGGCAAATCAACGCATAGTTTGCAGCTCAGCTTCTCTGCAAGGTCGTTTGCTTGCAAAGGGGCTGAGTTGGCTTTGCTAAGTGCTGTGTAAGGCTGCTTCAAGAATCCAGTCCTTGCAAATTCTAGGAAGATCTGATGTGATCTACATCTCCTGGACTAGCGTGTGGATCAGAACACATTTTTCCACCTCCAAATTTTGCTAACAGTTCTTGGCTCAAAAAAAAAGGATCCAAATATATTTAAAATGCATATTTTGAGAAAAGATTCAAAGATACAAATTTCCGTGCAGATTTTTTTAAATTTTTTTTTAAAAAAACTTTCTGATTAATGCAAGAAAGCATCAGAACGGACTTAGGAGCGAATGCGTTCCAAAGTGACACAGACAGCAACAGAAGGATCCATCCATCCCTACAGCTGAGCTCCTGAAACTCAAACGAGCTTTGCAGAACCTGAGTTGCCAGAACAGAGTTCTTTAAAAGACCTCAGATACTTTGCAAACTAATTCAGATAACATTTCAGCTACCCTGCAAGCGGGGCTCGGTGTTAATTTACAAAATACGTTAACAAAAAAGTGTTTAGTCGGCAATCCCACACCCACTTACCTGGGAGTAAACCCCATTAAAGTCCCCAAAATGATACGTATGGGATTGTTAGTCTACCGTGTGGCCTTAAAACACTGCAGAATGAGCCCTTTTCATGTAGGATGCAGCCAGCGAGCCATTCTATTTTAATAGCCCCTATTTTCATCGTGCGCCATATAGTGGAAGAACCCACGGCCTCATTCTCACATGCAGCAGATGAGGCGGTTATCCCATGTCAGGGCTGTACCACTTTAGACTGCAAGTGAGGGTTCACATGAGGGAGGGGTGGTACGTCCCCAGACACACAAGCTTTAGCTGCCCGTCTCTTTATGAGAACAAGGCCTCAGGGCATCTTCGGAACTTGCAAAGGTTGGCAGATATCTGTGCAAAGCATCCTGGGATTGCAAGAGGTGCTCTTTTCCCAGAATCCCTTGCAAGTATGCAGGAGGCAGGATGGTACATACCGGCTCTCCAGGTAGCCCACGTTGTCCAACTTCACCATCATCTCCCTGCGATCAGAGAAAGGATAATAGGGTCACACAGACAAGTTCAGGGAAGCGGAAGATTCAGTTCAGTAGAGGCTGCCTCCAACCTTCCACAAAACCTGCATTTCTCTCCTATTCCTGTGTTGGACGGCCCTTGAGTCTACCCAGAGCCAAGAGGGCAGAACTTCACATACCAAGAATCTCAGCTTCCTAGTCTTTTTGAAAAAGCAGGTTGCTAGTCCTTAAGGTGATACATTAAACTTAGTATACGTGGCATCAACTCACCTGGCTGCAGGGTGAAACTCTCTTCTCCTTCCCCCCCTCATGGTACCTCATCCCACTGCACACACACCCCACCTCCAAATCCTGCCTTTCCCCATCAATTATTCAGACTTACCCTTTCACCATCTTCTCCATGGGGACCAGGGACACCCTGAGAGCCACCGTCACCCTAGCGTGGAGGAAACACCTGATCAGCAAATGAATCGAGCCCCATGTAAACTGCCGCCCCCAAATCCTTCGCTCAACGAACTCCGGGAAGTGTCGTTTCCTGATGGAATTGGGGAATCTGCGTTCCTTTGGGCTCCGCCTGAGTGCCTGTGCGCTTTGCAGCTTCAGGAGACACAGTTGTTCAACAGAGGCAAGCACTGAGACACAGAAGTTCGACAGGTGCATTTGGTAATGAGGCAAGGCTTCACCTGTTGAATTGTTTTGCATGCCATGCCACTGTTGAAAAAGCTGGGGGCAGAATAAGAAGTGGAGGATCTGAAACAATTCCCACGAGTCCTTGGGCCTAAAGCCACAAGCGTTTATTCCAAGGGTTGGGGTGACTTGGAGGTACGCGCAGCATCTCGGCCGGCCCTCCCACCGTGTCCCCCAGCCCTCGTCACTTACCCGGTGCCCTTTGTCCCCTGGAAGGCCAGGCAGCCCGTCGAAGCCACGGTCGCCCTGCGGAGGGAAGGGGAAGACCAGGATCTCTGAGCTGCGGACCAGATCCCCGCCGCCGTGACTCGCAACGAGGGCAAATCTCAGAGGAATCACCCACGGCGCTAGTCCTCAAGAAACGCCCATGCCCATGACTTCCTCTAGGCGTTAGCCAAAGCCATGGCTGAGCCTGTCTCAGAGGTTCAGGGAACACCCGTCTGCCTGGAGGTTCCCTCTTACCTTGATGCCAGATTCTCCGGGCATTCCCCGGGCCCCGTCAGCTCCAGCACGACCCTATGGGATGGACAGACAGACAGAAAGAACGAAAGGGTGACATGAAGCCCATCCTCTTTGCCTCAGGCCTGCTTGTCATCAAAATCCTCCTCCTCCTCCTGTGACTTTTTTTTTTGGCTTGCTGGTTGCCTCGATTATTCTCATCGTAAAACAGAGCAAGAAGTCAGAAATAAATAACAAACCAACTTACTCGGCGGCCCGACTTCCCCGGGGGGCCCGTTAGTCCCTGAGGCCCCCGCGGCCCCTACAGGGAGAGAAGAAGGAGATGAAAGAGGGTCTCACTGGGGTGCTTGATGTGGGGGGGGGGATGTGGAGAAGGGTGTGCTTGGGGGAGGGGAACCTCCTTTTGGCCTGACGGGCAAACTGGCGCCAGCCCTGTACAACATGCCAGCACACAACCTCCTCACATCCACTCTCCATTCACCTAACAAACAGACAACCTTCGTACACTCCTCACACACATATAGAACTCCTCTCTCTCTCTCTCTCTCTCTCTCTCTCTCTCTCTCTCTCTCATACACACACACACAAATGCACACACGCACTTTCCTTACACAAACCATCTTCTTACAAACACACATGCTACATACGTGCGCACATATCCCTCATACACACACAACCTCCTCTCAAACACACACACTCTCCACCCCCCACTCCCTCCTGACTCAGAGATTTTCTCTCAGGGGGGAGAAGCTGGCAAGCCGGATGGGGATCCCACCCCCCAACCCCCGCAGGCCATATCCAGCTCACGGGCCGGAGGTTCCCGGCCCTGGGTTAGCAGCATGAGGGGGATTTAATGCTCAGTGCATTTTGGACCAAAGTGAAGACGCAAAGGACTTCCCAGCCGGCGCTTTGTTTCCAAAGAAGAGGTGCTGGGGCTGTGCCCCCCAAATCTTCAGCCACACCTGGGGCCCGCGGCAGCCTCCGGCGCCAGCGTTCTCCGAGCAGCTGGGTCAAATTCAGGGGGTCAGGAAAGGGAGAGATTTCCGTTTGTGCTAAAGGCCAGAGGAGGGGAAAACGGGGTGCGCGGGATCGGGCCGTGGTTGTGGGCTCACAGGTGAGGTCAAAGGCCACGTTACCTGAGGACCAAAGTCGCCGTGCTCCCCCTTCATGCCATTGCTGCCGGGTTGACCCTGGAAGAGAAAAGGCCTCGTGGTGACCTGGGCGCTGGAGGCTGTCAAGGGGGGGACCTGCATTCTCCAGGCTGGCTACTGAGGCGGAGGGAAAGCCTTGCCCCGTCCACCGCAGCTTCCTAAAAAAGAAAGGCGGCCTGGGGCGTGTCGGTGGCATGTCAGTGCCAGAGGGAGCCGCCGTCCTTTTGCCGGGCAGCTTTCCCCCTCTGCACAGGGAGGACTAGAGAACACACCACTGTACGGGGGCTGCCGTTGGGACATTAAAGAAGAGCAGCGACAGCCACACGTTGGGGTTGTGATCTGGCGGGAACCGCGGATTCATTCGCACGGAAGGTGCAAGAGAAACACGGGCGCGTGCAAGTCAAAGCTTGCAGCACCCCCAAACGTGTCCTCTTGCTCCTGCTCTGAACCCGGGAACCCCCCCCCCCCTTGCCTGGTCCCAAAGACGGAAATACCCACCAAGGGCCCGGGACGGCCCGTGTATCCCATTGGTCCGGGAGGGCCCCGTAAGGCCAGCTGGGGAACAAAGAAAGAGAAAGGGGGGGGGGGGAGAGGTTATGCACCAGCCATGGTCACGGTGACCCAAACAGCATCTTGAAAAGGAAAAAGGTCAAGTGCACATGAGTTTGACACGGGACACCTTTGTGCGTTCAAAACGAGGGCGTTGGATTTTGCAGCGGGGAGGAGATGCTAGGAAGAGACACCACGATCTAGGGTCCGGAGCACATCCATTTCCCTCAAAGCCGTAGCACAGTTGCACTCGGACCGGAAGCGCAACGTGGGCCGTGTGATAGATCTTGAAGGCGAAACCTGGGATGTCCCTCCAGGGAAGGTTCCCAAAGTCACTGGACTTCCACCTTTACTGGGGCTCTGGAGGAACAGATCTCTGAAACTCAGAAGGTGGTGGGCTCTCCGTCATGGGAACGTTTTCAAGCCAAGGCTGCATGACCACCTTTCAGGTTTGCTGTAGCTGCGGATTTCCTGCATCGGCAACATGGGGTTGGGCTGGATGACCTCCAGGGTGGCCCTTTCCAACTCTAGGGTTCTGACATTCTATGACTGCTCCAGAAAGGTCGGCAACCTCTCCCTTAAAAATCCAGGCAGGCAACCAAACACTTTGGGGGACGTTGTATGGGGAAGTGAAACAATAGGGGGCTTCTTCCTTTCTGCCCAAAGGTTCTGCCCCACCCTGCCCCGACCAGACTCACCCGGGCTTGCTGCAAGATGGCCTGGGCTTGAGCCTCCTGTGCCACCACCACCGGTCCCTTGCCGCCCCCACTGCTTCCAAAGCGGAACTGAGACAAAAAAAGAAAAACATTTCAGGCCCTGCCTTCCCCGGCCAGAGGGCATCGCAGCTGCGCGGCCTTCCCAGGTGGCGAAGAGACCTTTCCCTTGGGCTCAGCCCCGGAGGGCTTTGCTACAAGCCAGGTGGGGAGGGCATTCTAGGATCGGACGTCTCCCAACCGGGTGCCCTCCAGCTGATTTGGACTACAATGCCCAGCATCCTAGACTGGGGCTGGTGGGAGTCCAAAACATCTGAACGGCACCAAGCTACTCTAGAAACTAGATCATTCCCCAAGTCTTCTGGACCTCTGAAGGACCATTGATGGACCTTCTCCTGGGTTCAGTCTGCACTTTTCTAGATTTCTCGACCAGAGATATAGGGCTCCCCATAGCCACCTTGGGCCTAGCTGCCTTGAACGACATCGCTGACATAAAGGCAAGATATAAATAAAATATGTAAACCAACAACCTTCTTATTTTCGTTTGTTTGTTTGACAACGTTTTGTAACTCACTTTTCAATTTTAAAAAATTAATGTAAAACACGATTGGTCAAAGGGACTTCCATTAAGCACACACACACACTTCATTCGGATCCCTCCAAAATTGCTCATTTGTTCCCGTTCTGGAGCACACCTGATACTAATGCCAGAAACACGTTTTCCCCATTCTACACCTCGCACACCCCCACCCCAAAACCCAACCCCCCACCCCATAAAATCTCTATAGAGCTCCCAGTGGAGGCTCTTAGCTGCCATTTCGGTGAAGGTGAGAATCCATTCTGGGTTTCAGTCGGCACCAGCCAGAACGCGAAAGGAGCTCTCCAAGGTGTGGAAGCCTATTCCCCAAAAACCGGATCGGCACCTTGGGAGAGCTCCTTTCGAGTTCTGGCTGGTTCTGACCGAAACCTAGAATAGATCCACAGCCCCACTGACATGGCGACCAAGGCTGCCTCTACAAGAGAGGTTTAATGCTCTTTGAAGTCTCATTAAAAAATTTACCTCCACACCAGCGGAGCGCAAATGGGGCGTAGAGGCGCATTATCTCTCCAATTATGCGCATTATCGAATGCGCGTTAAATCGCGAGTTTTATTTTGCTCCGTCCGTTAAAGCGCATTTTGACTGTGTGAATATGCGCTTATGCGCATTAACTATTTGTAAATCGCATTTTGGACATCCTTTAATGCGCTTCGCCGCCTCTCGCCGCCTCTCGTGCAGAGGGATTAGGCGTAAATGCGCTTCTGCGATTATGCGCATAATCGCCTAACCAGCCGCAAAAGCGAATCCTTGTAGAGGGGACCCAACACTCTCCACTGTTCCCGGTTGTAGATGTGTCTACTCAGATGTAAGCCAGGCTGCCCTCTGCTGGATATTGTCAGACTCGCAGCTCTTCTGGGACCCCCTTCAGTTCCTTCTCGGAGACCCACCTGCCTGTGGGCTTTCTCCCTCTCTCTCCTTCTGGAACATGACCTCACTCAGTTGCAGAATTTGGGAAGCCAGGAAACTCCATGGCTCCAGGGACGGGTAGTCTCAGCGGAAATAGGTCAGGCTGGGAGTCAGCCACCCCGGGAGCTTCATGACCGAGTGGGGACTAGAACCCGGATCTCCCGAGTCCCAGTCCAAGACTCTCACCACTACACCACACTGCCTCTCTTTCACTCTCACAGAGAAAGAAGTGTGAGAAGGGGAGGCAGCCACCGGGGCTGGCCTTGAAGGAGCCCACCCACCGTGAGCACCTGGTCGGCAGAGTGAGAAGGCAGAGTGAGAAGGCACTCAGCCCCCGCTTCCCGGTCCCAGGCTTCCCCGCGAGGGGAGGGGTGTTGAACCCGGATGCCATTTCAGGAAAGCTCTCGGGGGCCGCGTCCCAGTGGAGAGCAGGGCTGACGACACACGGGCCAAAATACCAGCCTGTTTTAATGCTGCTGCTGGGCTTTTATCTTGTTGACTACTTGGGTTTTATTCTGTTTGGAATGTTTAGCTTTATATTACGTTATATTATGTTATATTATTATATTACGTTGCGTGAGTCCAAGGGGGGGGGGGAGTTTGATGGACTCCCCCTCCCCCTTGCTCGGCCTCCCGGATCCCATTTGTTGCCATTTACTCAACATTACGTTTCTGGAGAACCTGAGCTGTCATTTTTACACAAAACCGCAGCTCACTAATGGGACAGGGGAAAGGGATTGGGGCCGGTGGAAGGGTGTGTGACCATCTGGGGACTCCAGGCGGGCCAGGTTTGACCCCAGGGCCTTAGGCTCAACCCAGAGTGCAGGACACGGAATCATGGGCTCAAGTGACAGGAAGCCGGATTCCAGCTGGACATCAGGAAAAACGTCCTGACTGTTAGAGCAGTACGACAATGGGACCAATGACCTAGGGAGGTGGTGGGCTCTCCCACACTAGAGGCATTCAAGAGGCAGCTGGACAACCATCTGTCAGGGATGCTTTAAGGAGGAGTCCTGCATTGAGCAGGGGGTTGGACTCGATGGCCTTAGAGGCCCCTTCCAACTCTACTCTTCAATGATTCTATGACCTCCTGCCTGAGATAAGATGGGCTGCACTTCCATTTCAATTATCATTGTTATTTCTGTGTGGTTCTGCATGTACATCCGCCTGCCCAGTGGGAATCAGCGTCCTCTTTGGTCCTCATGCGCCGCCTGCCCTCTTCTTTGGGGGACACGCAAACAGCCACCCTAAACGGAAGGCAAACTGAACCGTAGCCCAGTGACGTTCTCCTCGCAAGCCTTCACGGACGACGGGAACCCCAGCATCAACCCGCCACGTTCGGCCTCTTAGCCACTCACCGGGAGCATCATGGAGGTGCCGGGGGGTCCGGGGGAACCGTCAGACCCAGGCATACCGGGGCGTCCAGGGGGACCCTATTGGGGAGAAGGAGACAGCTGAGCCAAAAGCTCCCAGGCGGGAGGGAAAGGAGCCGCTCACCCGCACATCCCCCAGATGTGCATAAACAAACACGCAAAGGTAGATATGCGTAGAAGCACAAACCCAGCCACGTGAGTACTTGACATCCATAAGCCGTAGGGATTTGAACAGAGAAAGCTGTAGGTGGTCCATCTCTCAACCAGGATCATCTTCTCTGTGTGGTTGGAGCTCTCTGGGGTCTCCAGCCGAGAAGGCTGCTTCCCACCACAGCCACCGGATCCTTATATTTGAAGGAACTGGATCCGTCTCCAAGGAGGAGCTCCACCTCTGAGTGAGAGGCCCACCCCAACAGCCTCCGTACACAGGGCACACCGGCTTCTAATGCAGCCATTCCCATGCTGACACCCTCCAGAGGCATGGGACTACAACCCCCAGCATTCCCAGCCAGCCTGGCCACTGGGATGCTGAGATTTGTAGTCCCACGCATCTAGAGGGCCCCAGCTTGGCCAAGGCTGCCCTCTCATGGTTTTCTCATCCCATGGGCAGCTGTGGTACCAAACCTCGCCCGCTGACTATATATGATGGGAAAAGGACACCTCTGTCCACGCGCGGAGCAAAACTGAGCCGCCACGGCCTACTTCCACATAGGGCCGGAGCGAGTCGGGGGTCAGGGCTTCCAGAACCTCCAGCCCTCCTTTAAGGAATTAGTCCGGCTTAAACGGGGCGTGGGGGGATGCCTCCATGGTCCCCTCCTCAGTACATCTTTCTTCCCACTGCTATCATCACTGCCTGCCCTTGTTCCTGGGCCTCTTCCTCCTCCTCCTCCTCCTCCTCATGGCTCCCACTGGCTCGCTTGACGGGCAGAGAGCAAGGAGGCCGCGGCATCTCCTGCTCCGCCTTGCCTGGGCCGGAGCGAGAGGCGGCAGGTGAGGAAGCAGGTGGCAATGGGAAAGAGGGGGAGCCAGCCCAGGGGGCTCTGGGCACAGGGACCCTGCTGGGATGTGGCCCCTCAGCAGGTGCCCACCCTTGGCCAATGTCACCCATGAAGATCTCCCCGTACAGACGCTCCCCCTTGCCCCCTTCGCCCTCTTCCTGGAGAGGGAAACAGCCCCCCTCCTCCATCTTGCCCCCTTGCCCCCGTGCTCTTCTCTAGGGACAAGGCGGCGCTCCTGCCCACGTGGCGCTGGGGCTTCACACTCACCCTCTCCCCAGCATCGCCAGAAGGTCCGGGGGGTCCCTGGGTGCCTGGCGGCCCGCTTATACCCTGCAGGGGAGAAGACACGAGGGAGCTCCATTGGGATCCTGGCACCGGCAAGGGGGAGCGGAGGCGGGAGACATAGGCCCCACCAGCCCCGCCACCTCCCAGCCCAGCCTGGGGGAGCACACAGCTCTTACCGGAGGGCCTTCTGAGCCAGGGGGACCCTCCACCAGCATGCCCTGCAGGGGAAGAAGGAGATGGACACACAAACACACAGGAGTTAGGAAGGAGACGCAGCCGCCGCCACAGCCGCCTCCTCCTCCTCCTCCTCCTCGCACAGACCCAGAGAGCCCTGCCTTGGCAAAGGAGGGTTCCGCCTCTCGTGAAAGAGGTCATTGTTTGCACCATCGAGAGGGAGACACAGAGAGAGCGCCTGTTATTTCACGGCTATCCTGAGATAAACACTCAGATGATACGCAAAACAAGGCGTCCTAGGGCGGCTGAGCCACACCGGTTGACCGAGCATCTTGGGTCGTTGGCCGGTCACTGCCTTCCTCCAGGGAATTCTGAAACGATGCCCAAGTGAGGCAGCAAAGGAGTCGAGGGCCCGATCCTGCCAGGGCCTGGTGACTCTCCGGAGAAGTTGCAAACCAGCCAAAGGACGGCGTCAATTCAGGGGCTGTTACCCCAAGACAGCTAAAGGTGCAAACGAGCCCGCGGACTCCAGCTCTTGCAGCCAGGGCGAGAGAAACGGTCGCCGAACCGTTCCCGCCACGGCAGCTTGCAGATTGGTTGAGTATTTCACGCCATTTAGTTTATATCGCACTTCGGGGCTTTTTTTTTTTTTTTAAAAAGAAATACATCCAGAAAGGCAACATATGAAACCATTCACAGCAGCCCAAACAAACAAATCAGTGGGAAGAACGCTGAAAAGCAACGGCAGCAAGAAAGGCCACCAAAACAACGGATGGAATTGTTGAAGCTGCTTTAATAAAGCCGCAGGAGAGCATGCAGCGCCCAGCCTAGACAGGCTCGCCTCGCTCGGGCGATTCGGGCTTCGGGAGATCCAGCCCCACAAACGCGTGTACGAACGCTAGGAAGTGGGCCAGAAGTGGGGCTTTGCACTAGCGTGGCGTGACTGAAGAAATGGGCAAGGTAAACAGCTCCAAATACGCGTTGGGCTGTGTTTAGGTCCTGATCCTAGACAGGACTCAGAAGGGGGCATGGGGGGGGCACTTCTCAACTTCCCGGCAGGGACAGGGGGTGGGGGGGGCAGGTAGAAGACTTTAGGGGACGTGAAAATAAGTGCGGGGACAACAATGCCCTTTTGCCATCTCAGGAACTGGAGGAATATCTGAACGAGACTTTCCTTCCCAGTGGTGAAAAAGCAGAACGATGCAAGCTAGTAAAAGGCAGAATTGATTATGGAAAAATCCCCCAGTCCTAGGTCCAACTGACCCCTCTTCCCCCTGCCCCACAAGCCAGGACGCCCCCCAGAACTTACAGGCTCGAGGACAGCCGGCTCCCCTTTCTCTCCTTTGTAGCCCCGGGCTCCACGCACGGCCTGTGGGAAACACACATGTAACCGCAAAGAGGGGTCCAGTCAATATCGTGGGATTGCAACCTCCCCACCCACCCCAATATGCGTCATCCTTCTACCCACCCACACCCCGGCCTTTAGTTCAGGAAGCAGGAGGGAAGGGGGTCTTTGCCTGAGAAAACAGGCCCCAATCCTGGCAGGGCCAGTTCTGGGCAGGGAGAAGGTGGGCTCTCAAGAAAAAGTCCTGGGTCTGAGCTGCGTTTGCAGGAAACTTAGTTGTGGGGTCTCTGCATTATCCACAGATACAATTGGTTATGTCAGCCTTCCCCAACCCAGAGGGGTCAGACTACAACTCCCATAATCCCTAGTCAAGGATGATGGGAATTGTAGTCCGATCCCTCTGCAGAGCACCGGGTTGGGAAAGAGTGGTATTTGTGAACTCAGGCAATCTCTCTGTATTAGGGTGACCCTATGGAAAGGAGGACAGGGCTCCTGCAGCTTTAACAGCTGCATAGAAAAGGGAATTTCAGCAGGTGTTCTTTGTATGCATGCAGCACCTGGGGAAATTCCGTCTACATCACAACAGTTAAGGCTGCAGGAGCCCTGCCCTCCTTTGTATCTGGTTTCTGTAGTATAGCTCCTGCTGCTTTCACTGTTGCGATGAAGAGGGGATTTCACTTCAGGTGCTGCATGCCTACAAATGACACCTGCTGAAATTCCCTTTTCTTGGAGCAAAGCTGAAATGCTCCTAAGATCTGGGGGGGGGGGATATCGAACAATGCTCATTTGCATATTTAATTGGCTTCAATGCAGCTATTGAGGACTATACCAATAACAATACACAAGGGGTCACAGTCCTCAAATGTAGGCCTCGTCATAATCAGTGGAACACAGTGGCACCTGCTTCTGAGTAAAGGATTGGTGTTCTGTACAACCAAATTAATTCTGGGCTAAATAAAATTAGGAATTAATAACAAGCAATTAAAAGGTGAATTAGGAACACAGCAGTGTCAATGCAAAACTTTAGTACAGTTTGCATTTTTTTAAAAAAGGTAGGCCTTGAATACAGGTGGGAACATGAAATAAAAAGATATTGGTGTTGAAATGGACTGGGTAAATAACATTGTCAGCAAAAAAAAAAAC
This sequence comes from Anniella stebbinsi, assembly GCA_029215795.1. Lineage (NCBI taxonomy): Eukaryota > Metazoa > Chordata > Lepidosauria > Squamata > Anniellidae > Anniella > Anniella stebbinsi. The sequence continues at coordinate 184,474,931 of JARDYH010000005.1, forward strand.
CCCAAACTAAAACCCAAAAACTAAGCTTTGCGTAAACCCGCAATAAGTTCTTACTAGGACTGGAATAAAATCTGAGCTATTGCGGGGAACATTTTTAAGTTTTCTTTTTTAAAAAAGAAGCAGGTTTTAAGCAATTTCAACTTGAAATTAGAAGAAATCTTGAGACGTTTGGGTGGTGCCCATTTCAAATGCCTTGAGTTTCAAAAAAACAGCAACCTGAAAATGTCCCCCGCAATAGCCCAGAATTTAGTGATTTGCCTCTACAAAGAAAAGGGGTTGTTCCATCAGGAGGCAGCTATGCAATATCTTTCCTCTTCTGCAAACCTTCCTCCTATAGACCAGGGCTTTAAGGCTCACTGAGATGACCCCAATGTGAGCCCATCCCACAACTCTGCCAGCTTGGTTTGAGGAAGGGAATGACGATCAAGTCCAACATCGTCCACAGGAGATGGAGGGTCAAGATGGATGTGGGGTTTAGGGAACGGGGTGGGGGTGGGGTGCGAGCGCCTTTCCAAGATGGCAGCGTGGCATGTAAATTACCATGTCCCATTTGGGGGAGCTTCTGCCCTTCCCCCAAAATCGGTAATTAAGGCCAGCGCTAGTACCATTCTGGGGAAGGGGGCTGCCTGCAGAGATGGCCCAGTTGTATGATGACATCATAGGGCACGTGATGACATCACAGAACGGGGAGGAAGCACTCACCAAGCTTGCCTGCTGCCATCGCTGTGGAAACAAAAGGATGGCAACCCATTTCTAAGCAAGCCAATGTGACAGTTGAAAACATCAACAAGTAAGGAAAGGCAGGAAGTGACATCACCAAAGAGCGACGATGTCACAGGAAGTAGTTGAGAAAAGACACACATGGCCAGGCAGTTACAAACATAATAAATACACAACAAAAAAAGGAATCCCGGAAGACAGCACAGCAGAAAATGGTGACGATCACCGAAATAGACAGCATGGCAAACATTGGACAACTGGCCACGGCAGGAAATGATGTCATGCGACATAGAAAGGAGGATCGTAACAAATGGGAAATGTTCACAGAGAAGAGGAAGTACTGCTGCCACACAGTGGTGAATGATGGCAACGACGGGAGGAAGTGATGACTTCAAAACAGGAAGTGACACAGAGGCCGCAGGAAATTGATAACATCAAACAGGAAGTAACAACAGCAAACGATATCTGCAGCCCCCAGCCAAAGGACACCAAACAAATAGGGTTCAATGACAGCTGTACAACACCACAAACAAAGATTATAGGACAGGAAGAGACTTCACAATGGAGCAGCCAGCTTGCAACGAACATATTAGGAGAAAACAGGCAGCAAGACAACCAGGCAAAAGACGACCAATAAGCCAACCAACAGCCAGGAGGAAGTGATGTCACAGAGCACCCCAGGCAAATGCAACCAATGAGATGTGGGCCGCAAGTCTGGAAAGTGTAGCGACACCATATGACATAACAGGAGAGGAAGGGCGACCCAAGAGAAAGGCACCAAGGAAGGGGGCAGCAGCACCCCACTTACGCCTCCGCTGTGGGGGGTTTCAGCTGAGAGCACGGGCCCCAGCTCCGACGGCTCTGCCCCCTCGCCATAGTTCTTATAGACGTATTCATGCTCCAGACCCACACCTGGCACCTCCTCTTCTGTGAACACCTCCTCCTCAGTGGGACGTGGGCTGGGCACTTCCTCCTGACCCCCATGCAGGGTGGGAACCCGACAATGCATTAGAGGAGGAAAATGGCGCTGGGCCCCGCAGCCCTCCCAGACAGAGTAGGTCTGTCCACCCCACCTCTCGGCCAGACAACCAACAAGGGATCCCAGCTCATCCCGTCCTTGCCTATCAGTTCACCCTTCTCCTTGAGAGAAGTCAGGTGTACTGAATCTGTGCTTTATCCCCGTTGGGCCCTCCTTCCCGCAGGATCAGGAGAGTGCCCAGTTGCTCTAACGAGAGTCTCTCTCTCTCTCTCTCTCTCTCTCTCTCTCACACACACACACACACACACACACATGCGGTCCCTCATTTCCCCCCAAGTCAGGACCACACTGTGGAGCAATCGTCTTTCCACCTCAGCACCCCCTATCCCTCCAATGCCATGCTGGGATTCCGGTGGGTGGCGTTGGCATTTACCTCCACCCATTGCGATGAGGAGGCAGGAGGTGACGCCTCCGCCGTGGGGTTCTCTTCCCAGTAAGTGTCTTCCTTATGAGGAGGCGGGGTGTAGTCGGGGTACTCGTGAGCTCCCCAGGGCTCCTGTGTGGGAAGCAGACTCACGTCCTGGGGGGTGGGGAGGTGTTGGTATTAATGACGAGCCGCGGTGGTGGAGGTCGTGCAGGGAGAAAGGGCCAACACACGGGTGGTGTGTTGAGGAAGGGATGGGCCAATGGAGGGAAAGGGGGGAAATCGGAGGGGGCATGGGGCGAATGGAGAGGGGGTGAATGGGCATACAATTGGGAGATGTGGGGCCGAATGGGAGGTTGGGTGGGTGGAAGATGGAGGGGTGGGCGGACGGATTGATGAATTCGAACAGAACGGATGAGCCAAAAAAAAGACATAGAAAGAGAGAAGAAGAAGAGGACACCGTTAGTTAGTCCAGACATGACCCTTCTTGTGCCCCAGAGGCAGAAGGCGGGGGGATTCCTTGTCCTGGATCATTTTCCCTCTCAGGGACAAATTGATCTCAAGGTGGCAGAATCTCAACCTCCCCCACAGCTGGACAAGGAAGCCAGCACTGTTATAGGGAGTGAGGGGGTTGTGTCCGTTTCCAGGAAGGGGGGTGCAAGAGAAACGCAGGGCCAAAACTTGGAAGGGGCGCGCAGGGCAGATGTGGTTCGCCTCCCCCTCGGGGGTGCCGAATCCAATCCAGCCCCCTCAGCCCCACCCCAGAGAGGGCAAAAGACTTCCAGAGTTTCGTGGCCGCTGCAAGCTCCGTTCTCTTGCTCCGCACGGCTTCCCAATGGCCCGCTTTGGGGGGAGGGGGACAGACCCATGCAGGATGCAGTTCACGAAGACACAGATGGTGGGGAGACACACAGACACAGACAGATGAGAGGGGGGGGCTGGGGTGTTTGTGGACGGGGGGGGGGCAATTCCTGTTGCCCTCCCCCTCGGATCCCAGGCCATGCAGTACACAGGCCCCGCATCCTTCCCTCTCGCTCTACCTGCTGGTAGCTGTTTCCCGGCGTCCGGGTCCCGCCAGCGCCAGCGTGCGCCTGGCCCCCAGATTTGTTCAGGGGCTTTTTCGCGGCCGAGGATTTCCCCCCCGAGGTCGCCTTGGGGCCGGCACTGCCACCGCTGTAGGACTTGGCCGAGGACTTCCCTTTGCCGGGGGACTTCCCGTTGCCAGGATACTTTCCGTTGCCGGGATATTTAGAACTGCCCGGGGACTTCCCGTTTTTGGCCCCCGTCTTGACAGAGCTGGGCGACGTGCCCGTTAACTGGCGCTTCTGGGGCTGCGGCTTGGCCTTGGGCTTGGTGGCGGTGGTGGCGGCGGCGGTGGCCTTGGCCTTGTTGTTGGTGGTGGCCTTGGCCTTGGCGGTGGCGGTGGCCTTGGCCGGTTTCTAGCGATGGCGATGACGGAGGAGGTTAGGATGGTGATGAAGGTGATGGCGGTGAAGGTGAAGCACACGGCAGGGGAAGCAAAGACAAACAGAAGCATGAGTCCAACAGCAGGAGCAGTGAACAGGGGCTGCTTTGACCGTGGAGGGCCAATCCCTTGTCTGCCCTGGAAACCTCTCTCACCCTTTCCCTCCCTCCCCAGGTAACACCAAATCTAATCCCAGGCCATGGAACTTGAATCAACCGGCCGTGCAATGTGCCACTCAGGGCAGGTCGCAGGTGCATCCGCACACGGACAGAGTGCCCTGCTCTCAACAGTGTGTCGTCATGACCTGACTTGGAAAATGGCTGGGTTGCATTCTCTGCCTCCGGGGAGAGGGGCAGCCCTGGCTATAATAAAGAGAGAGAGACTTCACCATGTGGGAAAGAGCGTGCCAAGATGGTGGGGATGGTCTTGGTACAGGAGGAACAGGAGCCGCCCAAATGGCAGCGAAACGGGTGGGCCACCCCCAGCACGGTCGTCAATGGATTAGATTTCTTTGGCTTGTACCCTGCCTTCCTACCAAAAACAGCACTTCAGGGGGCTTACAAACAAACCGATAAGCAAATACCTTAAAAGCCAATTTAGAACAATTATAAACACCACATGTCATCCAGACATGCAATGAAGCAACTACATAGGCCAGCAACCACAATGCCCATGCTGACTGGGGATGATGGGAGTTGCAGCAAGTGGGGAAGCCTGACAGGACAAAAAAAGGGGAGAAGCAGGTTCTCAGGATTAGGCTGAGAACAGTTACATGAGGACAGGGCTCCTGTAACTTTAACAGTTGTAGAGAAAAGGGAATTTCAGCCAGTGTCATTTGTATGCAATTAGTTCCTGGTGAATTCCCTCTTCATCACAACAGTTAAAGTTGCAGGGGCCCTGCTTTCTTTTGTATATGGTCACTCTAGTATAGTGCCTGCAACTTTAACAGTTGTGATGAAGAGGGAATTTCACCAGGACCTAATTGCATACAAATGACACTGGCTGAAATCCCCTTTTCTCTACAACTGTTAAAGTTACATGAGCCCTGACCTGGATTTTATCTGGTCACCCTACGTAAGGCGCAACAGGCACGCACCTCCTGCCCTCCTCCAGCACTTCACAGGTGGAAGCAGGGATGCCTGACCCACACATCCCCACACCCATACAGCCCCTTCTCTCCGTGTGCCAAGGGTCTGCGCCTGAGCCCGGATCACTTTTACAGAGCACTGAGTGTCCTTTGGTGCCAGTTTTTGCTTCTCCACTTAATGGACTGCAGTGGATTGCAGCTGAGGAAGGAAGGTTTAACTCTCCCGTTCCCACATGTGGAATCACAAACACCCTAAAACACCTTCCAACTTTTTCCATTGGTTTGGGATAATCTGGGGCAAGGTGCAAATTAAGTGAAGAATTTATTTCATTTGAGATGATTTAGACGAGAAATTAATTGGCTGCCGTTGCCTCCTGTGAAATTTAAATAAATCCTAGTAATTATTTCTAAAATGTGCATATGTAGATATAAATTAGCACATCTAGGCTGGTGTGTAGATTTGTGACTAATGGGCCTAGCAAGTGCCTAGCAACGCCCCAGAGGAAGAGGTTGGAGGATTCTGCTTCTGTTTTACATTAACAGCTTTTCACCCCGTGGCCTGAGCCCTAAACCGTGGTTCATTCTAACTATGGTTAGTGAAAACAAGCCAGCAGCAGTTCATCTAAAACAACACGCAGCCTTCAAGAGGCAGCTGGATAGGTCGCAGGCGCATCCGCACACGGACAGAGTGCCCTGCTCTCAACAGTGTGTCATAGTTCATCTAAAACAACACACCGCATTCAAGAGGCAGCTGGACAGCCATCTGTCAGGGATGCTTTAAGGTGGATTCCTGCATTGAGCAGGGGGTTGGACTCAATGGCCTTAAAGACCCCTTCCAACTCTATTAGTCTATGATTCTATGATTCCACTACATATGAAACAGAAGCGGATGCTTTCAAACTCCTGCTCAAGACTGCGCCGGAAACGGCAGGGAAGTAAGGCCTGCCTACGTGCATCCTCATAATGCTCAAAGATGGTTCAGTGTGACCCCTCCCCACAAACAAGCCTGGTGAAACTGACTCATAGAATCAAAGAACCATAGAACAGTAGAGTTGGAAGGGGCCTATAAGACCATTGAGTCCAACCCCCTGCTCATGTATAAGATCGTACTACATAAACATTCATAGGATTGTACTGTTAAGTCTACTGGCAGGAGGAGCCCAAAAGAGAAGTCTTTTGGGGCAGGGGGGAGGGACTGTATCAACCTTTTCTTTTTTTTCTTTCACAATATTTAATTCACACACACACACACTTAAACGCTAGAACATCTAGTCACGGTGTACATATATAACAGAGAAAAAAGCATTCCCAACACGTTTCCAAAAGGAAAAACTGGGACAAAATAGGAGACCACAGATCTCCTATTTTGGCAAGGGCCGTTGCTCAGAGGTACAGCCCTTGCTTTGCATGGAGAAGGCGCCAGGTTTGATCCCCGGCAGCATCTTCAGGTAGCTGGGAAAGACACCTGTCTGAAATCCTGAAAAGCCGTTGCTGCCAGTCAGTGCCCGCAATCCTGAGCTAGATGGACCAAGGGCCTCTGGCGTGGTAGAAGTTCATAAAGTACAGATTGTCCCGCGGGCTGCCTTCATGGTGCTGGATTGGTGCCGCCTCCCTCTTCAACCCTAAGCTTTCCCTCTCCTGGGGTGGCATTGGGGAATCTTGACGCCGAGGAGAGAGCACAGGGCTTTTGGGCAGACATCCGGGTCCGGGTTGACCACGGATTGGCCGCAGAGCAACATCAAACGGCCGAAGTGTCGTGTTGACATCAAAAAGTCGGGGTAAATTCCCAACTTTCTCTAAATGCGGCACCTCGAGAAAGCTCCGCCAGGGCTGCGAAGCTGCACGTGCGGCATCTAACCGATGGGGTACACATCCACAGCCACCGCAGGGCTTTCCCCGAGTACAGACAGCCCCCTGGGCAAATACTGGCAGCTGGAGCACATACTATCCAGTTACACCCAACCTTGCAATTGTGGAGAGGCTCTGTAGCTGGCTGATATATTTGCAGCCGCCACACGTAACTGCGGATCTGTAAACTAGTTTCTCATTGTCTTATTTCTTATCTTCAGAAGCCACTGTCTGGGAACCTTTTTGGCTAAACGGAGGGATAAACATGCTGAGACCAAGGACGGTTGCAGGTAAGGGACCTTACATTGCCGCTGTGTGTGTGAACAACCCAGCACTTGTGTGTCAAAAACAGGGTTGGAGGGCAGCCGACAAAATGATTGGCAAAACTTTGTTTTTAGAAATCCTGGAACATTCCTTTGTATGTAACAGAATAAATATTATTAATACAAATAAATGCTTTTTGTTTTTTTAAAAAGAAAGAAATACTGGAAAATCCCTTGACATGTTTGAAATTAGTCACTGAAAGTAAATCTATTCGCAGCAGAGTTTTTAACTGCAGCCAGGGTGACCAGAGGCGAGACGTCACTAGAAATGCACACGCCCGCTGCTTGTGAATCGGCGGCGTGACGAAGGTATGGAAATATGCCTGTAGCTCAGTGGTAGAGTATCTGCCTGGCATACAGACAGACCCAGGTCCAGCCCTTAGCATCCCCAGAGGTAGGGCTGTCTGGTTCGCACCTTTCGAGCCAAACACGGACTCAGACGCAAACTGTGGTCGAAGTCTGTACGTTTCTGAACCTTCACTGTGATTCACAGACCAAACAAATCTGCAAAAACGCATGAAAAAATGTGCATGGAAAAAAATGCCCACTTTTGAAGAATGTGCACAAATATGCTTTAATCGATGGGAGGAAAATGTGTACGTTCCAAGGATGGGCACGACTGGTGAGCACAGTTGGGAAAACACACATGAAAATACACCCGGATTTTCCTGCAAAAGGGAAAGGGGAAAAAAGGCTCACAATCCGATATGGACTCAAGTCAGAATGAGCTTTGAGACGGAATTTGGAAAAGTTAGGTGAACTCAAATTTTGCTGATTCGTTCATCCCTAGTGTGAGGGTTAAACAACCTTCGAATAACCCTAAAACAAGCCAAGGGTTATGTGAGGGTGGCTGAACCCCCACACAATCCACCCCTGCTGGGTTCAGATGACATGACAGGCCTCAATCGTGTCTGACTATTCAAAAGCCACCCAGCGCCCTTAAATAAGCCATGGTGGGCTGCACTGATTGTGTGAACCAGGTCCGTATGGAAATAATACTGAGCTGGACGGACCAGGGGTCTGACTCCATACAAAGACAGCTTCCTATCTCAACAGTCAAAGGATCCCTGTTGGCTGGCCAACCCTCTACCAGGGCAAAAGGTTATGATTTGGTCTCCCCCTTCGATGCTTCCTTGGGCGCTACTGTCTATGTAAACATTCTGCTAATCAGATTTCCCTGCGTTCCTCCCTGAATTTCATCAACATCTGAGTGACTCTATTGTCGAATGGGGAACTTTGAACAAACATTCATGATTGGCTCCTGTCTCCCAAGTGGGATACCAGAATTTCATTGGGGTTCTGGAGAGAAAGTCTGCTGGCTCCACCAGATTTCATTCATCTCTGAGGGAGGGGAGAAAGGACTCGGCTTTCCATCAGCGGCTTCTGGTAAAGCTACAGAGCTACTCACCCAGTAGAAATCTACCATTCATTCAATTAATGTTCTCTAGCGGTACAGATTCCCTTCCAAAACCATTTGGTCCATCAGACAGGGATGGTTCTCATTTGCACTAGGCTTCAATATTGCTGTGGGTGGGTGTTTCAGTCACAGTCACACTGCATCATGGGTTCGGCGGTCCGGAGTGGATAGTGTGGGACGTGATGCAGAGCAACCGCGAGTAAATTCTGCATGAATATGGACCTCTGGAGATGTACAATAAACATTGGCCCAAACTGGAAAGGCTGGAGAAGCCAATGAGCATTCTGTGTTTTCTAGGGCTTGGGAGGACAAGGAGAAGACTTCACAACTGACGGCATTAAAATAAATATCAAGACCTGCCCAGACCTCAGCCATTCTACCCCAAACAGGACCCCAAGATTAGCAACGGCTGTACCCCCACCCCATGGCTCTTCCCAGTTATTGCACCTATTAAAAATGCTACCTGTAGCCCAATACAGACAAATTACGGGGGGGGGGACCCCAGACCTTCAGCCAAAATAGAGGGAAGGAAGACGGAAGGGGCTTCCTTTTCTACTCCACCCTCCTGTCTACCATGCTGCTGGATGGAGGACAAAATGGATGAATGAACATGGATAGATGGATGGACGGACGGACAGATGGACATGTATGGGATGGGTGGATTCCACAACCATATAACAAGGACGAGACTCAGATACGAGGATGGACGGACAGACATCTTGGGGGAGGAGCATCCAGTGCCCCTCCCTTTACCTGCTCACTGGCTCCCCCCTGAGGCACGGAAGCGGGAGAACCCGTCCCATCCGTCCCAGGCCTGTAATAGTAGGCGTAATAGTCGTCCGTGTCCTCATCAGAGTACTGAGGGAGAGCAAGAGAGGCAATTGTTTTGTAAAAATGAGAGAGAGAGAGAGAGAGAGAGAGAGAGAGAGAGAGAGAGAGACCCTTTGAATGAGCAGCTCTGGAAAAGATCCACGGGACCTGGGGGGTGCCAGTGTGGAAACCGTTTCAGGGAGAAGGTGCTGAGTCTTGGGCGCCTTTAGTGGCTTGTTAGAAATTATGGGAGGAGATGCTTTTAGATCCACAGATCCCTGAAGATATTCTTTTTCTTCTTCTTCTTCCAGTTTGGGGAAAATCCAAAACTGTTCCAAGGCCGCGACATTCAGAGTACAATCCTAGACACATCTCTGTTGAGTTCAGTGGGGCCTACTACCAGGTCAGCATAAACTCAGTGGGAATTACTTCTGAGTAGACATGTTTAGGCTTGCACTGGTAATTGGTTAGACTGATCAACTCCAAGCCTCTGGAGGTTAAAAAGCTGGCTTTCCCAGTTCATAGGGCAGCAGACTTCGAAGTATTTTGCAAAAATGGAAGTGACAAGTGGCTGTTCTATGCATATGAAAATGTATGGAGATTTCATCGAACAATTCAAATCCATATGATGCACGAACTTAAGATTTCTTGTGTTATCTCTGGTACCTTTAGTTCCTGGACTCTTGATTGGATATTTGTGCATTATATTGTTTTTTTTCCCTTTTGTAATAAGGGGAAATCTTTTTAAAAAGATTTCTTTAATCAGTTGGCAGCCTTAAAATTGGGGAAAAAATCAGGCAAAATGTTGTCAAAGGAGGACAATGTTCTCAAATGGGGTGGGGGGAGCCCCATCATCATTAAAACGGGGAAAGGGGGTTCCTCATTACTTCCTCTCTCCAAAATCTCAATGTCCGAAGACATCCTCTCTCCAGAGTAATGAATAATCACCGCAATTGAGCAGCCTTCGTCACGGCCTGGCAAGATATGTGGCCCAAATACCCTAAACCAGGTCTGAGCGGACTGCAGCCTGAGTTGTGGAAAATCCAAAAACACCTCCCAGCTCTAGCATCCCTCAGATTGTCCCCTTTCTGACAGCACCCACTGCGAAGGTTATTACTGCGGTGATGCCAGGGTAGCATTTGGGGAAGACACTCGGGGTCCCTCTCAGAATAAGACGGAGGGGCCTCAAACACAACAAGGCCAGTTTACCACATTTTGAAGGGAATGAAGCAATACATGGGATTTTCTAAAGATCCCCCTTCCCCGCCCCTCATGAGACCATTACGTCCAGAGTCTAAAATTCGGTAACTGCACACCGCTGCTTCTCAATTGTGAACTGCCCAGAGAGCCTCGGCAATCGGGCAGTATAAAAATAAAATGAATGAATGAATGAATGAATAAATAAGAGTGGGGCAGGCTAGAATAAACGGATAAAAACAACCACACATGTGTCAAAGGCAGAGCCCCCCGGCTGGCTCTCTAGCGCTTGCTCCCTCCTCCCCAAACCCCACCCGCAGCCCTAGCTGTGCCCTTCACCTCACCTCAGGCCTGGTGGGTCTTTGCTGGGCCTCCTGGGCTTGAGGCTTCTGGGTCGCTCCATCACAATCCGGGCTGTAGTGTTCGCAGAAGTCGTAGGCAGCTTGGGGGCTGGAGGAGATGAGGAGCTGCTGGATTTCACCCTGCGGGGTGGGGAGGGAGGGCAGAAGGGGGGAGGTGAGGCAAGCCCGTCAGATCTGTCCATCTGGGACCAAAAGGGTTGAATCGGGGGTGTTTCCTGTCTTTTGGGAGAAGCTCTTGGGGGGGCATTCCAGGTGCGGGTGTGGTTAATGGCAAAATGGGCCTGGCCAAAAATACCTATAGATTTTAGCTTCAAGCTCTTACTGGCCTGTTTCGGACGACACGATAATCAACGGTGGGGGGAAGAGGCAATCATCAGTTGTGTCGCTTATTGTGTCGTGTGGAGGGCAACGCACAACGCACACACAACTGACGGTACGCTATTTGGGGCAATTAAACAACGGAGAAAAACAAGGGGATGGCACGTTGTTTATCCCAAAATCCGTTGTTTAAAGTGTCGTGTGACAGGAACACACTCTCTCCCCATGTATCATTCCACTCGGTCATAGAGTTCGCCGGCCAGAGCAGCTGAAAAAAAACTCCGGCTGCTCCAATACAGCCGACAGAACTTACAGTGCATGCTGGGATACGGCCGGAGGACTGAGGGAGGGGGGAGGGAGGAGACGCAGCAGCCCAGAAGGACACCGGGACTTTCAGACGCGCAACGGGGGAGGGGCAACATGTTGTGTGGCGGGTGCTGCCACAGCACCGCCAAAATAACGCACAGTCAGTACGCTATTTACCCCCTCCATTGCCTAAAGTGTCATCCGAATGCTCCCACCGCCTATCATCTTCATCATCATCATCTAATATATTTATTTCTTACCCGCCTCTCCCTCTGGATCGAGGCAGGGAACAACATTAAATACAAATAGCATAAATACATAAAACTGATTAAAAACATATAAAACTAATACATTATTCAAGTAACAATGGGGGGGGGGAACTTCCCCCAAAAGCCAGGAAGCCACCAAAAAATGGGTGGTCAGGGAAAGTATCATCATGGCCGTCATGGCCGGATTTGGCTTCTGGGCCCTCGGTTCTGCACCCCGGGTTAAATAATTGTGTTGCCCCCGAGGGGCTGGGGGAAGAGGAGAGCCATGGGTGCCAGGGGAGGCGTTACCTCAAAGACTTCCTCATCCAGGATGCGGGTTCCAAAGACGGTGATGCCTCGCGTGTCGATGACTGGCTGGTTTCCACGGGGGAGCGGCCGCGTCACTTTCTTCTTACAGTCCAGGACCAGGGTCACCTGCTTCTTGCTGACGCTGAGCGCCACACGGTGCCACCTGGGGAGGAGGAGGAGGAGGAGGAGGAACGGCAGTGGGATTAAAGGGGGGGCATGTACCCAAGGGAACCGCCCCACACGCACACACCTACACTAAAGGGGTCATGGTTAGGAGGACGTCGAGGCAAATTAAAGTCTATGAGCAGGAGAGGGAGGAGGGGGCCGATTCCCCAAGGATTTGGGGAGGAAGCGCTGGGGGAACTGTTCACCTCTGAGGGTAGGGCAAGAAGCAAGGGGGTGAAATTTCAGGGAGGCAGATTTAAATAGGAAAGAACTCCCCAGGGGTGCACTTTTTTAATATATATAAATAAGAATCAATCATTCTGTACAAAGGCAACCCCAAACCAAAGCCATGGGATACGGAATTCCACGAAGGGCTGTAGAGACATCACAGGGCATCTTTGCAGTCATAAGGTCTAGGAACTTGGTTTCTTAAAGCAAGGGAAGTGGAGATTCCCAGGAAGCTAATGTGCAAATGTGTCTCTGACAGTTTCCAAACGACATTTGGGCTAGGGTGACCCTATGAAAAAGAGGACAGGGCTCCCTTATCTTTAACAGTTGTATTGCAAAGGGAATTTCAGCTGGTGTCATTTGTAGGCATGCAGCACCTGAAGTGAAATCCCCTCTTCATCATGACCGTTCAAGCTGCAGGAGCCCTGCCCTCTTTTGCATCTGGTCTCTCTAGCTAAAGAGGGCAGGGCTCTTGCAGCTTTAACTGTTGTGATGAAGAGGGAATTTCACCAGGTGCTTCATGCATACAAAGGACACCTGCAGAAATTCCCCCTTTCTATGCAACTGTTAAAGATACAGGAGCCCGGTCCTCCTTTCCATAGGGGCATCCTCATTTGGGCAGATGCCAAAACTGGGGCTCCTCCTCTTTTGAAAGGAGTGAGCAATTGTCAAGAAACAGCCTTCTTTCCAGAAGATTCTTGTGCTCAAGACAAACTTTCCCAGCTCCTTAAAGACCTCCGCTCCTCGGGGACCCCTGCCCACCCTTGCCAATCATACACAAAGTCCCACAGGTCTCTATTTGCATTGCTTCATTTGGGAGTGGGGCTTCCTCCTCTCCCTCGCAGCTCGCCTGCCCCAAGTACATTTCTGCACTATAGATTTAAGCCCGTTCCAAGCCTGCTTAAAAGTTCTGGCTCCCTTGAGGATTGGTGCTAGAATTCTCTGCACCCTCTGGGGTTGCCAACTGATCACACAAAAAATATGGCCGGCTGAGCTCTTATGCCTTTAAGAGCCAATTGATTGAACAAAATCAGTAAGAGAAATTTTGGGGAGGAGGGGGGGAAATGAACATTAATATTGGTTGTTCATGTCTGCAGATCAAACTGCACTTAAAAGGCGGAGACACATGGATAGCAAAAAAAAAGATGAAATTGGCCACCCAAGCAACTTCATGTAACGCTTCCCAGAATTATTTGAAGGAAGACATGGAAAACTGAAGCAGGAAAGTGAGCAAAATGCACATCTGTCACTAGAAACAACCACCCCTTTAATGTCATCAGAAGAGCCCCAATGCTGGATCAGACCGAGGGTCCATCTAATCCTAGGGTGACCAGATAAAACCCAGGTCAGGGCTCATGTAACTTTAACAGTTGTAAAGAAAAGGGAATTTCAGCCAGTGTCATTTGTATGCAATTAGTTCCTGGTGAAATTCCCTCTTCATCACAACAGTTAAAGTTGCAGGGGCCCTGTCTTCTTTTGTATATGGTCACTCTAGTATAGTGCCTGCACCTTTAACAGTTGTGATGAAGAGGAAATTTCACCAGGTGCTGCATGCATATAAATGACACTGGCTGAAATTCCCTTTTCTCTACAACTGTTAAAGTTACATGAGCCCTGACCTGGATTTTATCTGGTCAGCCTATCTAATCCAGCACTCTGTTCACACAGGGGCCAACCAGCTGTCGACCAGGGACCCACAAGCAGGACACGAGTTCAACAGCACCCTCCCGCCCTGTCTTGTGGGCATTGCTAACTGCTTAAAAGAGTCAGCTCCCAGAACCATAGAACAAAATTCTGAATGAAATCTACATATGCTGATTTATATCTATATATGCAAGTTTAGAATTAGTTACAAGGGTGTATCAAAATTTCACAGGAGGCAAAGCCAATTTATTTCATCCAAATCATATCAAATACAGTAAATAGTTGACTTATTTGGCACCCTGACCTGGATCAGCTCAAACCAATGGGAAAAGTGTTTTTTCCCTCCCTAAGCTTGATTGCCATGCAGGGGAAGTTTCTGGGCTGTTGCGCAAGGCGGGGGTTGCAGCATGTGGGAAGGGGAGATTAATTAAGCTGAGAGATGGGGGAGGAACTTGATCTGGCATCAATGGACACTCAACGGTCTGTGGAATAGATTCAGGGGCCCTGAGGAATAGATTTGGGACCCAGGCCACATGGGACCAGCCCTGACAACACCTCTTAGTTTCTCCCTCATCCCTTCCAGAGACAGCAAATGATGTGGCTCATGGACAGGTGATGAAGAGCAAGAGGAGATCGCAAGACAGGGGATTTCTACCAGCCCTGCTGCCTGACAGACGTTTTAGAGTACAACTCCCATCACGCCCAGCCAGGATGGCCATTGGCCAGGAATGCTGGGAGTTGTAATCCCAAACGTCTGGTGGGGCACCAGGTTGGGGAAGTTTACTGTTCCTTGCTGCAATTGTTTGGAACCTTGACTGAAACGCAATTGACGTGTCTGAAGACCTGCTCCTGGTGGAGATGGACGCGGCTGTGTTGATGAGAAACGTGGGTTTTTGGGCTCTCCGTGGGACGTAGCTACGGGGCCTGCCGGGATAAGTGGTCTGCCCTTCCAAATTCTCCACGACACTGCTGGGCAATGGAGAAGGCTCAGGAGGAGGCGGGACGGGCGGTGGGACACTCACTTGCCGTCTGCCAGGTTGACTCCCCGGAAGATGGGGTAGTCCTCTGGGGCGGGGCGGTGGTTCTGGTCCTCGTAGAGGAAGACGGGCGAGCGCCCGAGCTCCACGCCCAGCTGCTGGATGCCGTGCTGGTTGTACACGGAAAGCAAGAAGGCCTGGAGGCCCGACTTGGGTTTCACCAGCGCCATGATGGAAAAATCCTCCGGGAATTTACCTGCAAAAGGAAAGGGGGGAGGGGAGGGTGAATGAAGGCGGCCTAGCGGCACTCGCAGACCCCGCTCCCGTTGCAGGTGCAGAAACCCACGGGGCGGGATTTCTCCAGCACTCTGCCTCCATACTGCGAGAAGCGTCACTTCACCTTTTCAAGGGCACTGGAACCTCCGGCCACAAGAAAAGTGGCAATTGGTGCATCTTCCAATTTTTGCGGGGGGGGTGCAAGACACCCTCCATGGGCCCCTCCCTCCATGACTCTGCCCTCCCACCACTATTCTCATGAGCTGCTCTTGCTCCCCTTCCCCTTTCTCAGTCATGGCTCCCACATGCTCGCTTGGCAGGCAGAGAGCAAGGGGGCTGCGGCATGTCCTGCTCCCCCTTCTCACCACCACCGTTGCCTGGGCCTGGGCCTAGGGTGACCAGATAAAATCCAGGTCAGGGCTCATGTAACCTTAACTTTAACTGTTGTGATGAAGAGGGAATTTCACCAGGAACTAATTGCATACAAATGACACTGGCTGAAATTCCCTTTTCTCTACAACTGTTAAAGTTACATGAGCCCTGTCCTCCTTTTCAGATGGTCAGCCTAAGAATAGAACCCAGACAAAAAACAAAATCTGAATTAAAATGTGATACAAAAACAAATAAATTAAGAACAGACATAAACAGCACCACCAGGCCAGCTTCTATGCCAAAAGGCCTGCTTGGTTGAAAAGGCCTCTGCCTGCCGGCGGAAGGATGGCAGAGACGAAGGAGCCCAGCTAGTCGAGAATTCCCTTCCTAGCACCTTTGCAGGGTTGCTGGGCCGCCTGCTCAGGGGGAGGAGCCTGGGTCCTAATGAGGGTGCCTCATAAGCCAGGGGGAGGGGCCTGATGGGATGAGGCGGAGCTAACATAAAAGCACTCAAGCCACACAGAGCTGTTCCTGCTAAGATGGAAGTGAAAACCCTGAAGGTTTTGGGATAAACCCGGAGAACTGGTATCCCTCGGGGGGCCCATCCGGGCGACCATCTCAGTGGCATCAGGGCACCACCAATATTCACAGCATAGAGTACATAGAGGATTTCCTGGAAGGATTGATGGGAGCATAAAAAAATCAATGCGCAGGGAATTCCCTGATGGCACACGACAAAACCCATATGCGAGGGGTAAATCTGTCTGTGCATTTCTTGCGATGGGAATGGTCCACGCTTGTGTTTCGTTCCACATTTCCTGCAACAGGAGGGACCGTTTACCTCGGGGTCAAATCTGCAGGCACCTTCAAATGGGGGTTGGGGGGGGCAGGGCAGGCCCTCTTCATGGTCCCGTCTTGTCCATAAGTAGGGCAAGAGAGAAGCTGAAAGGGGGCTTGGGGCTCAAGGGGGCCGGCCCTGAGCACAGCCAGGCTAGGAGATGGCCTGGAGACCTCCGGTCCTCACCGTGCTCTGAGAGCCCTGGAGGAAGGAGGAGCTGAACAGGGAACCAGTCACTGAAAGATGCCCCAACCAGGGACTTTCCAGGTGTCTTGAACTACGATTCACGTAATTATTGTAGTCATAGTCCAGCACATGGCCGGTGGCCGCCTTAGGTGGGGATCTTCTCCTGGTGCTTTGAGGGCCAGGAAGAAGGATCGGGGCCTCAGGTAGGGAGAGGTGAGCTACACCACTACCCAGGAGGCCACAGGGCCTCCTGCTCAACCATCCACTCCGCAGCTGAAGCGAACAGCGCCACCGGTGCGCGCGGCTTCAGTAAACAAGTATCCGTGTCCGTATCCCAGCGTGCAAACGGATCATCTCAACACGGCAGGGAAATCCTGTGGGCATCAAAGTCGTGAAAGGGGCTGCAGGTGCAATTCTTAAAAAAGATGGTGATCGAAAGCTGAGCAAACGGAAGGGCAGGTGAGGGGAGTGGGAGGGGGGGGCTAGGCCTGGTCCGGGGATCCGGGAGAGGCTCAAACGCACTCACTGATTCCTATCGAGTGAATTGATTTCGGACGGGGGTGCCAGGCCGATGCGTGATAAGAAATTGCAATGAGAATGACAGAATGCCGGTGCTAGATGGCGCCCCAGGGAGGCCCTATGGAGAGACCCACAGGAGGCAGCAGGGGTGTTGACTCAGAGCAGAAAGGAGTGTGCTTGAACACAGCCGCACAAGGAGTCCTGGCTGCCCATTCGTTGGTTAGGCTAGGCTGACCATCTGAAAAGGAGGACAGGGCTCCTGTAACTTTAACTGTTGTAGAGAAAAGGGAATTTCAGCCAGTGTCATTTGTATGCAATTAGTTCCTGGTGAAATTCCCTCTTCATCACAACTGTTAAAGTTGCAGGGGCCCTGCCTTCTTTTGTATATGGTCACTCTAGTACAGTGCCTGCAACTTTAACTGTTGTGATGAAGAGGGAATTTCACCAGGAACTAATTGCATACAAATGACCCTGGCTGAAATTCCCTTTTCTCTACAACTGTTAAAGTTACAGGAGCCCTGTCCTCCTTTTCAGATGGTCAGCCTAGGTTAGGCTAATAGCAGATGGGAGCTGGTGCATAGAAAAAAGCTGGAAATCACTCTCGGGACGAAATATCCATCAGAGTTTGAGGAAGATGGCAAACAGCACCCCCCCCCCCAATCCCACCCCCATGGGTAAAGGCTGGGAGCAGGTGTGCCTGTCCCGTAGGGGGGAAAGTGTGTGCAGTTTGGAAGAGAGAGGCAGGCAGAAATCCAACAGGTGTGCTTTTCCTTGACCCAGAGAAACGAGCATCGGTGGTCAGTTTGTGTGACTGGCACCGCGGGCGTCATGCCAGAAAAAGGGGACAACCTGGACTAAATGTGCGTGTCGGGGGGGGGGGGGGCGCTGGATCTATCCCCACCCCACGTGTGAAGCAAAAGGCCATCTCGCCCCACGCGCACGCCCAACGCAGCCACCTTTGCAGCCTCTCCTTCTCAGCCTTTTCCCCAACAGCCAAAGAGAGAGAGGGGCCTACCTGGGAAGAGCTGCCGCGTGGGGGCGCTGATCTGAGCCTGCCTTGATATCCGATAGGCCACATCCGGTCCCGATCCTGAGCGCCTCTTGGGGCAGAAGCCCGTCGTCTTGCGGACCCCTTCGGGCTGGTTCTGCAGCCGCAAGACTTTCAATACATCGACTGGTTCTGCTGCAGGGAGGGGAGAGAGAGAAACAAAAAAGGGGGAAGGATTAGTGCAGGTGGGGGGGACCCCAGCCCCACTGCCTGCCTGCCTGCAAACCCCTCCCCAAATTCCTCTCCCTTAATTGCAGTTCCCCAGGAGCCCCCCCCAATCCCACCACCTCCTTTTATCTTCAGCCCCACACAGTCGTCCCACCATCCGCTTATCCTGTTACATAGGAGAGAGGGAGAGACAATCGTTGGCTTTTCTTAAAAGATAGAGGGAAAGAAATCTTGCCCATCTAGAGTTGCCAGCTTTTTCCCCAAGACCTGCTCCTGTGCCTTTTTGTGAACTGCCCAGACAGCTTTGGCTCTTGGGCAGTATAGAAATGCAATGAATAAATAAAAGATGGTTGACTCCACAGAGTGACTCAATTTCCCGTCATAACTCCAGAAAAAAAGCTTTGACTTTCCATAGAATAATGAAATTACCCAGTTGAAAGGGGTCTCGGAGGTCATCTAGACCAACCCCAGCTCATTGCAGGCTCTGCAATACCGATGCAGCTACTTGGCCAAATGGCCATCCCACAACTGCCTAAATGCCTTCTCCAAAGGAGACCCTCCCAAAATAGCCTGCTCCATAGCCAAACAGCTGGTGTAGCCATGTTTAGCTGAATATCAAGCTGCTGCAGATTGACACAGGAGCAGGGCCAGCTTGAAAAAGGTGGCAACCCTCTGGTCATGGCCAAGCTAGCCCCATCTAAAAGCCAAGTTTCAAAGCCCGCTTTAAAAAAAAAAAAAAAAGCCACCCCATAAAATGAACACCAAAGAATCACCAGTTGAGATTTTGTTTTTAATAAGGTGAACTAGATCCAGACAGATTAAGATCAAAGTTTGACAATGAAACCTAAGAAGTGGCTTAACACAAGAAGACATTAAAAAATCCAGCTAAAAAAAAAGAGGCGGGGGGAGTGTTAATAATAAACTGTTGCTCATAAAGTTCCTCCAAAAACGTTGTCCTCACACGGGCAACTCCTTGAAGGCAGGTCATCTGCTGGCAGGCTTCTTCTGCAGCTGGCCAAACGAGGCCGAGAGGGCCAGAGCAGCACACGCCACAGGCATCCAGGCGGTAGGACCTGAACCCAGAGCTGCTGGCTCCAAAGGCGTCTCCTCTTCCTGCATAGAAGAGTGCCACCAATTGTCCCATAGCTGTGGAAAGGGGTCCCCCAGGAACTCAGCCCTCAAATGCGGGATCTCCTCGAAGGAGAGATATTTGCCCCCCCCCCCATAGACTCGAGGCCGTAACCCTGGCCGGCTAGAGAGGGTGTCTTTCGCCGGGTGCGGTGGAATTTCAGTCCAATCAGATGAAGGGACCAGATTGGGGTCTCCCGCTCAGGTGTGCCCGCTAATATCGGAATTCCAATCTTTTCTCCCGCTGAGCGAAAAGGGCCTCTCACACGGCGGCCATGAAAAGACTCTTTGTTCAGCCCCGGGAGGTGGATCCAGGGCACACGCTTGCACACTTGGAAACACACACACACGCACGCAGCAGGAAGGAAGGAAGGAGACGATCTTCTGGTACAGGAGCTGCACGCACGAGACACAGGCTCTTGAGGACTGCCCATGCACGGGGAAATCCTGTGCAATCACTCACTCACTCACGCACTCTCTCACTCACCCACCCACACAAACACACGTACACACCAGTTGCTCCCCTAGGCATGCGCAGCACATTTCATTAGGGTGTGCGCCCAGGGTTGTGCGTTTTTCAAGGCGAATATTGACTACTCAGTCATCAAGGACATTGTTTTTATTCAGTCATCAAGGACATTGTTTTTATTCATTTATTTATTAAACACTGTAGACGCTCCACATTTGGCTTGCCTGGCCAGAAGAAGGCCATTGGTGAGGGGTGGGGGAAGGAGGAGACGCTCCTCAAGCCCCAGTATTGGTGAGGCTTTGTGTTGGCACTGGCCGGAGGAGGCTTATGAGGCGATATTAGCCTTCGGTTCCCTCCTCCTGCCCTGGCCGCTTTGAAGCGTGGTTCCCAGCAGAGTGATTCCGTTTTGCTCCTGCTGCTGGGAATAATGGGGTGCTGTTGGGGGTGGGGATGGCAGCAGAAGAGCCGGAGGACTGTTCTCGCAGTGTCTGGATCCCCCTCTGGATCCCTACTCAATGGCCCCCTTAATTTGACACTTATTGCTTGAGACATTAGGGTGTGCCTGGGCACACCTGGCACACCCCTTGCACACGCCTATGGTTCGTCTCCAATAGTTTCCAGACACTGGTACCATTAGGGTGGAACTCTGGGGTAGGCGTCCAGGCCCTCGCTCAGCACAATTAACGGGGGGGGGAGGGAGTCCCCAAATGCAGCAGGACTTGCTTAACAAACACATCCACCCACAACACTTTAAGGCCGTTATGTCCAGCAACTAAAAAGACCTAATTGCATCTCTGGATGCATGGAGGTGTGGCCGCAAGCGTGGAAATGGCTCCAGGATCCTCATATATTCCTGATCCTGAGCATACACACACACACACAATCACACATCCGCCCACACTCATCGCTACACACTGGAGTGTTTGTTTGAGCTGTTTTGGGGCTAAGAAGCTGGATGTAGAATAAACAAAGTGCTGAAAGCGCCTTCTCCTCCATTGGCCGTATTTATTTATCCTGGGGCTGCCTTCCTCCTGCACCAACATCTCTCTCTCCAGCAGGGAAAGGGAGCGAACGGGCTATAAGAGACTCTCCTTTTTTTCTTTTAACTGCCCCCGCCCCCAACTCAAGGAGCTTAATCTCGCACAGTAGATCGGGTCGCTCCCATTACAGAAAAGTTGCAAACTCAAAACACAATTATTTATCATTATGACATTTATATACCGCCCCATAGCTGAAGCTCTCTGGGCGGTTTACAAAACACGAGGAAGTGAGGCTGATTTACGACAGGTGCCACGGGGGGGGGGGGGAGGGGGGGAGAAGCATTGGAGCCGAGGATGGCCACATCGCCAACCATCACAAACAACGGCCCTTTTCCGGCTGCATTTTGCATCTGACGCCTCAGCTGCAAAAGTGACCGGACTCAGACATGCGCATTGATCATGACCCACCAGAGAGGACCAGGCAACTGGACAACCATCTGTCAGGGATGCTTTAAGGTGGATTCCTGCATTGAGCAGGGGGTTGGACTTGATGGCCTTAGAGGCCCCTTCCAACTCTACGAGTCTATGATTCTATGATTCTAGTTCAACACGCACATACACATGTTATAAAGTGCCGTCTGTGAGCCTGGTGCTTTTCAGGCAAGAGGTAACGCTCTAAACAGCCTCCCAGGCATGTGAGTGCCGCAACTTCCAGAACTATCGTGCCACAGAACTGAAGCAGGCTGGAGAAAGCTACTCTAAAATTTGACCGAGGTGGGACCACAGGGAGATGGTGAAGATGTGGGCAGGTAGTCAGGGGGACGTCCTGCATCCAGTCCACTCACACATATTTAGGCTTTTGGGGAAACTATTTTGGGATCGCCTGGACTTGAAAGACCCAATCAGACCCCTTTGATGGAGCTGAAAACGGCTAGAGAGGCTTGTTGAGATGGACCCACCCAGCTGCCTGCAAGTTTGGGCTCTCCTGGGGTGGGGTGGGGGAGTATTATTATTATTATTATTATTAATATTATTATTATTTACATTTATATACCGCCCCATAGCCGAAGCTCTCTGGGCGGTTTACAAAAATTAAAAGATTGAACACTAAAAAGACAATATACAAAATTTAAAACCATAAACATAAAACAACTGACATTTAAAACATTTTAATCTGTTAAGCCTGGCCACACTGTCAATCAAAACCTCAACTTGAGCTATTAAAATGCCTGGGAGAAAAGAAAAGTTTTGACCTGGCGCCGAAAAGATAACAGTGTTGGTGCCAGGCGGGCCTCATCGGGGAGATCATTCCATAATTGGGGGGCTACCACAGAGAAGGCCCTCTCCCTTGTTGCCAAAGGTCCTCCTCCGGAGTAGGCACCCGGAGGAGGACCTTTGATGTACGGGTAGGTTCATGTCGGGAAAGGCGTTCCATCAGGTATTGTGGTCCCAAACCGTGTAAGGCTTTGTAAGTTAAAACCAGCACCTTGAATCGGGCTCGGAAACGTACAGGCAGCCAATGCAAGCTATGGGGACTATCATGGAGGGAGGGGGCTTTGCTTCCAAATTCACCACGACACCACTGACCACCCCCCACAGACGAGTTTCACTGAACGTGGTGGGGCTCCAAGGAATTGTGGAACTGGAACCAGCAGGCAGCAGAGAAGGGATCATCCCGGGCTGCTTCCCCATCTGTGATGGATCCTTCCCCACACCCCACCCCACCCACATGGTGTGCCTATATGAAGGATGAGAAGGAGAGCAATAGTGACAGCATTGTGGAAATGTAGGAGGAGTTCAATGAGGAGCGAGCAGTGGCAACATGCTCTCTGAAACGACTCGAACATTGGCCCACAAGGCCCCTGAGGGTGGCTCTAAAATCCAGCGATCCTGTACTCCTAGGACCCGGCCCAGCCACCCTGACTGCCTCGCATGCCTGGATCTCTCTCTCTCTCTCTCTCTCTCTCTCTCTCTCTCTCTCAGTCAGCCTATCTTAGGCTGACCATATGAAAAGGAGGACAGGGCTCATGTAACTTAGGTCCCCTCTACAAGAATTCGGTTTGATGCCTAGTTGTCCGATTATGCGCATCTTCTCGCAATCGCTTTAACGGCAAATCACTGTACGTGGGCACCACACTTCAAGAAGGATGAAGACAAGCTGGAGTGTGTTCAGAGGAGGGCAACGAGGATGATCAGGGGTCTGGAAACAAAGCCCTATGAGGAGAGACTGAAAGAACTGGGCATGTTTAGCCTGGAGAAGAGAAGATTGAGGGGAGACAGGATAGCAGTCTTCAAGTACTTGAAAGATTGTCACACGGAGGAGGGCCAGGATCTCTTCTCAAACATCCCAGAGTGCAGGACGCGGAATAATGGGCTCAACTTACAGGAAGCCAGATTCCAGCTGGACATCAGGAAAAACTTCCTGACTGTTAGAGCAGTACGACAATGGGACCAATGACCTAGGGAGGTGGTAGGCTCTCCCACATGAGAGGCATTCAAGGAGCTGATGGACAACATCTGTCAGAGATGCTTTAAGGTAGATTCCTGCGTTGAGCAGGGGGTTGGTCTCGGCACCAGCTGCATCCACCTTTTTGTGGGGCAGGGAGCTTTTTGCCTGGAGCCAATGAAGCCTGCGATCCAAGAGCCGCAGCCCAGGGCAGCGCCCATGGGAGGATGCAGGAGGCAATGCAGAGGCGCAACATGTGTAGGCTGAGCATATGAAAAGGAGAACAGGGCTCATGTAACTTTAACTAGGTTGACCAGTTAAAATCCAGGTCAGGGTTCATGTAACTTTAACAGTTGTAGAGAAAAGGGAATTTCAGCCAGTGTCATTTGTATGCAATTAGTTCCTGGTGAAATTCCCCCTTCATCACAACAGTTAAAGTTGCAGGGGCCCTGCCTTCTTTTGTATATGGTCACTCTAATATAGTGCCTTCAACTTTAACTGTTGTGTTGAAGAGGGAACTAATTGCATACAAATGACACTGGCTGAAATTCCCTTTTCTCTACAACTGTTAAAGTTACATGAACCCTGAACTGGATTTTATCTGGTCACCCTAGTTAAAGTTACATGAGCCCTGTCCTCCTTTTCATATGCTCAGCCTAAACATGTGGGCCTTGTGAGGCGGCCATCGCAGGCAGGGCAAAGTCTGGCCCAGCCCTGGCTTCCCATGCAAGCTGCCTTCAGCTGGAGTGGAGGGCCAGAAATGCTGTTCCTTCTTCCGCCCCTCTGTTGCGTAGCAGCGGGAAAAGGGACCAGGCGGGCGTCCCGCCTCCCGACCATCGCGCACCCGTCTCACAGCCCCGCTGGCACCCAAAGGCGGCTCCTATTTTGCTCGAACAATAACAAGTCTGGGGAAGCCATCAGGTCGCAAGTGACAGGCGGGAGGGGAGGGGAGGGAGGGGGCACGGCTGGCTGGCTGGCTGGCGCACACGCAGGCGCTCATGCACACACACCCGGAGCCTGGCAGCTGCGCTCCCCTCGCATGCCGGGCAGTGATGGCTTAGCCAGATGTGGCTTGGCCGGTCAGGAAAACTGGAGCAGAAATCTGGGGAAACACTAACAGCTGTGTCACTGTGGAAGCCAGGATGCACAGGGGGCCCCAGACAGAGTGTGTGTGTGTGGGGGGCATCTCTTGTGCATTCCCCCCTCCCTCCTCAACATTGCCTTGGAGAGCCCAGTTGCCCGTAGGAGCCATGCGCAAGGAGAAAAGACAACATGCCAAGGACATGATACACCAGAGCATCAAAGGCCGGTGGACTTCTGGGGAGAGACCAGAAGCTACCTGCTGCTTCATTCGAGGGGGGGAGGGTCACTAGAGAAGCTTTTTCCTCCCCCAGGAGGGACCAGCCTTATTTCTCTTGGCGCTGCCCCCCCCCTTGCATCCCACCCATCTCTGACATCCCCGGTCCTGGCAATTGCACAGGGTTCCTCCACAGCCTCCTCCTGCACAAGGTCCGTGGGGCGTCTGGGGAATGCCAGCCGCTGCTTACAGCACAGGAGGAGATGGCACATTCTCTCTCTCTTAAAGAAAAACTGCATGAGACGGGACGGGGGACGGGGTGGTGTGGGTGTTGGGAGGGTTTTTCATTTCATTTATGCTTGTGGCATTTCTATCCTGACTTTCTTTCTTTTGCAAGCAACCCAAGGCGGTTTACATGTCCCCCCTCCTCCTCCTCCTCGTCTCCATTTTATCCTCAAAACAACCCTGCGAGGTAGGTTAGGCTGAGAGCCTGTGACAGGTCCAAAGCCACCCAATCTGCTTCATGGCCAAAGGGGGCCTGGGGCCTGGATCGCTTGAGTCCCCATCCAACACTCTAGCTGGTACACCACACTGCCTCTCAGTTCTGCATTGGCGCCGAGGTGCAGGGCTGGATCAGATCCAGGGTCATAGAATCCTAGAATTCTAGAACAGTAGAGTTGGAAGGAGCCTATAAGGCCATCAGGTCCAACCCCCTGCTCAATGCAGGAATCCACCTTAAAACATCCCTGACAGGTGGTTGTCCAGCTTCTTCTTGAAGGCCTCTAGTGTGGGAGAGCCCACCACCTCCCTAGGTCATTGGTTCCATTGTTGTACTGCTCTAACAGCCAGGAAGTTTTTCCTGATGTCTAGTTGGAATCTGGCTTCCTGTCACTTGAGCCCATGATTCTGTGTCCTGCACTCTGGGACGATCGAGAAGATGCTGATCCACATAGTCCAGCACTTTGGCCAACCCGATGTCCATGGGAAACTCACAAGCAGGACACGAGTGCAACAGCACCCCACCCCCCTGCCCATGTTCCCCAGCAACCGGTCTGCATCGGCACGCTCCCTCTCATCCTGGAGGTCGCAGAGAGGCATCAGGACTAGTAGCCATAGATGGCCTCCTCCTCCTCCTCCTCCTCCTCCTCCTCCTCCTCCTCCTCTCTTAAACCCCTTTTAAAAGCCAAAGTGGTGGTGGCCACCACCACGTGTTGTGGAAGTCCTTTGCCATCCAGTGTTGCAGCGCTCAGGGTGGCAGTCAGCACCTCCCCCTCGGAAAGGCCAAAATAGCAGGTGGTGGGGTGGACCCGCAGCCACCGGCCGGTTCCTGCAGTTTTCATCTCCACAAACGGCTCTTTCTTGGACCATTCAAAACCAAGCCTCCCCCCAAATACCTCCCATTCCAACAGGGAACAAGGGATCGCTGCTGGGAAACCCTCCCCTCCCTCACAGCTCCTGTGTGGCTTCCAGCTCAGAGGGAACCGGAAGTCCCGGGATGGGGGCACGTAGAGGTGCCGTGGTGCCATGCCAGCCGAACCATGACCCCACACCCAGTGCAGCCCCAAACCAACCCTGACAAGTCGATGAGGGCGGCTCTGTAGACTCGGCAAAAGCTACTGAGCAAACACCCACCTCCTGCCACTACTGGCTGCTTGCGGGGGGGGGGGGGGGGACACCTTCCCAAGACTCTGAGTGAAGCCAATGAGCTACAACTAGGCTGACCCTATGAAAAGGAGGACAGGGCTCCTGTAACTTTAACAGTTGTAGAGAAAAGGGAATTTCAGCCAGTGTCATTCGTATGCAATGAGTTCCTGGTGAAATTCCCTCTTCATCACAACGGTTAAAGTTGCAGGCACTACACTAGAGTGACCCTATACAAAAGAAGGCAGGGCCCCTGCAACTTTAACTGTTGTGATGAAGAGGGAATTTCACCAGGGACTAATTGCATACAACTGACACTGGCTGAAATTCCCTTTTCTCTACAACTGTTAAAGTTACATGAGCCCTGACCTGGATTTTATCTGGTCACCCTAGTTAAAGTTACATGAGCCCTGACCTCCTTTTCAGATGGTCAACCCAATGCTGGGAGATGATCGCATGGGCCAACCGAGGCAGTGGATCAGCCACCCAGTCCGGAAGCAAAGCCTGGAACCGTCCAGCTGGGCTCCCGACACCTGCAATGCTCTGATGGGTGACATTTTGCCTGAGAGCATCCGGGCCTCCTTTGCCAACGCAGCCGCCAGCATCTGGCAATGTGGACCACCAGAAACCCCTCCAGTGTTTCCACCAGCAGAACAGATGAGAATGGACAGGTGTCCTTTGGGCATCAAAGGGGATGAACCCTCTTAGATGCTAGTGTGACCCTATGGAAAGGAGGACAGGGCTCCTGTATCTTTAACGGTTGTACTGAAAAAGGAATTTCTGCAGGTGTCATTTTTATGCATGTAGCACCTGGTGAAATTCCCTTTTCATCATGACTGATAAAGCTGCAGGAGCCCTGCCTTCTTGACCAGATACAAAAGAAGGCAGGGCTCCTGCAGCTATAGGTGCTGGGAATTTCACCAGGTGCTGCCTGCATAAAAATTATACCTGCTGAAATCCCCTTTTCTACTCAACTGTTAAAGATACAGGAGCCCCCTCCTCCTTTCCCTAGGGTCACCTTGTCGGTGCCTTGACCAGCTTTCCCGCTTGATGTCCTCCAGGCTTGATGGGCTGCAACTCCCATCATTCCCAACACAATGCAACTCCCATCAGTCCAGTGCACCCAATTGGGGAAGGCTGCTTAAATACAGGGCCGGACGGGACGGGACAGCTGGGGCTGCATTTTGCTCGACTTGGGAGTGATTCCCATAATACAGGGTGCCATCCTTGAGGATTTCCATGCTTAGGAGCACGAGGCCCAAGCAGTGTCCCCAAGTGCTCGCCAGACCCCCCCCCCCATTTTGTCTTTAGCCTCCAGGCGCTCAGAGAGACATGTCCTGAACATGGGGGGGGGGTCCCCTATCGCTCCCTCTAATACCAAACTCATGTGGTGAGCGCCGGCAGGATGGTAGCCAAACCGGGGCCCATGAGCAGCAGGGAAACCCCAAGGTTTGCAAAAGTATAAAGAAGTAATCCTGTCCCACCCCCCCAAAATGAGTCTTCCAAAAAGAAAACGCTAAAGAGGCACAAAAACCTAAGCTATCATGGAATGGCTTTGGAAAGAACCAAAAAAGCCACACAACGCCGAAGGGAGGGGTTCACGCCCAGCACGCACTCACGAAAGCCCATGTGCATTTTTTATTTCTTTAAAAAAAAAAAAAAAAAACTTCTCCTGACTGACAAAAAGGTAAAGTGAAAAAGCCATGAAATTCGAGATTAACTTCTTGAGATGTCGGCAGAGAAAGACAGAGAAAAGAAAGAAAAGGGGGGGGGGCAAGCTGACCCCCTCCATCAGGCCTGTCGTCAGGGGACCGGAGCAAAGGAAAGGCCTGGACACAAGGAAAGTTTGCTCCCAGCGGCCCACACCTGGCTCTTGTCCCTCCGCAAGTCACCCTAAGGCACTGAGGCCAATGAGGAAAGCAGCTTTGAATTGCAACTCAGTTTAGGCTGACCCTATGAAAAGGAGGACAGGGCTCATATAACTTTAACAGTTGTAGAGAAAAGGGAATTTCAGCCAGTGTCATTTGTATGCAATTAGTTCCTGGTGAAATTCCCTCTTCATCACGACAGTTAAAGGTGCAGGCACTATACTGGAGTGACCATATACAAAAGAAGGCAGGGCCCCTGCAACTTTAACTGTTGTGATGAAGAGGGAATTTCACCAGGAACTAATTGCATACAAATGACACTGGCTGAAATTCCCTTTTCTCTACAACTGTTAAAGTTACATGAGCCCTGTCCTCCTTTTCATAGGGTCAGCCTATGCAACTCCTATGATCCCCAGCCAACACGGCCAATACATCTGGAGGGCACCAGGTTGAGGAAGATTGGGCTAAAGCGTTGCTTTTGGGCTGGGCAGGGGGGGAGGAACATTCCACCCACAGATTCATTCGGCCTTGAGCTCATCTCTCTCTCTCTCTCTCTCTCTCTCTCTCTTTCTCTCTCTGCCTCAGTTCTCCATTTGTAGGCTGACCATATGAAAAGGAGGACAGGGCTCCTGTAACTTTAACAGTTGTAGAGAAAAGGGAATTTCAGCCAGTATCGTTTGTATGCAATTAGTTCCTGGTGATATTCCCTCTTCATCACAACAGTTAAAGTTGCAGGCACTATACTAGAGTGACCATATACAAAAGAAGGCAGGGCCCCTGCAACTTTAACTGTTGTAATGAAGAGGGAATTTCACCAGGAGCTAATTGCATACAAATGACACTGGCTGAAATTCCCTTTTCTCTACAACTGTTAAAGTTACAGGAACCCTGTCCTCCTTTTCATATGGTCAGCCTATCCATTTGTAAACCCAAGATGCGATTGACCAACTTTGCAGGGACGTTGTGAGGCTTAGCTTTCACCTGAGTACACATTTACAAATGAGAACAGAGTGATGGGACTAACAGCAGCCAAGATTCCACGCTGGAATTGCTGAGAGGGCAGCATTCCTGCATGGAGCACGCACCCCCACCCCACCCGCAGACACCCACCTCCCCAGATCTGTTGAGCTATTTTGAGAAAGGCCAGGAAGGAGAGGGGGGATCTCAGGGCAGAGCCGTGGTGGGATTGTGACCCCCCTTCCAGCCAAGGAGGGGGGCTTGGCTTGCAGGCCGTGTGGCGCCCACATGGATTTTTCTGCCCCCATCTTAGTGCCTCCAAACGCCAAAGTGTTAAGTGGGGCACCTGCTTCCCAGGCGCAGAGGCGCCTAACTCTCTCCTGCTCTGAAGCAGGCCTGCCCAACCCTAGGTCCACAATACATTTGTTTCAGTTCCATTGTGGTCAGGTCATTTGCCTGCTCCGCACCTTCCGGACCGAACAGAGACTGGGACTCAAACTGCGGCCAAAGTGTGAACATTTCCAAAATTGCCATTTGATGTGCAGAAGCAAAACAATGTGTTCGACAGCGGGCACACATTTGAAAACGACATGCGCTGGAAAAAAATGCACAAACCTATGCTTTAATCAATGGGAGACGAAAGCATACATTGCAAAGATGTGCACAACTGAGGCATACGTTTTGGAAAATGCGCGTGAATCTACGCACGGGTTTTGATGCAAAAAACAAAACAAACAAAAGCTCACAGTCTAATATGGATCTGAGACGGCATGAATCCCAAAAGCTTTTTCGAGCTCCCACAATAAAAGGAAGGCATCGCAGCATGATAGCTGAACAAAAGCCCAGGCGGACAGTCCCTCAGCAACTGAGCTGGGGCCTTGGAAGTAGTCGCCTGTCCCATCTCAGTCACGTTTGCTGCAACGCTAAATGAACCAGTCCATTAACTGGGACCCATCAGAAACTGTGGTTAAACTAAGGAAGGCCAGGTGTACACAGAACAGGGAGGCTGTTAGTCCATCTAGCTCAGGATTGCCTTCACCAGGGATGCGGAACGTCCGGCCCACGGGCCTAATTCAGCCCTCAGAGGTTCTGCACCTGGCTCACAGATCCTCCTCTGGTTCCTCCAGGGGGTGGGGAAATGATGTCAGTGGGGGTGGGTGCTGACCTGTGGACTCTACACTGTAGCTGAGAATTGTCTTCATGGGCGGTCGGCAGTTCTAGAGGGCCTGGGGCAGGGCTCTTTCTCAGGGTTGGACATGGGACCCTCTGCATGCCAAGTGGGGGCTCTGCCCCGGACCACTTCCCACCGCCAGCACTGTGCGTGGCATCAGAACGTCCCACGGAGGCAAGCGGCTGGGCTGCCTTTCGGGCTCTGATCCAGCGGAGCTGCCCTTGCACACTTGAGGAACTGTTGGGGGTGGAGGACGGGGAATCGAAGAGGAGACCGATTTCCTGCCTGGTCCCTAAGAAATAGCAGCCGTACGTGCACGAGTGCAGGAGATTCTCACAGACTCTGGACAAGGGGTAATAAAATAAATCTGAGAGAAGCCAAACGTCTTTTTTTTTGTAATTCTTGGAAGGGCTTGTGGTTCTCTTACAGGCAGCATTTCCCTTTTATTTTTTGCCTGGTCCACGAAATGCAAGGGCCAAACGCTCGGCTCCGTCCCTCGGCTAGCAATTCTTTTCCTTTATGCACCCCCCCTCCCAGAAAACCCAGGTGTCCTGCTGCACCCCCCCCCCCATCTTCCCTCTCCCCATCTGCTGCATTTCGCAGCTGTTCCCAATTGCGCTGACTGGAATTTGCAGCCGGAAAAGGGCTCTTTTCCAGGAGCAAGAGTGGAAACGCAGGCGCGACCTGCATCATGCCGGGGGTGGGTGGGCGGGCAGCTGACAGGCAGGGTGTCAGGGCCGGTGGGGAAGGGGGGAACGGCTCCCGCTCTCTCCGCCTTCCCCCGGCAATCCCCTTCTCCGGATGCCAAGGCCTGGCTAACTCGTTTGCAAAGGCCTGGCGGAGTGAGGAGTGTCTGGGGGCCGGTAAGGGGTCTCTCTTCCTCGCAGGGCAAAGTCAGAGGGGAACCCCCCAGCCTCGCAAGGGTTGGGGGCAAAGAGAGGGGGTGTTTTGAGAGCAGGAGTGGCCGGGAGGTGTGAGGTCCCCTGCGCCACCCGCCAAGCCTCCACGTGCCCAGGCTGGAATTCTAGGCCCGGCCTGCTGCTCCGCCCTCCGCCCACCAAGTCGTATTTTCCATTTCTGGTGCTACTGGAGTCAGAGCATCCAAGGCTCCCTCCGCCGGGAAGCTCAAATCCGAAACCCAGATCGAAACAACAGCCTCCTCCTAGAGACGGGAGCGGGAGATGTGTTTAGCAGACCAGTCGCTTTGCCTGCCCGCCACCCACCCCAAAGAACAAGTGAATCCCCCCTCCCCATGATGTGGCGGGTGATGCAGGTGAGCAGGTGGCAGGGAACCCTGGCTCCTTGGCACCTGTGTGTGTGTGTGTGCGTGTGGCACACATGTAACCAGGCACATGTTCACCCCATGCCTGTTGAGCTTTGTTTTACCAGTGCACCTCAAAGGTCAAATCTTCATGGTTTCCAATACATCCCCAATGTACACTGATATACTATACAACATCAGCTAAAGGAGACAGGGCCCTGCCCCGAGGATCTTACATCTAGATGGGGGAAATAGATGCGGGGGTGGGGTGGGGGGCAAGAGATGAAGATGGGGAGTGGGTGTGACGGAAGGACCTCTCCCAAAAAGGCAAGTGGCCTTGTGGGGAAAGAAAGATTGGGGAACAATTCCAGGCAAAACGGAAATCAGGCGTGTCGTTTTAGATAACCCAAGAGGAATGGCGTCACTGCCGCAGCGCAACACAGGCAAAGAGGAAGGCACAGCGGAGAGGGGGAAAGGCGGGTCCTGAAGCGTTGGCGTCTGGAGGCCGCCTGGAGGAGGAGAAGAAAGAGAGGGAGGTGCCGAAGGGGGACCCACCCTGCTGCACCCTCCCTCGGAAGCTGTACACCTGGGAGAGAGATCAAATCCGCAGGATATCTCTTCTTGATCCACTGCGATTTCGGCACAGCCACGCCACTGGCTGGTGACCGCTTCAGCCAGTTACATCAATATTGCGTTGCGCCTGCTCCACTTTTGGGAGCCGTGAGAAGGTCCGGGGGGGCGCTGAGCCGGGCTTGGCTCCCACCGTCATTGGCGTTTTCTCATATTTGCGATCATTTGCACATATATGGATTTGGCGTAGAGGGAAGCTGCTGCCTGATACGGAGTCGGCCCCTCGGTCCATGTCGCCTCGCATTGCCGACACTGGCTGGCAGCCGTGACTCTCTTGGGGTTCAGGCAAGAATTCCTCCAGCCTTACCTGGAAATGCTGCTGGGGACCAAGCCTTGGACCTTCTGCATGCAACGCAGGGCCTCTACCACTCTGCTACAGCCCTCCCCTGAAAGTCGGTGGCTGAAGCACTCCAACAGGCAGGCAAATACCACTGCCCTCCATCAGGTCTCTGGGGAGAAAGCAGCCGGCCCCCTAAGAGACCCCAAATGGTCTGTCTCTGCCTTCCTCACCTTTACTGAAACTGTGGCCTCCTTCAGATCGCCTGGCGAGAGCATCACGTTGAGGAAGGCTGATTCAGCAGCTAACTGTCTTATATCTGCAAGGGAACACGTCCCTGAAGCACTCTGGGGGGGTATCTTGATGAGGACGCATTGGTGCCGCAAGCTCCCCCAACCTCGCACTTGACCTCCTTGGGGGATGTCCCCATGCCAAGGAACGAGCGGGAGTTTGTAGCCATTAATGGGAGGGGGAAGAGGAGCCGTGCCACCCCGTCCTCTGCCGCATGAGTGCTGCTGAGCCTCGCCGCATCCCTCACCGTTTCTCCCTCCTACCTCATGAGGCTTTCCAAGCCCTTCTCCCCACACCGGAGGAGGTGCAGAGGCTCACTGGCCCACCCCCTCCTTCCTGTTTGGCCAATGGCAACCAATGGCGACCAATCAGGGGTCGCCATCAGCCAGCCACGCCTCTGCAACACCAGAGCGAGGCGACAGACGTGAATGTGCAGTCGTTGCCTTGCTCCACAGAAAAAAAGTCCAGGTAGGTCCCTGACTTTTTTAATTCGGAGCTTTGGGGGGAAGCCCTGGGATGGCTCTGCAATGGCTGCTGCATCATATAAATGACACAGAGCCACTGTGGAGCCACCCTGGGGCTTTCCTCTCATATAGACACCCCCTGGTCTATCAACACCCCTTTGTCAAGTCCTAGTATTGCTTCAAGGCCAGCCAGCCAGCCTCCTGGGTTGCTCCCCTCCTACCCCCACACCACGGGGTGTCCTAAATGTCATGGTATTTCCGCATTGGATAGAAAGCTGATAAGGAAGTACAGATAAGCCGCAGTGTTCTCTAAAACCAGGAAAGAGGGAGATGGGACTTTGGTACCACTTTCCATCATATAGGGGGTGTAAAACAGATCCAACCTCCCCCCCCCCCCCCATCCCATGGCTCTGGTATTTCTGCAATGACAGAAAACCGGGATGTGGTGCAAGTGTAAACCAGTGACTACGAAACTCTCTGAAGTCGCATGTCCAGATATGGTTACGGTAAACTTCCATGAGAAATCAAACATTGGAAATCGGAACACCTGCAGCCCAAGAATTCCATCACACCTCCTTTTTTTTTCTTGATATGCACCTGCTATTTTGACCTCTGTTTCATTAGCGCAGCAAGCGCTGGTTGCGCAATTTCCCCTCCTAGCTTGCCCCATCCCGGCCCTTCTCCTTCCCCCTCCAGTTCATTGGTTCTCGTTGTTGATGGACATTGTGTTGGACACGGATGCCTTCCCCCCCCCCCCCTGGCTTTGTTATCTAGCGTTTTCCGATTTAACGTTTCAACGGCTGTGAGGGTGGGGTTGGAGCAGTAAAAGTCCATTCAACCGACTCAGCACAAACCCGCTCGTTCGACACAGCGTGCTGGAGAAGGTGAATCGCTCCGCCCTCCTCTTTCGTCAACAAGACCTCCCTTCAAAGCACACGCCTCCCAAAGTGGACATCGTGCGAGGATAGCAATACACGGAGCCGGAAGAGCACTTTAACCCCCTGTGGAGGAAGTAAGCCAGACTTTCCTCGCTCTAGGAAAACGCGGAAAATGGAAGGGAAGAGGCGGGGTGACTGCAGGACAGGCATAACGTCATATGAGTACCGCGCTGCAAAACAGGCATGACAAGAATGTGCTAAAACGCTGGTGTGATGGAGACGGATTATTCAAAACCCTGAAAAACAGGTGTGCGTGGGTTTGGCAGTAGATGGTCAAAACCCAAGTCCTGCACCGAGCAATGGGTTGGACTCGATGGCCTTATGGACCCCCTCCGACTCTACTATTCTATGATTCTATGAGAAGTCATAACATTGACTTCATAATATAGACAGAAACTACAAGCGCAGACTACAGCAAGACACACGCAAGAAGGCACGGACCTTTAACCTTATTTGTTGGACTGTAAGGCCAGCCTCCCCTAACCAAGCATACTTGGACTGCAATCCCCATCATCCCCAGTCAGCATGGCCATTGGCAGCAGGCTGCAGTCTCCCTTCCTCAGCAGCAGGGAGGTTCCACATGGGCCATCATGGGCCCTTCTCTTCAAGCTTCAGCTCATCTAATCCCCCCTCCCCAGGTTTGCCTCCGCATTTTTTTTACCTCTGAGGCAGAAGCGCGTCAAGTTTATGGTCCCTTTCACCTGAATAGCTGCTCTTTCGCTCCTTCGCTCGTTTGCTCTTCCGCTCTGCCCCATCCCTTCTCTTTCTCCCTCCAGTCAGGTCCTGTCAGATGAGCACTTCAACCCGACCGCCTTTCAGCCAGACAAAAATGGGACAACCCTTTAGTCTGGCTCTGTGGGGGCATTGAGGGAGGACAATCCTGTCTCTGCAGAGATTCAGGCATGGTATGGTTTTTAAAAAGGCTTTCAAGCCCGGGGTGCAAGGTTGTGGGTTTTATATTGAGGCTTATGGAGCCGGCTGCTGGGAGAGATCGCTTTTCCCTGCCAGGACCTGATGCAATCCATTCAAACCCCCAGTTCCTTTAAAACTACATGGAGGCTTAGGGCACATTCAATGCGCTTAGGGAAAATAATCCAGACTTTTAGTGTTCTAGGAAAGGCTGGGGAAGAGGCGGGGTGTCAGCAGGACAGGCACGGTGTCATGGGAGTACCGTGCTGCAAATCCACACACCAGGCATGGCGAGAGTGCATTAAATCGCTGGTGTGATGGAGGTCTTCCTCCTCCCCATTGAAATCTCGCATATCTAAACCGAGTGGTAAAATCCCTGATCCATGCCAGGGCAAGCCAAGCACTGTGGGATGTGTGTGGCAGAGAAGGACGGTCGGCCAAGTTCAAAATGAGGAATTAAAATGTGTCTCAAACCCTCCCCATCTCATGTTAGGGGTGTTTTATTCATGCACCTTAGGCCCACACATGGTAAAACTCAGGTAGAAATCTCACAAAGTTTAATGAGCTCAGACCTTTTCTGACTTTGGGAACCAAACCTTACTGCAGGGGTGTCAAACCGCTTTCAGTCTGAAGTCTGAATCCATTTTTGGAGAAGCTGGCGGGGTGGGGGAGGGGAGTGTATTCCAGTGGTGGGTGGAGCCAAGGACAAAGGGGTGGAGCCAAACGTATTACCAAAATTACCAGCCAACTTAAGTTTACAGCTCTCACCACCAGGAACTAAGCCTGAGTAGGGGCATTTCAATCTTTTCAAATGGGGGGGGGGGGAACCCTGTGCAAATGCCAGGAGACCACCAAACCCATCAGTGGTTGGGGAAAGAGGGCATGGCCTTCTGGAGAGGACTGGAGGGCCAGCTTTGGCCCACAGGGCTAAAGTTCAACACCCCCTGCTTGTTGTGACGAAGCCAAAGTACACGTCATTGAAATCACCACACATTCTTTCCCTGCCTCACCATGCCACCATTTTCCCTTTCCTCTGTTGATTCCCCCCCCCCCGTGCCCCTGGGGGGCAGGAAACTGTCAGGCCTGCTCTCTGTAAGGTGTCCAGATGGTGCAACGTGCAGGACTTCACTGTCAACGAAAGAGTGAACAGCCTGGAGAGGTCAAATGAAGGAAACATGTCGCAAAAATTAACCTGTGGAACTCATTGCAACAAGATGCAGCGAAGGACTCCAGCTTAGATGGCTTTAAGGATCAGACTAAACGTATGCACCGGCTAGGCACATTGATGTCTGTTAGCTGCAATCGTTAAGAATGGCCCCTCCATGACTAGAAGCAGGCTACCTCACTAGATGCTGGGGGAAAGCTAGTGGAGACAGCGATTTCAACTGTGCCCAGGTGGCATCTGACACAGGCAATACTGGCCTAGATTGGTCTGACTGGACTGGTGTACGTTATGTTCTTCGTTTTTCGCTAACCAAAGAGCTCAGAGGTGTGCAGGTTACACAGAGCTCTTTGTCAGACACAGCTGAGAGCACCTTGGCAGCAGCACAGCTGCGTTCAAAGCCAACGCAGAACAGCTCGACGTGCTGAATACTGCTTTTTCCTGATGTTGTTCCTGATGTAAGCAACTTGGCTCTGCGTCGAGTGGAAAATGTCTCCCACCCTCGCTGACAAAGAGCTCTGTGTTAACTCTGAAGGTTGTACAAGCCTCCCCTGACAAAGTTTGATCTGGAAGAGGAGAAAGGGGCTCTTTTAGCAGGAAACTAGGCAATAGATTTGCCTAGTTCACAAGGCTCTTTTTAAACACTTTGGAGCTGTTCTGGGCCCTGCGTTACCAGGACTCATTCCAAATGACAGTCGCGCCTAAAGGAGAAGAGAAACCTGCCAGTCTCTCCCCCCCCCCCCACACACACACATCAACTGGATTCCTGTGCCTTCTGCAGCTTCAGGACAAACAGAAACTCCGCCGGCGCAGCGTTCCTTATATCCCTGCCAAGAAAGGCTTTCACTGCTTTTGGTTTTGCATCTCGTGAAGCTGTTAGAGGCATGGGGGGAGGGGGGAGAGGGGGCAGCCCCTCCCACACATTAAATAGGAGGGAGAGAGTGGAGGCATAGATGGGGGGAGCTCCATGGAACTTCCCTCCACCTTGGAGGGATAGATGGGACGCTGGACTTCCAGCCCTTCCGGGGGGGGGGGACTTTGTCCCAGTCTCTGCCACAGAGCCACCTCCACCTCCGTTGAAATGGCTGCCATTGAAAGTTGCCAGTGGAGGCCAGCTGGGCTTCGCGGTGATGAGCTCTGAAACAGTTGAGCTGGTTAACTGTAAAATCCGGCAGGAAGAACAGCCTCTTATTTCCAGCGAGACTTTTTAAGAGTTGCATGACAGGTGGAAACCCAACAGGCGAAGTCCTCCCATGCTCGGAGGCACCCAGATCTCCAGGACGTCATATATTTTCCTCCCTGTCCACAAAGGACCTTTCTTTCTGTCTTTCTTTTTTAACGCATCCGTGTGACTTGTAGTGCAGATCTTTGTGAGCCACGTTGATGTGGGAAAGATGCGCCGCAGTGATTAAATGCACTGGAGCTCTGGTAGGGGAAACAACATGGCAGCTCTCCCCTCAACCTGCTAAGCTGCAGAGCCATCAGCAGAAAGCACAACCCCTGAGTTCATTTTGGAATCAGGGCCTGGAAAAAACAACAACAAATCTTTCTGTCTGCCTCCTTGACACTCAGACACATGCTGTCATCTGCTGGGCCTGAACATCACCAGGGTGGACCTCGTCCAGTGAGGAACAGCTGGAGGAGCTGCTACTGGGTATGTCTAGCCTGGAGGAGAGAAGACTCACAGTGGCTGCCTTCGTGGATCTCTGAAAGGCAGAAGATGGAGCAGCCCAAATTCTCTCTGCTGCTCCCGACCAAAGCTGACATTTCATGCTGAAATGTTTCACATTTCATAATCTGTTAATAATTTTTAAAATCTACAAATTTATAGATTTATGGATGAGCTATTGTTGTTTGTTTGTTTGTTTAGTTTTGGACGGCACATGGCATCCCAGGGCTAGGACCAAATGGGTGGGAAAAGGCAGGGAAGCGGAGCGCAAGTAAACAGCCGGAGAAATGTACCAGTCATGGGAGCGCGTCAGCAGTGGGGCAGACTCTGTTGGGGGAGGCGGTGGCTTCTCCTTCACTAGAGATTGAAGCAGAGTCCAGATGGCCAGGTGTCAGGGATGCTGCAGCTGCACCCTGCAATGAGCTGGGGTTGAACTAGATGACCTTTAGGCTCCTCTCACTCTACGATTCTACGGTATTGGCTGCAGCATCTCTCTCTCTCTCTCTCTCTCTCTGAAGAGCATCTGATCCATGGCTGATGCCTATCTCAGCTGGAGAGGCAGCCTTCCCAGGGCACGTCTGCATCCTGGTCTGAGGGGCCCCAAGCACTCAGATGGCAAATCGCTTGCCTCTGCAGTCCAGGTATTTGCTCAGTACAAGCCTCCCTCCCTCCATGCACTACAGTGGCTTCTCTAGCTCTTCACATGCACAGGCGCACACACTCTGAAGTATCATGCTCACTCAGCCAGCCTGAATGCCCCCCCCACCACTGAAAAACCAGCTCCAAAGAATGGCAAACTGGCTTTAGACACAGGATTTCGCCACTCCTTTTGGCTACCTGAGAGCTCCAATCGCACGTGCAATTTTTTTCCTCAGAATGCCTTTGATGACGCAAATAGTAACATCATGTAGCAGTGAGTTCCACAGGCTACTGATGGCTTCATGCAAAGAAGTAGTTCCGCTTCGAAACACAAGGGGCAGTATCCACTGTTAGTCCTGCTTAGAGCAGACCCGTTGAAATGAATGGGGCTTAAGTCAGCCGAGCTTTGGACGAGACCCAAAGGCCTCCACGTATGTACCCTGCCCAATACAGCGTGTTCCCCGTGGTCTTCCTCTGCCTCGTTCCCGGATCCGTTTGGAGATCTCACGGCTGCGGCGCCACCGCCACCGCCCCCTCCCCACCTCCAGTCCTCCGGGGCGAAGAGCTAAATGGCTGGGAAATGAACTAGTCCTTAAGGAGGAGGAAAGAAATGTGGGGGGGGGGGGGCACCGCCCACTGCACACCCACAGAGGTGGATCAGCAGGGAAACCAGGAGTCTCTTGCGCACGGAAGCAGAGAAATGGCAGAGCAGCCCTCTCGGCAGGCCCCACTTTGCCATGGGGGTGGGGGGCTGTCCTAGGCTGCAGCACACCTGTTGTGCAGAAGCCACGGTTCCCTTGAGGGACATCGACAGCTAAATAAAGCAAGGTGAGAATCAAGGGACTCATGAGAATGGGCCACGGGAAATTCCTGTGGCAGGGAGTTCCAGGGGTGGCTGATGGCACTGCGGGAAAGGGGGATCTCTTCTTCAAAGCCCGCCTGCATCCAGATCCTACCCGCTAGGGAGTAATCCAGAGATGTGGAGCAGAAAAATCCAGGGGGAAACCGCTGCCCTCCTCAGTTTCTGCTGAGTTTTCCCCCCCCTTCACCACTATTGGAAAACGTTTTAGGTTTCGGACGGCAAGAGCGCCCCTAGCAGACTCCTCCCCCCCCATGCCTCAATAGCCTTGGTCAAGGCCTGAGACGGGCAAGCACATTTTTCGAGGGGACTTAGGCCTTTGCAGCCTCCGATGTCCTGGAGGTGAAGAACCCAGGATGGAAGGAAGGAAAAGATGCAGGGGCCTGAAACGGGTGGTGGGAGGAATATAACTGTGGAGGAGGAGGGGGAGCGTCGAGGAAATCAGGCAAAGGGGGGGACCGTGACGGCATGATGGGTCTGCCCACCCCAGCGCCCCAAATCCCCGCTCCTGTTCTCCATCCCCCCTCCCCCCTCCCCCCTCCACCTTTCCAGGTGGATAAAACCCATCTTTGTTGAGAGACTGGAGAGGGCAGGCACGCACGCACGCAGACCGCGAGGGAGGCCGTCTTATAAGCAGGCAGAAATCCAACAGGTGCAGCAGCCTCGGGTCAGGACGCCTCCATCCCGGGGGCAGCTGCGCCAACCTGGGGCGTCGTGGGGAGGGAGCGAGGCGCCCCCCGAAAGAGGGGGACCCGCTCAGGGTTTGCCCGGCCCGGAGCCGCCTCTCGCCTAGCCGTCGGCGCCCGGCTGCTGCCCGGCCTCGGTGGGGGGAGAGGGTGGGGGCGGCAAAG
Source organism: Anniella stebbinsi (assembly GCA_029215795.1). NCBI lineage: Eukaryota > Metazoa > Chordata > Lepidosauria > Squamata > Anniellidae > Anniella > Anniella stebbinsi. Next base: position 184,515,072 of record JARDYH010000005.1, read on the forward strand.
CCGCCCCGGAGCCGCTTCGTGGGCCGCTCGCTGCCGCCGCCGCCCAAAGGCAAACAAACTCCGCCCGGGCGGGCAGCGCCGCGCACACTCGCCCACTGTTCCGCCCGCACAAAGGCCGCCCTGTCTGCCTGGGCACCGCCGCCGCAGCGGGGAGGGAAAGCAACGGCAGCGGCAGGCGCTCCGACGGGGCGGCCCCCGTACACAGCGCGGCCCTTTCCCCGGCCAGAAAACCGCAGGCAGCACCAGGAGGAGGAGGAGGAGGCGGACCCCCCCCCGGCTCAGCATGGGGGACCCCCCCAGGGTCGAGGGAGCTCTGGGGGCTGCTGGGATTGGAGCCCCCCCTTCCCAAAGCGCGCAAGTCACGTCTGGTCTTCTTGAACCAGTCCGCCCCCCCCCACGCACCCTAAAGAGATCTACCCCCCCCTTAGCTATCAAGAAGCTTCTGCAAGTCTGGCTGTGCCTCCCGCTTCCCCCCCCCCCCCCAAAGTGCGAGGGGGTCGCGTTATGGTTTCGATATGGTGGTTCCTAACTGCGCTTCTCCTCCCCCCACCCCGCTCCGCCAATCTGGAGCCCTTCGCGGTCTCTCAGCCCCACAGGAATGAAGGGGGGGGGAGATCAGCTGCAGCCCCCTCACCACGTGGCGCTGCCCCTCATGGGGCCCGCTCCTGCCACCTGCCGGACAGGGAGGGATGCAGGAATTGGGGAGGGGGAGCAAGGGCAGGGATGAGTGACAGCTAGGGAGCGCCCCCCCCCCCAGAGACGCAGCGCTTCGTACCCAAACTCGCAAAGGCCCGGAGCCCAGGAAGAGGGGATCCCTCATCAGCCCCCCCCCCCAAAAAAAACAAATCCCGGCCCTCAAACTTGAGTTCCCTTTTCTGCTAAGCTAAAGCCTCCCCCAGTCCTGACCATCCCACCCCTCTTCCAGGTCCTGGCAGCCTGTCCACCTGCCCAGCTCCGCCGGGACTGCGCCCATCACCCGGGTCTCCTGGCGGGAGGGGCGCCTGGCGAATGCGTTGCCCCGGGCTGCGCGTGATGAGCCAGCTCCTGCCTGGCCCATGCAGCGCCTCGCCCCCGCCCCGTCTCCTCTGGGAACCCAGAGCATCGTCGGGACGGACAACCCCGGCAAGCGCCTTCTGCGCCCCAACAGCGCTCTTCGACAGCGAGCCCCCTCCCAGACCAGGCGCCCGGCCCTCGAACGGCCCCCCAACTCTATCCATCCATCCATCCATCCATCCATCCATGCTGTCCTCGGAAATCCCCCGTCTCCCCCTCCGAAGCGCAGCGCCCACCGACCCACCCAACGGGGCGCCCAGCCAGCCCGGGAGACCGAATAGGCGTCTGGGCGGCTTCCCCGGGCGAATGCGGCGCTGCAGCCGAGCGCCTCCGGGCAGCCCCGACGGCGCGTCCGGGCTTACCTGCTCGGGCGCCCAGGCAAGGCAGCAGCAACAGCAGGAGCAGCGGCAGGAGCCCGACGAGTTCCATGGCGGGGCGGGCGGGCGTCTGGCTGTCAGCGGCGCAGCAAGCCCATGCGGACGGGGCGCGCTCGGGGCGCACTTGGGGCGGGCGGGCTGGCTCGGGCGTCGGGGCGCTCGGTGCCGTCTGGCTGGCAAAGGAGGAGACGCGCCCGCTCTCTCGCTCCTGCCCCGGCCCCGGCGCAGCCCCAGGCAGCCTGGCTCCCCCTCCAGCCCTCCCTCCCGGCCGGCCTGGACGGCCCCCGCCACGCCCCAACCTCCAGCGGCCGCCCGGGACGGCCGCTCCCTCCCCCACGCCCGCCCGCATCAGGGCCCCGACACCCCTGTCCTCCCTCTCGCACACATCCAGATCGAGGGGGCGCTGCCGGGATGCTTTTGCGCCCACCCCGCACCCCACCCCGTGGCTGTACATAGCAGGCGAGCAAAGCTGCACCGGTTGGATGTCTCCCTGGCTCGCAGTTCTTAAAGACATAGGAAGCTTGCCAGGAAAAAAAGGAAAAGGGAATCAAAAGAGGCCGCAACCCCCACCCACCCCGATCCCAATCCTGCCCCCTCTCTTTGGGGTGCCTCCGGATGCCACCCTAAAGACTGCCCCCCCCAAATTTCCCTTCTCAAGGCTCCACTCCTCAGACTCCTACACTTCACCTTGGCACACATCCTGCTCAACCCCCCCACCGGCCAGGTCGCCTTGCCGAAGGACCTCCTCCTTTCTCCGATCAGCACGACTGAAGTACAGCCCCCACCCCCACAAAGCCCTTCGTCGGTGACACTGAAAGCCCCCCCCCCAACAGTTCTCTCTCTTCATTTAAAGTTATTCCGCCCTCCCCCCCCCCCCCAATTCCTAATACGGAATGTTTTGGTAAAAGCGCCTGAACGCCTGGAGCAGTCTTCCAGATGTGATGTGTTGGACTACAGTTCCCATCATCCCCAGGCGGCATGGCCCATGCCAGTTCTACACATCTGGGGAGCACCAGGTCAGGGGAGGCAGATACCAGGGGGGAGGGGCGCAAGAGGATATTGGCCATTGTAGCCTCAGTCCTTGCCGCCAACGTGGGATTGTGTCACTTCAACATTTTCACGGAGGGGGGGGGAAAGATAGGGTGGCTGTTCTGACTCGGTGCTGAGGATCAGTCACTCTGCACATGCCCCAAGGTGCTGTGCTTGCCTTGCTCATCTGCCCTGACCCTGAGAGCAACAGCCTGAGTTGAGCTGCCGGCCTTCTGCCTCCGTGCCCTGCCAGGGGGCTTCCTGGGTGGGTGGGGGAACAGAACCCTCGAGGGACCCTCATTGCTCTGCAGCCACTCTGTGATCGGGTTTTTATGAAGTTCTTTCCACAGGCCCAAAGACGCCCTGTAAAAACCACCCACCATTTCTAATTTGGAAGGCACCAGGAACCACCCCCCATCAACCTGCATGAGCTGTAGTGGGGACTCTGCCAAAAAGGGCCTGCAGAAAAAGTACTTTGGCTAACTCAAGAAAGCGAGCCAAGCCACACACTGCTGGGGGAAATCCAGAGGGGGAGGGCTTGTGATAGCCCTATTGCTGCCGAAGCCATAAAGAGTCGTTGTCATGGTTTCCATACAAGGGGGGGCTGCTTGCCCCCTAAGAGCCGAGGAAGAGGCTTGTTGGACTAAGCAAAGGCGCTTCTTTATCCAGCACCCGACACAATTGTGTATCACAATCACACTTCACTTGAGAAATGTATCAGGGTTGGGATGGATGAGTGGGTGGTCAGAGGGCAATTACACCCTGCAAGCAACAAAATATTGCTGAGGAAACATACTTTCCTTGCAACGGATGCAGCACGACCCCAGATTGCCCCCCTCCAAACATGTTTAACAACAACTCCCATCATCCCCAGCTGGAAATGATGGTGCATGCCATCCAAAACATCTGGAGGGCGCCAGACTTGGGGAAACCTGGCTTCTGTAGGCAGAGAGATGGACACAGCGGTTCACAGGGACAAGGAATAATATGGAATAAAATTGAATCGACTCTACCAAAACAAGAGAAAGGAATAAGGTGTTGGGTGTTGGGGATGGAGGGCGCCAGGCTGGGATACACTGTGCTAACCATGGTTAGGGGGGCAGGGGTCAAAGAGACTATGGGACCACCAGCCATGACTCACCCCCTGTGTTTTATTACCCAGTCAAAGGGTCAGCTGGAGACCGCCCCACCCCCAAGCATTTGGACAGCTGGAAGACTGCATGATGGGGGGGGGGGGGCGCGTGTCTGTGTAAACTTGAAAGCGCTGGCATCTAAATTTGGTTTGGTTTCATATTTATATCCTGTTTTTCCTGTATCAACAACCAAAGCACCATACAATAAAAATAGGAAAAGCCAACAGGACACACAACCCAAGCAATGCAAATCTCACACACAGCCTTCTGGACGGGAGGGGAGCTCAGGGGCAGGACACCTGTGTGTGTGCATCTGTGTGTGAGTGTAATTTGTTTCTTTTCTGCATTACTGCGCTGTCCAACAGCCAACGCTTTCTGGGTAGCTCACAAAATAAAGCTAAGAAAACTAAATGCACAAATACAACGTAAAATTTCACACAACTTAAAACAGTCACAGAATGAAACCAGTGCAAGGAACTAAAAATGCCTTTTGAAAATTGAAAGACTGAAGGCCCGGGAGAATTTTTTTAAAAAAGTCTTCACCTGGCACCGAAAGGATCACAACGTAGGCTCCTGGCGAGCCTCTCTGGAGATGGCGCTCTGCGACTGGGGTGTTACCACTGAAAAGACCCTGTATCTGGTACACAGAGTGCTTTACATGCGGAATGGGCCGTCTGGAAGGCGCCAGGTTGATGAAGGCTGTTCTACAGTTTCAATCATGCTCTGATACCTTCCAGATTTGACTACTGCAATGCGTTGTATATGAGTGGGTCTGCCTTGAAGACTGTTTCGACTGCAGGTCACTGAGAACACAGTTGCCAGGCTGCTAGGTGAAACTGGTCAATGGGGACGGACCTCACCAGTTGCTGGGCAACCTTCAAAGCACTGGCACTGCTGACTGGACACGCTCTACACACCTAGGGACCCAGGGACCAGAAGGAGCAGCCATCTGGTCCCACACAGGCCTACCAGCGCACTGCAGCTGTCTTTGGGCGCCTTTCTGCTGGTGACTCATAAGAATATAAGAAGGGCCCAGATGCTGGATCAGTCCCAGGGTCCATCTAGTCCAGCACTCTGTTCACCCAGGGTCCAACCAGCTGTCAACCAGGGCCCCCACAAGCAGGACATGGTGCAACAGCACCCTCCCACCCATGTTCCCCAGCCGCAGCTGTACCTAGGCATACCAACTCTGATCCTGGAAGGAGCACACAGCCATCAGGACTAGTAGCCATTGATAGCCATCACCCCCAGGAATTTGCCGGATCCCTTTTTAAAACCGTGCAAACTGGTGGCCCTCGCCACATCTTGTGGAAGTGAATTCCACAGTTTAAATCTGCGCTGTGTGAAGAAGTCCTTCCTTTGATCTGTCCTGAATCTCCCTCCAATCAGTTAGTATTATGGGAGAAGGAGAAAATTGTCTCCCTGTACACTTCTCCCCTTAGACTCCTTTTTTCCAAGCTGAACGATCCCAGCTGCCGTAACCTTCCCTCACAGGGGAGATGCTCCAGCCCCTGAATCATTTTGGTTGCCCCTTTTCTGAACTTTTTCCAACTCTATAATATATATTTTTAGGTGTGGTGACCAGACCTGCACACAATATTCAATTTCTTGTCATTTCCAATTGATGGCGTATATGGTGTGGCCCACCTTGTAAACTTTTTGACCAAGAGGCGCGATAATCAGGAACACGTCTTTAAAAGTTGCAGTTTTTGTTATTATTCCACTTTTTCACTGCTGAGCTCAAGGCAACGAATCAAGTCCTCCCCTGTCTGTCTCATCCTCGTGACCAGTGGGGCAGCTTTTGCAGGGCCCTGGGGCCCAAATCCAGGGCTCTGGAGCCCAGGTGCCTCCCCCAAAGGCCACCCAAACGGTGACATGGGATGGGGAACAGCAGCCCACACACGTGGCCTCAGCACCTGGGCATGATGGGTCCCACCTGTTGCTGCAGCATCCTTGCTTTCTTCATACGTTTAAAAACACTTTATGAGAGGGTGGCCAGATGGGTATGTACAGATGTTCATGTTTGCTTGTTTATAGTGCAACCCTCTGCGTATTTAGACAGAAAAAGTCCTACAACTCCCAACATTCCCTGGCTGGCTGGGGAATGCTGGAAGTTGTAGGACTCCCCCCCCCCATCTAAAAAGGCAGCAGATTGTGCCCTTAAAACATTTGCATATTACTGAACATATTTAAGCATATCTCTAACCTTCTTCTTTTACAATGCAATGGTGCTTATTCCCAAATCCATGTCTTTAGCCTCAGGGTGAGAGCAGCTGCACTTTGGCTCATGCATAGTGAATCCCACCCCTCTCCCTCGTGCGCCCCAATTGGCCGCCACCATCCCCATCCCGCTGACAGTGACAGCCTAATGGGGCTGAGACATTCGCGCCACACCGATTGGCTGAGCAGGGCTGCCTGTCATCCTGCTGATGGAGGGGCTGCCTCGCCTGTGTGGCATGGAAGAAATTAATTGCTATTAGAGATCAGGCTTCGGACTTCTTTGCAGTTTCAATTTTTTCCTGCTAATCTACACTGCTCAAGCTTCAGTTTAAAATAAAAATGAAGAAAATCAGTCTGGTAGATCACATGCAATAAGCCTTACACTACCGTATTGTTAAACAGGATTACAGTAGGAAAATTGTTTTTTTTTTTAAAAAAAATGTTTGTTTGCTCGATCTAACCCATCAGAAATGCAGAAGCAGTGTTAACACAGGAAATGGCAGGGGCCAGGGTAATACACGTGGTTTAAAATGACTTCACTGTGACACTGCTCACAACAACCCTGTGCGGTAGATTAAACTGAGAGTGTGCCACTGGGTTAGCTTCATCCATTGAGCTTCCTGGCTGAGGGGGAATTCAAACCTGACTCTCTCTCTGGTCTTGTTCCAACCAACACCAATGACATATATTCTCTCTCTCCCCCCCCCCCTCCCCCAATCTTATTGGTGCAAATCTCTTAAAGAGGCAAACATTTTTAGCACACATGAAATTAAAATGTGGCCAGGCTGGATTTGGCCCTCTGGTGGCCCATTGGGCTATTTTAGCTCCTTGGGCATCTAATGTGTTCAGCAAGATATAAATCCTTGTAGGCTGCAGTACCAAAACAAGAGAGACCCTATGCAGCCTCCACCGGCTTTGTCACATAACCAAAGACCAGCCAGCCAGCTCTCTCTCCCGGAGACAGGAAACTCTTTCAGCCGGAGAACCAGATGACATTTCCAAGAAGGTCTTGGGGGCTGAATTCCAGAATGGGACCCCTGCTGTAGCCTGTGCGGTGCTTATTCCTGCTGCCATAGAGTCTCAAGGTCACTCTGCCACACATCTGTGCAGGACGTGATCTTGGGGCGGGGCAGGTGTGCCCGGCTTTGATCCGCAGTGGGATTCCATGGCCAGCTGGCCATTTATTTGGGCCCTCTCTGCCTCTTGGGCTGGGCCGGGCCTGGAGTTCCTAAATTGGAACTATAATTAGGAGCCTGTAATTAAGCGTCTGGCTTCCTGTCCCGGCTGTGGCGGCCACTCAAAGGGGCCAAACGGAGCTGGGGGACACGAGGCGGACCGGCCGAGGGTAGAGAAGAGAGGCTTCATTTGGGGGCCTGCAGCTGCTGACGACGGGGCTACCAATTGGGCGATTTGGGGGCGGACAGTGGGAGGCCTAATTTGGAGTCAGGCCTGATAAGAGACAGTGAACTTGCGCTTTGCATTCCAGCCCTGCTCAGTAAATAGAAATGCACAAAGGACACGGCTCCTCTGTTTTAGGGCATCCCATATAGGGCAGGCAGGATGGCTCAGTGGATGCAGCACCTGCTTGGCACACAAAGGGTTCTGATCCAATCCCCAGCATTTCCAGTTCCAAAGGAACATAAGATCACAGACTGGTAGAGCTGGAAGGGGCCTCTAAAGCCATTGAGTCCAACCCCCTTCTCAATGCAGGAATCCCCCTTAAAGCATCCCTGACAGATGGCTGTCCAGCTGCCTCTTGAATGCTTCTAATGTGGGAGAGCCCACCACCTCCCTAGGTCATGGGTCCCATTGTCATACTGCTCTAACAGTCAGGACGTTTTTTCCTGTCGTCCAGCCAGAATCTGCCTTCCTGTAACTTGAGCCCTTTATTTATTTATTTATTTATTTATTTATTTATTGCATTTTTATATCGCCCCATAGCCGAAGCTCTCTAGGCGGTTCACAAAAATTAAAACCATGAAATCATTTTAAAATATATAAAACAAGGCACAATCTAAAAACACAGAATAACATACAATATAAAAACACAACCAGAATAAAACCAAGCAGCAGGAATTAATACAGATTAAAATACAAATTTAAAACAGCGAGGATTAAAATTGAGTTAATTTAACTGTTAAAATACTGGGAGAATAAAAAGGTCTTCACCTGGCGACGAAAAGAGTACAAAGTAGGCGCCAGGCGAACCTCTCTGGGGAGCTCATTCCACAGCCGGGGTGCCACAGCAGAGAAAGCCCTCCTCCTAGTGGCCACCTGCCTCACTTCCTTTGGCAGGGGCTCACGGAGAAGGACCCCTGTAGATGATCTTAGGGTCCGGGCAGGTACATATGGGAGGAGGCGTTCCTTTAGGGCTTTAAATGTTAGTACCAGCACTTTGAATTGGGCCCAGACCTGGATCAGCAGCCAGTGAAGTTGGAAAAGGACTGGCGTAATACGGTCTCGTTGGCCAGTCCCCGTTAACAATCTGGCTGCCCTGTTTTGTACCAGCTGAAGTTTCCGGCCCATTTTCAAAGGCAGCCCCACGTATAACGCATTGCAGTAATCCAAACAAGAGGTTATGAGAGCATGGATAACTGTAGCTAGGCTATCTCTGTCCAGATAAGGGCGCAGTTGGTATATCAGCCTAAGCTGGTAAAAGGTGCTCTTTGCCACCGAGTTCACCTGTGCCTCAAGCGACAGTTCTGGATCCAAGAGCACCCCCAAACTACGGACCCGATCCTTTAGGGGGAGTGCAACCCCTTCCAGAACAGGGTGAACATCACCTCGCCGGACAGACGAACCACCCGCTAACAGTACCTCCGTCTTGTCTGGATTGAGTCTCAGTTTGTTAGCCCTCATCCAGTCCATACCGTGCTCAGGCACTGATTCAGAAAAGCCACTGCCTCACCTGGGTTTGTTGAAAAGGAGAGGTAGAGTTGGGTGTCATCCACATATTGGTGACATCTCAGCCCACATCTCCGGATAACCTCTCCCAGCGGCTTTATGTATATGTTAAACAGCATAGGGGATAAAATAGAGCCCTGTGGAACCCCATGGCTTAGATGCCACGGCACAGAGCAATAATCCCCCAGCACCACCTTCTGAAAACGGTCATCTAAGTAGGAGCGGAACCACTGCAGCGCCGTGCCTCCAACTCCCAGCCCAGACATCCTATCCAGAAGGATACCATGGTCGATGGTATCGAAAGCCGCTGAGAGGTCCTAGAGAACCAACAGGGTCGCACTCCCCCTGTCCCTCTCCCGGCAAAGGTCATCCCACAGGGCGACCAAGGCAGTTTCTGCTCCAAAACCAGGCCTGAAACCCGATTGAAATGGATCTAGATAATCCGTTTCATTCAAGAGTGTCTGGAGTTGTCCTGCAACCACCCGCTCAAGCACCTTGCCCAGGAAAGGAATGTTCGCCACCGGCCTATAGTTGTTAACATCTTCCAGGTCTAGGTTAGGCTTTTTCAGGAGTGGTCTGATTACCGCCTCTTTTAACAAGGCCGGCACCACTCCCTCTCTCAAGGAGGCATTTACAACCTCCTGGACCCAGCCGGCGGTCCCATCCTTATTTGATGTAATTAGCCACGACGGGCAAGGGTCAAGCACACAAGTGGTCGACCGGACTTGGCCAAACACCTTGTCCACATCCTCAGGCCTCAGTAACTGTAACTCATCCAACAAAACTGGACCAGACGGTGCTCTGAACGCCTCTACTAGCGGAGCTGCATTAAGCGTGGTGTCCAATTCAAGACGAATCTGAGCGACTTTATCTTCAAAGTGCCGTGCAAACTCGTCACAGCGTGCTACCGAGGGTTCCACCATCTCTCGCCCTGGCCCAGAGTGTAGCAGGCCACGAACCACCCGGAAAAGCTCCGCCGGACGACACTGTGAAGATGCAATGCTGGTGGAGAAGAACTGTCTCTTCGCCACCCTCACCGCCACAGAGTAGGCTCGATAATGAGCTCTAGCCTGTGTCCGATCAGACTCAGTACGAGTTTTCCTCCACCTGCGTTCTAGCCGTCTCCCCTTTTGCTTCATTGCCCTCAGCTTAGGTGTAAACCAAGGAGCTGGCCGAGCTCTGCTCATAGGGAGAGGGCGCTTGGGTGCGATCGTGTCAACCGCCCGGGTCATCTCTGCATTCCACAGAGCGACCTGGGCTTCGACAGGAGCACCGGCCTGCACTTTGGGATCAGGTATCACTTGACAGGAGAAAGAGTTCTTGGCCAGAGAGCCATGGCTCCTCACCCACTGCCCTCCAGTGGTCCAATTCTGGTGCTCCAGAGTTCCCCAGAAGGATACACAACCTTTCCCCAATACCCAATCATTTAGTGTTTTCCAGGCTTTTGCGTTTGTGTGTGTGTCCCCTGTTCTAAGACCATTACTGGCAGTAAGACTTAAAACTGGCTGTCATTTGCAGTACTTTAGCTCCACCCCTGCTGCCCTCACCCCACCCACCACTGGATCGTACCCTCCTGCCCAAGAGCTTCTATGAAATGCAACGCAGTCCTTGGAATGAGAGGGGTTCCACACTCCTGCCTGCACCGTCTTCTAGGGCGCCTGGATATTCTGGGAGGAGAAGGGTCCGCCAAGCTCGATCGCCTTCTGCCCATCTCATGGCAGGGTGGTGCTGCTGGGTTCCTTCTCCTGGGATGGGAGGGCTGGCACAGCCACGCTCCTGGCCCACAACCCGGCCGTTCTCACTCTCGCCCGGCACTAATTGCAGCCTCCGATTCCTTGAGAGTCGCCTGGATCTGGCCAAGCCACATCGGAACCTGGATATTATCTCCCTGTACATGAATGCCATCTGCCCAGCACTGAGCGGGATGGGGGAGGAGGGGGGCTGCCTCTTCTGCTTTAAACAGTTGAAGGGCTGGCCTGGGGTGACACTTGCCAACAGGCTGGGTGGAGGCTAGGAGGCCCGGTGGGATACAGTCACACTCCGCAACTTGCTTGACCGTTGATGGTGCTGATGGGGGTCTTTCCCTGCCCCCTGCGCAAAATCCCTCAAGCACAGGTAGTGGGTGGGACTCAAGCAGGGAACTCCTGCGTGGAAAGCAGCATGGGTCCTTCCCTCACGGCTGGGGGAGCCCCAACCAATGCCGAGGCATAAAAACAATTTCTCCAACAGCAGCTGTCGGAGAAAGGCAACTAAAAATCCCAAAGCACCAAATGCTGCCTCTTTTCCTGGAACACCTCCCTGACCAGGAAAGAGCGCCACATGTGCACCCCGGGACTCGAATGTGGGCCCTTGGCCTACGGCAGCAGAGCAGCTCTGCTTGTGTGATTAAAAGGAGGCCCAGGCGGTTGAGCGCAGCCGCCGTGATGGCTACGCGGAGCCTCCACTGTGCAGGTGTTTCATGTTCGGGGGCAGCAAAGGCGTGGATTTGCCCAGTATCTTTCCCCTGCATCTGGGGCGCTGGGGGACAATGCCCGGCCTCGAGCCTGCTTTGAGGGCCTGTACTGTTTATCTCCATTTCTTGACCGCCTGTGGAACTAGGGCAGACCTCTTTGACGGGGCAGGGAGGTGTGCCAGAAAAGGGTTTTTTAAGGAGGCAAATTCGTGGACGATGGAGAGCTCCTGTGGACAGCGAAATGGGACGTCCGGAGCCGGGTGCACGTCCCAAGGGAGATCTGTTGTCTTCAAGTTAGGCTTGTAGGCTTCCAGGGGCGTGTCTGGCTGTCCCCTGTTGGAAACAGGATGCTAGGCGAAATGGGCCCACAGTCTGACACAGATGGCCAGTGCTGATCCTGCACATTCATTCTGTCGGGTCTCTCTTGCACAGGCATGCACACACACACCGGTATCTATCCCAGGGCCAACACCAGGGTATAACTTGAGCCCCCAAACTAACATTCAACATCAGACACTTTCCGCAATCCTGCTCCTGAGCATTTGAAGACTTCCTTTTCTTTCCCATCAAGTAAGTATAACCAGCCTCAGATATCAGAGCTTGCGTGTGTGTGTGGGGGGGAGATGTGGAGGGTCCAGCCCCGGCTCCTTTTAGGAATCAGTCACCAAGGGAGGGTCACGGCTATTTTGTTCAGCAGAAAAAGGGTTCTTTGCGTGGGCTCAGACATTGCCCCCCCTTTTTTTTATCATCGGTCCTTCAGGACTAGAGGGCAGTTAAGGAAAATGGGGAGAATGAAAGTTGTAGCAGGGAATCTTTAGGGTCTTACTGGAAGGGGGGTCCCTTTAGATGGTACCACCGCCAGCAGCTCCACTGGGACACACCTGGGGCAGAAGCAGACCCAAGACCTTCTCCAGGTCCCATCAGAACCCCCCCACTCTCTCCGTCTCCCTCTTTCTCGTGCCCTGGGTGGAGCCCCCAGGATGGCCACGATGGGACGGCTGGAATGTTCTTCTGGGATGTGGCCGAAAGGCCCGGCTATTCCTGGCACCAGGCGTGGTGAGAGCGGAGGCCGCAGAGCCGTCCCCACAGCAAAGCAGGGAATCAGCCGAGTTTCTAAAAAAAGAGAGGTACGGGGGCTCAATTTTCCCTAGAAGCGCTCCTGCTGTTCTCAGAGATTGCATTTACTGCATGTGTGCCTGGCGCGCACACACACACACGTAATCCTGCTGACAAACCCTTGCAAGCAACTTTAAAAAATAAGGTTAAAAACAAGCCTTTCTCCCGGCACTGTGAATCACAAAGGGACAGCCTGGTATTTAGGAGGCTCTAAAAACATTTATCAGAACAGAGCCGGCAATCCCCAGCTGTGCTGACACTCTGCACATGTTCAGATGCTCTGGGTTATCAACTCATACGTAGCCTGAATGGATTGTGTTCATTAGTCTTATGCTGCGATGTGGGGCAGGGCACTGAGTCCCATTGGAGATGGGGGGGGGGGAAGACACCCTGCCCTCATGCGATGCTAAGGGCTTTCTTCTCTGTGGTTCATACTGCTAATTGGGGGTAGCAGTTGGGAAGGAATACTGGATCTCGCCCCCTCTGTATATGCAGGGGGTGTCTTGGACTGCCCCCCTCCCAGAGAGAGGCGGTTGCTATTTCTGCAACCATTTTTGGGGGGAGGGAATCTGAAAGAGGGGGAGCTCCTCCCCACAAGGCCTCCTCCTCCCAGCTCCTCCGCTTGCCAGGGTCTGTGGGGCTTGCCAGGGCCGCCAGGTGAGGGGGCAGGACAAGGACCCATTGATGGGGGGGAACAAGCCCCCCTTTGTACAGCTCTTGGCGGTCTGTCTTCAGCCTGGCCTCTGAAAACACCAGCCAGGGAGGGACTGAGTGCCATTCATGGTCAGGATGGAGCCCGGCTGCTGGTGCGGGGAGAGCAGCACTTGGCCATGGGGGTCAGTCCAGGCCATCATCTCAAAGTGTGTGTGGGGGGGGGAGAGAGAAATTACGCCAAGGAAAGCCCCGAAGGCACCAGAACCTGTATCCTAAAATGCTTTTGCATCAAACAAAATCCGGGGGGGGGGGGGGGGGGGGCTGGGCTCCTGCCAATTTAGACTCATTTCCTATTGGGCACTTTGGGATTGGCGGGAGGGCAGAGGGGCGGTTCTATCCATCCTTACCAGCCTCATGGTATGCAAAGTATTTCCTGTGTGTGAATTGGGGTGGGGGGGAAGGCTGTTTGACAAAACATAAAAGCCACCTTCCCTTCCAACTGGGGTAGAGAGGGAGGGGGCCTCCCTGCAGGAATCCAGTACCCCTTCAATGGGGCCAGTAAGGGAACAGCACCCCCCTCCTCAAATTAGGAGTAGGAAGAAGTGAGAAACAGTGTCAAAAGCCCACCCACCCCAATCTGCAAGGGAAGCTGCAAATGGAAAAACACTCTGTGTGTGCTCAGAGGCACTCTTGAGGTCCTTATTTGAGACGTTCATGCTTTAGCACCCCATCCGCTCTGTGGGGAGCTGAAGACGGCTACCTGGCTGATTTGGGGGCACAGAAGTACAGAGGATGGGAGGGGGCCTGCCCCACAGAGATGAAAGGAAGGGAAACTAAGGTAGCTTAGAGAGCTACAGAAACGATTTGGGGTGGGTGGGTGGATAAGCCCCTTAAAGGGCAGGAGGGCAGTGGGAACAGACCACCCCTCCCCCCAAAGAGCAGTAGATGTTATGAGAGAGAGCCAGGCCAGAGGGTGCTTGACAGCCATCCATGGGGCAGGTTGTTCCTTGCAGTGGGACACGCAGCCTGTAGTGGCTTTACCTGGAATACCATCCCTGAGGGGGGTGGGCCAAGAGATGGGGGGGCGGGCCAAGAGATGGGGGCGGGCCAAGAGATGGGGGCGGGCCAAGAGATGGGGGCGGGCCAAGAGATGGGGGCGGGCCCTCCCCAACTCACAGGGTGTTGCTACCCTCTACTGGCAAGGAGAGGGATTGCATCAAGAAAGCAAAACTTGTCCTAGCATTTGTAAAGCTCATTTGGGGGAAGTGCAGTGGGGGCAAAGGACAGTCAGACACATCCCTCCCCCTACTTTAAATGCTGTGACCCCCCCAATCCCACATGAAACTGCACGCAGCTGAAAGTTAGCTTTTGCATGTCCCTGGGCCAAAGTTCAGGCCAGAACTCTGCTTGCAGCCAGAGGCACAGCTCTCATTTTGCATAACGCAACAGAGGGGGGAAGAGATCGACAGAGGAAGCAGACAACGCGGGGTGGGGGGACGGGGACCCCAGGGCCCACCAGAAAGAGCAGCTTTTATTAAATCAACATATTCCAAAAGCAGTTATCCATGGGAGGGAGATTAACAGGAGTCAAATAAATGGGGTGGGGGGTGGAAGAGACGAAGCAGTGAACAAATATGGGCATGCAGAGGCTGGGAGGGGGCAGGAAGAGAGTAGCGTACATGGAAGGGACGCCCCTCCTCCCGCCCCAAAGAGGACCTGGCTGTTCCCCCTGCAAACCAGAAAGAGGGGTGGGGGAGACGCACACACCTCCCAACTGGGCCTCGTTCTGTTCCGCAGAGCCCCCACTAAAGGAAACACTGCACTCCCCCTCCCAAGAGACGACGCCTAGAGGCATGTAGGGTAGGGTGACCAGATAAAATCTAGGTCAGGGCTCCTGTAACTTTAACAGTTGTAGAGAAAAGGGAATTTCAGCCAGTGTCATTTGTATGCAATTAGTTCCTGGTGAAATCCCCTCTTCATCACAACAGTTAAAGTTGCAGGGGCCCTGCCTTCTTTTGTATATGGTCACTCTAGTATAGTGCCTGCATCTTTAACTGTTGTGATGAAGAGGGGATTTCACCAGGAACTAACTGCATACCATTGACGCATACCAAGTTACATGAGCCCTGACCTGGATTTTATCTGGTCACACTAATGTAGGGCCTACCAGTACCCAATTCTGGACTCTCTTCTCTCGCTCCAGACATCCTGGGGAAGGGAGGCGGAATCAAACCATCGTCTTTGGGATCTGGAGCATTCACGCAGGCGGGCAGGACGACACACACGCACACAGACACGCTCTGCCTCCGCCTCCTCCTCCCTGTCCCCAAACACCACACCTTCTTGCATAGATGGGGGACGCCAGCTAGGTTCAAAGTGCTAAACCAGAAATGGGGGGGGGGCACTTCCAAAAGACCTCCGCGGGCGATCAGTTCAGACCTCTGACAAGAGCGACCCGTCCCTTCCTGAGGAAGAGAAAGGGGGGGCGCTCCCCACTTCCAGCACTGGCCTCACCCCCCCAACACCCCCCCCAACTGCGGCCCCTCGATTTCCCAGGAGGAAATGCGGGGGGGGGGGGGTCGAGGGCAAAAGGGTTGCCAGCCCTGACTCGGGCTGTTCCCCTGGGGCAGAGAGAGGGACGAGGACCTAGGAGGAGGCCGTATTACGACCCTCCTGACTGAGGCAAGAACCCAGCCTCTCCCCATGGCGCGACGCCTCTCCAGCCCCATGAACCGTTTCCTAAAAAGCCTGCTTTGGGACGAGGGGGAGGGGGAGCAGGGCAGGGGGACGGGAGGGTGCGTGCCCCACACATTCGGAAGGGCTGCAAAACTGCTGCATGAATCCGGGCTCCTCTGGTGGGGGCATGCGCCTGGCCCCACAGCCCCTGCCCCACAAGCACAGAACTGCAACCCAACTGGTCAAAAGGAAGGGAGAGACAGAAAGAAAAACAAGTCCAATTCAGGCCTCACGACTCCCTCTACTCATCCACGTCAAAAGCATGAAGGGAGCATCGTGCGCCCCCAGACCCAAAGGAAACAAAGGCAGCAGCTGCCCCCGGAAACATTGTACCTTGTCCTTAAACCTGATTTTGAGATGCGTCCAGCGGAGTGGCCCTCTTTCCCCACATGTGAAAGAGGGCAAAGATACACCCTCTGGCCGGCTTGCAGTGCGTCAGGGAAGGCCTGGCTGTAGACGGACCCCCAACCTCCCGTGTTCTACCCAAGGCCAACCAGGCGCCCAGACCCTAAAATCCAGCTGTTGGGGAGAAAAACTGCCCCCTCCCTGCTTGAGCCTTCGGAAGGTCGTCTCCGGGATGTGAGGGGGCGTGCGTGGGAGGGGGGACCAATGGGACAGGCTGCAGCATCACAAGGAGAGAGGTACGGATGGCGCCAGTCCAGGGCCCGCATCTGTGCCTGTGGAGTCTCCCTCACCGAAAACACCCTCGGCACGTGCGCGAGACTTTTTGGGGGGGGGTGGGAGGAGGTCAGGACATCTGGTGGGGGGCCTCCAGCATCTCCATGAGGAAGGTGTCAATGGGGGTGTCTCCAATCAGCTTGAAGAAGAAGAGGTGCTCCAGGCACTTCAGCCCGATGGAACGGAGCGCCGGGAGACGCAGCAGCAGCTTGGCGAACCTATGGGGGGGGGGGAAGGAGGGAGACAGGCAGGCGTCACTTGGGGGAGAGAGGGCCCAGCCCGGGGGGGGGCAGCCTGCCAGTCGGAGGAGACCCTCCTGGGTGAGCCAGAGCCTGGAGCCAAAAACCAGAGGAGAGGGGCCAGCGAGGGAACCTGCAAATGTGAAAAGACGCCCGGCCCACTCTGCCCCCACCTGACGCCTTCCGGAAGTATGGGACTAAAATTCCCATAACCCCATAGCTGCTGGGGATTGTGGGAGCTGTAGTCCCACACATCTGGAAGGCGGTGTCAGAGGTTGAGGAAGGCTCGTCTCAGCCATCTCTGAGAGGCCCTGCTACACTTGACACAATATCCATCGCCCCCTTTCTCTACCGAGTCTCGCCCAAGCCAGTCCGGGACCTGGCCAATTCTGGGGGCTTTTCTTCCCTCCACCTAGAGAGCCTGCTGCCCGGTCAGTCTGAGATGGAGAGAGGTGGGCCCAGAGGCCCAGGCTGCTTCTCCACCATCCGCCACCTCTTCCTCCACGGGGTGATTCCACCCTGCCCCAGAGTCCCCTGGATGAAGGGCGGCTGAAAAACATCCCAGGCCAATCGAGGCAAAGAAGGTCCATTCAGAAAACTGGGGCCTTCGGAGGCAAGAATGGTGGGGGTGGGGTGGGGGCTCTCTTGCCTCTCAGGCGGTCACAGGGGCTCAGAGTGATGCTCCCTGGCAAGGACGTCTCCGTTGGCTGCGCATTAAGGGTGGCCTGCCGGGAGAGATCCGTCAACTTGACAGTCCCTCTGACTTTAAAAAAGCCATAAAGGCTGATCTCTTCCGGCTGGACTACCTGGTTGAATTTTAAGAGTTTCACTATTATTTTAATAACGTATTGGCTTTGCCTGTTTTAGATCAGTTTTGTGTATTTTATATCTGTGTTTGGTGTTGTTTCCCGCCTCGGTCTGGGGGGAGACACGGATAAGAAATACATGTTGTTGTTATTATTATTGTGATTCAGTCTCTGTGGTGCATTCGGTTCGCTCTAATGATCCTTAGTGGCTCCGTTAGGGGTGCTACGTTTGCATTCTTTCAGTATTGTAACCCACTTTAGGATTGTTTTTTGAATGAAGGGTGGAATATAAATAGAAACGCATAAAATAAAAGAATGGTTTTTAAAAAGGGCGGGGGAAAGATCACCTCACCTCCACCTGCCTCTCCCTTCAAAGCATCTTTGGATTCAAACTTGCCGCCTACACAAACCACAACTCTCCCGCTCCCTCCCTCCTCCCCCCCCCCCCGGTCCCCTCTTTGTACCTGCCCTGCTGCTCAGGGTACTTCTGTTTGCAGTAGGATTCCAGCGAGGCGTACACCTTCTCCCGGAGCAGCTCCACTTCGCCGGGGTTAGAGAGCCCCTTTGCATCTATGGGGAGCCAAGGGGAGAGGGAGTACACTCAGCCGCGGAGAAAAAGGGCCCACAATCGGAGAGAGACACGCTTCTGCCACAAGGAGGGAAGGAGGGAGGAAGATGTGCCTCAGGCAGGCACAAGCAGGCCTCTTGCGCCAAAGCCCCCAGGCCAGGAAGAAGCCAGAACGTGGCCGGGAGACTCCGCCGGGGCTCCTGGAGAGGCCCCGCCCCCTGTCCTCACCTGGGTTGAAGAGGATGATGGCCCGGAGGCAGCCCAGCTCCGTCTTGTCCATCCGCATGTCTCGCATCTTTGACACCAGTTCAGTCAGCACCCTGCAAGGAAGGAAAGGCCCGGGGGGAGGGGGGAAGAGCGTGAGCGGGGGGGCTGGAAGCGCATTGACTGCTAAGTGGCAGAATCTCAGACTCCTGAGTCAAATCCAGCCCTCCTGGGATCCAGAAGGCCACGCCCCCGACCACTGGCCGCTTGGGGGGGTTCCCCGGCTTCCGCGCACTTTCTCCCCCATTCTAAAAGGTTGAAAAGCCTCTCCGAAGGATCAGTTCCTGCCAGGAAGAGCGTGAAGCGCAAATAGGCTGGCATTGGGGGGGGGGGGCTTTCAGCTCCGCCCCCCCAGAATGTAGCGCCTGAGAGCACCTCCTAATCGGAATTTGGCCCTCAACCTGAAGAAGAAAAGATGGAGGAGATACATGATAGCCCTCTTCAAATACTTGAAAGGTTGTCACACAGAGGAGGACCAGGATCTCTTCTCGATCAACCCAGAGTGGAGGATGCGGAATAATGGGCTCAAGTTAAAGGAAGCCAGATTCCAGCTGGACATCAGGAAAAAACTTTCCTGACCATTAGAGCAGTATAACAATGAAACAAATGGACCCTTGATCTGATCCAGTATCAGGGCTCTGCTTCTTCTCTTATGTTCTGTTCTCTGTCATCCAAGGCGCAAAATAGAGAGCTAAAGTTACAGGAAGCCAGATTCCAGCTGGACATCAGAAAAACCTTCCTGACTGTTAGAGCGGTACGACAATGGAACCCATGACCTAGGGAGGTGGTGGGCTCTCCCACATTAGAGGCCTTCAAGAGGCAGCTGGACAACCATCTGTCAGGTTTGCTTTAAGGTGGATTCCTGCATTGAGCAGGGGGTTGGACTGGATGGCCTTAGAGGCCCCTTCCGACTCTACCATTCTATGATTCTATGAGGTTCCGCTCTGACGTGGTGGCCCGATCCCGTCTTCCTCACATTTCCAATTCCACCTGGCTGGGAGCTTCCTGCTCTGGCTTGCCTAACTCAAGAGCTGCTCAGTGAGGCAAGAGCCCCCCCCTTCCCCCAGCCCTGGCAGAAGCGAGGAGAGAGACCAGAGGCGCAAAGGTGGAACTGGGCTAAAGCCTCCGCAGCCCGGGGCTCAGCTCCCTTCCCATGCCGCTCCCCACCACCACACCATCTTGTGCATGCGGAGGCCAAGAAGGTTGGGAGCACTTCCAGCCCAAGGACTGAATTCGATTTCCGATGCAGCAAAAGGGGACGAGGCTAAAATCCCGGCATCTTTCAGCCCAAAGCTCTTGCCGCCAGCCACCGGGCCTCAGCAGACGTGTTTCAAGCGTTTAGAACGGGGGGGGGGGGGGGGGGGAATCCACGCAGAAGACGAGAACCCACTGAACAGTTGGGGGGGTAGGGGAAAGGGGGGAGTTCTGGGGGGACGCGGGAGGGTTGGACTGGGAGCCCAAGGTGCAACAGTCGTGGCTCCACCGACCTTCCCTGAGGGAACGTCAGAAGGGTGTGCACGCCCGTGGGAGCATGGCTGCAGCTTGGCTATCCATCCATACCCCACTGCTCCCGGATTCCTGATGGCCTCTCTACACACACACTCATGCACTCTCTGGTACCTGTCAAAGATGGCTCCCACGCCGGCGCTGTGGGCGCTGTTGCGATGCACGTGGAGCCCTGTGGCCAGCAGAATCCCATCTTTCACCGAGATTGAGCGGTGGGAAAAAGAGGCGATCAGGAGCTCATTCCAGCCTGGGACGGGGCAGAAAGTGAACGTGAGAGACGGGGTGTGCGAAATGGGCAGTGCGCCCCCCCCCGACACGGGGTGCAGGAACGGAGGTCTCCCGAATGCCAACGGGGGTCTGCTGCTGCTGCTTCCCTCCTGGGCTGCCATTCCATGGCACAGTGGTAGAAACGGGGCAGGGTCCCCCCGACTGCGTGTCAGCTGCCAAGAGGAGGAGCACGCCCAGCGCAAATACGCCGGCCGTCACGGCCACCACCATGACCACACGCGCCCCGGGACACTCACCAGCCCGGAGCAGGATGACCTGGTCGTCGAGGGGCAGCTCCGAAAAGTGGGGGATGCGCTTTGCCCATTCCACCAGCGTGAACAGCTGTTTGTCAGCAGCCTGGCAGATGTTGGTCACCGGGTCGTTGGGGGGCTGCAGGGGCCGAGCGGGGGGAAGGCGACAGAGGCACAGGGGTTGTGGGCAGGCGTGGGGATGGAGCCTGGTGAAATAGTCCCGTCCCTGCCTCCTTCCCTGGGCCAGAGCTCCGTACTGGCCGGTTAGCTACCCAGGGGCTCCTCCGGACCATGCCCAGAGCTTTCTCTCAAACTCCCCCTGCTGCCCCCCCTCATTTCCACTTCCCACAGCTCCCCTGAGCTCCTTCTCCGTAAACTCCTTTGCTCCCCGGAAGCTCGAGGAGACCTATGAGCTTCCTCAGACCCCCCCCCCCCAGACCCAGCCAAGAGACTCCTCCCTCGCCCGCGACCCCCTCCACCACCCCTGCAACCCCTCCGAACGATTGCACCCAAGGGCTACCGCCCCGCTCGGTGGTATTTACCTCGTTCGCTTCAAAGGTCCGGGGTGAGCGTTCTGATCCCGCAGCACCACCGCCCCAACTCACCGAACTGCCCCCCGTGCCGGATCCGTCGACGCTTTGGTCTGACTTCTGCTCCACGGCCAGCTCAGCCTCCAGGATCTTCTCCACGGGCATGTCCTCGTTGGCGCCGCCCCCGGCCAAGTCCCCCTCCCCTTCCTTGTCCTTGCCGCGCTGACGCTCCTCCTGCACAGCTGGGTACGCGCGCGTGGGGGGGAGGGATGGAGACAGAGACTGGGGTCAGAGAAGCCGCTCGGCCCAGCTCCCTTTCCCCCCACAATCCACCCCTGGACGGCAGAGAGAGGAAGGGATGCACGAGACCCAAACCACCCACCCACCCACCCAGCCCCGGAAAGACCCCAGCAGCCACTTCGTTGCGACACTGCCTCCCTCTCTCTCTCCCCCCCCCCCGAAAACACCCCTCCAACCAGCTGGAGAGGGAGAGAGAGAGAGAGAGAGAGAGAGAGGGAGGCAGAGATGGGGACAGGCCACCATCGTGCCAGGCTGCACAGGCGCGCCCTCCGACCCCCTCCTGACCCTCGAAGACAGGAGGAGGACGGAGCACGACTCCCACCGTCTCGCATGGCGGCAGCATGGCAGCCCCCCGCCGCTGCTTCCCCCGAACCCCCGGGGAAGCACCGGCGGGAGGAACCCCTGCTGCGGGAGGAGGACGAACACAGAGCCCAACCGCTGCCGCCGCTCTCCCTGAAGGGGAACCTACCAACCTCTGGCGCTGCCTTACACGGAGTCAGAGCATTGGTCTAGTCACGTCTACGCTGCGGAGCAGAGCCCCAGGCCCAGCGGGATCTCCCCTCTTCCGGCTATCCGTGGGGGCTGAATCTGGAAGCTGCCCCAGCAGGCCAGGGCACGGATCTATGCAGCCCAGGGCCACCTCCTGCGGCTATAGCACAAGTCTCCTGTGGCTGAGCGAGCTCCATTGGCCAGTCCTGCTCTCTGAGAGCTCCCCTTTTCAACTAGAGATTCCAGGGACAGATGGAGCCTAGGGCCTTCTTCAAGCAGGGCGTGCACTCCAGAACCCACCCCAGCTACAGTGTGGGGGGGGGGGAAGCAGGGGGCTGGCACCGCTGGGGACAGGCAACCGGTTCCTTCAATCCTCTGGGCGAGGCCAGCCTGGCGGCTTACAGCAAGCACGATGCAGCAGCAGCAGCAGCAACGGGTCAAGGAGACTGAGGAGGAGATGGCGTTGGCCCCTCTCCTCCAGCCCGGCCCTGGAGCTCCGCCCCGGCTGCCCCCTCGGGAGGCTCCACCCCCTAGCCCCTAAGTCAGCCCTCGCCGCCGCTGCGGCTGCCCCCGCCCTCGGCTGCCCACCCGCTACCTTCGCGCTTCATGCCGGTGGCCAGGCATTTCTGGTAGCGGCAATACTGGCAGCGGTTGCGCTGGCGCTTGTCCACGATGCAGTCCTTGTTGTCCCGGCATGTGTAGGTCAGGTCCTTCCGGATGGTGCGCTTGAAGAACCCCTTGCAGCCTTCGCAGCTGTACACCCCGTAGTGCTTCCCTGAGGGACGCCGGCCGGGAGGAGGAGGAGGAAGGAGGCAAGGACTGAGTCCCGGGTCTGGCGCCCCCCCTGCCCCCCGCCCAGATTTCCTTTTCAGAGGCGGTGGGGCTCCCTCCATGCCCCCACCTCCGTTTCCACTCAGGCTAGGCCACGTCCCTCTGCCCCTTGAAAAGCACCAAACCTAAGGAACGCAACATTCTGCTCCCCTCCCCCACCCAATTGGCTGCCTCCCCACTCTCCCTGCTGGGAATCCAGGACTCCTGGCGCGGCCCCTCCCCCCACAAAACACAACCATCGGCCCTTCCTGAGCCCCGTCCGGCCTCCCAGCCCCTCCCGCCCAGCCATTCCTCCCCCGCCCCAGAGAATCCAGAGCCCCACACTCAGAGCCCCCCGTCGGCTCCAGCTCCCCTGGTGCCGCGCACCTGACGACCGGTCGCCGCAGATGGCACAGAGGCGTTTTCCTGGCATCATGCCGCTGTGGGGGTGACCTGGCACCACCCTCATGCCCAGGGGGGGCTTCACGTCGTCTGAGCTGCTGACCGAATGGAGCCCCGACAGGTTCACCGTGGAGTTGATCTGGGGAGGGAGGGAAGTTGTGAGGGGCACTGAACAATGCTCCCCCCGGTCCCCACTAAGCTCCACCCCACCCCTGCCCTGGCGCCAGGAAGCAGGACATCCAAGCTCCTTCCTCCAACCATAGGGGCCCAGGTGTGCGGGGACCCTGCTTACCTGGGGGCTGCTGACCGGCCCGTAGCCGATGGAGGGAGTGGCCGGGAGCCCCGGGGAGCCCATGGAGGAGCTGATGACTGGGAACGGAGACCCCAGCCCGCTGATGGAAGTGGTCATGGCAGACCCGATCATGGAAGGATGCAGGGGGGCCGATGGCTCAGGCGGGGGGGACGTCCCGGTGCCCCTCAGCGGAGGAGATGAGCTGAGAGAAGAGCTATCCGGACTCCGGCAGCCTGAAAGGAGGAAGAGGAGGAGGAAGAGATGGGGGAGGAAAGCGGTGAGAAGGGGGGGCTACAGGGACTGTGACCCCTCCACACCCACCCAATTCAAGGTGGGCAATTGGGTACTGCCGGACTGGAGAGAACCCCCCCCCCCCGTCTCCACCCTGCTAACGTTTCCCAAAAAGCGCCCACCCCGGACAGCCTCAGCTTCCTCTCCGGATATTTTGCAAAACTGCAAGGAACCACATGACCGGCCAGTTTCCTGGCTGCCTGCCGCTCCCAAGGAGGCCTGCGAGGTGGGAAAGGAACACAAGGTCCCGCTCCCCGCTCCCGCCTGCCCCTTTGATTGGGAGAAATGATTTCGCTCCATGGGGAGAGATTCAGGGGGCTGAACAACAGCCCCCGTCTCAGCTGGACCAGTGGAGGAGTCTCGTCTGACCGGCTGGGTCTCAGGCAGATGGCAGCCGCAAAAGTCTGCGACCTGATCCTTCGAATAAGAAATGACAACAAGGGATTGAGTCGGGACCTTCTGCGGGCGAAGCCGGTGCTCCGCCTCCAAGTCAGCAATGCCCTTCCCCAAAAAGACACAGGTGAGTCAGGGCAGGAGAGCGCAACTGCAAAGAGGGGGCATGATAGACGCCCCAGTAAGGGTCCCAAGCCACAGCAGTTGTCAAGATGCCCCAGGGAGACCAGGACAAGATGGAGAAGCCGGTGGGGGGGGGGAGCTGCCTTTGCCCCTGTCCTCGCCCTGTGCACGCAGTGCATGCCCCCTTGGGGAGGCGGGGATCCATCCCGCCACGGACCTTTCACATCCCGGCCCTGGGGGCCAACCAGACTCCCCAAAGACAGAGCTGCACCAGGACTGACCCTATCCTGCCCAGAACTCCTGACTCCCAAAGGGCAGATCCTCACCCCAGAAGGAGTAAAATTCAGGTGAGATGAGGGGTCAGCTCCTTTGGTCCCTGGGCCAGAGCCTGCTCTCCTCTCCTCTTGCCTCCCCACCCCAGCCCCTCTACTAACGACAAGGAGAGAAAGGTGACGCCTTGCTTCACGTGGATGCTGGCGAGCCACCCCATTTACTAGGGAGGGAGGGAGGGAGGGTGTTGAGCAATGGCCACTTCCTCCTCCAGAAGTAAGCCACTTTCACTTCCGGAAGCCTTGTCCCTAAGCAACCTCCTCAGCACTCCCGGGGATGCCTTTCCTCCTCCGGCACAGCGGACTTTGCCTCCTTCCTTTTCTTGGCCGCCTCAAGGCAGATGCCTGGGC
The DNA here is from genome assembly GCA_029215795.1 of Anniella stebbinsi. Classification (NCBI taxonomy): domain Eukaryota; kingdom Metazoa; phylum Chordata; class Lepidosauria; order Squamata; family Anniellidae; genus Anniella; species Anniella stebbinsi. The sequence continues at coordinate 184,539,635 of JARDYH010000005.1, forward strand.
CCTGTTAGAAGCCACCTCTGCGGCCGAGGGCTGCAGGACCCCCGGACGGGGCTGGCCCAGGCTTTCCTGCCTCACAAGGCTCGACCATTCAGACGCTATTCAGGCAGGGGGTTCAAGACCCTCCATGCTTTGGAGCACGTGGGAATAAAGTACTGCGGACGGGATGCCCTTCTACTCTGCCATTAATTCAACTTTGCAAGGCAGTCAGCTACGCAACACTCTGCGGTCTTGCAAGCGTCCCGTCACTTATCTCCCACTCCTGCATGAAAACAAAACGCCTCTGCCAGACTTAAAGCAGTTATCCTCCGCAGACCACTGGATTTACAGCAGCTCTTCTCAAATTTGGGGACGTGGAGAGGGGGGAACGGCCAGGAAGAGGGAGGCAGAAGGGAGAGGATCTTGGAGCACAGAAAGCCAAGCTCTGAGAGGCTGGCTGGACCCACACTGACCCATCCTCCCCCACGGGAGCAGCTGCTGTTTGTCTGCACAGGTTTTTAAGATGGGGGGGGGGGTCAGAGAGGTCCTGCCCCACTCGTCTTCTATGGCTACTGGTGGAATCAGGATGTCCAAGTCTGTCTGCAGGTGCCTCTGCTCTCAGGGCCAGGAAACACCAGCAGGTCACTTCAACTGGGAAGCCCCCCCCCCCCCCCCCAGTTTTCAAGGCCCTCAGGAAACCCATCCTCCTTAAGGCGTTTGGGGAGAGGGGCCTCCGAGTCAAAGGGGTAGCAGACTAGGCCAGGGAAAGCTCTGGGGCTTGTGACCACAGGCAACTTCACAGGTTTGCTCCACTAACTACGAAGTGGAAGTATCCAAATTCTCCAACACAAGAATCGCAAAGTACACAGAAACAGCACTAATTCTGAGCAAGAAGTCCAAAAAAAGCTCAGACCCAAATCAACAGGGGAATTCCTATTTATTGTTTGGTTGCAAACAAAGGAAGGGGGGGGGGATGTTCTGCCATTCTATTTTCACAACAACCCTGCAATGTAGATCTGGCTCAGAGTTAGCCTAAGGCCACCCAGTGATCTTCAGGGCTGGCCAGAAGTATGAACTTGGGTCACCCTGATCGAAGTCCAACAGCCTGGGGTCTCAGCCTTTTGCCTCTGTAACAAAACAGTCTGTTCTCAAACACACAAAGCTACGCAAGAATCACGTTTACAAAATCAGCCCCTTTGAATCCAGAAATGACTACAAGCCAAGTTCACCCCCACCCAGTCCACGGACAAAAAGGCAACAGCCTTCCATGCTCTGACCCCAGTCCTCGGCACAGGGTCACTCCACGGGGAGGTCTTATATGGCCCAAAGGGGTTCTTCTCTATGAACGCCTCCCTGGCTGCCTTATAACCATAATGGCCTTGGTGGAAAGGCAGGGTGCAGATCGAATCAATCAATCAATCACTATGAAACTCCCCACCACTGGAGATTCGTCAAAGCCAGCATTTTTCAGAACTGATGGAAACACATTTCCTGCCCTACCCCCCCCCCCCCCCTTGCGACTGGTTAGGAATGAGGTGCTGAGCCCCAGAGCCCTCAGGATCAAATCCTGAAATGCAAGCCCGTCTCGCTTGCCAGACATCCAGACACAACAGGTGGAACCTCTGGCCTGAGGACCCATACTGGGACACACCTTCCTTTCCCCTAGTCCTGGCCATCAGCACATATACTCAAAAATACAAAGTGACTTCTATGCCCAAACCGCCTATTGAAAAGGGGGAAAGCAGTAGAATAATCACGTCCCATGGAGAACAGAAGATAAATCATAATTTCCAAAGACAAGCCAGAACCACAGGGTGCAGCTGCAGTGCTTCCAATAACTCAAAAAAGTTCTAGGTTGTAGTTTTTCCTCCCTTTTCAAAATCTGTGTAGGGCAAAGACCTTGGCACCACATGCGTACACACAGATCAGCTGTGAAACAGGAAAATCCCACCTTGGCGATCATTAGGAAAGGGATCAAAAGGGAAACTGCCAATATCGTAATACCTGTATGCAAAATGAAACTGTGTACAATTCTGGTCACCTCGGATTAAAAGAAAAGAAACTGTAGGGTTGGAAAAGGTGCAGGAAAGGACATTGAACTTGATTAAGGGGCTGGAGCAATTTCCCTACACAGAAAGGTCACAACTTTGGAGCTTTTCAGTTTAGGAAAAAAAAAAAAAAGGTAAGCAAAGGGGGGATTTGGTAGACGCTTATAAAATTAATGCACGTATGGAGAAAGGGGAGAGCACTCCTAGAACCCGGGTTCATCCAATGAAGCTTAATGGTAGGAGAACAGGCAAAAAGAAGTACTTCTTCACACAGCACATCGTAGAATTGTGGAATCTGCTATCTCAGAATGCAGTGTTGTTTAAGATAAGGCTCTCACTGGGAACTAGTTACGATAGCTATATGCTACCTCCAGTATCAGAGGCAATATGCCTCCATACGCCAGTTGGCAGAGAACATGAGTGGGTGGATACTATTACACTCATGTCGGACTCGTGGGCTTCTCATTGGGGCATCTGGCTGGCTGTGGGAACAGAATGCTGGACTAGATCGTCCCTTGGGTCTGATCCAGCACAGCCCTCCTATGTCCTTACGCTATATTCCAAATATGGTCACACCACAGCTTTTTATAAAGGCATTACAATAATGGCAGTTCTATTTTGTTTTATCCCATTCCTAATTATTGCTGATATGGAATTTCCCCCCTTTCTTTTCTTTTCTTGCAGCTATCACACTGAGTGTGCTGCCAAAATCTTTGGATCAGAGCGTTGCTGCGTTGTCTAGATTTTTAGGAGAGGGAGGAAAAGGTTAGGAAATTTTAAAAGTATCAAAACACCACAGGTCCCCCCCCCCCCCCCCCCCGGAAAAAAAATCTGTCTTGTCTTTAAAAATGAGAACTTCTTCTCGGCCTGTGACCCACTGCCAGCCGGAGGAGACAGACTGGCAGACCAAAATCTGGCTTGGCGCAAGTTAGTTCCATGTGGGGATAACACTTAACACACCTCAAAAAGCTCTTGCCACAAGGAATCTGTTTGTCTTTGGGTCACTACCCCTTCTGGAATTTCAAACTTGCGGATTTCCCACCCATCTGCACCCCTGCATGGGGTGTATACAGGCCTGCCAATTTCCATCTGACAAAGCATAGAGAGTCCTCAATAGCTTCTGCCAGGACAATGTGTTAGTCTTGAAGGCACCAAAGACTCTGGGTTGCTTTTGCTGCAATGGACTAATACAGCTGCTTCTCCGGAACTTGCAAAGCCTTCCCCAGTCCGGTGTCCTTCGGATGTTTCAGACTTCAACTCCCAGCATTCCTGACCACTGGCCATGATGCCTGGAGTTTATGGGAGTTGAAGTTCAAAACACCTGGAGTGCTCCAGGTCTATGTGTCCTGATCATTTGGGATGGGGGAAGGGGGGGGAGGGGGAGGATTATCATACACTCCAACCCCTGCTTGGTCTATTTTACGGAGCATTATTGGTATTTTTCCTGGCACCACTTTGGCACCTTTTAAACAGCTGGCAGAGAAGACAGAAAAGCCTTCAGGTGCAGTCAATCTATCGCCATCAGGACTAGTAACCCCTGACAGCTTTATCCTCCACCCTGAATTTGTCCAATCCCCCCCTTCAACGCCACAGACTCTTTTAAGCCACAGGGATCCTATTGGATGTCTGCCTGTCGCATGGCGGCTGTGCAGAAGGCCTGCCAGGGAAAACGACAACAACAACAGCAACAACGTCAAAGACAGCCTGCCAGATTCTTAAGGCGCCTTCCCAGCAAGGGGCCCAAAGGCTGCTGCGCCCCCCCTCCCCCATCCCAGTAACAATAACTCTTTCCACCCCCCACTCCCCTGTCTCCGTTGGAGGGTGGCGGAGGAGGACGGCTGATCACGTGACTGCAGCCTCCCCCCGCCCATATTTCCTGGGAGGAGGGGGGCGAGAGGGAGCCACCTCAGGAGAATGTTGCGTGTGGGGGGGTGTATTCAGCCTCCCCCCCTTTTCTTCCCCCCCTCCTGCCCCTCAGGCTTTTTACCTGGTCCGGCCCGTCCCGAGTCTCCCATGGCGGCGCTGCAGGAGAGCGGGGGGAACCCGAGCCTCGGCCCCCCGTCGCCGCCGCCCTCAGGGGCTCCAGGGCCTGGTCCCGCGGCGGCCGCCCGCCCACCTACTCATGCCCGCTTCGGTCCCACAATGCACCGCGCGCGCAAGCGAGGCAGGCCTGGGCCGGGGCCTATCGGCTGGCTGGCTGGCCAGCCAGCCTGCCTGCCTTCCTCCCACCCACTGTCGTTGCCGTTGCCGTTGCCGTTGCCGCCTTCTCCTGCCGCGGCGGCTACTCCTTACCCACCATGCACCGCGCCCCCTCCTCCTGCCCCTCGGCGCGACTCAGGCCTTGGCCAGACTCCCAGCATGCACCACGCCCGCGCAGAGCGATAGGCCAAGGCGACGAGGGGATGTGGGGGTACCCACCATGCACCGCGCGCCCGTCGGCCGGCCGGCCTGGCTCCTGCCTCGGCTAAGCCTCCCACCATGCACCGGTGGGCCGCGTCGATTACCCGGCATGCACCGCGGCGGCAGCCCCATTAGGGGCGGTGCCGGGGCGGAAATTTCATTTCCCGGCAGAACTAGCGCGCTCGTGATTAAAACGTGGAGTTTTAGGGCGCCATAGGTGTTTTTGCCCATTTGAAAGAAGAATTAATAAATTTCTCCTCAGGGTAGCTGGTTACTAGGCCTCATTTTGCCATGAAGAGAAATGGCGAAACCAGGAACAGGTTCGTGATCCCTCTTAAGTTTATCCCAGTCGCCATCTTTGTTAAGGGCACCCCGTCTCCTGCCGTTTTTGGCTTCGGTCTTCAGAGTTTCGTAAGGGCCGCCATGTTTTATGAGGGCGCGGGCGCCCCGTTGGAGCCATCTTTGGGAAGGGCAAAGAGGCGTATGAATGGAGGCGGCTGGGGAAAGTCGGAGTGGAGGAGAGTTCCCGCGAGGTTTGTGGTTAGTGGGCGGGGCTCGGATGCCACGTCAGGCTTAAGCCAGGAGCTAACGGATCCCGAGAGCTGGGTGAGAATTCTGCTGGGGGGCGCAGAGAGTGGGGAAGAGGGTGGTACCTGGGCCATAGAGAATGGGAGTGGGGAGGGTAGAGCGGTGTCTGGGGAACCTCCGAGGCCATAGAGGGGGAAGGGGGGGGGTCCATGGGATGAATTGTGGGGAAGTGATAGGGATCCTCCACAGGCAATAGCAGAGAGGCAGGAGGCCCAGCGTGGGCAGCCTGCCTGTCTTTTCTTCATCTTCTATGCCCCAGGAGGTATCTGCAGGTGGTGATGGAGGCTAAAGATGAGCAGCTGGCCTGGAGTTGGTTCGCAGTACAGCCCCAAATGCCCCACAGAGCCTTCAGGCTCAATGTGGGAGTGGCACAGCCCGCTGAGCCTGAGCTGTTTGCTTCTGCTTCCCAGTGTGGATGTGCCTGCAGGGGTTCATGGCAGGCAAAGGATCGCCCTCCCCGCCCCCTGGCCCCACCAGAGACAAGTATCTGTTATGTTGGTATAGCCCTGGGCTCCAGCTTTCACCTTCCCTCCCCAGCAGCCCCCTCCCTCTCAAAATGCTTACTCTTGCTACAATTAAGCTTTTAAAAAGCCTCCATGCATCCTGGGGGGAGGAGCCAGGAAACTATTTGATCTCCAATCAGTGATTGGAGGAAGGGCAGGGGAGGGGGTTTAAGGCAACTTCCTGTGTTCCTCTTAGGGATGCCTGAGATCAGAGATCTGGATATGCAACTCAGGCTGCCTAAATTTTAAGATGTAGCAGTGGCCTATGGCGATTCTAGCAAAAAGAAAGCCGATCAACTGCTGCAGTCAGGCAATATCAGTAACCTGGCAATGAAAAGAGTCTACAGGGTTGGTGGTCATCCCATCCAGTCCAGTGTGGGTCCTCCATAACCAGAGAGTTGTACCCTGGGAGTCGGTAAACAGGCTGTGTCATGACCATAGATATGGAAGAGAAGGCTGTCTAGAGTGGCTGTGCCTGTTCTTACCTTCCTCCTCCCTGACAGGATATGGCTGCTGGCCGGCTGTTGTGGAGAGCCGGGCTCGGTAATGGCGTCACCCTCGTCATGGTCTGTGTGACGCTGATATGGACTGTCTCCTCGCAGCATGAAGGCTTTCATGGTCACGAGGACGTTCACCCTGGCCACAGCCATGCTCACCATGGCCACACGCATGAGCATATTTGGCATGGACACGGGGACCACCACGGACACGCCCACGGGGACCACCACGGACACGCCCACGGGGACCACCAGAGACACGCTCATGGGGACCACCACGGACACAGCCATTCGCATGGTGAACATCACCACAGCCATGGGGACATGCCCCATGCACACGAAGCGCACGAGGATTTTCACCACGGGCACAGCCACGCACACGCAGGCCCCCAGGACGGGCACAGCCATGCCCATTTCCACGAGGATTCCCACCACCATCTCCACAGCCACTCACACGAGGATCACGCCAGTGGTCCCAGCCAGGCCAACACTTTCCCTGGGCCTGAGAAAGCAGCTCCAAGGAGAGAGAAGCTGGAACCTCTACGGCTGTGGACTTACGTGAGTGTTGGGGGTTCTGGCCTCTTCGTGGTGATGTTGTCTGTGGAGACCATCCATAATATTCTACAAACTCCATTCAGATCTTGCACAGCAGCGGTCCTCAATGGGGCACCGCAAACATTTTAATCTCCCCCCATGGTTTTTTAATATACATACATTGACCTGTAGGCATCCATGACAATGCCTCAATCCATTGCATTATAAAAAGCAAGAGTTTATCATTCCAATGTTGTAATATCAGACCTTTAGCTGTCAAAAGGGCACAGAGAATTCATTTAAAAGAGTGTGTACATCAGTGAGTATTAAAGGCTGCTCCAGTACAAAATTTATCTGTGTAATTAACTCCCCCACCACCACCAAGAAAAGCAACTACTGGACACTGGCAATATATACATTGCATTGTACTGCAATTACGTTGTATTGCATTAGCTGCATTGCACCGCCAGCAATTAGCCAAATTAGACAATCCCTTATTAAAAAGACATTGACTGGGTTCAGATGACATGATAACCAACAGTGGGTTAAATAGTCAATGGTTGGTTATTGTGTTGTCTCTTGGGACTTTTTCACACCAGGGTTGGTTATTTGGCTGAAATATCCAACGCAAATAACTAATGCTGTGCAGAGTTGATTATTTGAACAACCGCTGGTTATCGTGTCGTGTGTCAGGCACCGTTGACAGCTGGTTTTTTTCGGTGACTGCAGAGTCCAGCAGAACTCACAATGGCTGATGGGATACCAGTGGGAGGATTGGGGGCAAGGAGAGAGGGCCGGGGATGTGCCATTCAAACACATTGGCTCAATTCGGACGACACAATAAACAACTGGTGTGGGGAAAACAATCATCAGTTGTTTTGTCTATCATGTCATCCGAATGCTGCCATAGTCAACTCAGCGCTGATCCTCATCCACACCACCCTCATCCACACCACAGTTGATTATCTATTACCATGTTGTGCGGGGAGTACCCCAAGTTGATTATTACCCCACCATTGACTATCGTGTCGTGCGAATTGAGCCAGTGTTGCCTAATAGTCAACTCAACACTGACCTTAATCCACACCATGGTTGATTATAATCAAGTCGTGTGGGGAGTACCCTCCCCCGATAATCAACAGTGGAGTTGACAATTAACCCACCATTGATTATCATGTTGTCTGAACGCCGCCACTGTTTTGTATCTATTGGGCGTGTCAAACGTGTTTGCGGAATAATAAGACGTGGTCCAAGATCCATAGACAGCGCAGGGAGGCGCCAAAGCGGCAACCTCCTGACGAGGCACTTTGTGGTGGTGTTGCCCACGGCAGTTTTTCAAATTCCCAAATGGACCCAGGGGTCTGAAAAGGTACCACCCCCTCCCCAGCGCTACACAGTGTAGACCAGCCTGAGAGATGGCAGCTGGCCCAGGGCTACCCAGTGAGCTTTGCGGCTAATGGATAAGGATTTGAACCCACATCCCACACTCAGACTGGCGAGCTGGGGTCTGCAGCCTCCGTTTCCAGTCTGTATACGGAGACCCCGCACCCGCCGCTCTGAAGCGGGCCAAGTGGCGGCTGCTGCCGCTGTGACCTTGTTCTCTGCTCCTCCTCCTCCGTAGGCCATTGGGGCCACGCTCCTGATCAGCGCCGCGCCCTACTTCATCCTCTTCCTGATCCCCGTGGAGTCGAACACCTCCCAGCACCAGGCCCTGCTCAAGCTGCTGCTCAGCTTTGCCTCTGGGGGCCTCCTGGGAGACGCCTTCCTGCACCTCATTCCTCATGCCCTGGGTGAGTTGCATGTCCCCCCCGCTGACCCAGTCTGGTTCCTGGCTGGCTCCAAGGGTGGTGGGAAGGTGTTTCCCTCTCTCCAATCACCCGTTTCCTCTTGCAGAGCCTCACTCTCACCAGGAAGAAGGAGCAGCAGGCCACGTGCACAGCCACGCACAGACGTCTGGCCATGGCCATTCTCACCAGGGTAAGAGGCCACGTTTGCTCCAGAGGTCGCTGCTCCTTCCCAAACTTCAGGGCTCTGCTGGCACCACCACACCCGCAAGTCTGTGAGCTGAGGACGAGAGCTATCGGCTGCAGATTTCATCTGGGGGAGGGAGAGGGGTGGGTCGCCTCTGCCATCACTTTGAGCTTTGGCTAGACCTGGGGAATTCTGTGTTTTAAAGAAACCAGCTCTCTGCTTAGAATCACAGTCAACGGAAGACACCAGGCCGCTTGAGACGGTCTTTCCGCTCCTTCTCCGTACTTCCAAAGCTCAGCTCCGCTGCTGCAGAGATGAGACCCCCCCTCCCTCAGTGGGGGTTTTATTTTTGTGCCTGGCATGGGGCCGGAGCGAGGATTCAAACCTTTGGCCCTCTCCGAAATCTGCATTGTGAACCTTGGCATTCCCGGTCAAGGGCCTCCAGTGTCGCCTTCACCCCATCCCACTGGTTCTGGAATAGCGTGGGGGAGGGGGCGTGGTTGTAGAGATGTGTCATCCCCCCCCCGCCATTTCTTCACAACGCAGCTGAATTTGCTGGACCTTGGAGACAGAGGGCTCTTCTGCATGATCAGGTGGAGAGGGGGTCTGTTGGGACGGAGAGGCGGGCAAGCGAGCTAGAGAGCGAGCTAGAGAGCATTGAGGTCGTTCTGCGGGCCCCTGATGGGATTGGAGGCTGGCTGGTGCCCCGGGGTTGTGGGGAGAAGAGGCCCTCACGGCATACGGGAAGCTGCTGAGCATCAGTAAGAATCAGTCTATGACAACAGGGAGATCTTTGCATGGGTGTCGTCCAGCCTGCCCCAACCTGCTGCCCTCCAGATGCCTTGGATTACACCTCCCAGCATCCTCCAGCCAGCATGAGTGCGACAAGGCCTGGTCTTGAGGCCCAAGAGATGCGAGGAGGAGCCTGGCGGAGGCTGCTGGGCACAAGCACTGACTCCCCTTCCTCTCTCCCCCCCCTCTCTCTCTTTCTGTCCGCTTCCAGGTCCTGAGCACCAGCGCATGATGTCGGTGGGCCTCTGGGTCCTGGGGGGCATCGTGGCTTTCCTGGTTGTGGAGAAGTTTGTCAGGCACGTCAAGGGAGGCCACGGCCACCACGGCGGGCACAGCCACGGTGGGTCTGGGCTCGGGCACTAGCCGGGACTCCCCTTTCTCCCCCATGTTTTCCCAGCGTTGGAGGCCCCCGGCTGAATGGCACAGAGCCGGCTCGGAGAGGATCTCCAGCATCTGGAGCTGGGGGGAGCCCCTTGGGTGCTGCCCTGCAAGCAAAGGCCCTGCCCTGCAGCCCTGAGGGCTAGCCACTTGCTTCGCTCCCCTAGAGAGAGGACGCCAAGGACGGCCACGGGCTCTTTCTCTCGGAAATGGAATCCTGGTCCGGTGGCTGTCGCTGGATGGGCGGGTGGTTGGTTGGGTGGCCCTGCTTCCAGGGTGGAGGTTTTGCGTGCCCCCCTGCGCCCCATCTCTGAACCTCCTCTCCTGTCCCTCTCCGCTCCTTCCACAGCCGCCAAGGCCAAGGGCAGTGATGACGAGGGGGAGAAAGCCCCTGCCCGGGGGTCGGCGGAGAAAGCGGCCTCCAAGCGGAAGGAGCAGCCCCCCGAATCTAGTAAGCTGGGTGGGAGCGGGCCGCTGGGTTGGGCTTCGAAGCTGATGGCGTGGGGGGAGATTGGGCCAGCTCTTCTAGGGGGGAGGTTCAGGGCCCCTGGGCTTGTCGGGACGAGGGGTTTGCCCCGGGGCGGATATGCAGTGGCGGCAGTTCGTTTATACAACGCAGCCACCATCGCGAAGCCATCCAGGAAAGTGGAGAGGTGGCGGTTCGTCTCTGCGTCTCTCTAGAATCACTCATTTAGAGGACTAATCCCCCCAACCCAAACTGGGGGGGGGGTGTAGGGAAACGGGGCGAGGAGCTGACTTCCCCCTCCAGGACTCATTTGTTTTTGGATGCTGGGAGGAGGAAACAACGGGAGGGGCAGGAACGACGGGGCAATAGTGCTGGCAGCGGCCCCGCATTTGCGCTCTCCCTGTGGGTATCGTTCTCTTGACTCACCTCCTTCCTCCCCCCCCCAGCCATGCGTGTCGCAGGATACTTGAACCTAGCGGCAGACTTCGCCCACAACTTCACGGACGGGCTGGCGCTGGGGGCCTCATTCCTGGCAGGGAGCACGGTTGGCGCCGTCACCACCCTGACGGTGCTGCTCCACGAGGTGCCCCACGAGGTGGGGGACTTTGCCATCCTGGTGCAGTCCGGCTGCAGCAAGCGGAAGGTAATTGCCCTCTTCTCGCCTGGGGGCTTCTCTCTTTCTCTTCCCTTCCTTTGTTGATTTTTTTTTTTAAAAAAGGGGGTTTTGTGGGTTTCTAACCTGCCTCAGTCTGAGGACACTGAGCGCATCCAAAGCGCTGTTGGGACCCTTCAACTGTTTGGTGGGTTGCATGCAGACCCTTAAACCTGTGGCAGCTGGTTGGGAAAAGGCGGTTTTTCTGGGGGAGGGGGGGCGGCAGCGACGGAAAGGAGTCGGTGGACCGATTTGTCTACTTATTTGAAGATTTTTTATGCCCCATCAGACAAAAAGGCTACAATCTGAAAAGACACAGCACACAAGGAAAAGGCGATGAGGAGGGAAGAGGAGAAAAATAAACGAGTCCTTTCAGCAGGACTGGCTGTTGCCCATGCTGGCTGGGAAGGGTGGGGGCTGCACTCCACACCCATCAGGCTGGGCAAGACTGCTGCTGTCTTTTCCTCCCCCCTTCCACACAAGAGCTGACTCTTTCTCCCCACTCTTTGTCTCTCTCCCTTCCCCAACAGGCGATGAAGCTGCAGCTGGTGACGGCCCTGGGGGCTCTGGCGGGCACCGTCTGCTCCCTGCTGGCAGAGGGCGTTGGCGAGGCGGCCACCGCGTGGATCCTGCCCTTCACGGCCGGGGGCTTCATCTACGTGGCCACTGTCTCGGTCATCCCGGAGCTCCTGCAGGAATCGGGGCCCGTCCAGTCTCTGCTTGAGGTGTTGGGCCTCCTGGGCGGCGTGGCCATGATGGTCTTCATCGCCCAGTACGAGTAGACCGGAGGGCAGGCCGGAGGGGTGGGGGGCAGGCGCCAGTCTTGGGAACCAAGGCCACCAGGGACCTTCCCACGAGAGAGGGAGAAGGGGATGTAGGATTTGGTGGCTTTGCTTGAGATGCCCCTTCACCCCACCCTGCTTTTTTGCCCTGGGAATTCAGACTTCTGCCCCTGCTGTGCGCTTCCCCTCCTCCAGGGGGTGCTGTCAGGAGCAGCAAGAGGAGGAAGCCTGTCTGGTATACTAGAGGGCCAACTCGATGGTGGGGTGCCCCTTCCTATGGGGCACTGAAGGAATGGGGGGTTCAAGAGAGGGTTTTAGTAGCAGATAAGACAGGCTCCATGGGGGATTGGTGCATGCCTTCACCCCCCGTTCTGGGGGGAGTTTCCTCCCTCAGTCCCTGGAACTGCTCTGCCCCTTCTAACTCCTAATTATTGGGGGTGACAGTGCAGAAGAAGCAATCAAAACAGAGAAGAGGCAAACTTGGGCATGAAATCGTGTCTTCTGGGGATTTGTTCTGCTCTGGGGTGGATTTGAGGGCAGGGGCGGGGTGGGGTAGATTGCCTGAAATCATGGTTCCAAAAAGTGTGGGACGGTTATCGGGATCAGGGCTGGGCATGGGGGAGGCTTTAGTTTCTGGCAGCCAAGGATGGAGGGTGCATTAGAGCAGGTTTTCTGAACTCAGGTGTTTGTGATGGGGGGACCCCTACCCTATGCCCCCCCTCAAGAGGCACCAGCTCTGAGAGTTTGGGGGCAGTGGAGGGCAGGTTGCGTATGTTTGAGTCTCATCTTTTTGATCACCGCAGGTAAGGAAGTGGGGAGAGTCCTTTCCCCCTGCCGATGGTGGGTGGGAATCTCTCACTTATTCTTTTAATGGTTGTGGCAGGCAGGGGAGGGAGGAATTTCTGTGTACACTTTATATATTTCCTTGTCTTTTGCATTTTTGTAGGGGGGGGATGGGATTATTTGGGGCCATGACTGGGGTGGGGTGGGCAGGGAATGTTTGAAGCAAGATTGCGTCCATCATTAAACGAAAAAAGACAAGAAGTGGGACCCTGAGAAATTGTATTTGTTGTTCCTGCGCTGGACAGCTGGTGATGCTGCTACCCTGCCCCAAGGGGGTTGCATCTGCCGGCACCCTGCACAGGCATTGGACTACAAACTCTCATCATGCCCAGCCAGCATGGCGGACCGAGGGCCGCAGAAGAGGATGGCTTGGCTTGTGCCATGCCTGCTCCTTCTCAGAGCTTTCTAGAATAATTGTGAATTCCCTTGGTTATCTCTTCACACTTACTCACGATCAGGAAGCTTTAGAGCTAGATTGTTATTTTTTTAAAAGGAGGATTCTGCATTAGTGTTGGCGAAAACCAGGACACAATGGTTTGTTGGGGTGGGGGAGTTAACGCACAATAAACGAATCCAGATTCAAAGGACGTGACTGTGTGTGTTCATTCTAAGATTCCAGTCTCCTCGCTCCATTCAGCTCCCTGCCAGTGGCTCTCCAGAAGCAGGGTTTATATAGCGCCATCAATGCACATGACAAAAGATGTTCTCAACCGCATTGACAATCTGAAAGCAAATAAATCACCAAGACTGCATGGTATCTACAACAATCTTGGCATTGTTTAAGATCACAAGCTGAATCTGAGCCAAAAGCGTGATGTGGCTGCAAAAAAAGCAAATGCTATTTTGGGCTGCATTAATAGAAGTGTAGCTTCCAAATCGCGCGAGTTACTGGTTCCCCTCTATTTGGCACTGGTTAGGCCCCATCTTGAGTACTGCATCCAGTTCTGGGCACCCCACTTCAAGAAGTCTGCAGACAATCTGGAGCGTGTTCAGAGGAGGGCAACGAGGATGATCAGGGGTCTGGAAACAAAGCCCTATGAGGAGAGATTGAAAGAAATGGGCATGTTTAGCCTGGAGAAGAGAAGACAGAGGGGAGACATGATAGCACTCTTCAAATACTTGAAAGGTTGTCACACAGAGGAGGGCCAGGATCTCTTCTCGATCAATCCAGAGTGCAGGACATGGAATAATGGGCTCAAGTCACAGGAAGCTGGATTCCAGCTGGGCATCAGGAAAACCTTCCTGACTGTTAGAGTAGTATGACAATGGAACCCATGACCTAGGGAAGTGGTGGGCTCTCCCACATTAGAAGCCTTCAAGAGGCAGCTGGACAGCCATCTGTCAGGGATGCTTTAAGGTGGATTCCTGCATTGAGCAGGGGGTTGGACTGGATGGCCTTAGAGGCCCCTTCCAACTCAACTTTTCTATGATTCTATGATCTTCATTTGGTGCTGATGTCCTTTCCATGTGGTCCCCCTAATAGAAATATAAGAATAATTTGGGAGCACAAGGTATCTCCCCCCCCCCCCCCCCCCTTGACAATGGACATACCTAGGCTGACCATATGAAAAAGAGGACAGGTCTCATGTAACTTTAACAGTTGTAGAGAAAAGGGAATTTCAGCCAGTGTCATTTGTATGCAATTAGTTCCTGGTGAAATTCCCTCTTCATCACAAGTGTTAAAGTTGCAGGCACTATACTAGAGTGACCATATACAAAAGAAAACAGGGCCCCTGCAACTTTAACTGTTGTGATGAAGAGAGAATTTCACCAGGGACTAATTGCATACAAATGACACTGGCTGAAATTCCCTTTTCTCTACAACTGTTAAAGTTACATGAGCCCTGTCCTCCTTTTCATATGATCAGCCTACACAACAGCTGCATCTTCCGAGCAAGAAAAAAACTCAATGAAAGAGGACCGGCAAGGAGACGGCTGCAAACCCATCAGAAAGGGAAGAACCTCTTTCTAGGTTAGGGTGACCAGATAAAATCCAGGTCAGGGCTCATGTAACTTTAACAGTTGTAGAGAAAAGGGAATTTCAGCCAGTGTCATTTGTATACAATTAGTTCCTGGTGAAATTCCCTCTTCATCACAAGTGTTAAAGTTGCAGGGGCCCTGCCCTCTTTTGTATATGGTCACTCTAGTATAGCGCCTGCAACTTTAACTGTTGTGATGAAGAGGGAATTTCACCAGGTACGCATTGTATACAAATGACCCTGGCTGAAATTCCCTTTACAACTGTTAAAGTTACATGAGCTCTGTCTCCCTTTTCATAGGGTCAGCCTAGACATACCAGCAGCCCCAAAATGCCTTCTTCCCCCACTGTCCATGGCTGTTCTATGAGTCTCCCTTCCCATAAGACTTTCACTGTGCCTCTGCTGTGCCTCTTGGCGGGCAGACATTTAACAGGTTGAGGTATTGCCCCCTCCTGGGAGAAGCCACCCAGGTGTACGCCTGTCAAAGAGGGCGTAAGGGACCCCCAAGCAAGCTTGCCTCCCAGAGGACCCAGGAGTCCGGCTGCCCTCGGTAGCCAGCCTGGAGGACTTAGGTCAGAGAGAGGACCGCCCAGGAGGGCCTGCCTCGTCTGGCCTGGAGCCTCTATGGCCCCAACTTCCGGGGGAGGGGCTTCCCTTTCCTGTCCCACCAGGCAATGGCTGCACACCTGAGGCTGCGGGGGGCGCTGGCCCTGGTCACAGGTGCTTCAGCTGGGGAGGGGGCTGCCTCCCCCCTCTTGTGGGGAGGGGGTCTGGGGTCTGGCAAGGGGTGGGGGACAGCCAGGTGGGCTTGGAAGATAAATGCAATGGGGTGGTTGGAGGGCAATTGGGGGGGGGGGGGTCAATGGTTGAGAGAACATTTGGGGAGGGGGTTTTACTGAGAGGAAAGGCTTCCTTTCTCTGCAAGGTTTTGCCCAGTATGAGGGGGGGTGGGAGAGGGGGGCATACTCGCAGTCTGTTCTTTGGGAGACTTCATAAAGAGGGGTGGGGGGAGAGGGCAGAGGGAGGGAGGGGTGTGATGCGGAACCCCACTTGGGGAGAGGGGTCCTGGTTGGGGGAAGGAAGAAAAACCCAGACATAAGCTTCCTGCCTCTCAAGTATAGCTCCTGTGCCTTTTTTTTTTTTTGGCATGTCCCCGATAGTTCAACAGGTGAAGCTTTTGCCAAGCATGGTGGTGATGAGAGGGGTGACCCGCCTGCAGGATTGCCCCCCTCCCCTCTTTCTCAGGATGCCTGAGATTTTCAGATGGGCCGTGACCTGCGGCATGGAGATGCCGTGAATACTTTTAAAAACTTCATCTGTTGGATTTCTGCCATTCTTCTTCTTATAATTATTATTTACAATATTGATATACCGTTCAATTATCTAACACAGATTCCAGAGCAGTGAACGTAGGAATAAACCATAAAAGAAGATTAAAAAGAGCAAATTAGAATTGTTCGGTTTAAAAACAAACAGTGCCTAGTCAGCTGAGGAAGGCTTCTGGAAGCAGAATTGTTTTCAGGAGGTGCCTGGAGCAGCCTAGGGTTGGAGCCTGCCTGGCCTCCAGGGGCAGGGAGTTCCACAGAGAAGGGGCCACCACTCTAAAGGCTCTTCTCCTGGGGGATGTTGGAGGTGAGGGTGTGGCAGAAGCAAATTCAGTGGTGGTGGGGACTCTGTCTCTTTAGTGTGGGGGGGGGCGCTCATTTCCCCCCATGGTGCCTGACTTTGAGATGTCTTCCGTAGGGGGCGGCAGTGGCATCGGGCGCGCCATCTGTGCTCGCCTGGCCCGGGAAGGGGCCGTGGTGGCCATCGCGGACTGCGACGAAGCGGGGGCGGCCAAGACGCTGCAGGGGCTCCAGCCAGGAGACCACGAGGCCTTGCGAGTCGACGTGGGATGCGCAAAGAGTGTGACGGACCTCGTGGCCCACATCCAGGTGGTACTGAGCAAAGGTCCACGTGTGTCTGTGTGTGCATAAAGGGCGCGTATGAATGGTGCCTTCTGTTGAATCAGCATTTTCCCTCTGAGGTCTGGAGCGTGAGCCATGAGAGGCGCCTTTTCCGCAGTAGCTCCCTGACTGTGGAATGTTCGCCACGCAAATGTTTGCCTTCCAGCTCCAGGCTAAGAGCTTTTTATTTTCCCCATCTTGAGTATTGCGTCCAGTTCTGGGCACCACACTTCAAGAAGGATGCAGACAAGCTGGAGCGTGTTCAGAGGAGGGCAGTGAGGATGATCAGGGGTCTGGAAACAAAGCCCTATGAGCAGAGATTGAAAGAACACAGCATGTTTAGCCTGGAGAAGAGAAAATTGAGGGGAGACATGATAGCACTCTTCAAATACTTGAAAGGTTGTCACACAGAGGAGGGCCAGGATCTCTTCTCGATCAACCCAGAGTGCAGGACACGGGATAATGGGCTCAAGCTACAGATTCCGGCTGGACATCAGGAAAAACTTCCTGACTGTTAGAGCAGTACGACAATGGAACCCATGACCTAGGGAGGTGGTGGGCTCTCCCACATTAGAGGCCTTCAAGACGCAGCTGGACAACCATCTGTCAGGGATGCTTTAAGGTAGATTCCTACATTGAGGAGGGGGTTGGACTGGATGGCCTTCAAGCCCCTTCCAACTCTAGGATTCTATGAGCACCATATCAGCATCATTTAATATTGATTACGTTGATCATGGTCCTAACTTGCTGTTCACATTTAGCTGTTTGACTTACTGATGCTGTCATTTGTTTTATCATTTTACGCTGCATTTGGAATGTCTTGCAATTTCTTTCTTGTTTTAACTTTGTTTTATATTTTGCATGTCTTTTAAAGACGTGTGTTTTATAAAGCAGGTGGCTAATATAACAATTATGTCGTTAATAAACGTGTGTTACTAGGGCCCAGCCAAATCACAAAGGAAGCCTTTAACTGAACAAAATGGGTCTTGTCTTCTGTGATTTATTTTGTTTTGTTTATTCAAGCATTTTTACATTGCTTTGTGGCCCTAAGAATGGCTCTCAAACACAAAAGCATCATACTAAACCCCATCAAGGATCAAACATTTTGAACTAAAACCTTAAAGTCAAAAGGAATAGTGTTAAAGCCTTTAATGATATAAGTCAAAGTTGTTAAAAGCCATGTGGAAGAGGAAAGTCTTTGTCGGCTGCCTAAACACCATCAGGAGAGGGCCTAGTCTCCACAGCTCGGGTGCTGCTACAGAGAAGGCCCTGTTGCACGTTCTTACCAACCTAGCTACTCTTGGTAGTGGACATAAAACAGGATAATCAAAGATGGACTCGACCTACCGGCAGGTTCCTTTATCCTTCCTTGCTCTGATATATCTGACGGGACGCCTCCCCCAACGTGAACCTACCCATACACTACGTTCAACATCCAAGGACCTCCTCCGGGTGCCTACTCCGAGGGAAGCTCGGAGGATGGTAACAAGGGAGAGGGCCTTTTCTGTGGTGGCCCCCCCAATGATGGAACAATCTCCCCAATGAGGCCCGCCTGGCGCCAACATTGTTATCCTTTCGGCGCCAGGTCAAGACTTCTTTTCTCCCAGGCATTTAACAGCTTATATTGCATTTTTAACTGAGTTTTTGGCCTGGCTGGGAGTTTTAAATTGTTTTAAATGTTAGCTGTTTTTTAAAATGTTTTTATGGTTTAATATTTTGTATATTGATTTTTAATGTTCAGTCTTCTAATCTTTGTAAACTGCCCAGAGAGCTTCGGCTGTGGGGCGGTATATAAATATAAACAACAATAACAATAATATAGTTGGCCGGCTTGAATATGTTGGCCCTTTTCTGCCCTTTGTTTTTCCTCTTCACCTGTGGTGGAGGCAGAATGTTCTCTGGTGTTTTGTGCAACCTTCTTGCTGCAGTGCTGAAACGTGAGGTCAGCTTCAAAGGTCTCTCTTTTCTAAGGCTGAAGCATTGAGCAGTTCTGCCTTCCCCAGCGTGGCCCCCTTCAGGTGTGCAGGACTACAAGTCCAATTAGCCTCAGCCAACATGGCTGCCATGAAGGGTGCTGGTTTGGGGGAGGTTGAATCAATTGGATAGCTTAAGTCGTTTTTAAAAATGAATGATCTAATTGGGTAGTCAGTGTTATAAATAGAAAATGTTATTTTTTACTACATGTACTTATAAAGAAACCTGCCCAAATGACAACTAGCAGCATCCTCCCCCCTCCCCCCCCCATGTGTGCAATGTTTCTGCATCGCCTGGAAACGACGCGGCTACTTGATTCAGAAATGGGTTCGGTTTTTTAACCCGTATGGAAATTGAATCGGTATATGAATTGATGAATCGATTAAAGCCCTTTGCATAATAGTTTGAAATTTCTTTAAGCCGGTTGCAACCCTGCTCAGTTGCACGGGCTCATACAGGACAGTGTTCCCCAACTTGGTGCCCACCAGATGACTGGGGATGCTAGGAATTGTTGTCTTAACACGGGTCAGACAAGGCCAGTAGAGAGAGCCTAGCTCTGTTCTTGGTAATGATTCAGTTGCTCCCTCGGCCCTCCTGCGAAATCTCTTCAGAGTCCAGCGGTTTCCACCGGGGTCTGGTCTCCGCCATGCGCTCTGACCCGCCCCTCTCCTTCCCGACCCCCCAGGCCCGCTTTTCCCGCCCTGCCAGCATCTGCGTCAACTGCGCCGGGATCACCATGGACGAGTTCCTGCTCAAGCAGACGGAGGAGGCGTTTGACGCTGTCCTCAGGGTAAACCTCAAGGTACCGCCGGGCCTGTTGAGGGTGCTGGTGGTGGGCAGGGGAGCGGTGTTGTCTCTCCCGGTCTCCAGGAGATGCTCCAACTCCTGCCTCTCCTCTGCTTCTTTTCAGGGGACGTTCCTGGTGACGCAGGCCGTGGCCCGGGCCCTGGTGGAGAGCGGGGGCCCCGGGGGCTCCATCATCAACATGGGCAGTGTGGTGGGGAAGGTGCAGTGAGCGGCTCCCTGTTCCCGCCCGACCTTTGCGTCAGCCCGCGAGGCAGGGCCTTGGTCCGCTGTGCCTACCCCACACACATCTCCCTCTCTTCTTCCCTGGCCAGGTGGGGAATCTGGGACAGGTGAACTATGCGGCATCCAAAGCCGGGGTGGAGGCTCTGTCCAAGACGGCAGCCAAGGAGCTGGCCAGGTAATCCCCATGGTGGGAGTGGGGCAGCGCGTATAGGGTTAGATGGGTGAAGGGTGGGGAGAAAGCTATGTTGACATGCAGGAGGGTCCGTGCTTCGCATTTCCACTTTAAACCGTTCCAAGCAACAGGTGATTAGGAAAGAAATTAGGAAAGAAACGCTGGAGCTGCCTGAGGTGCCTTGTTTCTCTCTTCCCTCCTCATCCGTCTTTCCTTTTGTGCGGTGTGCCTTTTCGGTTTGTAAGCCTGCGGGGAGGGACTGCCCTGTTTTTAGGCTTCCATCCTCAAAGGCGGCCTAAAAGTAACACTACATAGAGAACAGATGTAAATAAAAGCTGGGTGAAATGGACCGGTCACACGACAGCTGGAGAGGGGGCATTTTATAGGCCCCTTCCGACCCTACTAGACTAGGACTCTGTGATCTTCCTGTGTCTTCCTGCGGATTGCTCGTGCTCAGCACGCAAACGCTACTTTAGGAGAGCTGGTGTAGCAAAACATCCTCCCCCCCGCCCCATTTTGCACCATCTGAACCCCCTCCTTGCTTGCTGCACCGCAGATACGGCATCCGCTGTAACACAGTTTTGCCAGGATTCATCCGCTCCCCCATGACAGACAAAGTCCCCCAGAAAGTGCTGGACAAGGTCAGTGTCCTTCTGTAGAACTGGGGGTTGGCAGGGGAGGTCCAGACCTGCCTCTCCATGGGGCAGGGAGGACAGGAGGGACTCACAGCTTCTCTGGGGCTGGTTCCCTTGGCTCTTTTGGGGGGGGGGGCGTGGGTCAGGCTCTCTCTGCCCATCTTCCTTCCTGACTCCATCTTGCTTTCCCCCCCAGTTTGCAGCGATGGTGCCCCTGGGACGACTTGGGGAGCCCGAAGGTCAGACATTCACCCCATACGGGTCCTCCAGGGTTGGGGGGCATGCGAGGAGCCAAGTCAAAGGGGTGGGGCCCCCAGAGGGGCTAGGCCCCTGAGAACTGCAGGGGGCTCAGGGTGGAATCATGTCAAATAGAGCCTCTGAGCGTTTGCAGAGTGCCTTCTCGCTTGCTGCAGAGTGACCAGGCATAATCTGGGTCTCAGGTGTGTTCATGGATCCAGCTAAAATAGATTTCAGGTCTGGGGAAAGACCTGCCCCCCCCCCCAGACAGCTACTGCCAGTTGTCTTCTGTTTAATAAAAGGGGAGGGTCTTGGAGTTGCTGCCCACCACATCTGGAGAGCACCGGGCTGGGACATAAAAGTCCTGAGCTCAGAGCCGAAGGTGGCATCCTTCTCTCCATCCTCCGGGCGCACCGTTAATTTATGGACTCAGCAAAGAGGGGCCTGTCCTGCTCTCTCGCTAGGGAGGGGGAGTGGGGCAGGGTTTGGGGGAGGGGGCCGGGCAGATGTTGTTTGGGAGTTTCAGCGTCAAACCTCCCTTCTGCCAGATGTGGCTGACGTTTGCGCTTTCCTGGCCTCGGATGACAGCCAGTACATCACGGGAGCCAGCGTGGAGGTGACAGGTGAGGGGGCGGGGAAGTGGTGGGGGTGGGGGCTACCTTGATGCGGGCCCTCCATGGGGGGCTCGCTGTGATGCCTCTTCCTTCCCCTTTCCCTTCCAGGGGGACTCTTCATTTGAGCCGCCTGTTTCTCCACGTCTTGAGCCTCCGGAGATCACTCCCTGACCTAGCCCCCCTCCCAAGGAAGGATTGCGTGGGTCCTTCATGGGGCAGACGGGGTGGGTGCACTGTACTGTGTGGACGATTTCCAAGTCTTGCCTCTGAGGCCTTTCAATGCAAAGGGGGGGGAGGCCGGGAGGCTGGACCCCCGGCTTCTCTGGGACGGGAGGGGCGTTTCTGCAATGGCCTCCTGGACCTTCCCTCAACCGGGGAGGTGCTTAGACTCGGCCTTGCATTTTGGGGTGCCGCCTCCCTCCCCACAGTCCTGGAGGGGCCGGTACTAACTGC
This sequence comes from Anniella stebbinsi, assembly GCA_029215795.1. NCBI lineage: Eukaryota > Metazoa > Chordata > Lepidosauria > Squamata > Anniellidae > Anniella > Anniella stebbinsi. The sequence continues at coordinate 184,561,104 of JARDYH010000005.1, forward strand.
ACATGGCTGCGGACTGCCAATACGGATCTTTGACTTGATTATTCACCTGCCTTCTCATGGTTATTTGATTATATTTAAAATAAACCTGCACTCAGTACCTCGAGAGAAATGCCTTTTTGAGAAGCTGGAGGGGATGCCAGATGCTGGGGGGGGGAAATGAAGTGCAAAAGTCTCCGCTGGGGGCCTGAAGGATCATGGCCAGGCTGCCATTCGTAATTCCCGCTTTCCATCCCAGTTTAAGACACCAGAAGGGATGTGGCATTTTGCCCCACCAGATGTGTTGGACCGCAATTCCCAGCATTCCCTACCCAGCCATCTGGAGAGCACCAGTTGGGGCAGGCTGGAATAAAGCATCAACAAACATATAAAATGTATTATTTTCCTCACGGGTAGTCAACCAGGGACTACATAACCCCTGGCCATTGGCCATTCTGGCCAGGCCGTATGGGAGCTGTAGTCGAAAGCATCTGAAGGGCAACCGGTTGACTACCCTTGCTTTATGTAGTGCCCTTGATGAAGGTCTGAGAGGATAGGTCCCTGCCCCAAGGGACACACAATTCAAAAGTCAGCACAGGGAAAAGGGAGGGTGGAAGGTGAAGGCGGGGAAGGAATCGATAGGCTCGTCCTGCTTCAGCTGAGCTGTGGCGAGGCCTGAATTCATCCCCATCCATAAGAACGGACTTTTCCCTCATTAACCTCCTAATTTAAAGGTTGCCGGTAGGGATGTGCACTGGATCGGACCCGATCCACGATCCGAGTCCGGTCCAGTGGGAAATCGGATAAATTATCCGATTTCCTATCCAACAGCTGGATCCGCCGATCCAGTCCGAACCGATCCGAAAAGGGTCCGAACCGGTTCGGCAGATCGGCGGGCGCCCACTGGCGCCCACCGCCGCTTCCATTGGCGGGCGCCAGCGGGTGCCCGCCGATGAAAGTGGACAGCGGGGGGGGGAGGAGGGGGGCCCTTACCTTCCCGGCCCGTCCGCTCCCGTCCGGCGCCGGCGGCTACTACCAGCGGGCTCCGCGGCCTGCTCCAGGGTGGCGCGCCGGGTGATGTCATCACCCGGCGCGCTACTCGAGAGCAGGCCGCGGAGCCCGCTGGTAGTAGCTGTCGGCACCGGACGGGAGCGGACGGGCCGGGAAGGTAAGCAGGGGGTGCGTGGAGGGGAGGAGGGGGCGCGCGGAGGGGGGGAGGGGGGCCCTTACCTTTCCGGCCCGTCCGCTCCCGTCCGGCGCCGGCGGCTACTACCAGTGGGCTCCGCGGCCTGCTCCAGGGGGGCGCGCCGGGTGATCACCCGGCACGCTACTCGAGAGCAAGCCGCAAAGCCGGCTGGCGGTAGCCGCCGGCGCCGGACGGGAGCGAACGGCCCTAAAAGGTAAGCAGTGGCGGGGAAGGGGGCTTACCCCCGCCCCGGAGCCGTCCGCTTCTATCCGCTGGCGCCCGCGGGCGCCAGCGGATGGAAGCGGACGGCCCCGGGGGGGTAGGGAGCGTGGGGGAGGGGGCTTACCTGCCGGGGCCGTCCACAGCGGACGGCCCCGGGGGGGGGAGGGAGTTAGGCCCCCCCTCACCCACCCGCCGCCATTTTTTCTTCCTAGACTTGCATTGCAATGCAAGTCTATGGGGAAAAAAATGGCGGCCGATCCAAAAATTTCCGATTTTTGGATCGGGATCGTACTCGATCCGGTCCGGGGGGCCTCCGATTTTGTCCGAACCGATCCGTGACAAAATTGGAGGTCCCGATCCGGGTCCCGATCCGATCCGGGGGGTCCGTGCACACCCCTAGTTGCCGGCCCAGGAATATCACTCCCCGGGCCCTCCCCACAGAGCGTTTGTGGATGTTTGCACAGCCCCGAGCACATGAGTTATTCCCCCGCACCACAACTGAGCAGCCATTTCTCCTCACTGGCAGCGTGTGAGTGTGTGTTTCCCTGTGTCTCTTAGGCGTGGGGGAGCATTCAAGCCTCTTGCCTCCCAAACGCACACACACAGCCTGAAGTGGTACAGTCCAGCATGGCCCGTACCACGTGAGCCTCCTGACCATGTAGCTTGGCTCTCGGGCTTCTCTCCGCCTGCGACGACTTGTGGGGCTTTTCTCAGGCACATTGGGAACAGACCCGAGGGTCCATCTAGTCCAGGGCATACTGCTTCTGAATACTGGAGGTGGCACATAGCCATGAGGACTAGTAACCATTGATCTTCTCTATGAGGATTCCAGGCTGAGAATGGTGGCTGAATGACTCCCATTTCCACACCAAAACTGGTACACGGAGGCTCCTGTGGCAAGGGCAGCCGGTGCCATAGGGCTTCTGAGGCCTCTCTTTGAGGGACATACCCCCCATGGCCCAATCCAATGGGAGCCACTTCGCTTGAGGAGCCCACAGAAGTCCTTGCTCTGTGGGTCCCGTCCCACCTCTTCCAGGGAGCCCTTCCTTTACCGAACCCCTGTGAAAAGGTGTGGGACTCCTATTATTAGTATTAGATGTCAACATATTCAGATCTATAATAATCAAAGAACATGTATTGTGTCACAACCAGCTCACCTTGAGACTCCTTTTTACCTTTCTCTATAAAAGATCACAACCACAAACGCAGTCAGTATACGGCTGCCCACTCTGCAGATTATTATTTTCTCTCTCTGTTCCCACCAGAGGTGGGCATCACTCTTTTACTCTCCCACTGGTTCTCTGATTCTCTGACCCCCTTTTTTGGTCCTGCACTCTGTGCTGTTTTATATCCACCTCTTCACTGCTACCACCATATTAGCATAGAATCCTAGAATAGTAGAGTTGGAAGGGGCCCATAAGGCCATCGAGTCCAGCCCCCTAATTACTCTGTATATTGCCTCAGGTACTTTAAGAGTCCAATCCAGGGTGAAACAAAATAAAAGTTTATTTCACAAGGAGTAAGTTCACGTGTTTTATCAAGCTTGTGGTTTTGTTTGTTTTAGTACTTGGTTGTCACAATAAATATGGCATGTGTCCTTGCCTACCCTACCCTCTAAAGTCCTAATCTAACTCCTCCTGCTCCCTCTTAGTCCCAAAACCATAAACCACAGACCCTGCACTAATCTATCCTCTTCAGCAGACAGAGCCCGACTCTCTCTCTCTCCCGCTCAACTGATTTTTAACTCTCATTCCCCTCCACACACTCAAATCCAACGGCCAATCAGCATTCACTCCAACATTCCATTCACTCACTCCCCCTCCCAACAGAATTAACCACTTGCCTTGCCATTCGAAGTCAAATAGCATAAAACAGTGAAAAGTCACATCCTGTCTGTCCATCCATAGCACCAAGATGGTGAAATCTAAGTGTCTGAAGCTTCGCATGCATGCTACGGTGACCTCAGGCAGGGGTGTGGACTGTGGTGGTTTTTTTTTTATTATTATTAACTGCCTATTTGGTTTAAGGCTGCAGTAACAACTTCATCTGCTAGACTTCTCTAACCAGCATATGGTTTTGTAGTCTAAACAGTTTGAAGCCAGAGGGGATTAGTAGGCAAAGGGACAGAGTTATAGGACTGCCTTCTCCCCCCTCCCCCCCTGCTGTGGGGCAGCCCCCCTCAGGGAAATGGAGTGGACAGACCCCCTCCAGGCGATTATGGGGGGCATCATGGCAGGGTGTGTGGTTTCTTTTGGATGGAACAGGTGCAATATGTCCTCTTTGGATTTCTACCGGGTTTGCTTGGAGGCTTTCCCTGTTTCAAACGAAGGGCTATTCTAGCCAGCGGAACCTGGGTCCATTCATCAGCATATAATATAATTATATCATAACCTTATAATAGCTTATTAGGGTTTCTCTTTCTTCCTAGCTCTACTCATGGAGCATCCAGGGTGGTTTACTTCAGCGACACCCGTACAATCTAAAAGCAGCGATCAAATTAAAAGGCAATCTAAAACTGCAACAGGAATTAAAAGAAGGGATGGTTTAACCCGCCATTTGCCTTTGCAGATGTCTGTCCCCGTCCCCCCAGTTTTCATTCTCCCGCCTCTTTGTAACTTTGGGAGTTGTATCATTCCTAGGCACGCAGAGCCTTACGGGGACAGATCAGATGGTTTGGGCGTCCCCCGGCATGTATTCTTTGGGTGGATTTGTAGGGGGTTATTCTTGCGAGCCCAGGCTTACAATGAGAGAAGTGTCTATATATCATGCGCAGAGTGCCCTTACTTCATCACAGCCACACCACTTCTGTCAGCCAACACAGACATCCCCACATACAGATGCTGTGTAGTTTAAGATCTTGCTCCCATTTGCCACCAGTGGCTTCTGGAGGAGGTGGGTATGTGTTCCAGGATGCCTGGGTTCCCTTTTCCCGCTAATCCTGGGGGATTATGGGTGGCCAGGCCGGTTGTGCGGCTGCACTAATTAATGTTTGCCGAAGGGATTATTGGGGTGTGCTTGGAAAGCGGCTGTGGGGTATCAGGGAGTGTTGGGGAGAAAGAGGATTAATCGGTGGGGGGGTTGGTGACAGGGGGCTTCTCCGGTGCCCTCTGACCTGTCGCAGGGCTTTTTCCACCAGGCCCAGGGTGTCCATGTGGGGCCGGTCTCTGGAACATGGGCTCAATTCTTGGGAAGTTCTGAGAGGGTCCTCCTGAAAGGAAGCCAATGCAGCGCATTCAGAGCAGACCCTAATAATAATAATAATAATAATAATAATAACGATTTATTTCTTACCCGCCTCTCCGTCTAGATCGAGGCGGGGAACAACAACATGATAAAATACATAAAACTAATTAAAACATGACAAATATTATTAAAACTGCATTAAAACATCCTAAAACATCCTAAAAACATTCTAAAAATTACACTGGATATGCCTGCCGGAAGAGAACAGTCTTTATAGCTTTCTTAAATTCTAAAAGACTGTTAAGTTGACGAGTCTCCTCCAGCAGGCCATTCCACAGTCTGGGAGCGGCAGAAGAGAAGGTCCTCTGGGTAACAGTTGTCAGCCTAGTTTTGGCCGACTGCAGTAAGTTCTTCCCAGAGGACCTGAGCGTGCGGGGCGGATTGTACGGGAGAAGGCGATCCTGCAGGTAACCTGGACCCAAACCATGTAGGGCTTTAAAGGTAATGACCCTAGCCTTGAGCCCCTCATGGAGGAAGGATGGAGGCACTCTCTGACCCAACCCCCACCGTCAAGCATTGAGGAGCAAGCAGCTCCTAATTTCAGAGTCATACATTGAGCGATGGTTTGGATGAGACGACCTCCAACATCCCAGTATAGCCCGCCTATTTTCATCGTGCAAGGAACCCCAGGGGATCCTCCTCCTTTCTTATTTTCTCCTTACAACAACCCTTCGAGGTAGGTGAGGCTGTGAGTCAGTGACTGGTGCGAAGTCCCCCAGTGAGCTTCATGGCTGACTCGGGACTAGAACCCGGATCTCCCAGCTCCCAGTCCAATGCTCTCATGCTGGCACAGATGCTAAAAGTGTTACATGCAGGGAGCCCTGAGGCTGGATCGCACCAAAGTGGGTCCATTTGTCCAGCACTCTGCTCCCAAAGGGGCCAAGAGTGCAACCCTATGGCTCGCAGGACAACCGCCACACACGTCGTACTGCCAAATGTTTTAAATCTCCCCACTGTCATATGTCAAAGCCGGGCCGGTGTGGGGCTATAGAAGAGCAACCGGAGCGAGTTTCCAGGCGCTCGATCTGGGCCGTGCAAGGAAGGAACGCTGGTTTCTGGACGCGCACACAGTGGCATTTGCTTAAACATGAACTTGGGCAAAGGGGCAGTGCACACGGATCTTGCCGTCTTTCCAGGCCAGGGCGTGGCGTTGTCCGGTTCTGATCATCCCAGAGTTACGGTTCTGCAAGGTTTACGAGAGTCCAAGAGCTGCAAAGGATTTTGCGACACATCGCAGGTCAACTCAGCGGCCAGCTGATTCCTTCTGCGATGGACCGGAGCCACATGCCAGAGGATGCGGCAAAGCATTTTGCTCTGAGGGTCCAGCCAGTGAAGTACCTTAACTGGCAACAATTACAACGAACCAGGCAGTGGTTGGTCGATGCCTCTCTGATGTGCCCTGTAATGTTTCTTCCTGAGCCATCATGTCCAAAGAAGTTGTAGCCTGATGAGAACAACAGTCTCGGAGCAAACGCATTAATTCCACAACAAGCTTTTCTGCCAATGCTTGCGCCAGCCTTCCCAAGCAGGGCATCCACCAGGCCTGGGGGACTGCAACTCCCATGGCCCCCTGTTAGCTGGTTGGAGAAGGCTGGCTTAGCCTATAATACACTTTGTTAGTTTTTTAAAGTTCCACAAGTTCTTTCTCCCCCCCCCCCCATTTTTGCTGCAACAGGGCTAAGAAGCATGGTAAACCTCTGGAAATACATATAATAGCCTTGCTGGGGGGAAATGTTTCACCTGTTGCATTTCTGCCTCCTGCTGAGCTGTGATGGGCAGTGGAGCCCCAGTAGGCTAGGGGCTAGCAGCCTAAAGAAGAGTCCTGGGTCGTTTGGTTTACAACCCATCTCTCCTCACCCTCCCATGTGTGTTTGGTGAGAGCCTGCCCTGGTTTTGCCCATCACACTGTGTTGTGGTATCTGCTCCCAGGGGCTTTATCCCTCATTCCTTTCACGGCCAAGGCATGGGCCCGTGAGCGGTTGCTCCCACCACCATGCCCAGCCACCCCTTGCCTCCAATGGGCCTAGGAAGCCTTTTTCTCTCCCCGCCTGGCTCTGCAGAGCCTTGTTGAATTGAAGGGAGGATGACGGGGCTGGGATTAGGGTTAAGGGGAGAGGGGGAGGCGGGGGAGGGGATTAGCCGGGGGTCTCTCCCCCTACAGCCCCTATTCTCTGGCCCCCGTTTGAAGCCGCCGGCTCCAATACCTCCCATTCAAATCCTCATCACCCAGGGCAACGGACGGGGGCATAAAAGGGGAAGGAGAGTCCAGAAGCCAGCAGCCCCCCCTCCCAGTGGCAGCCCTGTGTGGGTGCTCCCTGACCCACTGGGGGGTCCTCAGCCCTCCTCACCCCAGTGCCCCCCCACCCATGGCCATTCTTGGCATCTTTTCCCATCACCACGGCAACTGTATCCCCCCATCATCACCACCACGATGACCCCCATCTCCTTGGGTGGCTCTCCACCCCCTTTTCTCTTTCACAGGGATGGGAGGGGTTTTCCCCCATTGAGGCGGCCTCCCCCTATTCAGCCGCTTTCCCTCCCTCCCTCCCTCCCCACCCCCATATCTTGGGCCTATTGTGGGCACAGCTGCACAGAGCCCTTAGAAGCCCAAGTGTGGGGAAGGGGCGGGAGGCGGGTTCCCCCCAAAGGCAGCCGGATAAAACGAGCAACGTCGCTGGCGGAGAGACCCCCAGAAAGGAGGGTTTGGGGTGAAAATTGGGGAAGACCCTTGGGGGGGAAATGGGGGGAGGGGGGAAGCCATGCGGAGCACCCCTCTTCATCTCCAGCTCAGGAGACGGACTCCCTTGCCTAGGATAACTTTCTTATGGGACCCACCAGGTCGGGGGGGGGGGGGACCCGTTCCAGTGTGGCTGGGGAATGCAATTTAAGATTAAAAGTGGGGAGGGTGCTGGGATCAGGCTTTAGGTCTTGCAGGATTTTGTTGGGGGGGTGTCATTGTATGTGAGGGGAGGCTTGGGGAATTGGATAGCGCCTTGGTTGGAAGTACATTTGGGGTGCACAAAAGCCAAGGAAGTCACACACCACGTCCCCAACTGATGGGTTCTGTGGGTTTTAGGGCACTGTGAGCCATGGGGGAGACTTGCAGAGGGGGTGTCCCTTTTTAGGATTTGAGTGGTGAGTTACCGGGGGCCGAAGGGCCAGCGCCGGGCCAGCAATAGCGGCTGGCGGAAGGACAGAATGGATGGATGGAGTCCGCGGACAAGCCGAGATGACCTCTGATGGAGACATGGTGACCTCTGATGCAGTGGGGTGGCCAGACAAGGAGAGCAAATCCTTCCTCTGCACCTCCAACTTTGAATTGGGTAGAAACGCTGGAAAATGCTGAAGCGTCAGAAAGAGAAGTAAGAAGCCACCCACGGATGGAGGGAAGGAAGCAAAGGGACGGATGGAATGTGGGGGAAACCGATGGGTCTTGGCGTGGGGATTTTGGGGCACAGGACGTTGTAGTGGTTGGAGCAGTGGGGAAAGCGGATGGTGCACTGTGGGGGCAGGAAGATGGATGGGTGATGGCTCGAAGGAGTGATGTCGTCCTTCTCACGCCTGTCTCAATCCTAGAGAAAGCTCTGCGCCTTGCTCAGGACGGTGAGTTCCTCATTCCTTTCATTTTGAACGCTTTCTTGTGGGAAAAATCAAAAGTGGAAAGGCCCAGGTGTGCTTGAATGTCAAAAGACTGCCAGAGGGCAAAACGCGTCTTGCTTGTAGCTCGTCTGGGGATTAAAAATCTGAGACACCGTTTCCAGTTTGGTCTCTTGTTGGAATATGAAGGAGTTTTGGCAAAAGTTACAGCACAAATGAGGCTGGAAGGAGGTTTTTGAAAGCAGCAGATTCATCTTTCTTTACTTGGGCCTTATACCCCTTCCCCTATACACACAGAGAGAGAGAGAGAGAGAGAGAGAGCGCAAGGAATTATTTTGTTGGGTTTTCAACAAGGGATCCATGCCGGGTGGGTTGTGTGTGTGGCTTTGCTACTTCTAAATGCAAGTGGGCAAGAAAGTTTCGGATTTCTCAAAGATGGTGTGTGTGTGTCTGTGTGCACGCACGCGGTACATCCCATTCAAATATCCTAAACTGCCATTCAAACGATGGCAGGAATATGTGGGTTTAAAAGAACAACAACTCTTTTAAGAAAGGAAGTTGGTTCATCTGCTCCGTTTCTAACGGATCGCTTCTGTACCTCTTTTCAGAAAATACCTTTTAAAAGTTCACAATCCGGATTTGATGTTGATGTAGCTTCACAGCCGCTGCGTGCAGAAAGTTGATCTAATGTGCCCCTTTTTTTTTTTTTTTTTTTGCGGGGGTGGGGTGGTTTCATATGGGAACAGAGGAGCTGCTATCTACTCTCTGTGCCGCATAGTGAGAGTTTTCTGTCCCTGAACAGGAGACCCTGTCCTGGGGAGGAGTGGCGGCGTAAGAACAGAAAGATGGCAGCATCCATTCTGTGGATCTCCATCATTAAATCTGCACACAGACCTTCTGCCATCATTTTTCAGGCATTTCATCTTGCTTAGCACTAAAGTACCAAATCCATAAGAACATAAGAGGAGCCCTGAGGCTGGATCAGGTCAAAGGCCTCTCTAGTCCAGCTTTTTGTTTTCACAGTGACCAACAAGATGCCCCAATGGGAAACTCAAAAGTAGGACATGATGCAGCAGCACCCTCCCACCCATGTTCCCCAGCAACTGGTGTACACAGGCTTACTGCCTCGGATAGTGGAAGTAGCACATAACCAACAGGGCTAGTAGCCATTGATCGCCCTCTCCTCCAGAAATTTATCCAACCCCCTTTTAAAGCCATCCAAATTGGTGGCCGTCACCACATCTTGTGGAAGTGAATTCCACAGTTCAACCGTGCGCTGAGTGCAGAAGTCTTTCCTTTGATCTCTCCTGAATCTCCCACCAATCAGCTTCATGGGATACAACCCTGTTGGGTTCTAGTATTATGGGAGAGGGGTGGGGAAATGGGAATTCTGGTCTTCCTGGACTTATCCGCTGAGACTTGAGGATTGGACTGCCATGAAGTGTGTGATGGCCGCTACCTTAGGCAGTTTCTTTTAAAAGAGACCAACAAATCCGCAGATGAGAAGGGGCCTAGTCCATGGTGATTGGCTAGGGCAGTGGCATGGGACCTTCATGTTCAGAAGAAGGGCAGATCTGAATAGCAGATGTTGGAGACCACCAATGCGGGAGGGCAGCTGTTCTCTTTATTCCCAACGTCTGGCTGGGCAGTGTCAGAAAGAACGGACCTAGATGGTCTGATCTGGCAGGACACTTCTTTTGCCCTTAGCCGCAGAACCATGAAATCCTAAATTTGGAAGGAACCTCAAAGGTCATCTAGTCCAACCCTCTGCCAGTGAAGGAAACCCACTACTATAGAACTCAGTGAGCTGACTGGTACCCATGAACAGACCTAGAAGAGAAAACAGGAGAAGACCCCTTCCGGTCACCTGCAGTTCCCAGCTAAGTCCATCCTATGCAATGTCACTGGCGTCTTCCAGGCCTTGGATGGGGGCCTGTACTTGCTCACAGCCAGCAATCCGAATGAGAGAGAGACACACACACAGGAAGCTGATCAGGATGCCAACTCCAGCTCCGGCGACATGATGACAGGCCCTAAAAGTGCCACATGCAACATCCGAGGTTCATCCACCGGTTTGTCTTCCAATGTCATTCAGGGCCATCATCGGCCAGCTCTGCTCTGCTACCTTCTGCATTGGACAAACAGGCTAATTTCTGGGCAAAAGGATACAGGGGCACGCATCTGACATTTTGCCTGGTGTGGAGAGAGTAGGGGGTATCTCTGGTAGCCAAGAGAATTAATTCTATTTAGGACACGATTCTAGATGTGTTTAGACAGAAAAAGCCCTACAACTCCCAGCATGCTGGGAGTTGTAGGGCTTTTTCCTGTCTAAACACGCCTAGGGTTGTACCCTTACTTTTTTTAAAAAAAATCCCAACTCTCTATGCACTGAAGGTGGTGCACGTAATACAAGTTCATGCAGTTGAAATGGACCTTGGAGGTCATCTAGTCCAACCCCTGGCTTAGTGCAGGAAAAATGCCTCCAGCAAAGATGAGTCCATCAGCTCCAGAGGAGAGTAGCCTTGACGGAACTATGCTACCTCCAGTATCAGAGGCAATATGCTTACGTGCACCAGCTGCTGGGGAACATGGGCAGGAGGGTGCTGTTGCACTTGTGTCCTGCTGGTGGGTTTCCCGTGGGTAGCTGCCTGGCCACTGTGTGAACGGAACTCTGGACTGGATGATCCATTTGATTGAAATGATCACGTTTATGATGCAACGAACAGAGAAGCAGCTCCACCGAGGGCATTCTCCGCTGCTTCCCTCACACCCTGGCCGCCATACGTGTGGTGAACCAAGCCCTCTTCCCAAAGCCTTTGATCCTGGCTCTCCTGAAGTGGCTTGGGCCAACGCCCGAGGTGCCAGAGGCTGTCCTGCCAAGCCATACGTCTGCAGGGGATGAGATTCAAATGCATCCAGTTCACCCCATTCCGGGAGGAATGTCATTCAATTCGCCCCAAAGGAAGCTTTCATGCCCACCGGCTTCTAAACGTGCCAAATCTAACATAAGAACACAAGAATCATAGATTAGTAGAATTGGAAGGGGCGTTTAAGGCCATCGAGTCCAACCCCCTGCTCAATGCAGGAATCTACCTGACAGGTGGCTCTCCAACTGCCTCCTGAACGCCTCTAGTGTGGGAGAGCCCACCACCTCCCTAGGTCATGGGTTTCATTGTCGTACTGCTCTAACAGTCAGGACGTTTTTCCTGACGTTCAGCCGGAATCCGTTTTCCTGTAACTTGAGCCCCTTATTCCAAGTCCTGCACTCTGAGTTGATCGAGAAGAGATCCTGGCCCTCCTCCGTATGACAACCTTTCAAGTATTTGAAGAGTGCTATCATGGCTCCCCTCAGTCTTCTCTTCTCCAGGCTAAAGATGCCCAGTTCTTTCAGCCTCTCCTCATAGGGCTTTGTTTCCAGTCCCCCGATCATCCAGCCATACTGGATCAGGTCAGCTTCTATGGAAGGTGAATGCTGGTGCTTCCGGCCTGGAGAATCCCAAGGCTTGCAGAAGAATATTTAATGTGTGTCTATGTGTGTTTGGGGGGGGGGGGGGACGACCCTAAGGGGTAAAACCCCAAACAGCCCGATGAGGGTGGAATATGGCATGTGGACTATAGAGCTGGTGGTGGTGAGCGTGGGATGAAGGGCACTGAAGAGTCCCATCTGTAAAGTTCTTCGTTGTATTGGATGCTTTGGCGACTGTACGGAAAGCCACTTGGCCAGGGCCTGCGTGTGAAATGCAGCTCCGCCAGCTCTCCTCGCCAGGAAGCTCTCCTCGCGGCAGGGGCCTCATCCGCGGACCTCTCGCAACACCTTCACCCCCGGAATGCCAGCTCCCTGCCCTGCAATACGGAACCCTGGCTTGTGATTGTCCAAACGCAATTCTTGTCTATGCATCCGAGAGTTGAGTCTGGGCGTCACGGGCCACAGGTTTGATGCCGACAATTAGCAAAGGCCTAGGTGCATGGACAGGTGCGCACGTGCGTGTGTGCTTTGAAGAGAGGGGGCAACACTGCAGTTTGAGCCATCCTGCTCCTTTTCTTCTTCTTTTTAAAGAAATAAGGCATGAAATCCAGCAAAATATATTTATTTCTACAGGTTCCACCATGATGTTCGGATGAAGCTCCTGGTTGGGCGGAGGCATTTATCTCTCCATTTTTTCCCCCTGCACTTCTCTTTGTTATTCCTCAACCCCAATTCCTCCTTTAGTAGCAAAGATTTGCTCTGGTCAGTTCTTGCTGTGTTATTGACAAAGAACAAGCCAATCAATCAATCAATCAATCAATCAATCAATCAATCAGGTAAGAGTTGATTAGAAATAGCTTTAACTGCAAAGTTTTGGATTACCCAGGGCTCTTTATCAGACAAAAATATGTGTAAGCTTTAATGGGCAAACTTGCGGATTACACAGAGCTCTTTATCTGAGAAAGAATATGTGCAAGCTTTTGTGTCACACTAAATTCATCAGGTATAAGAGAGAGTAAGCTTTTCTATTCAGACACATTTGATTTCCCCCCCCCCCCCCAATTGCAACACTAAATCGCTCCATATCTAGGCAATTCTCAATTGCTTTCCCTCAATTCAAGGGAAATTGTATCTAGAGCGGCCTCTTTTCCTGTCTCCTGTCAGATCAGCCACATGTGCAGCTAACAAAACCAGGCAACAGCAGCATGTGGGGTTTTCACCTTAGATGATGTTGAGGATTAGAAATGTAATAAATAAAATAGAGTAAATATTCTGCGACGGAGGTCCCATCTGTGTGGCGCATGCCCAGGGATGGCTACAGTGAAAGAGTTCCCTGCAACGCCGGCAGCATCATGGAGAGAGCACAGCACCAGGATGGGTTGCATGTTTTGTTCTAGATCAGCCTTTCCCAACCCATGGGCCACCAAATGTGTTGGACCTCAATTTCAATCACTTCCAGGCAGGGGCTGGTTCTGCCAGATCAATGCCCTGGCTGCTGGTTCTGTTCACAGAATCCTGGAGTTGGAAAAGGCGATTGAGGACACGGAGTCCAACCACCTGCTCACTGCAGGAAATCAGACCTCCATCATACCTAATCTCCCCCCCCCAAAAAAAACCTGGTTTGCGTCCGCGTTCTTTTACCTCTGAGGCAGAAGCACGTCAAGTTTATGATCCCTTTCACCTGAATAGCTGCTCTTTCGCGCCTTCGCTCGTTTGCTCTTCCGTTCCGCTCTGCCCCTCCCCTTCTCTTTCTCCCTCCAGTCAGGTCCTGTCAGATGAGCACTTCAACCAGACCGCCTTTCAGCCGGACAAAAATGGGACGAGCCTTTAGTCTGGTTCTGTGGGGGCATCGAGGGAGGACAATCCTGTCTCTGCAGAGATTCAGGCATGGTATGATTTTTAAAAAGGCTTTCAAGCCTGGGATGCAAGGTTGTGGGTTTTATATTGAGGCTTATGGAGCTGGCTGCTGGGAGAGATCGCTTTTCCCTGCCAGGACCTGATGCAATCCATTCAAACCCCCAGTTCCTTTAAAACTACATGGAGGCTTAGGGCACATTCAATGCGCTTAGGGAAAATAATCCAGACTTTTAGCATTCTAGGAAAGGCTGGGGAAGAGGCGGGGTGTCAGCAGGACAGGCACGGTGTCATGGGAGTACCGTGCTGCAAATCCACACACCAGGCATGGCGAGAGTGCAGTAAATTGCTGGTGTGATGGAGGTCTCAGTTTCAAGCCTCCCTGGCAGATGGCCATCCAGCCTCTGCTTGAAGACCTCCAGGGACAGAGAACCCTCCACCTCCCTCAGCTGGAGTCCCATTGTCTGACTGCTCTGACCGTTTTTCCTGATGGTCAACCGAAATCTGCCTTCCTGTAACTTCAGCCCACTATTTTGTGCCTTGGATGAGAGAGAACAGAACATAAGAAGAGAAGCAGAGCCCTGATGCTGGATCAGACCAAGGGTCCATGGGTTCCATTGTCATACTGCTCTAACAGTCAGGAAGTTTTGCCTGATGTCCAGCCGGAATCGGGCTTCCTGTAACTTGAGCCCATTATTCCGCATCCTGCACTCAGGGATGATTGAGAAGAGATCCTGGTCCTCCTCTGTGTGACAACCTTTTAAGTATTTGAAGAGTGCTATCATGTCTCCCCTCAATCTTCTCTTCTCCAGGCTAAACATGCCCAGTTCTTGAAGTCTTTCCTCAGAGGGCTTTGTTTCCAGACCCCTGGAAACAAAGCCCTATGAGGAGAGACTTCAAGAACTTTACCACCCTGATGCCCTGGGGCATGCTGGGAGTTGTCCTCTCGGGTAAAATATTTCATCCTCTACTTAGAAAGGGTATGAGGGATACGAGACTTCTGCACATCATAGTTTGGAGATAAATTGCAACAAGGAACCAGTTGACGTTGTCCCAATGTCGCTATACCTGTCCTCATCCAAGCATTAGCCTTCTTCAAGCTGGGGTCCTCCAGGTGTGTCAGACTACAACTCCCAGCGTCCTCTGCCAGCACACATTTGGAAGCCAATGGAAGGAACCCTGCTGGAGAGCCCCAGGTTGCCGAAACCTGCCTGAAAGTAACGCATCGCCCAAATTCTGGGCGCGTAGGCCCCCAGAGGAAAGCCCTCTGGAGAAGATCTCCGCATCCAGGCCACTTCACGGGAGAGCAGGCTCAAGCCATGATGGATGCTGCAGCCCCCCCCACGAAGCTCATACGTTGAGAACAGTTCCATCCTACCCTTCCAGGGCTTGCAATATAAAATATAAAATAACCACAGAATCCAACAGAAATTAAACCAAACCAAACCAAACAACAGCAACCAAACAGAGAAAGGCGCAGCCCTCCGGAGCGAATCTATTTATGCCGTTAAAAATGTGTTCGAGATATTTTAAAGGCAAAAAGCAAGAACCACCACCTTTTCGAGGCAGTTGGCAAAATAAAAACACGGAAAGGGAACAGACGCGTAACTGAAAAAATGGCCCCTTCTGCATTTTCCCACCCGCATGGCCAGAGCTGAGCCGTCACGGGAAAAGGTCACAACTGTGGGCTGGTGGTTTCCTGGCATATGGGGGTCAGGGTCACTTTGCCTTTGGCAGGGGGCTGCAACTTGTTTGCGGCCCTGCAGGCTCTCTGGACACACCTCATCAGGCCTTCTTCATCATGCCATCATCATCATCATCGTCGGCGTTCCCCCAAAACTACAAGAAGCAGATGGGGCTAGAAACATCCCTCTCCGGGAAGTTTTAGCACAGATGTTTGGGCCTACAATTTCCACGATCCCTCGCCACTGGCCATGCTGGTTGGGGAGAGAAGGGAATTGTAGGCCAAAGCATCTGGAGGGCCAGATGTTTTCCTTTTCCTGATTGAAGAGGATGAATCCAGAGGTGACTTTGTGTGGGCAGCACCCGCAGGAGCGCATGGAGAGGCCGCCACGGCTATCCGCAGCTAGGATGAGCGGGAATCTCCCCCCAGCGCACCCACCAGAAACAGCATCCCCCAGCCACTTCCAGCCCAGCTCTTCCCCTTCCAGTCTCTCACTTGCCCTGGCAGGCAGCCTCGGGAACCCCTGAGATGGCCGCCGGAAGAGCCCCAGGAGGGCGGTCGGCGCACAGGCGGATGCGGCCTGCCCAAAGGGGTGCCACAGGCCACTATGGAAACGGCGTGTCACAACAGCGAGGGGAGCGACAAAAGGGGGGCTGCTGTCATTTTTGTCTCCGTGGAAGGCTGTGCCGGGTCCTACGCTTTGACCGTTTTGAAGCGGAGATGCTGGGCAGGGGAAGGATTGAACCCGGGGCCTTCTGCCTGCAAAGCAGGTGCTCTCTGCCTCCGTGTCTGAATGACCCCACCCTGAGCGGGGAAGGGGAGATGGGCTGAGAACTAACCATGTGCAGGGTCAAGGGGCTCTAGGGCTAGTCAGTTTTTGCGGTGGTATCTTGCCTCGAGAGGCGGCTTAGACGTATTTAAACAAATAAGAATAAGAATAAAATAACAAGATTAGGTATTTGTGCTTGTTGCTGCTGTTGTTTCACAATCGGTCGATTTGCCGGCTTTAATGAAAGCCTAGTCCGTCCTGAATTTATTTCTGCCTCCATGAAGTGAGGTGCAAGCTGTGCAGTGATAGTAGTCTCTGAGCATGTGTAGAGTGCCTCCTCGCAGCACTGAATGGCTGCACTAGTAGTTCTCCCCCACTTCCATACCTCTCCCATGGATGAGGAGGCACTTTTTTAAAAATAAGAAATCCAGCCCTATGGATTTGTTTCTCTTTAGGCCTTTCATTCCGTTTCCTATTCCTTAGGTCCAACTCAGTAACCTCTTGAATAGAAAGGGATTTTGGCGCTCGGGGGTGGCATTGAGGCCACATACCCTAACGTCCCCCATCCCTCCACCCCCAACCGGAGCCTCACACCACTGTGGAATAGCTTGCCCATAATCCTCCAGGCCCTTTTTGATGGGGACAATGGGGCAGGCTCAGCCTGGGTGGTCTCGGCCCTTTTCAGACTCCCCAGCAATGTCCGGCCAAAGACACCCTGCCAAGTCCGTCCGCCGACCGTTCCCAGACCGGCCCCTCCGCTCTAGGGCCGACTCCTCCCCACAGTCCCTTTGGATGGGGTTCCTTCCCCACCCCCCATAACTGGTCTCCCCCCATACCCCAAAGCCTTTTACAGGTAGCAATTATTTGGCCTATTTTCTTTGTTTGTTGCTGCGTTAGAGCCAGAGCAGCATGCGTCGGATACCCAAGGATCTCTTCCCCAGCATCAAAACAAGAAAGGGGGGGGGGAGAATAAGGAATTCCCCCCCCCCTCCACAGAACACTCCTTCGGCATAACCGACAGCTGAGTTTTCATTCAGATCTCAGTGATCAAACTCAGCCACCTCTTCCGTCTGAATTGTTCTCCACAAATCGAGATCACAAGAAGAACCACGCTGGACCGGACCAAAGTCTATTCCAGGCCAGACTCCTGAATCTGGAGGCAGCCTCCCCTGGGCATGGACGTTATGGGAGAAGTGTGGGAAGAAATCCCTCCTTTCCTGTGCCCTGAATCGCCCACCGCTCAGCTTCGTGGGAGGGCCCCGAGGGCTGCTAGTCTTTTAAGAGAGGGAGAAAACCGTCTCCCTGTCCACCATCTCCTCACCAGGCACATCTTCCTTCCCTTTCCTCTTCTCTCGCTCTTCATCCCCTTGACAAGAGATCCAGGAGCAGGGCAGACAGATGCTGAAGCAGAGGCCTCCCTCTCCGGGAGCACCTGCCCAGCCCGGTCAGAAGTCCCAGGTTCAATCCCCTGCCTCTCCAGGAAGAGCTAAGGAAGACCCCTGGCCTGAAACCCTGGACAGCCCCTGGCAAGGCGCTTAATTAAACCAGGCCTTCACACAGAGCCATGAGAAATGGGAGCTTTCTCGCTTTTTACAGCCGGGGCCATGGCTCAGGGGTCAAGCACCAGTTTTGCAGGCAAAGGGTCCCAGGCTCAATCAGGCACGACTCCAGGTAGGAATGGGAGAGGCGCCGTGCCTGAAGCCGCCCTGGAGAGTCACTGCCAGCCAGGGCAGGCAAGACACGGTTAGGTGGATCAGGGGTCCGTATAAGGCAGCTGCCTCCTGGGTCCATCCGATAGGCCCACATTCTTCCTGGGACAGAGAAGTCCTTACAAGACCACACCTAAATAAAGATATATTGCGGAGGTGGAAAAAGGGCAGTTCAAATGATCAAGGGGCTGGAGCATCTCCCCTATGGGGGAAGGTTACAACAGCTGGGATTGTTCAGCTTGGAAAAAAGGAGGCTGAAAGGAGACCTGATAGAAGTGGACAAAATTATGCATGGCGTGGAAAATGGGGATTGGGAGACATTTTTCTCCCTCCCTCAAGATACTAGAACCCAACAGGGTCATCCCATGAAACTGATTGGTTGAAGATTCAGAACAGGTAAAAGAAAGGACTTCTTCACACAGCACACAGTTCAACTGTGGAATTCACTATACCAGAAGATGTGATGATAGCCACCAATGGCTTTAAAAGGGGGTTGAATAAATTCCTGGAACAGGAGAAGGAGTCAAAGGCTTCTAGTCCTGATGGCTAAGTGCTCCCTCCAGTATCCGAGGCAGTAAGCCTGTGTGCCCTAGTTGCTGGGGAACATGGGTGGGAGGATGCTGTTGCACCATGTCCTGCTTGTAGGTCCCTGGTCAACAGCTGCTCAGCCACTGTGTGAACAGAGTGCTGGACTAGAGGGACCCTCAGTCTGATCCAGCAGGGCACTTCTTAAGGCCACTGATCTGCATAAATTGATAACGTTCCAAATTTATTTATTTATTTATTTATTTATTTATTACATTTACATCCTGCCTTTTTTCCTCCTTAAGGAACCCAAGGCCGTGTACATAATCCTTCTCCTCCCCGTTTTATTCTCCCAACAACCACCCTGTGAGGTAGGCTGGGCTGAGAGTCTGTGATGGGCCCAAAGCTTCCATGGCCGAGTGGGGACTAGAACCCAGATCTCCCGACTCCCAGTCCAACGCTCTAACCACTACGCCATGCTGGCTCTCGGAATATCTGTATCTATATAACTTTGACATTATTCTGTGCGTCGTTTTGCGCGCCAGGTTTCAAAGCACCAAGAAATTCTGTTCCTGCAAGGATGGAGAGGAGGATGGGATAAGGGATACAAGGACTCCAGGAGCAATGGGAAATTGGGCAAGATGAAAAGACCTCAGGCTCCCTCCCTCCCTCCCTCCCTCCCACCCCATCCCCTCCCCTCCAGTCTGGCTCTTTGCATATTTTACGATGCCTTCCTATTAGTTTTAAGGCACGATCCTATGCATGTTTACACAGAACAAAGTCCTACAACATGGCTTGGGCATGATGGGAGCTGCAGGGCTTTGTTCTGTCTAAATGCTGGCATGGAATTGCTTCCATAATACAATAAAGGAGAAGCATTCTGTCCACACCGTGGCCAACCAGCCGCGCCCACAAGTGGGACACGAGTGCGAGAACACAACTCCATCCCTCAAATAAGAAGGACAAACCTGAATGACGGAAAAAGGATTTGGGCTGTCACTCAGCGAAAGAGAACTTTGTTGTTTTCTCGAGTGTTCAAATTGATGCATTAACCAGATCCACTTGCAGGAGACTTATGTCGCCCTGGTGGGTGACTTGTCCCAGGGAACGGGTGCGGGGAGAGCAATGATCGTGTTAGTTCCCCTGGATCTCACGCCAGGCCTTGATACTTTTGGCCCGGGGATCCTCCTGGGTTGCCTAACCAGGGTAGGATGGGACAGGGGAGCGTGGTTTTACAGTGCCCCCAGTCCCTTCTGGAGGGATGTATGCCGAGGGAGGGGGAGGGGCCTCCTGTACTGCCCCATGGCCATTGGGGGTCCTATCTGATCTCCCCATTCTTTTTCACAGCCATAGTTCCATGGCGGGTTCCCTATCCATCATCTCCAGGTACGGCTGGAAAACCTCATGCTTGAAACCCTTGGACAATCAAGGCTGCCAGTCAGCGCTGACCATGCCGGCCTAGATGGACCCAGGATCTGACTCAGGATAAGGCAGCTTCCCAGGTTCCCAGCGTCTCCATGAAGCCGCTGGGGGAAGCCACCTGGAGGTTTCGGCTGAAGTGTGATCAATACGCAGATGACACACAGCAGCAGTTCTACGATTTGTTTTCCCCTCCACTAGTCCCAGAAGGCTGTGGAAACCTGGAACAGGTGTCTGGGGCCAGTTCTGGGAGAGATAAGGGCAAACAAGTGGAGGCTTAATCCAGATAAGATTGAGGTTCTGTGGGGAAACTTGGTGGAGGTGAGGTTTCACTCCCCCTGAAGGACAAGGTGTGCAATTTTGGGGGGGGGGGGTCTCCTGGACCCAGAGGTATCTATGCAAGCACAGATTCCATTGCTTATCAGCTTTGGCTGACTCTCTAGCTGCACTCCTATCTGGAGAAAGTGGACCTCACTAAAGTCATCCATGCCCTGGTCACATCCGGACTACACTACTACAACATGCTCTACTTGGGGTTGTCCTGAAAGACTGTTCAGAGACGCTTCAGTCGATGCGGAACACAGCAGCCAGGAAGCTAGATTCTGGCTGGACATCAGGAAAAACTTCCTGACCATTGAGCAATATGACAATGGGACCCATGACCTAGGGAGGTGGTGGGCTCTCCCACACTAGAGGCCTTCAAGAGGCAGCTGGACAACCATCTGTCAGGGATGCTTTAAAGTGGATTCCTGCATTCAGCAAGGGTTGGACTCGAGGGCCTTAGAGGCCCCTTCCAACTCTACTATTCTATGATTCTATGCTCATGGGGGGCCAGGTGATCAGAACCGGGAACGCTGGTTCTACACCACCTGCAATAATTGCCAGGTTTGGTTCCTGGGCTCCATTCCAAGTGATTGGCAATCACCTTAAAAGCCCTAAAGGGCACGGGGCCAAGTTCTTTCACGGGGCTGCCTGCACCTCTATGAACTTGCCCAGCTCTTACTGGTAAGATCTATTATTGCACTGGCAGGCACAAGAGATGGGGTCTTTTCTACAGAATGCCACACCACCATGGGACATATGTGTGGCTCCCCCCCTGACTGCTTTTAAATGGGCTTACAAGGCTTGGATATTCCAGTCTGCTTTTAAATTAATATTAAAATAAATATTTCAAAAACGTGACTTGTTATTGCTGTTATTTTAAATGTTTCGGTATGCCCCATTTCGGTTTTATATTTGATGGTTTTAACATTTTACTCCGAATGCCACCATGAGAAGGCTTTGGCTCGAAAGGGGGCATGAACATATTTTGAAGAAATAAATAAGGAACAAATCTGAATTACGATCATCTTCTCTGGTTTGCACAACAAGTTCACAGGGTGCCGTCTCTGAGGTCCTCCCAGAGCCAAGCCTCCAAAGGCTTTTCAGTGCCTGAGCCTTTCTTTTAAACCTGTGCTTATTAACTCTGGCTGCATTCAGACAACACGATAGTCTATGGTGGGATAATAATCAACTTTACAGTTGTTCATCTAGGGGGTACTCCCCACACAACATGGTAATAAATAATCAACCGTGGTGTGGATTAGGATCAGCAAGGAGTTGACTATGGCAGCATTCGGATGACACGATAGTCAATACAACTGACGATTGTTCCCCTCCCCCCCCCCCCCCCCCCCGTTGATTAGTGTGTTGTCTGAATGCAGCCTCTGTTTTGAACACTGTGGCTTCTGCCTCTTCTGCAGGTTAAACGGCGCAGTTCTATGCCATGTCGCGATGGGGGTGGGGTGGGGGAAGCCCTACAATTCCCGGCATCCCAGCTGGGGGATGCTGGGAGTTGTAGGATGATTTTCTGGGATTGTGCCTTTAATCGCCTTTAGCTGCTTCTCTCCTTATATTTGTTCTTGCAAGGTGCTCTTGAAAAATAGGCAGACTGAAGAACTGGATATCAAACAACTGCAATACATAAACAAATAGCTTTGAAGTGGAAGGAAGCAATCCTTGTTGAATAATAATAATAATAATAATAAAGAATAACAAATAATAGTTATGATGAGGGAACCATCCTAGATTATGATGATGATGATGATGATAATTACTACAGAAATATGTATACAACAATATTCTGAAGTGGGAGGGGAAGCACCCTCGATTATGATAATGCTGCTGCTGATCATTATTATTATTAATGGGATTCTTATTGTAGTGGGGAAAGTATCCTCCATTATTATTATTATTAGTAGTAGTAATTAATAGAACCCAGGGTCCGGACTTACTTCCGAGTGGGGACTCACCTTTACTCCCGAGTAGCCTGGGCTGCCTTGCCCAAAGCGGGGCGCTGCCTCGGCTCGAGCTGCACCGGACGGGCACCTGCCTGCACGCGCGCCTCTCCGCTCCCCCCCGCCTCTGCCCAAGGGGTTCCGTGACGTCACAGGCGGGGCGGTGGGTGGGGAGAACCCCTCTCTGTGACGTCAGGGAGGGGCGGGGAGAGGAAGTGACGCGTGCTCGGAGGTTCCCACCCCTCTCCCACCTCCCCAGACGGGGGAAGAAGAAGGAGGCGGCGAAGAAAGAGGCGCCTTGGGGGGTCCCGGACGGAGAGAAGGTACAGGGGAAGCCCTTTCCCCCTGGGAGGGGGTCATATGGGGAAGCCACCCCCCATCTCTCATTGGGGTGATGGTGGAGGACTTGGGGGGCTGGAGCGAGGAGGGGGCAAGGAAGGGTCCTCCCATCCCCGAAAGCAAGCAAAGGGAGAGGGCTTCGTTCAGCCCCGGAACCTCATTGGTGGTTTGCAAAGGAGTGGGTGACCGGGATTGGAGCATGTGCAGAGGGCAGCCCTCAAGCCCGCCTAGAATGCACAGGGATAACGAAGGGGGTTGCCTCAACGCACGTGCAGAAGGCAGGACTCCTCTCACTCGGGCTGCAGTCCTCCCTCGGCCCCCCACCCGAATGCCCACTTTGAATGCCAGAGCTACATAATTGGGGTGGTGGGCCATGAAGGATAGAGCCTCAGGGCATGCACAGAGTGCCTTGCTGCTTGGCATGCAGCTGCCTAGTTGAGCCCACGTGCGATCCTGGGTTCAAAGGGCACCAGCCTGCTCTGCAGGTTCAGTGCTCCAGCCATTGTGGGGTGGGGGGGGCGCAGGGCTGTGGGGGGAAAGGGCCTCACTTCGCTGCCCGGGACCCTGGTGAGGTGCTGCCCCTCAGAAGAGAACGGGGGGCTGTTGGCAGGACTACGGATCTGGGCCCAGCCTCCCGTGTTGCCAGCGCTCACTGGCTGTGCTCAGGGGCTCCCATGCGTTGGGTGCCCTAAGTCCCCGGTTCCCTGCCCAGCGTCTCCCGTGGGTTGGGGGGGGGGTGGTTGGGAAAGCTGGCGGGACAAAGCCTGGAGGCCCACTGCCTGCCAACATGGACAATTTGGGGCTCGATGGACCAGCTCGACCTAAAGCCGCTTTGGGGTTTATTGTGTGGCAGGATTGCCATGGCAACAGGCACAGTGTCTTTGGGGGTTCGCAATATGGGGTGAGCCCATATCACTCCCAACCAGTTCTCTCCTTACCACGGCTCTTCTCTTGTCCGACGCGCAGCCCACCATGGCAACACCGGCCAATGCCCAGACGGCCAGCAAGACCTGGGAGCTTAGCCTGTACGAACTCCACCGGACGCCGCAGGTGAGCGGGAGCAGGTCCTGATGCCGTGGCGATGGGCCTGCCCTTGGGGTGGGGCTGGGAGCTGGAGCTGGAGAGCCCTGCTGGATGCAGAGGAAAACAGGATGGACAAGAGCCCCACCACCCAGGGGACAATGACCCTCTGCTCATGAGCCAGGGTGCCAAGCTGAAGCCCCCCCCCTTTAAAAGAGCCAGGGGGCTTTTTCTCCCTGCCCCCTCAGTTGTGACAGAAAGATCTGTGTGTCGGGAGGTGGGGGGGAAGGCCTTCTCAGCCCACAGGTGGGGCTCAAGGACGTGGAAATCATTTTTGAAATGTTTTAGAGAGCAGTGAGGGGGATGTTTACCTTTTTTAAACCTTTCTGTTTGTTTGTTTTAGATATTTATAGCTTGCTCTGAAACAAACAAAATCCCAGGTCGCTGGACTTAAAACAAATAAACGTTACTTTCTACTAACAAAGATAGAACTCCCAAATTCGCCCTGCCCTGCCAAATAGTGGCTGAGTAACGTTGTCCCATTTTTCTGAGTTTTGGCTGCTGTGCCCCCTTTTTCTTCATACTGAGTTTGGGCTGCTGTGCCACGTTTTCTGGTTAGAAGCAGCCTCGGGATGTGGGGTGACTAACCGAGGGGGCGACACCCTCATAGGCCCTGCTCTCTCTTCCCCCTTCTTGCGTTTCTCCAGGAGGCCATCATGGATGGGACGGAGATTGCCGTCTCTCCCCGCAGCCTGCACAGTGAGCTCATGTGCCCCATTTGCCTGGACATGCTCAAGCACACGATGACCACCAAGGAGTGCCTCCACCGTTTCTGCTCTGACTGTATTGTCACGGCGCTGCGCAGCGGGTATGAACGGTGGTGGTGGTGGGGAAGCATTTTGCAGAGGGGGCAGGAGCGTGGAATGGTGTGGAATAAGAAGAGCCTTGCTGGATCAGGCTGAGGATTTGCCAGCAGGAGGGGAATGGGGCCTTAGAGGTCATCCAGACCAACCCCCTGTTCCATGCTGGCAGTGCCTCTGTGCCCACAAATTGACTGATGCTTCATCTGGATCCTGAGCAACATGGCTGGGAGGGGGCTCTTGCCTTCATGGCCTGCTTGTGGGTTTCCCATGAGCAGCTGCTTGGCCACTGTGCGAACAGAACACTCGACTAGAGCTGATTCTGCATCAGGTCTCTTGTTACGTTTTTATGTCCTTATCCTGCTGAGTGGTCCTCAGACTGAGAGCAAATACGGGCCTTGTTTAGTTTATTCTTTTATTACATGTCTATACTGCCCAATGGCTGAGGCTCTCTGGGCAGTGCACAATTAAAACTATAAAATACAGCATGACAAAACGCAATATAAAAGTTTAAAAGTACCACGTAAATCCAAAATAAGACCTAGCGGCAGTTGCAGCCCAGGGAAAGCCAGGCTGAAAAGGTGTGTTTGAGCACAGGGGGGGTGTGATAAATGACAGGAATTATTTCCCTGGAACAATCGCAGGAGAGCAACCCTCCCTGGATTCAAGTGGGCACCTGGGCAGGCTGATCAATATTTCCTGGCTCGACTAGGATAGCAGTCTTCAAATACTTGAAAGGTTGTCACACAGAGGAGGGTCAGGATCTCTTCTTGATCAACCCAGAATGCAGGACACAGAATAATGGGCTCAAGTTACAGGAAAACCGATTCCGGCTGGACACCAGGAAAACCTTCCTGACTGTTAGAGCAGTACGACAATGGAACCCATGACCCAGGGAGGTGGTGGGCTCTCCCACATTAGAGGCCTTCAAGAGGCAGCTGGACAACTATCTGTCAGGGATGCTTTAAGGTAGATGCCTGCATTGAGCAGGGGGTTGGACTCGATGGCCTTGAAGGCCCCTTCCAACTCTACCATTCTGTGATTCTAGGATTGTTTCCCAATTAAAGAATGTGAATTTGAGTTGGTTACATTTGGAGAAAAATGATAGTTGTACAGACGAGAGAACCATGTTTGTGTTGCGTTGACGTAGGCATGTGCCAGATATGAGCACCAGGAGTGACCGTTTCTCTGAGCCAGGCCGCCCGTCCCTCTGGCTCCGGACTTTCTGCACCGACTCGCAGCGGCTCTCCTGGGCTTCAGGCAGAAAGAGAGAAGGCCCTACCTGACCCTTTAAATTGGAGTCACACTGGGTTGAACCTGGGACCTTTTGCCTGCAAATCATCCCACCGAGCTATTGTCAGGCATTATTTAAAACCTGGGTGGGCAACTTGTGTCCATCTGGATGTTTTGGCTTACAACTCCCATGAGCATTAACCAGCGTGGCACATGGTGGAGAATGATGGGAGTTGCAGGCCAAAACATCTGGAGGAACACAAGCTGCCCGTCCCTGGTCTAAAATGCTGTTTGCCATCAGCCGTTAAATAAGCTCTGGGATTTAAATATTTTTTCCCTGAAGTCTCCTGACCAAATATCTTGGGGCCACCTTTTAATGGTCCCTTAAAATGTATTTTAATTGGTTAATCAGCTAAATGTTGCAGCCCTGATACTGACACTTTTGGGGGGGGGGGTCCAATCATGCTGCGTTCATCTGAATGTTAGCTACAGAGTTCCTCTTGGCTGCTGTGGTGCTGCTGCTGACGCTGCGTGTAGAAGCTGGCGGTGTTTGTGTGGAGCATTTAGATGCTGCTGGTTCTGCGTAGAATCATAGAATAGCAGCGTTGGAAGGGGCCTCTAAGGCCATCGAGTCCAACCCCCTGCTCAATGCAGGAATCCTCCTTAAAGTATCTCTGACAGATGGTTGTCCAGCTGCCTCTTGAATGCCTCTAATGTGGGAGAGCCCACCACCTCCCTAGGTCATTGGTTCCGTTGCCGTACTGCTCTAACAGTCAGGACGTTTTTCCTGATGTCCAGCCGGAATCCGGCTTCCTGTAACTTGAGCCCATTATTCCGTGTCCTGCATTCTGGGCTGATCGAGATCCTGGCCCTCCTCTGTGTGACTACCTTTCAAGTATTTGAAGAGTGCTCTCATGTCTCCCCTCAATCTTATCTTCTCTAGGCTAAACATGCCTAGTTCTTTCAGTCTCTCCTCATAGAAGAGAGGAAGACATTTCACAGACACTCATGTTTAGCCCAAGCATCCCGTGGTGGTCCGAAGAGGTTTGCCCCCTACATAATCTTTGGGTGCCTCCCGGAGGCGCCACTCTCCTTTTGGTGTAAGGCTGTTTGCTCATTTATACTCTGCCTTTCGAAGTAAAAGCTTTCTGAGGCTGTTTACAATGCAAGCAATAAGAACAGCAGCAAAAATAATTAGAAGACACATCAAGGGATGCATCAGAATAAAAGTTTTGGGATAGAATTTAACCTGGCCTCTGTGCCTGGTCCAACTGGACCATGAGTCTAAGCTAGCTGTAGTGTTGCCGGTCACTGAAATGCTTCCCAGCTTTCCTGATTTTTTAAACACGCACAACGTGACTTGCGAAAGTTAAACCGCACAATAAAAATAGCAAAATGGGTTGGCAGTATAAAATAACTGGCACAACAACAGTATAAACAGAGACCCTGAAACAACAGCCTGATTTATTTCTTTACATTTTCACCCCGCTCTTAAGGACAAACATGTTCCCTGAGCAGTGTATAAATATGGATGAGGAAAGAGTCCCTGTCCCGTCAGGCTTACAGTCCAAAAGACACAGCAGAACGGGGGTTGGGATTTCACTGGCTGTGTGCTCTCTGAAAGGGCTAATTGACCCTTGTGCTTGCTTGGAGGGGGAGGAAGTAGGAGCTCGAAGTGAAGGAATCTGGATTCAATATTATTGGGGGGGGATTAAATTCTCCCTCACACCTGCTCCCAGAAATGGGAAAGTGTAAACGCCAAATGGTTAAACTTGCTGTCCGTTCTGACTCAGGGACCCAAGGCGAGTAGCAGCCATTTATGCTCAAACGCAGCGACTCGGATGGAAGGGCAGGTTTGCCGGTGCGTTGCAGGGAAGGGGAGGATCTGTGACCCCCTTTTTCAGCGCCTCTCCCCCCCTTCCATCGCTGTAGGAATAAAGAGTGCCCGACGTGTCGGAAGAAGCTGGTCTCCAAACGCTCCCTGCGGCCTGACCCCAACTTCGACGCGCTCATCTCCAAGATCTACCCGAGCCGCGATGAGTACGAAGCCCACCAGGACCGGGTGCTGGCCAAGCTCAACCGCCTGCACAACCAGCAGGCCCTTCGGAGCAGCATGGAGGAGGGGCTGAAGATGCAGGCCATGAACAGGTAGCCGTGCGGTGGGGAGCGCGTGAGCACTTAGCACCGTGTGGATGTGCCCACGAGTGTCTCCAGGGTCCCGCTAATACCAGAATGCCTCTCCCCCTTTATGCCCGTGATTATGGGGCAGCCTCCAATGCTGCCGCATGGCCTCTTCTAATAACGTTGCTCTTGCAGGACCAATCACAACCTCTGAGCTCCACTGACCTGCCTTGTTCTGGAAATGAACAAAAAATGGGGAGGAGCCCTCACAAGAGTAAAACAAACAGGGAGGAGGACCCAAAAGCGATGACAAATGTAAATGTGTTCATGCAAGAATTGTGAAAACAATCCAAATGGTGAATAACACCAATGAATAAAAATGGCAGTCCACGGCTGTCAGAGGCAGAGTGTTGAGCATCTTCTATCTTCTTAATTACTGATGAAGCTTGGAAACGGATTACATATTCCAGAGTTACCGTCTTTAAATCAACTTGTTTAAACTAACTTGTTTCACCTATTTAAATCAATTTGTTTTGGCTAGCTGCAACTGCTTGTTAATGACTCAGTTAACCTGTTTTGTTTAGTTGCTATTGCTGTTATTGAAGCTCCCTTTGAGCAAACATAGATATATAGTTTATCATTGTACTGTACATTATATACCTGCATTTGTACAGAGACATTGTTAAACTGTACAGGATACTACATTCCATTATTTGGGTACATATTGGCTCAGTTCGGACGACACGATAGTCAATGGTGGGGTAATAATCAACTTTACAGTTGTTCATCTAGGGGGTTCTCCCCACACAACATGGTAATAAATAATCAACTGTGGTGTGGGTTAGGATCAGCGCTGAGTTGACTATGGCAGCGTTCGGATGACACGATAGTCAAAACAACTGACGATTGTTTCCCCCACACCAGTTGTTTATTGTGTCGTCCAAATTGAGCCATTAACAATGTCATAGGTGTTGGGAATTTATAATTCACCCACCAACTTATTTAGGGTTTAGCCCATTTAGCCAGGCTCTCTTTTGTTCATTGTCGGCTCATATGAGCAATTAAAATATTGACTTTCATTTTTATTCATTGGTGTTATTCACCATTTGGATTACTTTCACGATTCTTGCATGAACACATTTACATTTCTCCACATTTACATTTGTTATCGCTTTTAGGTCCTCCTCCCTGTTTGTTCTGGAACTGAGCATTTCTGCTTGTTTCCTGAATTGCTGGCTTCCCGCTGCGCTAGCGCTACATCCCACTAGCGCATGGAGCACAAATCCTTTCTGCCCATCATGGTTTTACGATCATTAGAATTGTATGATTATAAAATATTGAGACATTCTTATGGTTGAAATAATAATAATTAATACTACAAAGGAAAAAGTCTATGACGAGGCCCGCCTGGCGCCAACATTGTTATCTTTTCGGCGCCAGGTCAAGACTTTCCTCTTCTCCCAGGCATTTAACAGCATATGATGAGGGTTTTGTGTTGTTGTTGTGCTTTGACCCAGAATTGTTGTTTTAAAGGATATTGTAATTATAACTTATTTTTATGCTTTATGGTTTTAAATTTTGTATATCGGTGTTTTTAATGTTCAATGTTTTTAATTTTTGTAAACCGCCCAGAGAGCTTCGGCTATGGGGCAGTATATAAATGGAATAAAATAAATAAATAATAGTAAATAGATAATAAATATGACAGGGGGCCCCCACCCCCTGATATGTCACCTAGGAGACAGTATCCAGACTACTGAAAGGCCTTTGACTGAACTCTGCCTTGGTTGATTTTTATTTTGTTTAAGGCTATCCTAAGTTGGATTTTTCTTTTTTGTTTTTAGGAGGGGTTGGTGTGATTCGTCTTTTTGAAATATTTTAAAATATTGTATGAATTATTGTTTTTTCGCTAGCTGCCTTGAGTTCCTCTTTTGCAAATAAAGTGGGATATATATGTTTTTAAAATAAGAATGATAATAACTCTCTCTCCCTGGAGAAATCCTGCAAGCCCATCCCTTCCCCATCCCCACCCCCACCCCCATCCCCAATAACCCCCCCCCCACACACACACATTTAAGCACACACCTTTGTTGAGGAGGACTTCTTCTGGTTTAGTTCCAATCTGGATACGTTGCACGGATGTTTAACGAAGGGCCTTCTCGCCGTGCTTTGTAATGTTTCGTTATGTCGTGGGTTGCTTCGCTTTCACTCAGTGAGGTTTTATCCTAGACCAGCTTACCCCCAGCCTGGTGCCCTCTGGTTGCTTTGGACTTCAACTCCCATCAGCCTCAGCCAACACAGCCAATGCTCAGGAATGCTGGGAGTTGTCAACCAAACTGTCGGGACGTCACCAGGTCAGGGAAAGCTGCCCTAAAAGATGAGACTTAAAATAAAGAAGTCAATGAATAATCACAGCAAAAGAGAAAAGACAGTGAGAGGCAGGGAGGAGGAGGAGGAGCAGGGAAAACTTGGGGAAGTGAAGGGGGTCTACGCCGGAGTAAAAGGGATCCCAATTCTGGGCCCTTACAAATCCGTACTTGATGACCGTACCATGCAGTGCTGGGCATTATGCCTGTGAAATAGTCTTCATCCTTTGCCTGCAAGATCTAAAGTTTCCTCCTTCCAGGTTTTGATATATTTTGGGGAGGGGGGGGCGCTGACGCTTGCAAATGTTGGGGGGCAGCACCCAAGGGCCCCAGCATTTGACGGGCATCCTCCCCCATCCATGCCCATCGGTTGAGTTACGGGCAGGAAACGTTTTATTTATTTATTTAAAACGTTTCTTGGCCGCCTTTCCGGGCAAAAGCCCCCACAAGGCGGCTTACAACAAGAAAATACATAAACAACAGTTGAAATATTAAAAGCGAGAAAAACATGATCACAATAAAATAGGTATTAAAACAATAAAAGCAACAATAAAAGCAGCAGCGATAATCATGGGGAGGCCGTGGTAAAATAAAATGCGTTTAAGGCCTTCTCAGAAGCCTGCAAGGATGGTGCATGGCGGACCTCCCATGGTAGTTTGTTCCAGAGGTTTGGGGCCACCGCAGGGAAGTCCCTCCCCTGTGTGGACACCCACCTAATTGCCCCCACAGGTGGGCAAATGAGAAGGGGCTCTCTTTTTTGGTCTTCAAGTGCAGGCAGGCTGATCTGGGTGAAGTAACCAGGTCCCAAACCCTTTAGAGCTTTAAAGGTCAAAACGTGAAGGCCGGAGCATCAGGAACCGGCTTGATTTGCTGTCCTGCCGCTTGTCAGAATGCAGCTGGAGTGGGACGAGGCCATACCGTGTGAACTAGCATCCTCGCAGACCCAGTGAGTCGGCGAAAACTGAGCACGAGCCCAGTGAGGTCTGGCAGGGGAAACATTTGGAGCCAAGCAATTGTTTCCATTGTCAGGGGAGAGAGACAGAGAGAGAGACGTCGGTGGAAACAGGCAGGGATTACTTGGCAAATCTGCCGTGCCAAAAAATAATCAGACGTTTTCTTTTCAAGTCAATTCAACGGAAATGGCTATTCCGGGATACCAATGCAAGAAATTAGTTTTAAAGAAATGAACAACCCTAGGGTAATTTAGAAGAAGCCATAGCTTAATCATTGGCAGCACAGGGACATGAAAGGTAATGCATCTGTGTACGTGATGCAAAAAATATTGATTGAAGCGTTTGTGTGAAATCATTTGTCCTCTTAAAGAGCTGCAGGGAGGGGCTCTCTGGAGTCACTCAGCTTCCCCAAATGCCCTGTGTCACAGCAAGGAGTTTTGCGCATGGCCCCAGGTTTCTATCCTGCTTGAGAATATGCTAAGACTTATTTTGCATTACCCTGGGGCGGTATTTTATTTCTCTTATATGTAATTGTAGCCGTAACACCCCCCAGAATAACAGTTGCCGGATCGAAAAGTCACCTGTGAGGCCTTGATGCATTTGGGGCTGGAGGGATGGAACCGGACTAGCTCCCCACACAGGATGGCCCAGATGTCCATGCACAGCAACGGCCTGTGGTGGACCAGTAGGCTGATCAGGGGGATGGGGCTCCTTTTTCCTGAAAACAGGCAGGATCCCGTGCGGCTTTTCAAATGTGGAATTGCTTTGCACATGCTTTTGTTGCCACATGTAGGGTCTTGGAGTTGGAAGGGTCCTCTGAGACCATCTAGTCCAACCTCCTCGGCTCACTGTGGGCATTTTTGACATCTCACTTCAAGCGCAAAAATAAATTCACCCCCCTTGAACTGTCGATAACTCAGAGACAATAAGAGTATTGATCAGATGTGGCATTTGTATGGGGCTTTCAGTGTTGGATGTGTTGCGCATGGATCAGTGTTCCCCACTTGGTGACCTCCAGATGTGTCAGGTGCTGGGGCTGATGGAAGTTGCAGTCCATCACACCTGGAGGGCACCAGCTCGGGGTAAGCTGACATGCATCACCCCGCTGATGCTCACGGGGACTTTCTACGGTGTGTCAGTGGGATTCTCAGAGGGGTGTTTTTGAGAGGTCTTCCCTGCTTCCATGGCGCCCCCTCCTCTCCCCTCTTCTGGGATCCCCCTGTTCCCCTTCTGGTGGTTCTGCCACAGGCAACCCCCTTCGCATTTGCCGCTGGCGCTCTCTTGGGTGTCAGGGGTGGAGCCCAGGGGTCACAGATTGGGAGCAGGGCTGCTAAGGCCTCCGCCATTCTGTCCCGTCTCCCCCAGAGGCCAGCGAGTACGAAAGCACCTGGAGTCGGACAACACCACCTTCAGCGGCGCGGAGGACAACTGTGACAGCCGCTCGCACCTCAGCAACGCCTCCGCCCCCAGCCAGCCCGAGGCCGGGCCCAGCCGCAAGCGGTCGCGAGCGTCCGACGAGTCGTGCCCGGAGCCAGAGACCTCACACGAGGGAGGCCGGGGCAGCCCTGATCCGGGGGCCGAGCCCAGCAGCAGCGAGATCGAGCTCGTCTTCCGGCCCCACCCGGTCCTGGTGGAGAAGGGGGCCTACTCTCAGACCAGGTATGATCTGGACAGGAGCGGGGGTGGGGGGGCCTTCCTTGCCCACCCTTGAATTCTGCCGCATGCTTTTGGAAACGCCTTCCTTCCCGTTTTGCACTCGGGCACGTTGGCGTAGAAAAGGGGCGACTGAAATGATCCAGGGGCTGGAGCAACGCGCCTACAAGGAAAGGCGACAACAAGTGGGGACTGTTTGCTTAGAGAAGCGGTGGCTGAGGAGAGGCATGATGGGGGAAGTGGAGAGGGAGACGTTTCTCTCCCTCTGTCTCATAGTACTAGAACCCAAAGGGGTTGTATCCTATGAATTGAAAGGTTATCACACAGAGGAGGGCCAGGATCTCTTCTCGATCAACTCAGAGTGCAGGACACAGAATAATGGGCTCATGTTACAGGAAGCCAATTTCCGGCTGTACATCGGGAAAACCGTCCCATCCGTCAGGGCAGTACGGCAGTGGAACCCATGACCTAGGGAGATGGTGGGCTCTCCCACATTAGAGGCATTCCAGAGGCAGCTGGACAGCCATCTGTCAGGGATGCTTTAAGGTAGATTCCTGCATTGAGCAGGGGGTTGGACTAGATGGCCTTACAGGCCCCTTCCAACTCTACTATTCTATGATTCTATGAATTGGCAGGAGATTCGCCATAGATCAAAGGAAGGACATTGTCACACAGCACATAGTTCAAATATGGAACTGTGGAATCCGCTGCCATGAGATGTGGTGACGGCCACCCACATGGATGGCTTTAAAAGGGAGTTGGATAAATTCCTGGAGGAGAAGGAGGAGGAGGAGGAGAAGGCTCTCCATGGCTGCTAGTCCTGGTGGCGAGGTGCTTCCTGCTGTGCCAGAGGCTGTGTGATTATGTATGTTGTAAATCACCGGCGTTAAACTCAATAAGCAGGAGGGAAACGTCAGTAAACAGTCCGTGGTCGAAAGCCGAAGTATCCGTCAGAAGCCAGGTCAAACAATACTGGGTTCTGGAAAGCGTCAAAGAGTAGTGAGGGTCCGGTCCAAGGTCAGGATATGGCCAGGCAAGATCAAGGAGCTGCTATGCAAGCGCCAAAGACAAGGCACCAAGAACAATAGTTGCTTCCAGCATCGCTTAGGAGTTCTGGCATGTCTTTTATGGGGATGGTGGTGGTTGGGAATTGTTGTCAGCTGCATTGGCCTTCAGCTGGCTTCTGCCTGTTCCCGTGAAGGGCCACTCCCCAAACACTCTGAAACTAAACACAACCACAATTCCCAGGCTCAGCTGTTCCTCCTTTCTGATTAATCCCTCAAACTGAAGCACAACAATGTACATCCATTGCTGGGAAGGTGCTGCTGCGTTCCTGTCCTCCTTGTGGGTTTCCCATCTCGTTGGCCGCTGTGAAAACAGCTCTTCTTGTGTTTGTGTGACAATCACTGTGTCTGTTTCTGGATGGTGTCCTGGTGCTGGGCAAAGCGGCTGTTCTATAGCGCTGATTTCTTTCCATCCACATACTTAGCTTCTCCTCTCTCCCAAGTTTCTGTTTGAGTAAAAAGGGTCAAAGAGGAATCGTCCCATTAAACGTGCCCAACGTTCCAAAGTAGTTCCCCGGCACCTTGAACATCCCAGGAGGATGTTGTATAGGGTGACCAGATAAAATCCAGGCCCCCACTGCTTCCCTGGCAGAGCTCTTTTGTCTTTACAAGGGGTGTGCCAGGCAGAAGTTCAAGAGGTGCAAAGGCCCCTCATCACTGCCCCTCCCTGCTGTGAATGTTTTGTCAAGGTTGGATGCCTGACTGTTCCCCTGGGTGTTGCAGCATGGGTGATGAGAATGTTCAGATAAAATCCAGGTCAGGGCTCATGTAACTTTAACAGTTGTAGAGAAAAGGGAATTTCAGCCAGTGTCATTTGTATGCAATTAGTTCCTGGTGAAATTCCCTCTTCATCGCAACTGTTAAAGTTGCAGGGGCCCTGCCTTCTTTTGAATAGGGTCACTCTAGTATAGTGCCTGCAACTTTAACTGTTGTGATGAAAAAGGAATATCACCAGGAACTAATTGCATACAAATGACACTGGCTGAAATTCCCTTTTCTCTACAACTGTTAAAGTTACATGCGCCCTGACCTGGATTTTTTCTGGTCACCCTAATGTTGTATGTCTACAAAAGGTAGCCTTTGGGCAACACTTCAAAGAAAGGACGCCTCATGGCCAGCTCCAGTTTTTAGGGTTCCCTTTGTACCAAAACGGTACGCATTATCCTAAGTGTGGTCGCACCATGGATTTGTATCTCACGCTGCCCTTATATGAGTCTATGGTGCGACCACACTTAGAATGCTGTGCACAGTTTTGATCACCACACCTAAAAATAAGATATTGCAGAGCTGGGAAAAGTGCAGAACAGGGCAACTAAAATGATCACGGGGCTGGAGCATCTCCCCCTAGGAGGGAAGGTTTCAACAGCTGGGATTGCTTAGCTTGGAGGAAAGGTGAGTAAGTGGAGACATGGTACAGGTGTACAAAATCACGCATGGTGTGGAGAAGGTGGATAGGGAGACATTTTTCTCCCTCTCTCGAAATACTAGAACCCAAAGGAGCCATCCCATGAAGCTGATTAGTGGGAAATTCAAATACAGGAAAGGATTTCTTCACACAGTGCATAGTTAAATTATGGAATTCACTTCCACAGGATGTGGCGATGGCCACCAACTTGGATGGCTTTGAAAGGGGGTTAGGTGAATTCCTGGAAGAGAAGGCGATCCATGGCTCCTAGTCCTGATGGCTCTGTGCTACCTCCGGTATCAGAGGCAGTTAAGGCAGTTAGCCTGTTTGGGAACATGGGTGGGAGGGTGCTGGGGGTCCCTAGTCGACAGCTGGTTGGCCCCTGTGTGAAGAGAGCGCTGAACTAGATGGGCCTCTGGTCTGATCCAGCAGGGCTCTTCTTAGGTTCTTACATTCTTGGCAAACTGACCTCTGGTGGTGGTGGTGGGGGCTTTTTGACATTATGTTCCACCCCATCACCTTTCTGAGTGCTACATAAATAATGTGGAATAATAAAGTAATTCCTAAGTGGTTCATAATGAAGAGAGGAAGAAAGATAAGATCAAGAACGCAACTTGATGTTTCATGTGTCTTTGATGTGTAGTTTGGCCCCTGAAAACGTCCTCAGTTGATTTTGGAGAATATTATTCTTCAAACAATTGAATACTTTTCTTCAGAATCTTCGCCCCCTCCCCATGCTTTCCAAGGGTGTCGAGTCAGCTGGGTGTGTTGGGGGTCTTCCTATGAGTATCGACAGAATTCCCACTCCCCCCCCCCCAAGACCAGTGGAGCCCTCCCCCCCTCCTTGAAGCTGGACTTTCCCCCCATTCTACTTCTGCCTCCTTCTTTGGCAGGTACGTCAAGACCACGGCAAACGCGACGGTGGATCACCTCTCCAAGTACCTGGCCTTGCGCATCGCGCTGGAGGAAGCGCAGGGCCTGGGCCCGGAATCCCCCGCCCTGG
Organism: Anniella stebbinsi; assembly: GCA_029215795.1. Lineage (NCBI taxonomy): Eukaryota > Metazoa > Chordata > Lepidosauria > Squamata > Anniellidae > Anniella > Anniella stebbinsi. The sequence continues at coordinate 184,597,047 of JARDYH010000005.1, forward strand.
AAGACGTGAGCGAGAAGCAGTACACCATCTACATCACCACGGCCGGGGGGGCCTTCACGGTAAGGACTCCGTGGAGGCGGAGGAGAGCAGTCGGGAAGGGGCTGGGAATGGGGACCAGGCTCCCTGTGGATGCAGGTCAGGAGGCGTGCTTTTTAGGAGTGGGTCGGGGGATGTGGCTGCGCTCTGCAGGCGTGGCGGAGACAGAAGAGGTGGTTGAGCAAGATGGAGCTGTGGGTTCCAGAGCCCGGCAGCTGCATGTTTAGGGCCAAATCAAGAGGGCACCTATCGGAGTCATGAAGTCAGGGATGAAGCTCCAGCAGAGTTCATGCATGCTTTCGTGGTGGTCTCTGTCAGGTTTCCCTCCTGATGCCACGGTTGCATCCAGGTGCTGCTGCTGCCTCGCATCCCGCCTGTAACGTTGGGAGGTTTCTTCCCCCTTTCTTCTGGAACTGCCCAAGTAGAGAACGGGGGTGTGGATTTGCCTGCAGCGTGTTTCTCCTGGGACATCTTGGCCTGTGGGTTTTGCCCACTATCAGCAGCCTGTTTCTCCCTTGCTGGAAGGCCAAGGGAGAAGTTCCCTCAAGGTCATATTGACCGTTTGCAACTTTTTCCTCCGTCTGTATGGTGTTTGCCTGCCGCACGCAGCTTGGCTCACTTACTTGAGTTACCCGCTTGCCCAGCAGCGTACGTGGCTCTCTTCTTGGGACACATTTTCACCTCTGGGTCAGCCTCTGGAGGGGCTGCCGGGTCAGTGACCCTTGTCTTTTGGGCAAAGGGTTGGGCTTCAGAGGTGAAGACATTGAGCAGGGATGTGGGGCTGGGCAGGCAGGCAGGGCCTTCTCTAGCGGCTCCTCTCCTGACCTCTCCGCCTCCTCCCTCCTGCACTCAGACGCTGAACGGATCTGTGACCCTGGAGCTGGTGAACGAGAAGTACTGGAAGCTGAGCAGACCCCTGGAGCTTTATTACGCACCCACCAAGGAGCAGAAATAATTGCTGGACCCCCCCGAAACCATTGGACAGCAGCAACTGTGCGTGCGTGTGTGTGTGTGTGTGTGTGTGTGGACTGCGGGAAGGGAGGCAGCGGCTCCACCCTCGGGGGAACTCTGCGGGAGGACCCGGTGCAAGACGATGCTTTGGCCACGAGCGGGTGGAAGCGCCCCCAGTGCAACCACCTGAATGGCTGCTGCCGCTGCTTCCTCCACCCCACCCCCCAGAAAAGGAATCTGCATTCCCCCCCCCCCTCCCCAACCCAGCAAAGACTTGTCTCCTCGGGTGGGGTGGGCGGTGCCCCTCTCCTTTTGTCGTCCCACCCCCTGCGAGTGACTGCTGGCTCCTGCCTGTGCTGCTGGTGGGGTGCGGGTGGGGGACAGCTGCTGGGGGAGGAGGTTTGTTTCTGGCCTTTTTACAGCTGTTTTTGTGGAATTGAATCCATCACGGAGTTCTTGGCCTCTTTGAAAGGCTGTGTCCGGCGTCTCTCTTTGGGAGTGCGTGGGATGGAGGAAGCAAATCCCAATGAGGACTTGCCCTGGGCGCACCCACACACCCTCCCCCAAGGGCATAAGACCCGGGAGTCGCTCCTCTCCTCTGAATGTCTTGGCTCTGCCGTCTTTCTAGCGGAAGGAGAGTCCCGCTTCTGGGGACTCAAGAGAGGCGGGTGAGAGGCCCGGAGCCAGAGACGCAAGAACCGTCCAGAGACACGCGAGGCGGAAAGCGTTGTGCGTCGGGAAGGAGACGCCAAGGATGGGCACTGCGGCGGCGGCTCTCCTGGGAAAGATTTGGGTGTGTAGCGATGGGATTGAGAGCAAGACCCCCTCTACAAGAATTCGGTTTGACGCCTGGTCCTCCGATTATGTGCATCTTCTCGGAAGCGCTTTATGGTAAAATGACTGTGCGCAGGAGGTAATTGAGCGCACAACTGGTGGCCTTACTGGTTGTTCGAAATGCGCTTTAGAAGTAGTTAATGCGGAGAATCGCTTGTTCACATAGTCAAAATGCGCTTTAACGGCCGCAGCAAAATAAAACTCGCTATTTAACGCGCATTCGATAATGCGCATAATCGGATAGATAACGCGCCTCAACTCCCGATTTGCGCTCCGCTCATGTAGAGGTAAAAAATTTAATGAGACTTGAGCTTTAAACCTCTGGTGTAGAGGCAGCCCAAGAGGGTTTCCTACGCAGGTGTGGGGGCGTAATGCCCTGCCTCTTGGGGGGCAGGGGCTATATGGACTCCCCACGAACCCCGATTCTGACTAAATAGCTGATTCTTCCCTATGGACTTTCAGCAAGAGGCCCAAAGCTTAGAAAAGTAACTTTGGGGGGATGTTTCTTCCCCCCCCCCCCCCAAAGGGTCTTGTGTTGCAGCTTGTGGCAAACAATTTTATTTAGGCCTTTGCCTCTGTGGACTGCAGCTCGCTTTGGCCGATGGGCGTGGAATGCAGTCGGGCAGACGGGACACAGAGACACGCTTGCGTGGGCAGGCGTGGAACGGGACAGGGCCGTCCGTCCTTGGACAAAGAAACGTTGGCAGAGTGAAACTCCAGCATTGACCTGCTGGATTCTGTTTCATCAGGAAATCCAGTTCTGTCCCCTCCGGCTTGAATCGGGATAACTGGCGTTTATCACACTAATTCTGTGAATTAGCATCATTGTCCCTGCCTGTCCTATTTGCATGTTGTTTAATTTTGTGTCACTAGAGATGTAAAATTTCTGGAGATGTTGAGGCCATGGGGGAAAAACCCATTTTTCCCCCTACCCCCGCCCCCCAGAAAACAACGGAAATTTTGGAAAAATTGGAAATAAGCAGTACTTATTTTTTTAGAGCTCTTTACAGATCGAAAGTCAGTTTGTTACTTTAAGACAGCCTTCCCAACTGGGTGACCACCAGATATTTTGGATTTCTGATCCCATCAGCCTCAAGCAGCATGCCCTGTGGTCAGGAATGCTGGGTGCTGTGTAGTCCTTAATATCCGGAGAGCGCCAGATTGGGGAGGGATGCTTTTGGAACATGAAGCAACCTTTTGGTTCCTAAAGTTATTTTGTGTATAACTTAGTTTGCTCATCAAATTATTATATTTTAAAACTTTTTAAATTAAACTCTGTAAATTTGTAGTTATTGTCTGAATAGATTAGAACAACATTTAATGGCTGGTACAGCATCAGAAACACAGGACTCTATAGAACAAAACTCCAGACTATCAAGAATGCACAATGGTGAGACTATTGAGACATGTTAGGAAACTGAGCATAAATGTCTGTCAGTAAAATATACTTCAGATCAATAATTTTAATAAGGAATGAAAGACATAACTTGCTGGGGATCTTAGAGAGAGGATTAAAAGCATTTCCACCCCCATCCCCCATGTCTTCATTATTTCCAGACCTTTTACATCTCTAGTCTGTGTTCCTATTACTTCATTTTTAAAAATCATTTTTGGGAGGGAATAAAGGCTGGGTAAAATATATATAAATATTTTTTATTAAAATCTAGAAGAAAAGATTTCATAATCCAAAGTGGTTCGATTTTTCCATTTTTTAAAAAATCCTCAAAAAATATCCCCCCCTTGATTTTTCTGGTTTTCTAGATATCAATTCCTCTTCACCCCACCCCAATATGCATCTCTTGCTCTTAGGAAAAGCTTTCTTTGGGCAAGAGGGTGGAAAAGGGGTGACTTGAGGAAGCCCCGTAGAATAGGGGGAGATGCCTGCATTCAGAGCAGGAGCGATGTCCTTGCGCTCTGGACCCATCCACAATCCGTCTGCCTCTCAGGTTCTGCTGGCTTTTCTTGACTTTCTATTTTCGTGCTGAAATTTGCATATTGAACTAGAGTGGGTCGGGGTTTTTTGTGTCAAAGGGTTGTATCAAAACGTGTCTTACTATTGGTCATCTGAGTCCCGGAAGCAAATCTCTGGCTTGCAGAGAGCTACGCAGGAAGACCCTGAAGGGCTGTTTCCTCTCTTTGGACTCCAGGGAATTGTGGGGTGCTTTAAAAGGCCCCACAAGCGCCAGGTTGTGGCAAACCCCTGACTACACACGCCCCATATCCGGGAAGGGGAGATCACAGAATCATAGAATAGCAGAGTTGGAAGGGGCCTATAAGGCCATCGAGTCCAACCCCCTGCTCAATGCAGGGATCTACCTTAAAGCATCCCTGACAGATGGCTGTCCAGCTGCCTCTTGAATGCCTCTAATGTGGGAGAGACCACCACTTCCCTAGGTCATTGGTTCCATTGTTGTACTGCTCTAACAGTCAGGAAGTTTTTCCTGATGTCCAGCCGGAATCTTGCTTCCTGTAACTTGAGCCCATTATTCTGTGTCTTGCATTCTGGGTTGATCGAGAAGAGATCATGCCCCCCTCCCCCGGTGTGTCAACTTTTCAAGTATTTGAAGAGTGCTATCATGTCTCCCCTCCGTCTTCTCTTCTCCAGGCTAAACATGCCCAGTTCTTTCAGTCAGATGCTGTCCCCATCACACAGAGGCTCCTGTCACATTCTAATTCATTATTATTTTTATCACGGCTAGGTTATCACGTTCTTTTTTTAGCTGGGTGGGGTTCTTAGAGGTCATCTAGTCCAACCCCTACTCAAATCTGTAGCTCAGCGGTGGGAAACATATGGCCTTCCCAGAGGCTTTGGAATACAGCTCCCATCAGCCTTTGCCAGCATTGCCGGTGATGAGGGATTATGGGAGTTGTAGGCTAAAACATCTGGAGGGCCATAAATAGCCCACCCCTGCTGGAGGTTTCCACATGCAGCATCCTGGCTGTGTTATTTGTTCCCCAACGTTCCCAGCCAGCATATCTGGGCTTGGGTTTTTAACTCTTCTTAACCTCCCATACATGCTAAAATGGGGAGGGGGGCTTTCCTTTGACTTTGGTTAAATGGCCATTAACAGTAGTCCAGGAGGAACAAGCCACACAGGTAGGCAAACAACAACCGTTTCTTGTTTACAGAGCAAAAGAGTTTACTGTCCTTTTGCTTTCTCCCCCTCTCAGCCGGCTTGGGAGGGTGGGTAATAATTGCTCCCATTTTACAGATTGGGTAAACTAAGGCTGAGAAAGCGTGCTTAGCCAGAGGCTGCCCAGTGACTCCATGCGGGATGATTCGTGGCCTCTTCAGCCCTGTTTGTGGCTTTCCGTATTCTTCCTGGTGGAGCCACCAGCTTCGGTCTCCAGGGGGTGGTGGGAGAGACCCTCTCTGTGGGTTAAGGGTAGCCAATGTTGCAGTAGATTGGAGCCATGCGCTGTCTCATTATGAGATCACATCCTGTGTTTCAAAGCCATTGTGAACTCCGTGCACGGAGAGAGGATTTTCAAGTTGCTAGATCTCAAGGAATTCATGGTTTTCCTCTCTCCCTTTTCCCTACTATTCAATAAAGATTAGTGTTGTTTTGCTGCCGCTAACTGGGAGTGAGCTAAGCAGTGTGGCTAGTTAAAGGCCCCCGTATCTTTCACTTTTTCTTTAGGGGGTTGCTGTCTTCCCCCCCGCCCCACCGGGCTCTCTTAGCACCACTTCCCCGTGGGCCAAAAGCGTGTAGCCCTGGGAGCCCATCTCTGGGCTGATGGATTATGACGCAGAAGGGCTCCCCTTTTAATCGCCAGTTCCGAGGAATTAACTGAGCAAAATGTACCTATGTGTGCATTGCGTAATTCCTCTGGACTAGCCAACCGCCAGGTGCCACAGGAGGTGAAGAAAGGGCTGTGGGTGAGGAGGTGAGCCCTGGCTTTGCATGTAGAAGGTCCCAGGTTCAGCCCCCGCCATCTCCAGGAAAGGATGGGAATGACCCCGTCTGAGATCATAGACTCAAAGAATCATAGAGTCGGAAGGGGCCCATAAGGCCATCGGGTCCAACCCCCTGCTCAATGCAGGAATCCACCTTAAAGCATACTGCCTCTTGAACGCCTCTAGTGTGGGAGAGCCCACCACCTCCCTAGGTCATGGGTTCCATTGTCGTACTGCTCTAACAGTCAGGGCATTTTTCCTGATGTCCAGCTGGAATCTGTTTTCCTGTAACTTGAGCCCATTATTCCACGTCCTGCACTCTGGGTTGATTGAGAAGAGATCCTGGCCCTCCTCTGTGTGGCAACCTTTCAAGTATTTGAAGAGTGCTATCATGTCTCCCCTCAGTCTTCTCTTCTCCAGGCTAAACATGCCCAGTTCTTTCAGTCTCTCCTCATAGGGCTTTGTTTCCAGACCCCCTGATCTTGGAAAGTGGATGTCTGTTGGTGTGGATCAGGGGTGCAAGAAGTATACCTGCCAGACCCCCCCACAGCAGACAAGACCAGGGTGGTGTGTCTGTCTCTGTCTCTCAATATAAAGCAGCTTTCTCTGTTCTGAAGTACTTCTGGGCACTCTTTAGACTGGGAAACAGACACACACACATACCGCCACCCCCAGCCAAGCTGAACACTCGCGAGTGCTAACAGCTTGCTCTTTTTAAAAATTCTGAACAAAGAAAAGATGATGGTTCTGCGTCAGGCACAAATACACTCACATAGGAACGTGGTAAGCTGCCTTCGACGGAGTCGGCCCCTGGTTCCGCCTAGCCTCGTTGACACTGGCTGGGTTCACACAACACGCTAATCCACCTAGTGTGGGTTGTTGTTGAACCGGGGGTTATCGTGTTGTCTGAACGCAGCACATTTTCTGCAGGGCTCCTTGTTAACCGTGCAGTGTGGCTTGTTAACCACTCTGAACCACCCAACAAGCCACGCGTCCTCGAGGTGGCTTGTCCGAGAACAATAAACCACGCCGCACGGTTAACAAGCCACCCTACGGAAAATGTGCTGCCTTCAGACGACGTGATAACACGTTAACATGTGTTGCGTTCAGATAACCCATGGTGGGTTAGCGTGTTGTGTGAACCCAGCCGCCGACTGGCAGCCGCGGCTCTCCAGGGCTTCAGGCAAGGATTCTTTCCCAGCCCCTCCTGGAGATGCTGCCGGGGCTCAAACTGGGGACCTTCTGCCTGCAAAGCACGAGCTTTTCCGCAGAGCCAGGATCGTAGAATCATAGAATAGTAGAGTTGGAAGGGGCCTATAAGGCCATCGAGTCCAACCCCCTGCTCAATGCAGGAATCCGTCTTAAAGCATCCCTGACAGATGGCTGTAAAGCTGCTTCTTATCATTGACAGCCGTGTCCCCAATACCACATGACTCCGACCTTCAAATAAGAGAGGACATTGCCGGGCATCCAGAGCCGTTTGAGTGTTTATTTTTGCAAGTGATCAAAAACGAAAGAAGCTTAACGCGGTTTCAGGGACCTCTGGAAAAGGAGGACGAGGATGTTTGGGGTACAAATGGGACATAGCGACGGGGGTGAGGGGCAGAATCAAGGAGGTGGGAGCGAGATGGATGTGTGCGCATACGGTTAGCCTGTGGGGAGGTGGTGGGGCGGTGGTTGAGACGGGACAGGTGCTGTATGTCCTATAGCTATTGCCAGCCCACTGTCTGCTGCTAGGATGCGTCAGCTTTGATAGTCTGCCGGCGGTTCCAGCTCTGAGGCAGTTGTGAGAGCCACGTGGTGGGCTGTTGGTGGACAAAGATGGCCCCAGAGTTCGAGTCTCTCCAGGGAAGGAGGAGCAGAAGGCAGGAGACGGCGCAGAGGGTCCGGGCAGAGTTGTGTGGCTAGCGATCTGTGAAGGGGATGAAACAGGAGGCGTTCTAGAAATCACGGCGTGGTGGATGGAGAACCACGGGCGGGATCTTTGACAGTGGTGGGTTTTGAGCAGGGAGACCCTCCGCTCAAGCCCCCACTTGGCCGCTGCATTGATTCACGTCTTGGCCTGGCTGACCTTGGAGGGTTGTAGTGAAGCTGAGAGGGAGTGGGCGGGGGATCTCGCCCAGCAGCACTGGGCTGTCACCGCTGGAAACAGGACGCCTGTGGCCAAGCAGAATGCTCTCCGCGGGCGCGTTTGCTTTCATGTAAGTGCATGCGGTACTGGTTTGCATCGGGACCATGGTCCCCCCCCCCCCCCGGGTGTGTGTTAAAGCCTTCCTGCACTCTTTCCTTCCCATCCCACCTCAAACTTCAGCCCCCCTCATGCCAGGGGGCAGGGAGTAAACGAAAAAAGTACAAAAGCTTCGTTGACTGATCCTTGGTGTGACTCTGCCAGGGGTGTTTGGGGGGGGGAGGGGTGCTGTGCGAAGGCCCAGAAGGGAAGCTCCGTAAAAGGCTGTGGGAGAGAGGGGCATTTGCTGCTTACCATCAGGGTAGATGCTGCCGTCGATGGGAAGGTAACCTGGATGCGGGAAGAAGAGAAGAGGCATAAGGAATTAGTAGGAGGCATTTCAGGGTCTTTCCCATGGAGGGCAAAACTGCAGGTGGTCCCACAGAAACGCCCCCAGCTGCCAAGAGAGACCAGGCACAGCCATATTATTTCCAGGGAGCCTCTTAGGCTCACCAGGTGAGCATCCCTTCCTGCCCCACCATCAGCTCTAAACAATAACACTGCAGCCGTACCAACCTGGCACCTTCCCGGGGTGTTCGTCTGTAACCTGCATCATTCATTCCCCAACCAGCGTAGCCAGGGATGACGGGAATTGTAGCCCAGCACTTCTAAGGCCTGCCAGGGTGGTAAGAAGTGCTCTGTTGAACTCGCAAGCTTGCTCATTGCTTAGTGTCTTTTAAACGGCTCCTAATAAAGGGATCATCCTACAGTGGCTTTCAGATTCCACACTTCCCCTTTCTAGTGGGCCATGTATTTACTCTTAGCTTCAAGAGGCCGGTGCTGTACTTCACAATGCTACCCGTTGTGTCTCTACCACCACTGTGCCACCCAAAAGCTTCTCTGAAATGGAAAGCGGGGCCCACCCTTGACATGTACAGAGTGCCTTTCCCTCTCTGTTGAGCCGGCCTTCCCCACTCAATAAACCAATAAAAATGCAGAGCTGGGAAATGGTTTCCATTAGGGCATGCCCAGCGCCTATGGCGTTTGGGTGGCACATTCCAGTGGTGGGCGTTGCCATCTGGGGGAGTGTGGAGGACCAGATGGAGACTCTGGGAGGGCCAGGTGCGGCCCCTGGGCCTGATGTTCCCCACCTGGGCTTAGAGACACAATGGTTAGCATTGTGAAGTAGAGCACTGGCCTCTTGAAGCTAAGAGTAAATACATGGCCCACTAGAAAGGGGAAGTGTGGAATACGAAAGCCACTGTAGGATGATCCCTTTATTAGGAGCCGTTTAAAAGACACTAAGCAAAGAGCAAGCTTGCGAGGTCAACAGAGCTCTTCTTCACATCCTGTCAGATAAACTGTGAACATCCAGCCTGAGGGAGAGCTTTGATGGACTCTGAAGCTTGCTCACTGCTTTGCAATTTTTGTTGGTTTTAATTAAGGCATTAACCTTTCTGTTTCTTTTGGATTTTAAGTATTATTATTTTTTAATGGCCATTGAGTGAAGATGCTTTGCTGATCCAGTTACGGTATTAAAACTCTGCTGTGTCCCAACTCTATCTGACTTGCGGCTGGAGAAGACTGATCGAGGCAGTTGCCCCTCCCCTGGAAGGGGAGGGGGCAAGACCGCTTTCCTTCTGCTGCAGAGCTGGGCATTGAAACGTCAGATTGGAGACAAAGCAGCACCAAGTGCCCGGCGCACACATGGTAACTCTCGCACACAGTTCCAGGATGCAGAGAAGAGCCAATGGCAGAGCCACCCGTGGGAGCTTCCCCTTCTCTCTCAGGCAGTTCTGGGTTTGTTTTGCAACCATGTTGCACAACATCGTTTTCAGCTCTTGACAATCAGAGCTCGTATTAAAGCGAAATAAAGCTTCTAGACCTTATTGGCTGCAAATATATATATATATTGTTTGAAAGTGTATGAACCATAGTAAAATCCACTGGGTGGGTGGGTGCTGAGCAGGGGTCCCAATGGTTAGGGGGAGGGAGATTAGTGTGTATTAATTTTGGTGAAATTTTTTTTAAAAAAACCTTTTTTGCATGAAAATTAATCTGTGTGCCTGAGGCCTGGCTCTTCTCACAAGAGGGCCATACCACTCCAGACGGAAGGTAAGGCGTCTTACGTGGTTGACAACTCCTCCATCCTATAAAATTCTCTGCATGTTGCAAGCCAGGGCTTCAGGTCTTGCTCTCTCCCTGACATCCTTGTTTTCTGTGTGCAGGGAATTTGGCGGGGGGAGGGCAGGACACATTCCATCATGCAAGCCCCTGTCTGCAAGCAGAAGCGGTACAGCCTCCCCACTCCACGGGTTCCCTCCCGCTCCAAGAGAACGAGGCCTTTGAAAGTGATCAGATCCACAGAAAATGATTCTGTCCTTGGTACGTCACACAAAAATGCTTCCTGGCTCACACAGCGTGCTTCCTTTTCTCTCGCGCTCTCTCGCGCTCTCTCACCTCCTGACACTCGCTTCCTCCAGCAGGTGATGCCTATAACGAAAACCAAGATGCCCCCAGCCAGCATAGCCGAGGCAACCCCCATTTTGAGCTTCTGTTCCACGGACAGGCCTGGCACTGGGGAAAAAGAGAGGAGGGGGGATATGAATTGGGTATCTAAACTAATGGGGCGTCTCCCATGACGGGGCCTGTGTGAGATGCGCATGCAAGAAATGAAAGCTGCTCCCCTCCTTTTCTGCCTGAGTCATTTCCCATACCCCCTATATTTTCCCACCCGCACCCTACCCTAGCCTCTGGGTAAATTAGCTTTTGCACGCCGCCCTTTCAGCAGTCTCTGGGGAAAGAGGAAAGAAGCCCAGGCTCTGAATTCAGCATGTGATGCAGTGACTACTAGCGCCTTTGGAACACTTTAAAAAGTCACAAGTAAAAAAAAACACCCCACACTTGTCCTTAACAGAAAAACCACAAATGTTAAGGAAAACAGCAGTTGCAACTTAATTAATATGTCACCAAATACGTGTGCAAAGAGATTTATTATGTAAAAAGCATTAAAAGAATTCTTTTTATGTAATAAATATCTTTGTACACAGATTTGGGGACATAATAATTAAGCTGTATCTGCTGGGTACCAGATACGCTTTAAAAAGTCACCTGAACTTTTGGGAGCGAGGGAGGGGGCTCTGAGTGTTCCTTGCCCACAGCCGTTTCTAAAATGAGAAGAGGAAATGATCCCAGAACTTTTCCTCCCAATCCCAGAGCAGTGGGGGCTCACTGTCTTTTCCCCTCCCCTCTCCAAATGGGTGCAATCTGCACGTGAACAGAGGCACACCATTTCGGTTATTGTTTCACAAGCAGTAGGGCTCTGTCCTGACATTTTTTTAAAAAAAGATTCTGGGACAGATAGAATTGAAGAATGGCTCCACCCACCCCGCCCACCCCATTCTGTTGCGTGAGACCCCAAAGCAAGTGACACGCCAGCCCCCTTCCCTCCCTCTCACCCCAGTCCGTGGTGAGGGACCCTGGAAGGCTGGCGTGGGTCACGTGGCAGGTGTAGGTCCCTCCGCGCTGGGGGTCGACCGGCAGCGTCCGCCGAGCCTGGTAGGTCCAGTCCCCGTTGCTGGAGACCACGAGTGGGCCCATGCCGTAGGTCACAGGAGCCCCGTTCCACAGCCAGGTGATGTCCACCTCTCCTGGGTAGAAGCCCCATGCAACGCAGGCCAGCATGATCGGCAATGGGGTGTTCTGAGGGGCGACGGGGAAAATGCGGATGTTTGGGGGTGCTACAGAGAGGACGGGAGGGAAAAGATGAGGTCAGTATTCCTGCTGTCCCATCAGGGACTTGTTTGGGCTGTGCATCCTCCAGTATCATATGTGCCATCACTTGCCCTCGGTGCCCTTCTGCTGTCAACATTGGACAGCGAGGTCTGTTCTTTATGCAATCCTCCAGACCCAATTTCGCCCTCCCCTTCTTGTGGGGCATCTCATGTGTTTGCTTTTCAGCTTCCAAACCTGAGTCATAGGTGAAAAACATTGGGGGAGGGAACATGCTAAAGTGAATTCTTCCACCTCAAGTTTGATAGGATCATAGCATTGCGAGGAATCTTGGAGGGCATCTAGTCCTACACTCCCTGCTCAGCGCAGGACGAAGCAACAGCATTCCTGGCAGGTGGCTGTCAAGCACTCTGCTTAAATTCTTCCAACGAAGGAGAACCCACCGCCTCCCAAGGCGGAGTCTGTTTCTCTGCCACACAGTTCTCCGAATTAGGAAGCTTCTCCAAAACGTTCAACCGAAATCTACTTCCCTACCATTTCCTCCTAATGTTTGCAGGCAGGATGCAAAACCAGCAATGCATAATTAACCCCAATTCTCCTAAATCTTACCCCGCACACGCACCAATTCCCAACACATGTCCTCCCAGTTATGAATACAGTTGGAGGTTTTGGGAATTAAAAGAGAAGGGAGACGTTGTAAAGCCGTTGATCGCTTCTGCATAGGTATTAATACCTGAACGTTCATCCTTAGGATTCAGTATGCAGACCTTGCTGGACGATGCTCTCTATTTTGTTTGGGGGTTTTAAAGCACACCCATCCCCCAAACTGGTATTTATTTATTTTAAAAACCAACTGTAAGAACCATTCTAAGATTCCAAAGTTTGAATCAATATTCTGATTTACACACACACACACACACACACACACACACACACACACACTCCCTACTTCCAAATTAGGATTTTCCCTCTGTCTGAGTCCTAGAACTGAGTCTTCCACCTTTATCTCCCATCAACTGTTTCATCCTACCTTGGTTTCGGGTTTTACTGCCCAAGCCAGTGTCCAGAGACATCTGTTGAGAGGGACATTGTCGAAGCCCCCAAAGGCCTCATCTTTAAGTCTCAGAATACCAGAACCCCGGGAGGGATTGGTGTAGAAAAGGGAGACCATGCCCTTACATAGAAGAGGGTGAGGCATGTGATCTGCCACTAATGCAGAGGGTTAGGTCAAAAGTAGATCACAAGCTGACTATGAGCCAACAGTGTGAGGTGGCTGCGAAAAAAGCAAATGCTATTTTGGGCTGCATTAATAGAAGTATAGCTTCCAAATCGTGCGAGGTACTGGTTCCCCTCTATTTGGCACTGGTTAGGCCCCATCTTGAGTATTGCGTCCAGTTCTGGGCATCACCCTTCAAGAAGGAAGCAGACGATCTGGGGTGTGTTCAGAGGAGGGCAACGAGGATGATTAGGGGTCTGGAAACAAAGCCCTATGAGGAGAGACTGAAAGAACTGGGCCTGTTTAGCCAGGAGAAGAGAAGACTGAGGGGAGACATGATAGCACTCTTCAAATACTTGAAAGGTTGTCACACAGAGGAGGGCCAGGATCTCTTCTCGATCAACACAGAGTGCAGGACACGGAATAATGGGCTCAAGTTACAGGAAGCAAGATTCCGGCTGGACATCAGGAAAAACGTCCTGACTGTTAGAGCAGTACGACAATGGAACCCATGACCTAGGGAGGTGGTGGGCTCTCCCACATTAAAGGCATTCAAGAGGCGGCTGACAACCATCTGTCAAGGATGCTTTAAGGTGGATTCCTGCATTGAACAGGGGGGTTGACTTGATGGCCTTATAGTCCCCTTCCAACTCAACTATTCTATGATTCTATGAAAATGCTTCCACTACAGAAGGAGTTTGGATGGACATTAGGAGAGACGTGTTTTATGGTGAAGGCAATTTGATAATGGAACCCATCACCGCGGGGTGTTGTGGACTCCCTTGCTGGATGCCTTCAAGCAAAGAATGGGCTATGATCAGTTGGGGATGTTCTAAGTCTGAATTTCCTCCATCAGTTAGAAGGTTGGACTACATGACCTCTGAGGTCCTCTCCCACTCTAGGATTCTGTGATGCCCCAAACAGTGGTGCAGGGAGGCAATTGTAGACCCTGGACATCATGGATGGCAGTCTGTGTTACTTCTGTCACTTCACATTTTGCTTCCCCCCCCCTCCCTTCCCCTGCTATTCCGTGCTTTCCAACTGCTCCTGTGCTCCTGATACGTTAGAACCACCACGGCAAAACTGTAGGCCGGCCCTAGTTTAAAAGAAATAAATACTCTGACCCACGGGCAGTTTTGTCTTTTGTGCCCACTGAAATCATAGCTCCGCCATGGCTGTGAGGATGAAAGGGTGTGTGTGTGTTGCTTGTTCTCAAGCAAACACATTTCCTTACGAACAAACACCATTATATTATAGAAAATAAATATATATTATATATTTCCCTGACCCTCAAATCTGCCCTACTGCCCCCAGATGCAAGGCCGCTGCCCATCTAGCCTGGCCTGCTGGCCCGCCCATCCCTTGACTCACTCCGCCTGTCCCCGGTCCGTCCCCACAGCGGCTGGATCTGCTGCTGGCAAGCACCCGACAGCTGCCAGGGCTTGAGGGCCATGCTGTTCAGGTAGCTGGAGATCGGGACGGACGAGAAATTCCAGGGGTAGGACTGTCCGAGGCCGCAGGGCAGAAACTCTTGGAAGTCATTGTCGTAGCAGACGAAGGGGACCTTGTTGAAGGCCAGGGTGAAGTTGGCCCAGAGGGCGTGGCCGCTGGCCGAGAGCGGGCAGTCCTTCTCCAGGTGCAGAACGAAGGCCCCTGCAGCGAGAGGGGGAGGGAGAGAAGTCAGGGGCGTTGGCACGGCCAGCCAGCCTTCCTTTGGGGGGAGGGACCTGAACCCCCCCTAGAGACAACCAACCCCCTCCCATAGAGAGAACCCACCCTGGACACCCTGGCTCAGCCTTCACCCAACCTGGCACCCTACACAGGTGTTGGGATACAACTCCCAGCACCATTGGCCCTGGTGGCTGGGGTTGATGGGACTAGGAGTCCCACAGGCCTGCAGAGCACTGAGCTGGGAGAGATCCGGCACAGTTCTGGCCAGCGCGCCTCAAAAAGGGATACTTAGAGCTGGGAAGAGTGCAGAAAAGGACAACAGAAGTGATCAAAGTGTGGAGCAAAGGTTACAACAGCTGGGAGTGTTCAGCTTGGAAAAAAGGAGGCTGAGAGAAGGGGGGAATTTGTCATCGTCCCCTCCCCAATAAATTGCAGCTTTTTTTCCTGCCTGCGAAGTTGCACCTGGCAGAATTCTCCCTTGCTGTGCTCTTCTTAAAGAGGCAGGAAGCTTCTGCCTGCCTTGGCCGCCTCTCCCCCCCCCCCCCCTCTGCAGCAGACAAAGCAAGTTAAAACATGTCCTTGGCACAAGTCTGTACCCCCCCCCCCCCGCCCTCCTGCTCACTTTCTCTTTCCAGCCTAGTCTCCCCCTCCCCCTTGCCCACCCATTCCGCCTCTTTCTAACCTGTGATCAGGGTCAGGTTTGGCCAGCCCTCCCCAAGCCCAATGCCTTCCAAACTGTATTGGGGTGCCTCTACAAGAGCGATTTAAAGCTCTTTCAAGGCACATTAATTTTTTTTACCTCCACACGAACGGAACGCAAATCGGGGGTTGAGGCGTGTTTTCTCTCTGATTATGCACATCTTCGCATTCGCAATAAATAGCGAATTTCAATTTACCGCGGCCGTTAAAGCACAATTTACCTAGAAGGATTCGCTTTGGCGCCTGGCTGCCCGATTATGCACATATTCGCGGACGCGCATTTACTCCTAATACCTCTGTGTGAGAGGCGGCGAAGCGCGTTACTGGATGACCGAAACGCGCTTTAAATTGTTGACATGCGGAGAATCACATGTTTACATGGCAGTAAGGCGCTTTAACTCCCGCCGCAAATTAAAACTCGCGGTTTAACGCGCATTCAATAATGCGCATAATCGGAGAGAAAATGCGCCTCTATGCCGGATTTGCGCTCTGTTCTTGTAGAGGTAAATTTTTTTATGCGCCTTGAAAGAGCTTTAAATGCCTCTTGTAGAGGCAGCCTCAACAATTTTAAAGCGCGTTTCACACAGCCGGTAATGCGCTTCACCTCCTGTCTTTTATCGTAATTAGGTGTAACTGCGATCAAGCGAAGATGTGCATAATCGGGAAACTGGGCATGAAGCCGAATTCTTGTAGAGGGGGCCTTGAACAAAAACTCCCATCCCATTTAGGAGGGTGATTCAATTCCTGCCCTTTATTTATATTTTATGTTATTATTACATTGATATCCGGCCCTTCCCCACCCCCTCCAAGGAGCCCACCGGAGTGTATATGATCTCCTCTCCATTTTTTCCTCATAACAACCCTGTGAGGTAGTTTAAGCTGAGAGACAGTGACTGGCCAAAAGTCACCCAGTGAGCTTTGTGTCCCCGTGGGGACTTGAACCCAGATCTCCCTAGTGCAACACTCTAACCACTATGCCACACTGCCTCTCATCAAAAGAATGGCAAAGGAAGCAAAGAAATCCACTCCCCCCCCGGCCCCGCCCCGCCCCGCCCCACACAGAGTTATCAACGCGCACCCAGGCCCCACGCCCGAGCAGGGTTCGAAGGCAGCCTCGTGGAAAACCCTTTCCTAGGGGCAGTAACTGTGGTTCCTCGGTGGCGAGTGGCACTCTGCACATAGTCAGAGGCACGGTGGTGCTTGGTTATATTTGTGGATAGAAATTCATCCTGGGTTCCTGAGCTCCATTTGACACAAATCCCCCCCCCCCACGCGAACACGCACGTGCAGATCTGTCCCCCGCCCCGGTTCTATCCTGGCAGCGAGTAACCCTGGTCGGACGTCCCTCTCTCCCCTCCCTGAATTTATCTGCTCCCAGACACCCCCCTCCCCACGCCTCCTGCGAAAGCGCGCCTGTCCCTCCACCCCCCACGCCTTTCGGGATCCTGGAGAGCCCTCCGTCCGTGGGGCCCGTGGGCGGGCTTTGATGCCTGCCTTGCAGGGCTGTTGTTGGGAGGACAAAGTGGGCAAGTAGTGGAGGAAGAGAAAGGGAGGAGATTACATGATATACCGCCGGGTGGTGATGATGATGATGATGATCATCATCATCATCACAAATAGCAACATGCTAATAAAAAGGCATCAGAAGAGGCCACGCAGCTCTTCCTACCTGCTTCCAGAGGACTCAGCGCCAGGCACAGCACCCAAGACACCAGCCAGGGAGGTCTCATCCTGGCTCCCTCCGGATCCGTGCGCAACCTAGGCGAGGAGGAGGAGGAGGAGGAGGGGTTCGCCGGGTTCGCCGGGTCCGCTTCGCAGGCGCTGCGCTTCGCGCTCCTCGAGAGACCCGGCTGGGGACCCTTGCAAGCAGACGTCCCCAAACTCGGACCTCCCGGTCCCAGTTCTCGCTTGCTAAGCTTTTTTTGGAGGGGGGGCTTCCTTCAGAGATGCTTTCTCCTCCGATGGGGGGGGGGGGTCGATCTGTCTTGATCCCAACTTCTTCAGGGCCTCCTGGAAGTGGCCCCAAGACGGGAGGGGCCCCTGCGGTGCAGGAAGAGAGCGCAGACCCCGAGAAGCCCCCGCTTGCTGCTGCTGCTGCTGCTGCTGCTGCTCTTCTACCCGGGACCAAACTCGCCCTGGCCCCAGTTGAGAAGCGGGGAGGGGGGAGGGGGGCAGCCAGAAATCCCCCTCTCGTCCCCCGGGGAGCCAATGGGGAAGGCGGCCGCCCGCGCGTCATCAGTCGCCGGGCGAAGCGGACCCGTCTGGAAGCCTGAGAAGGAAACTGCTCCTGGAGAGGAGCAGCGCGCGGGCCGGGGCCGGGGCCGATCCCGATCCCGGGGTAATCCAAGTGCCAGTTTTAATGCCCTCTTACATGGCCGGAGTGGGGGAAATCCACGGGTGCCCTCCACGCCTGGCCCCTTTTCATTTAAAACCATACAAGTGTGATTGGCTATTATTATTATTATTATTATTATTATTATTAGAGAGCATTTGAATCACGCTTGTATTTTCCTCCTCCAAATGTCCCAGGGGATTGTCGGCAAAGGCATCAATGTCACCTTCTAAAACAAGGACTTCCTAAGTGGGGTTGTGCTGCCTCCGCCTCCCCCCCCCCCCCGCCCCACAATAAGAAGGGCCCAGATGCTGCAGCCCACCCAAAGGGCTCCCTCTTTGTCCAGTGTTCTGTGTCCCCAGACTGGCCAAGCAGATGCCCACAAGCAGGACAGGAGTGCAAGAACACCCTCCCGCCCATGTTCCCCAGCAGCGCATAGGCACACCAGCTCTGATCCAGGAGGGAGCACATAACCATCAGGGCTAGTAGCCATGGATAGCCTTCTCCTGTTGCAGAAATGTATCCAGCCCCCCTTTTAAAGCCATCCAAACTGATGGCCATCACTACATCTTGTGGCAGTGAGTTCCATAGTTTGACTCCGTGCTATGTGAAGAAGGACTTCCTTTTATCTGTCCTTGGGTTCTTCTAGCATCATGGGAGCAGGAGGAAAACGTGTCCTTATCCACATTCTCCACATCAGGCATGATTCTGTCCGCCTCTCTCATGCCCCCACCCCCACCCCCACTTGCCTGTTCTCTAAGTGAAACAGCCCTGACCTGGTAACCTTTCTACCCAGGAGAGATGCTCCAGCCCTGTGATCATTTGGGTCCCTCTTTTCCCAACGCTACAATCTCCTTTTCCATGTGTGGCACCTGGCAGTATGATATTAGCAGGTTTATTTTCAGTTCTTTTTCTGACTGTGACCAACGTGGAGGTGGCCGGGACCTCCTGCTCCCTGGTCTTCCCTGCGCCAAGGAGGGCCGTGAAATCCCGACTGACTGACTGATATCCCACCGTCCGTAAAGATACCAGGGTGGATAACACTACTGTCAAAATAACAGCAAACCCGCAAAGATCAACTCAACACTTGGGCAAAATGAATGCTCTGAGCTTGGCGCCCAAGTGTCAATAAAGCTGACTCCTCTCGGGCAGGGAGGGCATTCCAGTGTCGGGGTGCCGCTGTGGAGAAGGCCCTGACTTGTCCCACCCCATGAGGGAGTCCTCCTAAGAGCAGCACGACAGTGCAGCCCCCCCCCCCCCCCCGATCCCAGAGCTTGAGGGAACAGAAAGGGAGTTGCAATGGCAGGCAAAGGAGGCTGCATAGGCTGGCCGCATTGGGTGGGGCAGGCGCCCACCTCAGCCACCGAGAATAGCGCTGTGTGCAGTTGAGCAAGAAAGAACGAGGCTGCCTGCAAAAAGGAGTCCCGAAGTCCGCCCCCAGACGCCCCAAGGCCGCCTTCTCCTTTCCTGGCTTCCTCTTTTCCGCCTGCCCCACACTTCCCTTTGGCTCCGGCGCCGCCTCTGCCCGAGTGCTTTTACTTTCGCTGCTCCAAACGCCCAAGCCCTCGATTTCGCCCTCGACTTCCGGGGGGGGGGAGGGAGAGGGGCATAGAGCAGCGTCTCGAGTTACCGGAGCGCAGCCCGGCCTAGGCAGGCGGTGGGAAGGGGGGGGGGGACAGCCAGGATCCGGAGGGCAGGGGGTGCTGCTGCTCACCACTGTACGAGGGGGTCTTCAATTCGGAGCGTGGCTCTGCGCGTTTCGTTTAGCTTTGAGAGCAGGTCCTGATATTATCCCAGCCAGGGCTAGCGTCATGGGGGGAGGGGGGCATGGCTGGGCACCTGCCAAGGGCTCACCCCCCCCCCCCACCTCAGCCCACCCCTGCCGCACTCACCCTTAGAACATAAGAACACAAGAAGAGCCAGGCTGGATCCAGTCCAGCATTCTGCTCACACAGGGGCCAAACAGCTGTCGACCAAAGGACCCACAAAGCAGGACATGGTGCAACAGCACCCTCCCACCCATGCTCCCCAGGAAGTGGTGCACAGAGGCTTACTGCCTCGGATACTGGAGGGAGCACTTAGCCATCAAGGCTAGTAGCCACTGAGAGCCTTTTCTTCCAGAAAGTTATCCAGTCCCCTTTTAAAGCCACCCAAACTGGTGGCCATCTCCGCAACTTGTGGCAGTGAATTCCATAGTTTAACCATGTGCTATCTCCCACCCATCAGCTTCTTGGGATGACCACACTGGGTTCTAGTATTGGGGGGGGGGAATGTCTCCCTCTCCACATTCTCCACACCCTGCATCATTTTGTACACCTGAATCAGGTCTTCCCTTATTCGCCTTTTCTCCAAGCTAAACAGCCCTAGCTGTCATAACCTTCCCTTACAGGGGACCCGGATCATTTTAGTTGTTGTGTTTTCCGAACTCTTCAATATTTATATCTTGGGGTGGTGACCAGAACGGTACACAGCATTCCAAATGTGGTTTGTGTAAGGGCAGTACGATATGTCTTTATTTTATGTACTGCATTTATATACCACTCCACATCTAAACAGATTCCCCAAATCTTATCGAGAGTTTCATTCCCAATTCCTGATGAGAAATGGAAAGAGGGAAAAAAGCAGCTGTCTACAGGGCCCCCACTCTTGGCATAAATACCCCCCCCCCCCCAATTCACAAGAGATTAGCCAGAGGGAACATATCAACCTTAACACCCCCCCCCCCCCCATTTAGAGGTTCCCATTTTTCTTTTTCCTGGCTGGACATTTCAACCTTGCAAACCAGGCAGAAATTCCACAGGTGAAACTTTCCACGTCACTGTGCCTCCATGCTCGGAAGAGCTGCCCCTGTGTAATTTCTGACAGCCACGCAGCTTGATTTATAAGAGCAGAAGTAGGGTCAGAAACGATAGCCGGCAATCGTAGGATTGTCTTAAGACCTCCTGGACGCTTTGGGATCATCCCATCACAGAGAATAGCAGCAAACAGACACAAATGGACAAGCCGTCTAGCGGCTGGATTTCTCCGCCCTCTGAAAAAGCATTTTATTGGGCATCTGCCAGTACGGACAACTAATAAATGCAGATAAAATGTCAAGTCGCTGAACAAGAATAATTTGTTTAAATGCAGCAAAACTATCAGAAAACTTTCTGTGCACACATCAATCCCATGCAGGTCTACTCAGAAGTAAGTCCCACTGAGTTCAATGGGACTTGGGTCCCCTCTACAAGGATTCGCTTTTGTGCCTGGTTAGCCGATTATGCGCATAATCGCAGAAGCGCATTTACGCCTAATCCCTCTGCACGAGAGGTGGCGAGAGGTGGCGAAGCGCATTCATGGATGTCCAAAATGCGGTTTACAAGTAGTTAATGCGCATAAGCGCATATTCACACAGTCAAAATGCGCTTTAACGGACGGAGCAAAATAAAACTCGCGATTTAACGCGCATTCGATCATGCGCATAATCGGAGAGATAACGCGCCTCTACGCCCCATTTGCGCTCCGCTGGTGTGGAGGTAAATTTTTTAATGAGACTTCAAAGAGCATTAAACCCCTCGTGAAGAGGCACCCTTACTTCCAGGTTAAGTCTGTATGGATTGCGCCCACAGGTGCTCTCCGGCACTGAAGGGTCATCAGATGTATTTCCATATGGAGGAGAAGGACAGCGGCTTTCGGTTTTCACCCATGTATAGATATTTGATAGAGTAAAAGCTGCTTCCAGGGCTATCAACTTTGGAACTAGGCCCCTGTACCTGTGACTTTATAGCTGCAATTAGCCGGGGGGGGGGGGGGGTCATGTTTAGCTCCAGGAAAAGCCTTTGTACAAAATAGATCTGGAACCAAACCAAAGGCCGGTGGCTGGGAGGATGTAGAATGGTGAGGATTAAGCTGGCAGCGGTGGGATGGACACCTGCATTCCTTCAGTCCCCCCCCCCCCCCGAAGTCACACCTGATTGGACTTCTGTTCTCCAGTCCTCCCTTTCCCATGAACATCCTTATGGACCCACAGCTTCTCTACCCCATTGATGGTTGGCCTTATCATTAAAAAGCAGCTGCAGGGGAGAAGGCCGGTGGAGGGGCACAGCCAGGGCCAGGAGGAGCAGGGGGGGACTCCCCAGAGAGGTCTGGGGTATGTGAGTGGAACCGCACCAGGACGGCAGGGCCAAAGCAGCTTGATGTGCCCAATGTGAGCAGAGGGGTGGGATGGGGGGGGGGGAGACTTCCACAGCTCACTGCTCCTAAATAGAATGATCCCCCCTCTCAAATTGGGGTTCCCAGGATCCAGGGCAGTAACAGTAGGGTTGAGCGGGTGGGTGGGCGGATGGGGGAGCGCAGGGGCTGGAGAAAACGATGCCGCTTCTCATCGGAGTCTTCCTCACGCCGGTCAGGGAGGTCAGTCTGAGAAAGAGAAAGACATGTCGGAATAAACACAGCGGTGGAGGAGGAACCCTCCCAAGAGCGCCTGAGTCTCATCCCTGCCCCCAAAGTCTTCTGGGCACCAGGAAGATGGCCTTCAGAAGCCCCGGGGGGGCACGAGATAAAAGCCCTTAAAGGGAAGGATTGTGGCTCACTGATAGAACCCCTGCTTTGCATGCAGAAGGTCCCAGGTTCGATCCCTGGCAGCCTCCCCAGGTAGGTCTGGAAATATTCCTGCCTGAAACCCCGAAGAGCCACCGCTGCTGCCGCCAGTCAGTGTCTGCAATACTGGGCTGGATGGACCAATGACTTGACTTGGTGTAAGACTTGGTGACGCCGCTCATCACCAGAGCGCCCTTCCCCCTTATGTCCAGCTCTTTGTGTTCCAAAGTGCATGGAAAGAGAGGCTACATCAGCTTTCCATAACTGGGTGCCCTGCAGATGTGTTTGGACTGCAACCCCATCACCCCCAGACACTCCAACACATCTGGCAGGTGACCAGTGGGGAAGGGTGAGCTATATTCTGGGTCGGGGTGGGCAGGAAGGAGATCTCCAGGTGTTCTGGGCTCCTGACCATTGGCCATGCTGGCAGGGGTTTCTGGGAGTTGAAGTCCGAAACATCTGGAGATCTACGTTTTGCTTACTTATGCAGCTGCTCCACAGGGAGGTCGCTTCTGTGCCTTGGAGGACTGCCAGAACCCAAGCCTGAGCATGTAAGAGGATCTTAGCAGGCCTGCGGAACCCAGAGGTCATCTAGACCACTCCCGCCTCAAAAAAGGCCCATTCATCCATCTGTCCTGTACCCCCATCTGATCAACTTATGCAATCCAACCGCCCACTCCCACCCCATGTATCACAAGAAGGCTGCTGCTACTTTGCTACAAGGAGCTTGCATAGTAAATTGCTTCAGCTGGTAGGTAGGTCAAGCAAGCAAGCCAAGCAGCAAGCTACAAGGTAGCCAGACTGATGTAGAAAAAGTGCAGAAAAGGGCAACTGAAATGACCCAGGGGCTGGAGCATCTCCCCTGTGACGGAAGGTTGCAACAGCTGGGATTGTTTGGCTTGGAAAAAAAGGAGGCTGAGGGGAGACCCGATAGAGGTGTACAAAATCATGCCTGGAGTGTAGAAGGTGGAGAGGGAGACATTTTTCTCCCTCTCCCATAATACTGCAACTCAATGCAGTCATCCCATGAAGCTGATGGGAGATTCAGGACAGATAACAGGAAGGACTTCTTCACGCAGCACAGTGTTAAATTGTGGAATTCGCTTCCACAAGATGTGGTATTGGCCACAAATTTGGATGGCTTTAAAAGGGGGTTGGATAAATTCCTGGAAGAAAAGGCTGTCCATGCTCTACTAGCCCTGATGGCTATGTGCTACCTCCAGTATCAGAGGCAGTACGCCTGTGTACACCAATTGCTGGGGAACGTGGGTAGGAAGGTGCTGTTGCACCCGTGTCCTGCTTGTGCATCCCTGGTCGACAACTGGTCGGCCACGGTGTGAACAGAGCGATGGACTAGATGGACCCTCGGTCTGATCCAGCCTCAGGGCTCTTCTTATGTTCTTAATCATCCTTCAGTGCGAAAGGGTGACCTCCTTGAGCACCCCAGAAGGAAATTGTAGGGATGGAGGGGATGGAACTCCACACCCATCAGCAAAGTGGGTTTGGCCGTGCAATGAAAGGCAGGAGGGGGCTGGTGTGAGCAGCTGGGAAAGAGCAGGGGGTCGGTTGAATGCCATATATAAATCCGTGTTTTTTATTTATGACTCAACAGCCGATGGATTTACCCTTCAGCCTCTAGCATGAAGAAGAATGTGAGCGAGCAAGTGAATGAGTAGATCTTGGCTGCTCTGGTCATCTTTTACCAAGCCCCACAGGGCTTTGACATCCTCTCCCCGCCACTGAAACCCCGTGGGCTCAGCTCCTTTCCTAAAGGACCCAGGCGTCTGGGCCTACCTGCACTCCTGGCGGTCATGGCAAGAAAGATAAACCCCGTGATCATGAGGAGGATTCCCACCGCGAAAGCAAAGCCGGACAGGACGTTCTCCAGGAGTTCCGAGGCGATGGGATCTTTTGGGACTGCAGGGAGGAGACACAAGCGGGTGGGGGGACGTCAATTTGAGGATTGGGGCCAAAGGACATTCAAGGAGGGAAGCGAGAGGCGGTGGCTCACCCCAGAAGCCCACGCTGCTGAACTTGTCCCGGGGGGTTCGGACTGTGCAGCTGTAGATGTCTCCCTCCTGGGGGGTCACGTTCAGGTACGAGAAGATCTGGAAGTCCAGGAAGTGGACAGGGTAGATCTGCGTGGTGATGGCCCCCTGGTCCGCCGACTCCTCCTGGTGCTCCCAGGTGATGGTTGCCGACGGCGGGAAGACGTTGGTCACGGAGCAGACCAGGGTGTTGGCCTTGCCCAGCTGGAGAGGCTGGAGGGTGAAGACCTTCACCTGAGGGATACCTGTGGGGAGAAAGGAGGCGGATGAAGAGCGGGTGACACCTTTGGCCCCTTCAAAGACATTCCACAGAATGAAGGCCGCTGGCCTGGCCTGAAGGATCACGAGATTGTCGTGTGGATAAGATGGCTTTCCTTTTCTCCTAAGGCGCTTAGAGGGAAGTTGAACATGCCGGGGGTGGGGGGGCATGAAGAAGGTTCAGTCCCCAAACAAAGGAGGGGAAAGGAGAAGGAAGGAAACCTCAAGGAGGCCGCTATGGCCTCTTCTTCAGAGGACCACAAAGGATTTAGAAGAACGAAGCACAATGTTTGGTTAGAATGATCAACTCGGTGCCCTCCCATGGCCATGCTACCTGGGGATGATAGGAGTTGTAGTCCAACATATCTAGGGTGCACAAAGTTGGGGAAGCTCTGCTTGTGGGCTCTGTCTGTCTGTCTGTCTGTTTGTCTTACCCACAGGTCGGAATGCCTCTTCTAGGAAGAGGCTGGCCAGGACATGTGCAGGCAGAACCAAAAAAACAAACCATGTGTCATTGTCTTCAGTGTTATTAATTAAAACTCAGATGATTAATTGACTTGATCTTTCTTTAATGGGGGTTTAGTACAAATATGACAGCGGGTTACACAGGCTGTTTGTGGAAGATGCAGGATATTTTAAATGCCTATCAAACAAATAAAAGATATATGTCCTGTAGTTTCTCCAAGAATAATTTAATAGAACTGAAAAGGTTTTGGATTCACAAGGATTCATGAACAACATTCCACTCTGTTTATAGAATCACCATGTTGGAGAGGGGTCTCAGAGGTCATCTAGTCCAACCCCTTGCTCAATGCAGGATCTGCAGTGGAGGACCCAACTCCAGCATCCCTGGCAGGTGGCTGCCTGGCTTCAGCTGAAACACCTCCAGTGGAGGAGAACCCGCCACCTCTCAAGGCAGAGGTTGTTCCACAGTTGAACTGCTCTCACTGTTGCAAAGTTTCTCCTAATGTTTAGCCAAAATCCGCTTCCTGCCATTTCCACCAATTGGTTCTAGTCCTGCCCTGGGGAGCAACAGAGAACGAACCTCCTACAGCTCTGGCAACCCTACAGATACCTGAACACTGCTATCATGTCTTCCCTTCATCTTCTCTTCTCCAGGCTAAAGGGGAGACATGATAGCGCTCTTCAAATTCCGTGCTGGTCGGACTGCACATCTGGAGTACCGTGTCCGGTTCAGGGTGCCGCATTTTAAGAAAGACGCAGACAAATGTTTGATGCCGCCGGTGATTGGCACTTGTGCCAAATCAGCAGCATTCAGAACAGCGGCACCGTATGATGCAAGCGGAGCGCTTCTAGCAGGAAGGACAAACAAGCATAGACACGCTTGAGGCACGAAACATCTGCCTGGCCGAGGGCTGTGCTGCACGCTCTCAGCATTTTCACTGCAATTTTGGAGGCTCAATGCTCCTTCGGAAGAAAGGACACCAGGCACAGGAGTGGCCTTCTCCGTTCCCTTGTATTTGTTAAGGAGATTCCTGAAAAGAACGGCTGCGAGATCCCTCTTCTTTTACAGATGTACAAGCTAGTGGGCGGAGGGCCCGCAGGACCAGGAAGGGAGCAAATGCTTCGGATGCCAAAGATCCAAGGCTCAATCTCCGGCATCTCCGATCTAAAACCAAGCCAGGATCCTGAGACAAAGCGTGCTGAACGGGTGGCAAGGGGCATTCGTGGAAGAGCCACCGCTAGCCAAGATAGGTCATATTGGACTACTTCAGTCTCCCTCAATTTGGGCTCCTCCAGATGTGTTTGACTACCCCATGCTGACTGGGGATGATGGGGCTGTAGTCCAGTCCAACAAATCCAGAGGGTTCCTTTGGGGTGGGGGAAGGCTGGGCTGGATGGACAAACGGTCGTACTGAATACAACAACACCCTCCACTTATGGATTGAACATTTTGGCTGCCTAACCGACCTCACAGGGCTGTTGTGAGAGTAAAGGGTGCAATCCTATGCCTATTGAGACAGAAAAAAAAATGTCCTACAACTTCTAGCGCATCCCAGCCAGCACTGCTATCTGGGGAATGCTGGCAGTTGTAGGGTCCCCCCTCCCCCTGTATAAACAGGCATAGGATTGCACCCTAAATGGATTAAGCATCATAAATAAAAAGGCCTCCAGATAAACTGGGAAGCAAATTCACTTTTTTTAAAAACAAATGATCACCAATATTAACTATTTTAATGCAAGTGCTTAACAAGAACAGCAGCTAGCAGTCCCCATGTTAGAAGAGGCATCTCCCCACCCCTCTCCACTCCTTCTTTCTCACACGCAGGATGGAGCGTGCCTCTTCTAAGAGGTATGATTTTCCTCTTGATGCATCGTCTAAAAACAGAGTGTGCATCTTCCCTCTACAGAATGATTGCAAATTTGCAAATTTATGCAGATCTAATTAATCTAGCGATTAAAACTCATAGGATTAATCAAGCAAGATTTCTTGAATCGGGTAACATACCTCCCACTGAAAATGGGGGTGGGGGTGGGGGGGTGCAAAACAGGCAGCCCCCCCCCTCATTTTCCTGACAGTACTTAAGGATAAAATGTTCTGAGTCCTTTGGGAAAGCACAAGGGAGTTCTTATTGAGATTAATTTCTTATTATTCATACCCTTTATTGTCCTACATTTCTGCAGGCCCCCTCCCTCCCTCCATACCGAGCAAGGAAATCCTTTACCTTTTGCCTCGGGCATCTTTACATATGTATCTGAAAAGTTGGTGAGGAAGTTCAGGATGTTGTTGCAGATGTCCCTTTGCTGCATGATTTTATCCGGGGATGGCCGGTTCTGCACGGCTGGCTGGAAATCGGGCAGGCGCGAGCGCCAGAGGGATCCCGGAAAGTCAAACCAGAACAGTTGGTCGTCATCCAGAGTTTGGGCCAGGCTAGAAAATGGGGAGTCTCTCTGGCAAAAGAACACTTCAGAGAAAAGATGCACGGGATCCTCTAGAAAATGGTGGAAAGTAGGCAGAGAGAGGGAAGATTAATAATAATAATAATAATAATGATAATAATAATAATAATAATAATAATAGACACAGCACTATCCTCATCCTTATAGATGTCTGACATAATCCTGTAATGCATGCTGTTATTTATGATGCTATCCTGCAGCCAGTGGGGTTCATTTTGAATTCTTTTGAGAATGAGAACATATTAGACAAGACAAATTCATGTTTTTTCCCTGCCTAGCACAGGGGTGGGCAAACAGTTGTTGGACAGTCGGACTGCAAGTCCCATCACCCCCACCACTGGTTAAGACTGGATAGGACTGATGGGAATTGTAGTCCAACTACATCTGGAGGGGCACAAATTGCCCCCTCTCCCCCCCCGCCCCGAATGAGTGTTTCTATAAACAGGAACAAACCACCCTCTCTGCTTTTACATCATGTGACCAGACTCAGGCTGTGACTAAAATGGATTCTTTTCTAGTTGACTGCATTTATTTACTCAATTGAAATATTTCTTGGCTGCCTTTCAGAGCAGGAGCCTACCCGAGGCGGCCCACAACAATAAAACCCAAAATGCTAGCGCTCCAAAAGAGTAATTTGTCTTTTTAATGCTCAATCTTTTTAATTTTTGTAAACCGCCCAGAGAGCTTCGGTTATGGGGCGGTATATAAGTGTAATAAATAATAATAATAATAATAATAATAATAAATGTTGCAGAGAGTGGTTGGAGTTGCAACTCTTTATAGTAAGTCCAGATCCAGAAAATATTATATTCAGCATGCATTTTGAAATAACAACAGTAACAACAATAATTCATAATAATACAATTATTAATAATCTTTTTTAAAAGGACATTTGTTACAGTTAGTGTGGAGAGACCGGGCTTTTAATCTCCACTTGGCCATAAAGCTCACTGTGTAGTTTTGGGCCAATCACTGATTCTCAGGCTAATCTCCCTCACAAGGTTGTTGTGAGGATAAATGGAGTGGAGGAGGATCAGGTAAATCACCCACCTCTGGCTCTTTGGAGGTACAGGCAGCATGTACATATAAACCATCATAGTAATGGCAGGAGAAAAGTGCTTTCAGTGAGTATAATAAGAGCAGCTGGCCAGGAGATGGACTAAGGAATTTTCTCCGGCAGTGCCGTGAAAATGGTGGATTGTCTGGGATTTGTCAATATGTTCTCCTAAAACAATCGGCACTCACCCCTTTCCCAGCCTTCTGCATTATGAATGCTCTTGGAATTGGGAAAATGAGGCACAGGGGAGGGCGGGGGGAAAGCAAGGCGCAAAAATAATGAAACCATCAAATTGCTACTTAATGTAATGACATTAACATGAAACCAGCAAGCCTCAAAATGTTCGGAAGCTATTCCTCCTCCCAGAGCTTAATTGCAAAAGTGAAACTGGAGAATGATTGAAACTGGGGGAAAAAAGTCAAAACGGATCATTGATTGATTCATTCATTTCGAATCCGCCTGAAATGTTCATCTTAGGGCTAGTGAACACAAGGGGCCAAATGCGGTTTAGAAATTTCAGCATGGTCCCGGGCAAGGACATCGATGCAAAGTTCTGCCTTTCGTTTTCGCTGAGTTACACAGACCGATAGGTGACCGGGGGGGGGGGGGGGGAATTCATTCAGCTAGTAAAAACTCCCCCACCGCTGCCATCCCCGGTCTGTGAACAACGACACTGGTTGCATTTCTGCCTGCCAGGCAGATGTTAAAAGTCTAGGAACTGTGTCGAGAGAAAAAAAGGAGGTGCCAGGGGTAGGTAAAATTAGCTCCACAGCACAAAAAGGCACACAGGATGGGAAAGGTGATCCTATATCTATTAGAGAGGTGCAGTTACCCCCCCCTGTACCCCCCCCCCCCAAACATACACGCAATGCTTGTGTTTCCACAAGCAGAGGCAATGTATAGCAGACACACAGATTTCTGTACCTTGGACTGCTGCCGCCGCTGCCGCTGCCCCCCAAAGCAAAGCAAAGCCCCCCAGCCCCCAGCCACATCGCCCAGGACCCATTTTCCTGCCTGCCCCAAAGCAACTTCTGAGCCCCATAAGAGAAGCCCCCTCCGAACTCGCCTTTCCTGGGGCTGCCCCTCCCAGCCAGCCAATGGGGCTCCTTTGCGCTCCGCTGTCACTTGTTGCCGAGGAGAAACAGCTGGATTTGGGCTCGGAGGAATAGATGGCCCATTTGCTCTGGCAGCCCTGATGATGTGAAGTTGGGGGCGGGCAGGGAGGGGGGGATTTTGGGACGCCTCAGAGAAGCAGATCGGGGGGGGGGGGCTTCTAGCCGTGGGGAAATGAGTCTGCTGGGCAAAGGGCAAACGGGGCTAGCATTTCCTGTCCATAGAAGGGGTTTAAAAAGTTTTTAGCTGTTTATTGCAGCAATTTTACCCCGCTCTTCTGCCAAAAAAGGCCTCAAGGGTGGCTTACAAAGATAAGGAATAAGGCATTCCCTGCCCCCACAGGCTTACAATCTAAAAGTCAGGAGACAAAAGGAAACGGGATGGGGAGGGAGGAGGAAAAAAGCAGACCCCAGGCGCAAGCTCTTCCTTTCAAGGCTCTTATCGGTGTTCTTTCTGGCAGGGAAGGGGCAAGACAAGCTCCCAGCAGCTGATCTTTCTCTGGCCGATGGATGGGGCTAGTCTCCTCTCCCCCTCGCCCCAGTGTTCTTCCTTGGAAAGAGCAGTGGGGTGCAGCCTCCAAGGGGCCCTTATTCAATACCCCTACTCCGCCTTCCTGCTGTACATCTAAAGCCCCCAGGCAGCCAACAACAGCTCCTGCTGGTAGGCTGGCTGGGGCCTTTTCTAAAGGAGGCAGGCTTGGGTGCAGTTTCCCCTGTTTTGGTTATACCCAGACTGCAGTGTTGCAATGCTGTGTAGGGCTTATTTTAAAACCACCCTGCTAGCTGAGGGTGATGGGAATTGCAGTTAGGGCCATGTCAAGGACAGGCGTGGTGGCTGGCTCTCTGCCTGTAGGGCAAGTAAGGGGCAGCAAGGATGAGAAAGAGGAGGAGCAAGAGCAGGTGGAGACCATGGCATTGAGAAGGCACACTCACTGAGGGACGGTGTCTTGCACAGGCAACCTCAGAAACTTGGAGCTGGCGTGGCTTTGCAATCCAACACATCTGGAGGGAAGAAGGATACGGAAGGCGGCTTTAGGGCCTGTAAGATTCAGCTCTGAGGGCCCTTGTTCTCTGTGCTGCTGCCTTGGGCTACTAGACAAGTGAACATGGGAAGCAGGGCCTTCTTGGTGGCGGTGGCAACACATCTCTGGAATATCCTTCTGGTGAGATCAGTCATGCTCCCCCCCCCATCGGTTTAAAATGTTCAAGCCTGAAATGGTCTGTTTACTTTAAGGGCTGGATCTTCCTATACCTGCTTCGCCTTCCAGATCAGCTTCATTGGCCTTCCTCTGTACGCTATTATCTCGTGGGCCATTAGCCAAGGGAGCATCTAGCCGAGGCCTTTCCCAGCAGTGGTGCTCTAACCATTCAGCGACACACAAGCTGCCCTGTGAGGCTGCAAAAACTCCTGATTTTCTGAGGGAGAATGAGTGTTAGCAATTGTAAGGATGCCCCTCCCTTTTTTATCTGGCAGGACTTTATAGCATCTGAAGTCCATCTGAAGGTTCAAATGGACTTTTTCGTAGTTGCACCCAACATGTGGAACTCCCTGCCACAGGAGTTGAGGCTATCTCCCTCTTTGCCAGCGTTCTGACAAACTTCTTTTCTACCTGCTCCATTCAGTTTTTTCCATTTATACTATAGTCATTTTTAAAAGCAGTGTTTACTGCCGCTTTTATGTATCTTTTTGATCCTGAAATTCTAATTACTGTTGGTTTATTGTGTGGTGAGCCAGTGTGGTGTAGAATGTCAGACTGAGAGTCGGGAGATCCGTGTTCTAGTTCCCACTCGGCTATGGAAGCTCACTGGGTGACTATGGGCCAGTCGCAGACTCTCAGCCCAGCCTACCTCACAGGGTTGTTGTTGTTGTGAGGATAAAATGAAGAGGAGGATTATGTATGCCGCCTTGGGTTCCTTGGAAGAAAAATGGTGGGATATAAACGCAATAATAGATAAATATAAATCATTGTTTTATGTTGTTCCCGGCATTTTGTTAGCTGCTTTAAGCATCTCTATGTGGGGAAGCAGAGCAGGTCACATATTTTGTTATTATATAAATAGACAATTCCAGTTCAGCACCGCAGTTTTCCCATAGTGGCCAACCCTAACATAAGAAGAGCTGGGCTGGATCAAACCAAGGGCCTGTCTAGTCCAGCCTTCTGTTCTCAAAGTAGCCAGCCAGAGGCTCCATTGAGAAGCCCACAAGTGCAATAGCACCCTCCCCCCCATGTCCCCCAGCATCCTGCCTCTGATACTAAAGGCAGCATATATAGGCATCAGGTGCATCAGCCATTGATAGCCTTTTCCTCCACGAATTTGTCTATTTGACCCCCTCCAATCAACGGAAAACTAACAAGCAGGATACGAAAGCATAAGACCCTCTGTGGCTGTTTGTCCCCAGACACTGAATTCGGATGCAACCTACAATGGCTAATCCTCTGTGAATTTGTCCATGAACATTTGCACACCATGAAAGGCACAGAAGCCTGTGGTGGTGGTGGTGGTGGTGAGGAGTCAGAAATTTCTGGGACATCACATCTGGTTCCTGAGAAGCTCGGGCCCCCACCGGACTTTTTTTTCTGCCAAAACTAACCGCAGGGGGTGCAGGGTGGTGGGGAGAGTTTCACTCTCACTTCCTGGTCCTCTTGGAGATTCCCTTTTCTGAGTACTCATTCAATGCAATGTGTGTCCCTGAAAAAACAAACTGCAATGAGTCATAACTAGGAGTCTGTGTGTTTAAGAGGAGGAAATCTCTAGGACACCCATAAGCTGCCTTCAGACCTTTCGAAATAACTTAATGAATTAATAAAAGCTTCACCAACTGAAATCCTGCCTGTTATGCATTTCAAATGCCATTTCTCTAGGCGCAAAAGACTCCATGAAAGACAATGAGGCTCTTTTCCGAGTAGCCTGGGGTAGGATCCGGGTGTACTCCCCCCCCACTCCTGTTTCTTCCAGCGGGAGGAAGTGGAAATCATGTTTGGAGGATGGAGCCGTTCCAGGAAATCTAGAGTGACTTGGCTGCTGTTCACTTAAACCGGTGCTGCAGGTGGAGAGAAGGTGGGGCCGTGGAAAGGAGGAAGGGCTTCAATCTGTCCCTACGACTATTCCTTGTAAGGAGTCCAGAGAAGATGCACTTCCTTTTTCTAAGAACTGGGACTGGTAACAAGAAAGACCTCTCTCTGCGTGAAAGCCTGGATAGGCAGAGCCAGGGCCATCCCCAGTGGGCAATACCGGGCCAGGTGGACTGATGCTCTAAGGTGCCTTCCTATACCCAACTTCATTATGAGGAAATTCAGCCTGTTCCTCATTTGTTAAGGAAACAAATGCCTCATCTGCAGAGAGGGTGCTAGAGGATGCTGATGCTAGCAAAAGAGAGTGCTTCTGGACAGGCCCGTATGTCCTACTTTGGGGGACAGGAGGGATGCAGTGGAAGGAGCTGCCATGGCAGAGAACATATCATTCTGATGCTTAATGTACGGAACCCTCTGCTACAAGATGTGGATTTTTATTCATTTATTTGGCTAGGTTAAACAGCTTTAAACGAGGATTGCACAAATTCACAAAGAGGGTAGTAGCTCAGGAGTTCTGACTACAACCCGGAGCAGATTCAACGTCCTACTGACATCGGAGGCCACCAGCCTCCATCACACCTCTCTCATGGGATTGTTGCGAGACTGTAAAGCGGCCTGGCTGTTGCAAGTGGTTGCAAAAGCGATTTTATTTTGGCCAGTGGGATTCTGAGTGCCTTTATCGCACACACAACCCTCCCGCTATCGGAGAGGCGGCCTCCTAGGTCGCAGAGCAGCGTTTCATTGGGTTGCATCATTTCGCATCATGCGCTGAGATTTTCCCTGCACCATTCCCTTTCACAACCTGCTCCTCTCCCTCTGTGCTCAGAGGGGGTGTTTCACGCCCACGGCAGCGTTTAATGCATCCGTCTGGTTGGGGGAGTCTTCTGCTCTGTGGGTTGGCCCCCTTGCGTTCTGTGTGTGATCTGCTTTCTTTCCCTGCTGTGAGCGTGCCTGGCGCTGACTGTCTTCCTCTGCAGCATTTCTGCTTGCTCTGGCTGCATTTTGCATCACCGGCTTCCTTGCAGCTGTGGCGTACTGTCCTGAAAGATGCACCGGGGTGGGGGGGGGAAGAGGCCCTTCCAGAGTATTGCAGGCCTATTGATGGTTTTGCAGTGCACGCTTCGGAAGCGGAGGCCGGCCCTTGCAAACAGAAAAACTCCTGCCTGCTTCTCCTTGATTTGTGCTCACATCAGAGAACAATGAGCCACTTTTCTGCGTCTGCTCATTTGAACACTGCAATGTTCTTAACTGTATTGCTTTGCGGGCCATTTAGGTTTATACTGCAGCGTCTTCTGGGCAGCATCTCCACTATCTCCCCACAGCCAGGCATTCTTCTATTATATAAAATGCACCAGTAATCTAAGACGCTAAAGACCTTTTTCATAAGGGCCAGGCTGAATGGCAACCAAGGCAATCTAGCCATACTGTGTGCCATTCTTTTGATGTTTTCATGTCACTTGCAGGTTGTTGTTTTTTTTAAAAAAGCAAGTTATTACTTTTTATACAGCAATGGAATCCCCCCTTCCCCCATATCTGATTGCCACCTCTTTCCTAGTATGAAACTGGTACTTTTTTCCAGCGGCCAGATAGGCAGATGTTCAACAGATGCCTTTCTGGCACACATATGTGAATGACTGCAAAAACTGCGTCCCTTGATCTTCTGCCTGTCATGCCACTATGCAAGGCACAGAGAACAGCCAGAGAGGGCAAAATGGTGATCCCACTGGCTGTAGTTTCTGAGGGTTAGAGACATCTGCCGTTGTTTAAGAACATCAGAAGAGCCCTGATGCTGGATCAGACTGAGGGTCCATCTAGTCCAGCACTCTGTTCACACAGTGGTCATCCAGCTGTTGACCAGGGACCCACAAGCAGGACGCAGGTGCAATAGCACACTCCTACCCATGTTCCCCAGCTACTAGTGCACCTAGGCTTACTGCCTCTGTTATCGGAGGTAGAACATAGCCATCGTGACTAGTAGCCATTGATATTTATTTATTTATTTTATTTATTGCATCTGTATACCGCCCCATAGCCGAAGCTCTCTGGGAGGTTTACATAGGATTAAAACGATTAAAAATAATATACAAAAGTTAAAACAGCAAAAGCATGCAATATACACATACATTTAAAACCACTATAATAACTTTAAAAAGCTGTAAGCCTAAAAACAAAAACAAACTCAAGCTCCTCAGATATTGCCAAATGCCTGAAAGAAGAGGAAAGTCTTGACCTGGCGCTGAAAAGATAGCAATGTTGGCGCCAGGCGGGCCTCGTCAGGGAGATCGTTCCACAATTGGGGGGCCACCACAGAGAAGGCCCTCTCCCTTGTTGTCGACCTCTGAGCTTCCCTCGGAGTAGGCGCTCGGAGGAGGGCCTTAGATGTTGAATGTAGTGTTCGGGTAGGTTCATGTTGGGAAAGGCGTTCCATCAGGTATTGTGGTCCCAAGCCGAGTAAGGCTTTATAAGGGTGCCTCTACAAGAGGCATTTAAAGCTCTTTCAAGGCGCATTAAAAAAATTACCACTACAAGAATGGAGTGCAAATCGGGCATAGAGGCGCGTTATCTCCCCGATTATGCGCATTATCGAATGCGTGTTAAATCACGAGTTTTATTTTGCTCCGTCCGTTAAAACGCATTTTGACTATGTGAACAAGCGCTTATGCGCATTAACTACTTGTAAAGCGCATTTTGGACATCTGTTAATGCACTTCGCCGCCTCTCGCCGCCTCTCGTGCAGAGGGTTTAGGCGTAAATGCGCTTCTGCGATTATGCGCATAATCGCCTAACCAGGCGCAAAAGCGAATCCTTGTAGAGGGGACCTAGGTTAAAACCAGCACCTTGAATTGGGCTTGGAAACATACAGGCAGCCAATGCAAGCGGGCCAGAGTAGGTCTTATATGTTCGAACCTTTTGGTCTCAGTTATCAATCTGGCTGCTGCATTTTGCACAAGCTGCAGCTTCCAAACCGCCTTCAAAGGCAGCCCCACGTAGAGTGCATTGCAGTAATCTAACTTGGAGGTTACCAGAGCATGGACAACTGAAGCCAGGTTATCCCTGTCCAGATAGGGACGTAGCTGGGCCACCAACCAAAGTTGGTAGAAGGCACTCCGTGCCACTGAGGCCACCTGCGCCTCAAGTGACAGAGATGGTTCTAGGAGAACCCCCAAGCTACGAACCCGCTCCTTCAAGGGGAGTGCAACCCCATCCAGAACAGGTTGAAGACCCTCCATCCGGTCTTCTCCTCCAGGAATCTATCCAATCTTGTTTGCCTTGTTATTCCACAAAGGCTCACGTATGATGATGGTGCTTTATAAATAGGGAACTGCAGTCTGCATGTGCTTAGGGGCAAAGTCTTTTATAAACAGGGAAAGGCACCCTATACACGCCTAAAGGTCATTCCTAATGGAAATAACCTCGCAGCCATTAGTAACGTAGGAAACTGCCTTATGCCAGGTCAGACTATGATTCGATCTTTCCCGGTATGGCCTACCTGCTCAGACTGGAAGCAGCTCTCCAGTGTCTCAGGCAGGGAGGGGCCTTTTCTATCCTGGGATCAGAAAAGTCATACAAAGCCTGTGCTTTCTCTACCACTGAGTCACAGTCTCTCCTAAATTATACAAAGGCACAGCCCTCCCCCTCGTCATCCCACAACAGGACAAGAACCAGATAAGCAACAAGTCCATTTGACCACTCGCCCAGCCAGGTAAGAGCCTGCGGGGCTATTATTCTTATTCTTACGATGAAGTGCGTGGGGCCCAAGGAAAGCCATTCCGCACATGCCATGGACTTATCCCTCACTATTGTATGGGAAAAGCAAGCTGCTCCAGGCCATTCCATTATAAAGGAAAGACATTCTGCACATGCCTAGGGGCTATCCCACGGACATCACAGCAAGGGGAAGACCCATCTGGCTCCATCTGCCAGCCAGGAAAGGAGCGGAGCTTGTGCCTCCCCCTTCCAAGTGCCAGCTGGCCTGAGACTGCAGAAGCGAAGGGGAAGTAAGCAAGCTCATCCCTGCATCGGCTATGTGGTGGTCTTCAACCAGTCCAGACTGGAGACCCACCTCAGACTCCCAACCCGCAACATGGGACCCATTTCCACAATTTTCTCCATGCCCAACATGACAGCAACAGCTTTGCAGTGATCCATCTGGTCTTATTTCGTGACTCACTTTTGGGTCGTGACCCACCAGTTCATCACCACTGAGCTAGAGCAGGCAGGGCCGCTGCGTGGCGTGTGGGTGCCTGTGTACAACACGGCAACCTGTTGTGAGCTGCTGCCTTGAGAAGCAATCCATTTTAAAAGTGGCCTTTTTGAACGGACATTCCTAACACCGGGCCATAAGTAGGCAAGAGCCTGGATGCTGGATCAGAACAAAGGCCCATCTGATGTCCTCTGCCATTTGATCCTCCGTTTTTCAGGCATTTCATCCTGCGAAACAAGAAGAGCCTGGATGCAGGATCAGATTATCTAATTTAATTTTTGTAAACCGCCCAGAGAGCTTTGGCTATGGGGCAGTATATAAATGTAATAAATAATTAATAATAATAATAATAATAATAATAATTCCGGATTCTCTTTCCAGAGTGGCCAACCATGAGAACGCAAGAAAAGTCCTGAGGCTGGGTCAGACCAAAGGTCCACCCAGTCCAGGACTCTGTTCACACAGGGGCCAACCAGCTGTCGACCCACAAGCAGGACATGGGTGCAAGAGCACCCTCCCACCCATGTTCTCCAGCAACCAGCTGCCCCATTAGGACAGGGTCCGGGGCAGAGCTCTGCAGGCTGAGACGGAGCCCTGGCACTGACATGGCCTGGCTCTCCCTCGCGTCCGCCTTGCACGGCGTTGCGCCGCCGCCGCCGTAGCAACGGCCAAGGCAGGGAAGCGGGGCTGCCAGACTGCAGCAGAGCACCGCTGCGCATGCGCCCCGTTTCGCAGCCTGCGCTAGACTCACGCGCGTGCGCCCAGTATCAAAGAGGAGGGGGGGTGGAAAGGGGAGGACTGCGCATGCGCAGTCGGTCTCCCCGGGCGTCCCGGGAGCCATGCTGCCTTTACCCCCAAAGCAAGACCTCGGCGGGGGAGGAAAGGGGGGGGGACTCGGTTGGTTCCGTCCCCCTCGACCGGCTTCGCGGACTTTTCTCCACCGACACTTTGGCTTTTTTCTTTTTTGAGGGGGGACGCGGAATCGCCCCCTCCAATCATCCGGGCTTTTTTTTTTTTGTTAAAGAACGTCGCGAGGTGGTCACGTGATGATGGGGCGCCAATCAGGGCGCGGTGACGTGATGCTACCATGGTTTCCCGCCATGGCTGAGGCGGCGGTTGGCTGGATTAAAAATTTTTGGAGGGATGTTTTATTTCTTATTATTTTTCACTTCGACACCTAAACTCTGCGGAATTAGTTAAAATGGGATTCATCGGATCGGGGCCGTCGAGATGGTACGCCCTCTTCTTCCCGCTGACGACCAATGGGGTGAGTGCCTTCCCGCCACGTGACCTTTCCAGAGGGCGAAGGCGCGCAGGGCTGGGGGAGAGGAGGCTGTCAATCAAGCCACTTGTCCCGCCTCAGGTTCTCTAACCCGCCCAATCAGAAGCGAGGACGGGCGGTGGCCGTTTAAAGGGCCAGCTGTCTTACATAAAGGGAGTAGTTGGCTGTCACGTGGCACCTGACAATGGGACCCCCATTTTTTTGTGGGGGGAGGAGGGGCGTCCTCCGAAGAGGGGGGGAAGCTCGTCCCCCCCGTGTCTTGTGGCACATTCCAGGTTTCTTTTAAAGCTACAATGATGCAGAAGCTGTTTTTGAAAATGCCTACTAGGAATTGGGGTAAATCTTAATCTGCCAGTTGGGCTTTGTTTTGCCATAATTTGGGGGAGGGGGCGGAGGGGGGGAGAGGATGGTTGAGTATATCTGCTTACATAGTTTAGTTTCTTGCGGGGAAAGTTGGAATTGGTGTCGAGGGGGGAGGAAAGGCGAGTAATAGGGGGCGTTGTCTTGCAAACAAACCTGGTGGGGATTTTTTGGGGGGGTGGGGTGGGGAGGCGGTGCTTTGTGGTTTTCCCATTGTGAGGGGTTTGGGAGAGCGCCCCGAAATCTGGGCTTCACCTTGGGTCACAGCGTGTGTACGTCCTTGGGCTTTAAATCATTATATCAGTGCATGTCCCCTTATACAGCACCCTTCAAAATAAGGAGATTTACAGAAAACTATTTCAAATCTGGCTGAGATGAGCAGAGGATCTGATCTTTTGTTTGAAGGTGGCAGTAGGGGGTTTATGTGAGTGAGGGGGGCTTTGTGTGTGACCTTCATGGTGCAAGGATTCCCCCCCCCCCCCAGTTTATTGGAGCTTGGTGGGTATCTTGAAGGCACACACAAAAAAGTAGGCTCTATGGTGGATGGATGGGTGAAGATGTGTTTTATCTTATTCCTGTAAGAAATGAGTCTTGTCTGTCTGGGGTGTTTCCCTCTCTTTCCAATATGGATGCCGTGGAAGTGCTGTGTCATTGCTGCATGAGGCAAGCAGGCCTTGGGACAGAGCGGAGGCTGGGCGGCGGCGAGGTGGGGAAGAAAGAGGCTGGAGAGAGCACAAAGAGACCAGGAAACTGGAGGCAGGATCTGGCCTCCTCCTTCCCACTCGCCACCCCTCGCTTTCTGCCCACTTGATCCTCTCCTGTGAACTGCTTCTCAGGCAGGAGGGAGGTTGGTGGCGGAATGGGTTCCTCCTGGGCTGCTGGTGGCAAGAAGCGTGCCTGCAAAATGGCTGCCGTGGAGAAGCAGGGTGGAGACCGAGTGAGAAATGCCAATGGGGTGCTTGGGGGGCACTTGTAGACTGGCTCAACCCTGTGGGGGGATGGTCCTCCCCCCTTCTGACTCTGCATGGTGCCCCTTTTGTGGACAGAAAATCTTCTTTCAGCGAAGCTGCATGGCTGCTCCAGGATGTGACTCATCTCAAAGGACTGTCCCCTTTTTTCTAGAACAATCCAGCTGTGTTTCCAAAAGGGGCACATCCATCCACCCACCCACCCACCCACCCACCCGTTGGACGGTCTCCTTCTGGTGGAGAATGCAGGCTGGCTGCTCTTCAGGAAATCCTTGGAGATTTTGAGTGGGTGTGTATGGAGGCGATGATAGCAGTGGGGCTGACTGGCCGTGGTTCCTTGCCTCTTCTTTCTCCCTTTATCCTTTGCTGTAGAGACCCCATCTGGAAGGAGAAGGAAGGGGTGAAAAACCCATCTCAGGACATACCCCCTAAATTAACCCCGTAGCCATTTCCACGCCCTCCGGAGAGGAAACCAGGAGCTGCTTCTGTTTAAAGAGGGGGGAGGTTCCCAACATGGCCACTGCCTCGCAACCGGCACACCCCGTGAAATGCAAACCCCACACCCCACCATAGTTCCTGTTGTGTTGGAAAGCTGGACACGAAACTTTTATTTAATGGCCCAGAGGGGCCCAAAGTCCAAGGGAAGATGGCACACCCGCATGTTTGTCAGAGGCAGGCAGGGGGTGGAGGTTAATGCCATAATGCCACCCAGGAAGAGGCCTGGTCTTGTCCTTTCTGTTTGGGCGGGGAGGAGAGGGCAGGCTTTTGCTTAAGGAAACCACGGCTATGGGGAAAGTAGGGGGAAGGGGGAAGAGAAGGCAGCTCTGCATGGGTCTTTAGCTCTCCCAGTTTGGGGGTTGGGACCCTGTGTTCTGGGTAGATAATGGGGTTTAGAATATTTCGTTGTTGATAACCAGCAGAAATGCTTTATGTTTGGCCTTCAAGACACATTGGTCCTTAGGATTTTGGAGGCCACAAAGTGGGTCAGTCAGGGCTTGTTGGCGTGAGTCTCGAGGAGACGCTTGTCCTGACTGGATTTTTGGGGAGGGGGAGGAAGGGGGTGTTCCAAGTATTATGGATGAAAGTAGGACGCTGCCTAGTAAACATGAGAGTGCCTATAGTAGGATGCAGGGGTTGTGAGCTATGGCGCAGGTGATACCTTCGAAATGTGTGGGCAAATGGCTTAGTCACAGTTTTGGTTGCAATTACTGGTTTGGTATGGCTGGCGGGGAGGCGTTTGTGTTGCTTGCCTCTGAGCAGGTCGTTGCTGGGGGTGGTGGGTGCTGATGCGCTGGGCGAAGTTGGCTGATGTGGGTCCTTGGTGGGCTGACACAGTACAAGTCAGTGAGATTGCAGAGGTGGAGGGTGTTGTCTCTCAGGCTGGCGTTGTTTTCATTTTTGGGGTTCCATGGGGGGCGCAGGTGTCATGGCACTGTTTGAGGGGTTGGGTGCGGGCTGTGGCCCTGCCACCTGTGGTCAAAGGTGCCTTTTCTCGTTGGGAATTCAGTGAAACTCATTTCCACGAAGTCAGGTCACATTTTGAACATGTCTAGAAAAAGGGACTTCTTTAGAAAGAAAAAGTCTCTTTGATGGGGCGGTTACGGCTGCTTTGGGTCGGCTTGTCTGACAGGGTTTTTCGGTGCCCTGAACTTATTGTTTCTCAAGTGTAAATAGGCGACGTCTGTGTCCCTCCTCACAAGGTGCTTTTTGCAAGGTGGGTTATTGGTGCCATTTGCTAAGTGGAAGACAAAGTGGCGTTTTCTTCATTGGAGACGAGGTGATGTTTCCTGAACGGGGGCTTATTTTTTGTGACCTGGCGCTTCCATCCCCTCCTTCAGTGGGGTTCACTGAGGGGTGTGTGTGGGGGGCGACAACTGCGTTCAGGCGGGGGGGAACCTTTTGTACGTGTTAAGGTCGACATGTTTTGGCGGGAAGAGGAATCTGAATGGAATCCCCCTCCCCTCCCTTTTTCTTCTTACACCGGCTCTCCTCATTACTGTGGCCGCTTTTATTTCGTTACGTGGGGTGGCGTTAACGGCATTCTTGGGGGGCCGCTTGGACGGGAGCGACGCAGCTCATTGTTCCTCCGCTCCGCGCCCTGCTTTTCTCGTTGCCACAAAATGGCGCTTCCCTCCTCTCCTCCTCCCTTCCCCCCCGCGGTGAGCAGAGGACCACAACACCCAACGGCTGCTTCCCAACCGTCGCCCCGCCCCCACGTGACAAGACGGCCAATCAGGAGGCAACGAATGGCAGGGCCGTCCAATGCGTGAGTTGGCAGCCGGGAACGGCGGAGCAGGACAACACAACAGGAGGTGGAAGGGGGGCGAGTGATTGATCTGAGCGGCGTCCAATCGCCAGACGGCGTCGGTGTCTTCTCCGCCCAGTGGGCTCTGCCGAGCCGGCGAAGGGGCGTGTCTATGCGGGATAGTGATGTCAGTGCCTATTACGGCCAATCGGAGTGGAGATCGCGTCTATATAAGGGCGATCGGGGGCAGGCCGAGAGGCGCCATTTCGCTGGAGCGGAGGAAGGAATCTGGCCTGAGAGCGAAAGAGAGTCCGGATAAGGGTGGGCGGACTCAATCCAGATCCATCCTCGCCCGGCGGCCCCCAATCACCGGCCATCG
Source organism: Anniella stebbinsi (assembly GCA_029215795.1). Lineage (NCBI taxonomy): Eukaryota > Metazoa > Chordata > Lepidosauria > Squamata > Anniellidae > Anniella > Anniella stebbinsi. The sequence continues at coordinate 184,639,070 of JARDYH010000005.1, forward strand.
CTGTTGCCATCAGCTCGGCGGATCCTCTCCCGGCTTCCGTAGCGGTTGCTGTTCCCCCATCCAACCCACCCTCCGAGAGAGAGCAAAGGTGGAGCGCCGCCTGTAATCTCAGTACAATCCAGTGCCATCCGCGCCTCAGACCGCGACGACTCGCCTGGGGACCGGCGCCTCCGGACGCGGCAGGCTCCAAGGAGACCGGGAAGCCCTATATTGCCGGCGTCCTGGCGAGGTCGGAGCTCCCTGGGGGGGTTCTCAGGAGGGGACCCCTCCCACAAGTCTTAGTGTTCTGGAACTGCAAAGGCCGCCATTTTATTAGCTTTTTACCGTAATAATATTCAGCGGTGGGGGGCGGCTTTAGCCGGAGGAGCAGGAGGAAACGGCCCCCCTTTTTCCCATGCAATAGCGCCCCCTCCCCAAATAAAGAATCCGCCTTGAACCCGGTCGCCTGCTACTTCCCCCTTCCCGCGGGAGGGGGGCCTGCTATGCGCCCCTGAGTGAGGGTCTTTTCTCCCCCCTGCGAGGCCGAGCCACCCGAGCAAAGTGGGGGGGTTCCCCGAGGCCACGGAGGCGCCGGCGGCTGGAGCGGGACCGTCCCGGGAGAGAGCCGGGCCCCCGGGAACAGCTGCTGCTGGTGTTGCTCCTGCAGGCATGTTGCAGAACGTGAACCCCAACGGCAAGTACGTAATCCGGAGCGCGCCGCCTGGAGAAGGGCGGGGGAGGCCAGCGGGAGGGGGCGCCGGGCCGGGGGCGCCGCCATAGCTGCTGCTGCTCCTACTTCTGCATCTGAATGGGCCAAGGGGAAGGAGGGAGGGAGGTATTGGGGTGCCTTTGAAAGGGAGGGTTGAGGGGGGTCGCGGATGTTGATCTTCGCGCGTGTGTATGGATCATACCGGGAAGTGCTGTGTCACGTGACCAGCGCTGCTTTTTAAACTGGAGAGGGTGAGGATTCCTCCCCTGCTCAGGTGATGAAAGCATGTTTGACATCACAATTGCTTAGCAACAATTGAGCCTATCTTCCTCCTGGAATATCTAGCCCCAGATGTTGGGTAAGCATGTCAGGGCTACAACTTGAAGAGTCTCTTCCCCCCCACCCCATGTCACTTCTTATAGTGTGACCAGCACATCTTTTTCACGTTTTAGGATTGTTTTAAAAGAATTGGAGTTGCAAAAGTGGACAATCCTTAAAGTTGGCCTAGAAATCTTCTTGATTTGGCCCCTCTGTTGCTGTTTGTGTTGCTCTCAACCCTGTACTTCCAGTGACTTTCACTTTCCTATCTGGGTTCCCAATGCACTGGGGGACAAACAGTGTTTGGTTGGGTGAGGACACCCCCTCCCTAGCATTTATTTATTTACACAGTGACTGGGTAGACCAGGTTCAAATCCTCACATGGCCAAGGGGCAGTTACTGACTTTTGGCCTAACCTACTTCACAGGGTTGTTGTGAGGATAAAATGGAGAGGAGGATGTTATGGTGCACCACCTTTGGGCTCCTTGGTATAAAGGCAGAGTATAAATGTAATAAATAAATATTAATGTATGTTCCCTGCAAGGCTAACCAAGTTGAATGGCAACTGGTGACTCAGGCTTGCTCTGGTTGTGGGGTTGTTCTGGATCTGCAGATGTGGGTGTTCTGAGCGATGTTCCCTGCTTGTAAATTTAATCAGCAATGTCTTTGAATCTGCAACATGCCGGGCTCTGAATTCAGCATGTGTGTTGTGTTTGAAACCCCTCCTCTGTCGCTTGAGTGGACTTGTGCCCCTTGCTACTTTTCCTCCCCACCCCAACTCAGAAGAACTCACCTAGGCGTCACCTCCGTGTTGAATCAGCTGAATCCAGGGTGTGCTGGCCTGCACAGCATTCATTTCCTCTTGGCTGCTGTCTGGGTAGCAACACGCCAACCTGTCATTTTCATCCTATAAGGTGTTGTGGGACTGCGTTTGCTTTGATGCCTTATCCCCCCACATGTCCCATTTTTCCAGTCCTCCTCTCTCTCTCTCCCCCCCTTCCGCAGCAAGCAGGAGGTGGGGCTAGCGTTGTTCTGCGCAGAAGACCAAATTGTGAATCTTTGGGTTGCCTTAGCAAGGAGGGAGCTCTTTGGAGAGTATCTCTCTTTCCTTGGTGGGCTTCCTGTGAGGCAACTGGTTTTCTTGGTCTATAGCTTCTCGATTAAGAGACTTGTTTGAGTAGTAGCTGGGGTAACGGACTTGTGGGGCAACAAGTGCACTGTTGCAGTTGAGGAAATGCCGATACGTTGAGGTACACAGGAGGGTGCAGCTCGCTCAGCAGTTAATTTTGCCTGCCTTCAGAAGTTTCCCCATGGTCCCCATCCACTGCAGTCGTGTAGAGGCAAGTTGGCATCACTGTAATTTCAGGCTTGCAGCACTGGTGGCTGCAGCTGGATATTTCTTCTTCCAGGGGGACTTGGAGGGAGAACAGCGCTTTCTGCACAGTGGGTGCGTGGTGGGAGCTATTGCTTTAGAGTGGATGAGTGCCCAGTTGCCCTTCATGTTGCAACCGCTGGCTTGCGCATGGGGCTCCGAGTGGCTAGTGAGAGCTGGAAGGAAGGTATGTCCCGGCTCCTCTGTAATGGCACATCTGTTCCTGTTTTGCAGGATTCTGGGGGAGGGCAATGTGGGTCTCGTGGGACTGGCCGTGGAGTCGACGCCGGGGAAGCGGATCCGCAAGCCGTCGCTCCTCTACGAGGGCTTCGAGGGCCCCACCATGGCGGCTGTACCAGCCCTTCAGCTGACAGCAGCCAATCCGCCACCTCCAGAGGTCTCAAACTCCAAGAAGCCAGGCAGGGTCACCAACCAGCTGCAGTACCTCCACAAAGTGGTGATGAAAGCCCTCTGGAAGCACCAGTTCGCCTGGCCCTTCCGCCAGCCTGTGGATGCCGTCAAGCTGGGCCTTCCGGTAACGACCTTTCCTTACCTTGTTGGTGGCCGGGAGCAGCAGGGGGGAGCCAAAGGGTCTGGTGTATTTGTGATACCTTGGTTGCCATGGTTATTGGATCCCTCTCCATCCCATGACCTGAGTTCCCAGTTTTTATCTGTGTGCTGAGGTAGTCATCTGGGCAAGGCCACAGTACTGCGAACACGTAAGGGGTGTGGACCACTCCTGATAGTGTCCCCTCTGGGCAAGACTTGCCCATCCCAGTTACCGGGCAAGACTTGCCCATCCCAGTTGCCAGGCAAGACTTTTCCCTACTGTGATGGGAGGAAAAGGAGGAAAACATGCCCCTTGTTTTGGCAATAAGAAGTTTCCCTCTTACTGCTTCACGGCCTCAGGGTGTCCCCTGCCTAGTTCTGGCTTGTTTTATTGTGTGGTAGCTGCTGGCGTGGAGTCGCGCTCCACAGTCTGCCAATGCTTGGTTCAGATCTAGTTGGATTTGCTCAGTCAATATTAGTAGCTGTGTTTGTAACCCTGCAACCAGTAAGGCTCTTGGTCTGTCCAGGGCTTGCACCCAGAGCAGCCAGTTCTCCCTAATGCCACCTACAAAGGTATGGATGAGACTATGCAGCCGCTTTTGCGCTATCACGCCGCCGCCCCCAACCTAATCTCTTGTGCCCTGAATGCGTTTTGCAGATTCCCATCCATGACTTTGTAGAAGACATCAACTGACCCCCAAATTAAAGGCCAGCACCTGTGGCACCTAAGGAGTTAAAGCCCAGAGGTAAAATCCATCTAGGTTTATGCTTGCCTAGCTTCTTCATGTACATTAGGGGTTCTGAGATGGTATTTCTGAGGCAGGACAGGCTTCCTAGAATGGCTGTCCTCCAGGGGAACGTCTTTGAGATGTAGACTCTGTATGTCTCCAAGGAAAGAAACAAGAATCCCTTACTGACTAAACAAGTTGAGAATCACTTTTTCCTTTCTTCCTTGCAATCGCCTGGATTCTTGCAGGCTGCAAAGGCTTCTTGGGGCTTTCTATCTCCTCCCCCCTCTCCATGTTGTGGCAGGAGAGTCTAGATGGCCATTGAGCAGGGCCCTGGTTGGCCCAGTGCTTTGCATCTGTGCGTGGGCTGGCAAGTGGGGAGTGCCGTGGGGGGGTGCAGATTGAAGAGCCCGCTGTGTGGCTCACTATCTGGCCCTGCTTGGTTCTCTCTACCCCCTCAGGACTACCACAAAATCATCAAGCAGCCCATGGATATGGGCACCATCAAGCGGCGGTTGGAAAACAACTACTATTGGAGCTCAGCCGAGTGCATGCAGGACTTCAACACCATGTTCACCAATTGCTACATCTACAACAAGGTGTGTGTGGAATGGGGCTGGCCAGCTAGTGTTTTGTGCTGTTGAGAAAAGCGGATGTACTTGCTTCTGTAGTGATCTGGCAGGTATAAGTTCGCGCTGGGGAGGATACTGGGGAGGCAGGGCACATAGGCTGATGGATGACTGGAAATTCTGGGGGAGCAGCCCTAAGATGAAGGCTGATTGGGATGGGGGGGGGGGGTTTGAGTAGCCAAGCAGAAAGAGGTTCTAAGGAACAGATGCTGAGGCTGCAGTGCATTCTGTTCCCGGTGACAGCATCTTTTCCTGCAGCCCACAGATGACATCGTGCTGATGGCTCAAACCTTGGAGAAGATCTTCCTGCAGAAGGTAGCCCAGATGCCTCAAGAGGAGCAGGAGATAGTGATCACCGTAGCCAAGAACAGCCACAAAAAGGGGGCGTCTCGGGCAGCAGGTAAGTGGTACCAAGGCTCAGGGGAGAGTGGAACTGACAGCCCAAAATTAGTGTCGTTTCTTCATAGAGGTGCAGGTGGATGGTGAGCTTGGGTGCCTGGTGGCTTGGTTGGATACATAAACACCCGGCCTTGGGAGTAGGCAGTGGATGCAGACAGTCTTTTGGGGTTGTCTCTGCTAACGCCTTCTTTTGTTTCCCCAGCACTCTTAGCAGCAGCCAACGTAGCTGCCCAGCAAGTTCCAGCCATCTCTTCCGTGTCCCACACTCAGCTGTTCCCCACAAGCACAGACATCCCCACCACAATCATCAACATCCCCCATCCGTCGGTCATCTCCACGCCACTCCTCAAGCCGCTACACTCCACTGCTTCCTCCCAGCCGGTGCTTGCAGTGCCTGCCCCGACGCAACCTGTAGCCAAGGTGAGCTCATGTAAGCGGATTGGTGGGCAAAGCTGGGAGAGGGCCTCTGAAGCTCAGGACCGGGAGGTGTCCAGTGGCCTGGGGTACTAGGAAGCCCAGAATATGGCTTGGAGTGGAAATTTCCCAGGGCTTGCCCAGGTAGTCCTAGACCAGAGGGTTCCCTGCGTGCCTCTGCTTTTGGGTGGAAAGGTGAGGCCCCACTACCTTTTCCTGCTTTGAGTGCCCATGAGCCATACCCTTGCCCCCCACAGAAGAAAGGCGTGAAGCGGAAAGCGGACACTACCACCCCTACCCCCACGGCCATCATTGCCACCAGTGGTGGAGAGTCTTCTCCTTCAGCTGCCCTGCTGGAGGTCAAGGCAGCAAAGATCCCCACCCGGCGGGAGAGTGGGCGCCCCATCAAGCCCCCCCGCAAAGACCTGCCTGACTCGCAGCAGCACCAGACCTCCAAGAGGGGCAAGCTGTCAGAGCAGCTCAAGTACTGCAATGGCATCCTCAAGGAGCTTGTGTCCAAGAAGCACGCAGCCTACGCCTGGCCCTTCTACAAGCCGGTTGATGCCTCTGCTCTGGGTCTCCATGACTACCACGAGATCATCAAACATCCCATGGACCTCAGCACCATCAAGGTATGTGGGCGGAGGGCCCTGGCTGGGAGAAGAGAGGCTGCCTATGTGACTCGTAAGAACCTAAGGAGAAGAGCCCTTGAGCGGTCCAGGTGATGCATTGAGAGCTTAGCTAAGCTGCAAGTTCAGCCTGAGTATAGAAGATGCTCAAAACGACTTAGGTGTGCAAGGTAGTTATTGAGGAAAGGAACAGAGAGAGAGAAGCCAGTCGGGCAGCTGGGCAGAGAAATGGAGGTGGCATTTGGCCTGTGGGTCCAGGCAGCCAGAAATGAAGGGTTTGCGAAGCATTGTGATGGGGGGGGGGGCACACTCTTGGCTCTATAGCTGAACAAGACCCCTGAGATTTTAAAAACCTCTGGGCTTGGGGTTTCTTCGAAGTCTATCGACCAGGGTAGGCAACCTGGTGCCCTACAGATACTTTGGATGACTTCCTGGCTTTTGGCTATGCTGGCTGGGGCTTATGAGAGTTGGAATCCAAAACATCTGCCCTGTTACAGCCCAAAATATCTTGGCTTGCATGTGCACAGGTTTTGATGTAATTAATTCAAACGAATTGATTAGGTTGAAGTTTATTATCGCTAAGATTAATGCCTTATTTCTTACATAAAAAGGGCTATCTGTGTGAAATTAATATTTCCCCCTCCTCAATGCCAGAATATTGCTGCTGCTGCTGCTGCTTCGGTGCCCGTAGTATAGTAGATGCAGCATAAGGGTGTGGGAGTGATACAATCTCTCTTGCAGCCACTTGATCAGGTGAGGAAGCAACAGGTCATGTTGACATATGAGTAAGGCATCCTGTCGTGTGTGGATGTGTGTGTGGGATCTTGTGACAGTGAAATGAAGGTGCTGGCAAAGCAAAGGTTGGCTATGTGGGGAAAGAGAGGGAAGGATTTGATCAGGATGAGCATTTTTCAGATTCGGGGTCTGCCCCATCCATGCCATCTAGTCCCATTATGTTTTAGTATAAACTCTCACAAACCACAAGGTGCTAGCCTTAACCAAAATCCACAAAACGAAAAAAGAAAGTTAAGGAGAAAATGTGTAATGAAATGTAATGCTAATAAAATACTTACGTAAAAAAAAGAACACTATTCAACATATATAATTTATATTACCAAAGTGAAAACAAAGCTCTTATGATTCTGGCCAAAAGCGTTTCGATAAATGCGTCATCTTCGATGGCCCAATCACTAAATTATTTGAGTACCGAGTAGAGGTTTCTCACAAAGGGATTGACTTAAATATTCCCCAAGTTATGGATTGCATCACTCCCCATATTGGTGAGTATAGTACACCAAACGTTATTCTCTGGCTTCACTGTTTGTTTGGTGTACTATACTCACCAATTTGGGGAGTGATGCAATCCCATAATTTGGGGACTATTTAAGTCAGCCCCTTTGTGAAAAACCTCTACTCGGTACTCAAATAATTTAGTGATTGGGCCACTGAAGAAGACGCATTTGTCGAAACGCGTTTGGCCAGAATCATAAGAGCTTTGTTTTTACTTTGGTAATATACATATATATGCTGAATAGTGTTCTTTTTTGATGCAAATATTTTATTAGCATTACATTTCATTACGCATTTTCTCCTTAACTTTCTTTTTTCATTTAGTATGAACTCTGCTTATTTTTAAGTTGCATTCTGAAGTTGTAAAGGCTAGAGAATTCTGAAATCAGGGTTGTGTTGTTCCAAGGCCAGCTCTGTTAAAAGTTTTGCTGCCTGAGTCCCTAGTTGTAGTCTCAGTGCTATCTTGCCTGTTGAAAACTCCGGCTTCTGGTAGCCCTTTTTGATTACCCTGCGGTTTTTCCCTCTCTTCCTCGTCCTATGGGGATTCAGCGCAAGATGGAGAACCGGGATTACCACGACGCACAGGCGTTTGCTTCCGACGTGCGGCTGATGTTCTCCAATTGCTACAAGTACAACCCACCTGATCACGATGTGGTCGCCATGGCTCGAAAGCTGCAGGTGAGTTGGTGGAGAGAGAGAGAGAGTGACTGGCAAGCAAGCAAGCAACCCGTGGCCTTCCCCCTCCCCCCTCCTAGTCCCACAGTAGCAAGCCCTAGAGTCTTTGCTGCCCTCTCACAGGATGTCTTCGAGTTCAGCTATGCCAAGATGCCAGATGAACCCATAGACATCAACCCCCCCTCCACGTCACTCCCACAGCCGGGGCTCCTGATGAAGTCCTCCACAGATGACTCTTCCAGCGAAGACGACGAAGAAGAGGAGGAGGAGGAGGAGGAAGAAGAGGGGGACGAGGATGGGAGCAGCAGCAGCAGCGAAAGCTCCTCAGACAGCGAGGAGAGTTCGGACTCGGAGGAGGAGCGAGCGAATCGGCTGGCTGAGCTCCAGGAACAGGTGAGTTGGCAAACCTGGCTCTTGCCCTGTGCTCTTGGACGTTGTTCTCCGGGGGTCAGTCGAGTGGGGAGATGTGGATGCAGAGTGTTTAGTTATTTAGAGCTTTTTTGTACAGCTTTTCTGAAAACCAACAAGCTGGTAGTGTACAGCGATTCAGGAAAAACAGCAAAAGCAACACAAAATGGTGAAACGGTGAAATCCATTGTTAAAAATACTGAAAGTGCCATTAAAAAAAGAAAGACTAGCTCTAGCAAAGGGGGTCTCAAAAGTGGCTCTGCCCCACTCCCGGTCCTCTGCCTGCAATGTAGGGAGCGGCTAAAGGGGGTCTGAGGGCCCTCTTGTGACATTTCTCCCGCCTCCCCCCGCCCCCTTGTTTTTCTCTAGCTCCGGGCGGTGCATGAGCAGCTTGCGGCGCTCTCCCAGGGACCAGTCTCCAAGCCCAAGAAGAAGCGTGACAAGAAGGAGAAGAAGAAAAAGAAAAAATCAGAGAAGCGCAAGGTCAAAGGGGGAGACGAGGAGGCCCGGGCTCACCAAGCCCAGCTCAAGAAGTCTAAGAAAGCAGCTGGCGGCGGCGGCGGCGGCGGCGGCGGCGGCGGCGGCGGCGGCAGCAAGTGAGTGGGGCTTGGTGTGGATTGGGGGAGGGGTGGGGTTCTTTACAGCTGGGTGATGACTCTCTTTCCCCGGCGGATCGACCGTGGCGAATTCTTTTTTGTGAATAAGCCAAGACAGTCTGACAGCTCCTGCTCCATCACAGCACAATAACCCCATGGGAGAGGGGTAGCTGGCATGTGCTTAACGTGTGCCCCCCCTCCCATGTGGCCTTCCTCCCTAGGAACTCCAAGAAGGCTAGCGTGAAGGTCCTTCCTCCCCCGGTCCCCATGCTGTACGACTCGGAGGAGGAAGAAGAGAGCAAGCCCATGACGTACGATGAGAAGCGCCAGCTCAGCCTGGACATCAACAAGCTGCCGGGAGAGAAGCTGGGCCGGGTTGTGCACATCATCCAGTCGCGGGAGCCATCTCTGCGTGACTCCAACCCAGAGGAGATCGAGATAGACTTTGAAACACTCAAGCCTTCCACGCTGCGGGAGCTGGAGCGTTACGTGCTGTCGTGCCTACGCAAGAAACCTCGCAAGCCCTACAGTGAGAGTGAGTGCAAGGCGGGGGGTGGGGAGGGGAGGAAAGCGGCTCTTTCAAACGCCACTGGCATGGGTGCCTCACGGGCAGAAAATCAGGGCCTTCGGGAATTGCTTCCTGCCGCCATGACCGCAGCAAGAGGAAGTGCACTCCTGGGTGGGCTTAAATCCTGTGTAGAGCTGCTTTTAGAATGGGACAGGCCCCGGAGAGCGAGGGCGATTCCCGTCGTGAGCTCTTCATAGAGCAAACGGCCGGGCCCATGAGCAGTGTCTACAAAAGCCACCACAGTGGGAAGTAGTAGACTTCTAGGAGGGGACCTCTAGCTTACGGCCACAAACGTATTTAGTGGCGGTGGATGGGTGGAACATCCAGCATCTGATAGAAGTGGGATAGATTCTTCCTCTAACCTACCCCGAGTCAGTTTGGTTAGTGAGTCAGGATTTTTAAAAATGATGCCTTTTTTTAAAAAAAAATGTAATATCTCTCATCTTGGAGGCTTTTGTGACAGGGAGTGTGTTGTGGGAAACGAGAACTGCTTTAGGGGAACGTGTTGGGTGTGAAGACTCCGCAGCTCCTTATAGCTTAGTGCTTCTGTGAGCTTTGCTGCCTCTTGAACAGTCAGACCTCACGCCCCGTGTTCATAGGAAAGGTGAACTCTGCTGCCGGTGCAAGGCTATGTACTTGACGCAGATCGATCTTTTTGGTTTTGCTAGGGCCATGGGGGGAGGACAAGGAAAACGTAAGCGAGGGTGGGCAGCCTTTTTCGTGTTCAGGTGGCTGCAGGTGGGGCCAGAGCTGAGAGTAGTGGGCTGGGACACCGTTTCTCTCTCTCCCCCCCTTCCAACCCATCTGTGCAAGAAGTCGCACGGAAACAGTGATTTTGGCTGCATTGCAGGGTAGGAGGGGCCACGCTTAAAGCCTTCCCACCTCAGCAGCCCTGATGAAGATAGTTGTCCTCACGCTGCTGTTCAGCTGGGAAAATGCCAAGGGTTGTATGGCAGGCCACAGATTGCCCACGCGTGGTGCAGGGCATTTGGGCATGGCTCCCAACCGCTATTGTTCCGGCTTTGGAGACTTCTCCTGGCATTGGCTCCCATGCCTTCAGACGTAGAATTTGTGGCTCTAAGGGGGGAGGGCAGTGAGGAGGGGCGAGCGAGCAGCACTGAGCCCACCTGGAGTGCGCATGGCGATGGTTGAGCGCAGGGGGAGGGGAGCTGCGTCAGTCCTCAACAGATGTCCCTCCCTTGCAGCCCTGAAGAAGCCGGTGGGCAAGACGAAGGAGGAGATGGCCCTGGAGAAGAAGCGGGAGTTGGAGAAGCGATTGCAGGATGTCAGTGGGCAGCTGAATTCGGCCAAGAAGCCCCCCAAGAAGGGTAAGCCAGCCCCGGGCAGTTCTTACTGGCGTCCTAAGCAACCAGTTTCTCTCTCTCTTTTGATGTGTGGGGCATTTTGTCTAACCGCAGCCCCTGCCCCCCTCTCCTTCTCCTCCTCCCCCCCCCCTGCAGTCAGTGAGAAGCCAGAATCCGCCCAGCAGGTCGCTGTCTCTCGCCTGAGCGCCAGCAGCTCCAGCTCCGACTCCAGCAGCTCCAGCTCCTCCTCCTCTTCCTCTGACACAAGCGACTCCGACTCCAGCTAAGCGGACTGGTGGTGGCAGCAGCAAGATGACAGGCAGGCAGGCGGGTGGGAAGCCTGTGCGGAAGAGGTTCTGCAGGACCAGAACTGGAGAGAACTGCCCGGCGGGCTCCCCCTGCCGTGACGTGAGGGAGGGCTTCCGCAGCTGGCTTCCCTGTTCCCTCCTTCGGACCGTGGGGCAAGAGTTGGCCCGGTTGTGTTTGTGCTGTGGCATATGGGGGCAACTCTGACTTCTCAGTTTGCGCCAGCAATGGGGGAGGGGGGGGGGTCGCAGTGTTTTACTGTTTTGGTTGAATCAAAAAAAAAACTTGTGGTTTTTATAAAGCGTTTAGCAAGTTTGGTTTTGTGACGCTCCTTCCCTGGAGGGACAGGTAGGGACCGCCGTGGGCTGCGTGTGCCCCAGATGCTCAGACTTCGGCGCGCTGAGTGGAGACGAGACTCTTGTGGGGAAAGGTTGCCTCTTCCTCGCCTGTTGGCGCTGGAGGTTCTGTTATTTATTTTATTTTTTTCCCATTGGTGGCTTTCCCTGGAATCTGGAGTGAGTCCAACTGTGTACGTACCTGGGCAAAATTGAGACAGCATGTTCTTTGCCCCTCAAGGGAGGCTATTGCGGGGGTGGCCCCCTTGAGTGTTTTTTTTTATGTCGACTGTATATTTTTTTCTACTGTTACTTTTATTGCCCCCTTTGCCCTTTTTCCACCTTCTAGGGCTCTGTTTCATCTTATTGTATGTTAAGCCTTTTGGTTCTTTAACATGTAAATAAAAAAATATATTATACAGGCTGGTGTGGATTGAGTGGAGTGGGATTGGGTTGAGTGGAGGGCGGAGGAGAGGAGGTCGCTCTTCTTGCCATCTGAGAATGTTATCCTTGAAGATGAGTCTACAGAATTCTGACCACCGGCCCCACCGCATTCCTAGTCTGTCCTTTTCCCCCACCCCACAAAACGGATGACCGGCTGCTCTGCTTCACAGGATCTGAAAGGCTCAATTTTAAGGTCTGCATTCACAACAGAAGCAGCTGCAGACACTTCGTATATGCAAAATACAATCTGGGGAAAGCCCCTAGACATGTGCAGCTGGTGCTTGCATGAACAGAAAAATTGCACAGTGTTCTCCTAACCTCTGAAGTAACCTGTAATCTTCTGTCAGTTGCTACAGATCAGAAAACAATAAATGTAATGTGGTCTTTTTGCTACTGGAATCCACACACCCACAAGAATAGAGCCAGTCTTTTTTCGAATTCAACCAACATCCCTAAAGGTTGAATTCCTGCATTGCTGCCCCCATGGCAATGACTTGGAAGTTCAGCTGCAGTTTTTCCCTATAAATCTACTGTTGATCGTGGTGGAGTAACTATGTTCCTGTGAAGCAGTATTCAACCTTTTCAGACCCAGGACCGACCTTTAGTCCAGATAGGCATATGGCTACCTTTTTAAATCATATATTTATGAGGGTTTCAGCTCAGGGTTGAATTCCATTTTGGAGAGGCTCTTCAAAGCTGCATTCCAGTGGTGGGTGGGACCCAAAATGCAAAGAAATCTGATTTTTGCATGATGTGGGGTGTGGACAGGGAGACAGCTTTCTCCCTCAATACTATGAGAAGCTGGTAGAAAAGAAAGTACATAGTTGAATTCAATGGAATTTGCTACTGCTACTGTAGTGATGGCCGCCAATTTGGGCAGCTTTAAAAGGGGTTGGACAAATTCATGGAAGATAAGGCTATCTGGCTACTATTCATGAGGGCTGTATGCTGGGGAATCAGAATAGTACAGTGAGGAGGGGCCTCTAAGGCCATCGAGTCCAACCCCCTGCTCAATGTAGGAATCCACCTTTAAGCATCCCTGACAGATGGTTGTCTAACTGCCTCTTGAAGGCCTCTAGTGTGGGAGAGCTCACCACCTCCCTAGGTCATGGGTTCCATTGTCATACTGCTCTATCAGGACGTTTTTCCTGATGTCCAGCCAGAATCTGGCTTCCTGTCACTTGAGCCCATTATTCCGTGTCAGGAGCAGGAGGGTGCTGTTGTATTGCTGTCCCCTGTGTAGCCTTTCTATTGGGCCGTCTGACCTGTATTGACTTCTTGTATGTGGACTTATTTGGGTGGATAATGGACATGCACAAGGTGGCCGATGCTCTGGGTGTACACAGGACCCGTCTAGAGCAGAGGGGTTGAATAGCTTTTAGTCTAAGGGCTGTTCCATTTTGAAGAAGTTCTTGGAGCTGCATCCCAGTGATGGTTGGGGCAGAAGGCAAAGGGGACAGGCCAAAATCCCAGAAGGACCAAAAACATACCTCGTACTGCCCATAACTCAGCCTTAAGAGAGATCTTTCAATCTTTTAGAAGGGGGTGGGTGGGAGTCACAGGAAAATGGTTGCGAGTTGGGGGAGAGAGTGGGTGGGTGGGGCCATCTGGGGAATCCAGGGTGGGCTGGATCCCCAGGGATTTTTATAACATGGAAGAGCTCCTGACCCCTGCTTGTTCTCAGCCTTTTGGAGTTTAATCAGGCACTCCATCGTCTGTTTTGCAAGCATGCTTGATGGCTCCAGGTCTCCCTTCATGGTAAAGTATTGGATTGTGGACTTTGCATGTTAGCGATGCTGGAGTAGATCAAAACTCTTCTCAATTCAGCATCCTTTGCAAGACTCCTAGCAGCTGTGGTTGGTGAGCTAAATACTGCTGGGTCTCGCTACTGCTGCCCATACAGTGTGCTACATATTTCATGGGCTGGGAATTTACCCGAACAGGTGAAGCTCTTGTAAGGCCTGTAGGCAACAAGCTCTACTTCTCAAATGCTTTGGCTTTTGTGTCTTGGCGGCACTTTTAAACTGAGTCATAGTTACCGGTGCTGATCAGGCACTCAATGGGCAAACAGGCAGCGGGATCCTAGTACGCAGGCGTGTAGTAGGATTTGAGGTCCTAATCCAAATGAATGCTAGTCCTAAAACCACTTGCTGGGAAAAAGCAACCGCTTTTCCTGAGATTCTGTCTTTCCTGTTCTTCCCAGTGTGAATTGGGAAGGAAGGTGCAGCCAGCCCCATCAATGCAAAAAAGCAATGCATTTAGCCCACCCAGAACTTTCCTCAGGATCCTTTCCTCTGGAGCTGTGTGTCACTCCTACAATGGAGGCCTGACCCTGACCTGCCCGACACGTGGATTGTGGGAGGGAGATGCCCTAACCTTCAGTGTACATCCCCCCCCCCATTCTCCCTCTTAATTGGGGTGGGGGATCTTACCCATGACAAGAAGACAGGAGAGTTAAAGGAGGCTGCTACTCTCATAAACACCTCTCCCTGGGAGTAAAATTAGAATTACAGTAAATAATCCACCAATTTGTTATCTATTTATGACACCCCGAATTGGCAGCCCGAGGGGGGACGCCTCACTCTGCCTAACGACAGGACCAGTTCTGAGAGGAGCAAAACCTGCCTCCAAAATGTTATTTCACAGCCATTTTCTGTCAAACACCCCAGAGTGAAATTCAGGGGGGGGGGGGGGAAATACCAGCATTCAAAACCTGGCTTTACAAAACCCCTGAAATTCAGCACAACAATACTTTGAACATTAACTCTTCTCAAACTTTTAAATTGTGTTTTTCCCCCCCTTTAATGAAAAACAAACACATAGTGTCTTTTTTTTTTTTTAAACCCCTCAGTTTAAGAAATGGCGTCCATAATTGGGAAGTGAAAATCGTTTTGCGAACACATCCAAATTCTAGGGGAACCTGAGAGTCTTGCTCTCTCCCACGGCCCCCTGTTCTAAGTACAGGTCCCCAAATTGACTGTTTTGTACTTTAGGAAAGCAAAAGTAAAATTACTTGGGGGGGTGTATGTGATCTATAGTTTTTAAACAGAGGGCTGTGGGGCTAGAGTTTCTTCAACCTTAGGGTGACCCTATGGAAAGGAGGACAGGGCTTCTGTATCTTTAACAGTTGTATTGAAAAGGGAATTTCAGCAGGTGTCCTTTGTAGATATGCAGCACCTGGTGAAATTCCCTCTTCATCACAACCGTTAAAGCTGCAGGAGCCTTGCCCTAAAAAAGGGAATTTCAGCAGGGGGTCATTTGTATACACGCAGCACCTGGTGAAATTCCCACTTCATCACAACCGTTAAAGCTGCAGGAGCCTTGCCCTAAAAAAGGGAATTTCAGCAGGGGGTCATTTGTATACACGCAGCACCTGGTGAAATTCG
Organism: Anniella stebbinsi; assembly: GCA_029215795.1. Lineage (NCBI taxonomy): Eukaryota > Metazoa > Chordata > Lepidosauria > Squamata > Anniellidae > Anniella > Anniella stebbinsi. The sequence goes on from JARDYH010000005.1 coordinate 184,654,108, forward strand.
CTCTTCATCACAACAGTTAAAGCTGCAGGAGCCTTGCCCTCCTTTTCCATATGGTCACTCTATCAACCAGCTCTGAGGAGAGATTCAACGTCCCTTTCCCCTGCAACTGGTTTTAGTCATGAAGGAAATTGAAAAGCTGAAGGGCTAATAATTACCACCACACCAAGTTTATTTATTTTTCCATCTATTATGTTTGAGCGTTTTCTATTCAGTTCAAGATGGAGGGGGATTGATTTATTGCTACACCTCAAGTGACTTGAACGAGGGGTCTTGCTCTGAGACTGTAAAGAAGGAACAGAAGAATTAATGGGGTGGTGGGGCGATTGACCCGCCCCACCTTTATCTGGCACCCCATTTTATCTCTCCCCACCTCCCATTTCCCACTGTGTGGCTGTGGGGTTTGTATGCAGACTTTGAGGCACAAAACAGGAACCGCCATGTGGCTTCTCTTCAGCCCTCTCTGAGGTGAATTCTGTTTTCCCGCCATTTTCAGACTTCAGCCATTCTTATTATTTGCCCCCTTTCTCTGCCCCACTTCTTAATGTGTGGGGCTTGGATCACCCCCACAGTTTCAGGAATCATTCACTGAAATCTTAGTCATAGAACTGGAAATTTTAGGGAATTATTTGGGTTTTTTAAATTGATTTTTTTAAAAAATGTATTAATAGTGGGCCTAGGGTGACCATATGAAAAGGAGGACAGGGCTCCTGTATCTTTGTTGTGTAGAAAAGGGACTTTCAGCAGGTGTCATTTGTGTGCATGCAGCACCTGGTGAAATTCCCTCTTCATCACAACAGTTAAAGCTGCAGGAGCCCTGCCCTCTTTTGTATCTGGTCACCCTAGCTATACTCCTGCAGCTTTAACTGTTGCGATGAAGAGGGAATTTCACCAAGGTGCTGCAGGCATACAAATGACACCTGCTGAAATTCCTGGCTCTATACAACTGCTAAAGACACAGGAGCCCTGTCCTCCTTTTCATATGGTCACCCTAATTAATACTAAAGTTGCTTTATGAAGTCTTTTTGCATTGAAAAGATGGGTAAAAATACACACATACACTGCCATTTATCTTTCCCTAGTTCACTTTCTGCTAATATACCCAACAGGACCCTCCCCCCCCCCCCCAATTTGGGTGCAGTCCTATGCACATTTACCTGGGAGTAAGCCCATGAAAACAATGGGATTTACTTCTGAGAACACCCATATAAAATTGCGCTGTAAATTTATTTTCGAGAGAGAAACATGGCGGGAACTCTTAACCTGGGATAATCTGAGAAAACAATTATTATTTTATTATTTTTGTGCCTTACAAAGAAAGGTCTTTTCTCTTTTCTCACAGAAGTGCTAGTGGTGAGCAGATGTAGCTAAAACACACACACTGAAGATACTTATTTTTGAATTTTTGTTCAAACCTCTATACTATTGGAAAATAACAGAAATAGGTAAGTGACTCAAAATCATGGGATTACTATATATATATATATATATATATATGTCTGAATATGTATAATATGAGTACAATTGCAAAGTAAAATGAATTAATCAGAGCAAAAAGAATTGTTGCCTGCTAAATACCCCTAAATTCAAAACAAATGCCTATTGTTAGAGTTTATTACTTTACCAGCAGGCATTTATTAAAAACTACAATTAAAGTATGCTGTTCATGGATCTAAATTTGATCATGTCTTTGTCTTATCAACATAGGAAAACTTTTATTTTATCATTATTTATGAATTATATTAATATCCCACCTTGCCTCTCCCCTCAACTATTTTACCCTCACAGCAACCTTGTGAGGGAGGCTAGGCCAGATTAGTTGGGATACCACTCCCATCATCCCTGGCCAGCCCTGGTATTGGCCATGCTGTCTGGGGATGATAGGAGCGATAGTCCAAAACAGCTAGAGGGCACCAGGTTGAGGGAGGCATCAATATACCACACTGGCTTTTATATCCCATTTAAAAAATAAATACATTCCAGAAGCAGATAGCAAATCAAAAATAACATTTTTTTAAAAAAATCACATATCAAAACAATAAAACAACATTATAAAAAACAAGAACCAGCATAAGAACTTTCCTTTCTGGAAATACTTTTTATCTCTTGTAAAAGGTATCTGAAGGTACAGAATCCATCATAGTTTTTCAGTGGATCCCAGAAGTGTCTACTCAGAAGTAAGTACCACTTACAGATAAATGGAACATTGGAAGCTGCCTTATACTGAATCAGACCCTTGGTCCATCTAGCCTAATATTGTTGACACTGACTGGCAGCAGCAGCTCTGCAGCATTTTGAGCAAGAATTTTTCCAGCCCTACCTGGACTTTTTAAAAGCTCAGGATGACTGCTTTAAGTTATGCAGAAATGCTGACTGTATTAAAATTTCCTATACCTTTTTGTCATGGCAAAAAACAAACAAACCCAAATGCACAGTTACAAGATGGGGGATACTTGGCTCAGCAATACTACAAGCGAGAAAGATCATGGAATTGTTGTAGATCACAAGCTGACTATGAGCCAACAGTGTGAGGTGGCTGCAAAAAAAGCAAATGCTATTTTGGGCTGCATTCATAGAAGTCTAGCTTCCAAATCATGCGAGGTCCTGGTTCCCCTCTATTCCACACTGCTTAGGCCCCATCTTGAGTATTGCGTCCAGTTCTGGGCACCACACTTCAAGAAGGATGCAGACAATCTGGAGCGTGTTCAGAGGAGGGCAACGAGGATGATCAGGGGTCTGGAAACAGCCCTATGAGGAGAGTCTGAAAGAACTGGGCATGTTTAGCCTGGAGAAGAGAAGATTGAGGGAAGACATGATAGCACTCTTCAAATACTTGACAGGTTGTCATACGGAGGAGGGCCAGGATCTCTTCTCAATCAACCCAGAGTGCAGGACGCAGAATAATGGGCTCAAGTCACAGGAAGTCAGATTCCGGCTGGACGTCAGGAAAAACTTCCTGACTGTTAGAGCAGTACAACAGTGGAACCCATGACCTAGGGAGGTGGTGGGCTCTCCCACACTAGAGGCATTCAAGAGGCAGCTGGACAGCCATCTGTCAGGGATGCTTTAAGGTGGATTCCTGAACTGAGCAGGGGGTTGGACTCACTGGCCTTATAGGCCCCTTCCAACTCTACTAGTCCATGATTCTATGATTCCATCTCAATCAATAAAGGAGCAGAAATATAGCAGGTGCAAGAAACAAATTTTAAGCTGTTGTTGTAAAGCTGCCCTAGAAATAAAGAAAGGAAAAGTGTGTGTGGGTGGGTGGAGTGGGATTTAAACTCTGAATAAATAAAATTACGAATGGGATAACAATAAATCTCAGCCGTGGCCACATTTTGACTCCAGGCCCTTGTGTGTCCTCGTCTGCCCTCCCCAGGATGCGCGGTAGGTTTCTGCCTGCAGAGTCTCCCTTGCAGCCTGGCGTGAAGTGTGGTGTTATGGCATCCGCTGTACTCTAAGAATGCTTTAGGCCATAATTTGTTATACTTTTAAGGTTCCACAAAACTCTTTGTTGTTCCAGCCTGCTCCTGGTTGCTGATGTGACCACTAGAGCCTCTTTGTGTGGCCTCCTTCGTGGCTTCCATCACTTTGACTGGTAGTCTTCTCTCTCATGGCATTGACCGGTGTGGTGTGCATGTCCCCACCTCATCAGGCCCAGGTAAGGCCTCACAGCTGGGTTTCTCTGCTGTACAGCTCTCTTCCTGTGTGACTGTATAGAAAAAGAAGCACAAAAGATTATTCCCATTTTTAGAAACTTGGCGGAAGTAAGAAGAAAACTAATTAAACCCACCCCAAAGTGCTCAAATATCATCCTCACCAAAATTGCCCAGGAAGATTGGGACCAGCCCATGGCAGATTGTAAGCCCTGTAAACTCTATAGTTGTGCTAAAACAGAACAAAAAAAAACCCCCTCCGTTCCCCACTTTTGTTTTCCCAGAATGCCCTGGCTGTTGCATAAATCAGGGCATTCTGGGAGGAAAATGGCAGCCCCTACTTTCCCCTGCAGGTTCTAGAGAATTCTGGGAATGCAAAATGAAAACAGTGGAAATAGTCTTGACTGCCTCCGCCAGAGAAAGACAAGAACCCTCCACCTGCCAATGAGCAATGAATAGGGGTCAATGGGGGTTGCTCGGCAAACACAAGCGAACTGCCCATGCAGGGTTCCAAGTCACGAGTACTTGGATTTCCCCTCTGTAGACGTTCACCTGGCCACTTGCATACCGTTGTGGTGCTAGGCATGGTGACATGGCAGAGGAATCAGAGCAGATGAGTGTCTTGCAGAATGTGACTATAAATGCCTGCATGGGGCTATAGTATTGACATGGATGTGTAGCTGTCAGAACTGTGACCTGGGTTTGTTGCAAGAACCATTTACTGGGCATATAATATCTTTGTAACTTGTAAGCGCGTGGTGCCCTGCATGTAAATCAGCTGGACTAAGTTTTCCTGGGTCTGTTGTTCAATCTGATCTGGTTTCTGGCTGAATTAAAGCACCCTTTTAAACCATCCATGTGAAAGGGAGGGCCGCCCTCTAGTGGCCAAAGGAGGAATGGCAGAGGTGGGTGCGCTGCTTCCGGCTTTACCTTTTCATATAGGACACCTGTGTGTTTTGATGCCAGTCTATTTCTCTAGGCCCTGGCATCTCCTCATCCCAGAGCCCTCTAGGAACTATAGGTGAAGAGATGCAAGTCTGGAATTGCCCCCTGCCCCCACTGGCAGCCCCACAGGTGCTGAAGGTGGGATATGCAATGAGAGAGTTTGGACTGATGGGGCGCCCCTGTTCTGGAATTCCCTCCCCATGGAAACTCAAAAGGCTCCTTTCCTTCCCTCACAAAGGACGCCTTTTCTAAGGCTTTTCTAACTTTAAAGCTTTGTGGGACTGGATGGCCAAATGCTTTAATGTGGTAATTTAGGCTGACCAGATAAAATCCAGGTCAGGGCTCATGTAACTTTAACAGTTGTAGAGAAAAGGGAATTTCAGCCAGGGTCATTTGTATGCAATTAGTTCTTCTTCGTGGTCTCTGTGCATCACACATATGGGCTCGCGCCGACGCCGAGCCTATTTCCGGGAAACTTAGCTAGCTTAGACTTTTGGCGGGAACCCCTCCCCCCACCATCCTACCGCGCATGCTCAGGGGTCCCGCCTCTCCTTCTCCTCAGTTCTTCTTCGACCGCTTCGCAGTAGCCTCGCGGGAGACTTCTCCGGTACGTTGTACCTAGTGAACAAAAAGAAGAATTAGTTATCGTTAGCTTAGGCTGTTTATTATTAGTAGTATTAGTTAGATAGATAGTAGTAGTTTAGAAATATATAAAAAAAAAAAAAAATATTTATATATTTAAGGTTCGTAGTTCTAGGCGGCCGCCAGCTTATGGCGCAGACCGCTCTGTTTCGCCGTTGTACGCGGTGTAGGGCAAAAATCGCCCTCAACGACGGACATTCCTTCTGCCTTATCTGTCTGGGAGAAGCTCACGTTGTTGATTCGTGCAGCCATTGTATGAAGTTTTCCAAACAAACGAGAAGGAATAGAGCAGACCGCCTCCGCAGTCTGTTGTGGACTAGGGCATTATCAGCTGTCGATCAGCCTCGTCCCTCCATGACGACGAAAGGCATTTCTGGGGAGAGTCATACCCTCTCAAGCCCAGCACCTCCGGGCTCCCCCCAATTACGGGCGGCAGCACCGGCATCGATAACGGGATTATCAACTGCCTCTTCGCCACCCCCGGCAAAGAGGGCAAAAAAATCGAAATCGACAAAGAAGTCGACTGCGACAAAACCAAAGAGCAAGCCCTCGACATCGTCGAAATCGAGATCGGCATCGATGCCTTCTTCTTCGTCAGTGAAAGTGGTGGCCATGGTCCACAAGTCGTCGTCGTTACCGATAGTTCCCTCGGTACCGACGCATCGATCGGCATCGATTGCGTCGACGTCGCAGACTTCGCAGCGGGACGCAGCCTCACCGACCCACTCGACATCGAGACGTCGGATGCCGTCGGACGCTTCTATGCTGCGCACGCCTTCGACACCGAGGATGCTTTCGCAGCAACCTCTGTCGCCCGCGCATTCGCTGCCTTCCCCAGCGCCAATGCCGGTCCTCATACCATCGGATACTGACCGACCGATGCCGATGCGTCAGTCGTCACCGAGCCGACAAAGAGAGCCTCGGCGTCGACGTCGATACCATCCCTCGCAGTCGAGGTCCCGTTCGCGGTCAAGGTCACCTTCGCGGGACTCTGAGCTTTACTCTCAGCATTCTCGACGATCTGCCCGTGCTCCATACCAGTTCGACCCGTATACGGGACGCAGGATTCAGAGCGACCAGTCGCCACCGCCGGTTCCACCGCGTAGGACCGCCTCTCTGCACCGCTCCTCCGTTCAACGTCGAGAGAGCTCGACGTCGACGGCTGTTCGCACTCAACACCGAACGCCATCCAGATCGCCTCGACATCGACAGCCCTCGCAACCCTTCGATGACTATGCGTCGGACTCTTCGTCTGCCCCATCGCCTCGTCCGTCGGAGCCATCACCCTTGGATACTGTTGGGTTTGAGGACCGGGCATCGCCAACAATGGAGATGGGCAGCTTTACGGATCAAATGCAGAGGCTGGCTCAATCCTTGAATATAGAATGCCAACAGGTGGCTGAGGAGTCTGATGATGGCATTTATGATGTGATGCAGGCGGAGCCATCACCCCAGATCACCTTGCCGATGGTCAAAGCTCTCTTAAAAACCCTTAAACAGTCCTGGGAACACCCAGCCACGGTGGGACCCACTTCTAAGCGCCTTGATGCGATATATAAGGTTAGGGAAGCGCAGGCGCCTTTTCTTTTTCATCACCCTAAGCCAAACTCAGTCGTCGTAGAGGCTGCGCAGGGCAGATCGGGTAAGGTGCATTCCGCACCTACAGATAAGGAGGGACGGAAGCTCGATGCCTACGGATGGCGTATTTATGCTTCAACTTCACTGGGTGTAAAGGTAACAAATTATATGGCGCTCATGGCACGCTATCAGCTGTTTCTTTGGGAGAAGATTTCATCGCTCACCGATTACCTCCCCGACGATCAGAGAGAGCTTGCTAGGGTCTTCCAGGCAGAAGCCATCCGTTTGTCTAAGCAAGAGTTGACAATGGCATGGCACCTTACCGACTGTGTCTCCAAGGCCATGGTGGGTTCGGTGGCTTTACGTCGCCATGCATGGTTGCGGTCGGCGGCGTTACCGCAGGAGACTAAAAACAGAATAGAAGACCTTCCATTTGATGGGGAAGGTCTATTCAATATAGACACGGATACGACCATGGATACCTTACACAAGGCTCGCATGACAGCGAAGAAAATGGGTTTCCAACAGCCTCAGCAGTCATATCGGCCCAAGAGATGGTATAGGCCAATCCCATTCCAGCAAAGATCGCAGCAGGATAAATCGCAGCGGTACCAGTCAGCTACGACACAGGCTTATCAGCCTCGAAAGTCAGTCCCGCGTTTCAACCAACGCAGCAAGCAACAACAGTCGGGAAAACGTCGTCTTTGACTTGGCGCTGCCTCCCAACTACACCGACTCCAACAGACTAAAGCCCTTTTTACAAGCCTGGGCGTCAATAACATCAGACGCTTGGGTACTAAAGATCATAGCAGAGGGCTACAAAATAGAGTTCGAGGTCCCTCCTCCACTGGGCACCATAAAAGTTACGCCGCCCTCACTGACTTTGGTACAGGAGGCTACCACCCTTCTGCAAAAGAATGCGATCACGAGGGTTGGGCGATGTCAGCTCAAAACGGGGTTTTACTCCCGTTATTTTGCGGTGCCAAAGAAGGACGGGGGACTTCGTCCTATTATGGATCTCAGAGCGCTCAACAAATTCATTTTGCCAAAGAAATTTCGCATGGTTACCGTGGCATCGGTTCTCCCTATGCTAAAGACAGGCGACTGGTTCACGCTAATAGACTTAAAGGACGCCTATTTTCACATCGCTATTCATCCTGCCCATCGGCGTTACCTGCGTTTTCTCATTGGGCACCAAGCGTACCAGTTTTCTGTCCTACCATTTGGCCTAAAATCTGCACCAAGGGTATTCACCAAGTGCATGTCGACGGTTTGTGCGCATCTGCGATCTCGAAACATCGACGTGTATCCTTACCTGGACGATTGGCTAATCGTCTCAAAGTCCAGAAGCCAGGCACTGGCCGACGTACGCGAGGTCATCTCTCTTCTATCGTCGCTTGGGCTGCAGATAAATTACAAAAAATCCATCATTCAGCCATCGCAGAGACTGCAGTTTATAGGAGTGACTCTCGACGCTACTATGGGAAGGGCTTCCCTCCCTGCAGACAGGATCGCCGCCCTGCAGCAGAGGGCGTTAAGTTTGCAGAGCCGTCCTCGGACATCAGCGTTTGCAATTCTCAGATTGCTAGGCTTGATGGCAGCAGCAGTATTTGTGGTCCGTTGGGCACGGCTTCGAATGCGCCCCCTCCAACAGTTCCTACTTCAACATTACGCACCTCCACATCAATATGCTAGAGCTTCTAGCAGTCAGGAAAGCCTTACGGGCATTCTTGCCTCACCTACAAGGACATCATGTCCGAATTCTCACGGACAATACCACAGTGGTGTGGTATATAAACAAGGAGGGAGGCACTCGGTCACGACGCCTCCTGCGGCTTGTGATGGACATTTTCGAGTGGGCAATCTCCAACGATATGCTCCTGTCGGCGTTACACATTGCGGGGAAGGAGAACACCACGGCAGATGTTCTCAGCAGATCGTTCACGGACACACACGAGTGGGAACTCAACACTACGGTTCTAACTCGTCTTTTCGCTCGTTGGGGCACGCCCGACATCGATCTGTTTGCAACAGCAGCCAATGCAGTTTGCCTGGAGTATTGCTCCAGAGCGGGCATAGGGGTCGCATCGCGGGGGGATGCGTTCCAGTTGGACTGGTCCAGAGGTTTTCTCTACCTCTTCCCGCCGTTTCCACTGGTGGCCAGGGCAGTGTCTACAATCAGCCACCACAACTCGGACGCTGTAATGATAGCCCCGTGGTGGCCAAGGCAACCTTGGTTCACGTCGCTACTCAGACTAGCGAAAGCGGAAGTTTGGAACCTACCTTGCCTTCCCGACCTCTTATCTCGGCAGGGGGGCAGCATCCTTCATCCCGATGTCCAGTCTCTACATCTGACGGCCTGGAGAATCCGGCGTCTTGGAGAGTCCTCGACCTCCCAGAACGACTAAAGTCTATCTTGGAGGCCTCACGTAAGCCCTCAACTAGGCTGTCCTATAATAGAAAATGGACACGCTTTCAGGAATATGCGGCTCTTAAGGGATCTGATTCTTACACATCGGACATCTCTACAATTGTCTCTTTCCTGTACTCATTGCATAACCAAGGTCTTAAGCCAGCTTCCATTAAGGTCTATCTGTCAGCAATTACAGCCAACCACAGTTTGGTGGATGGGTTCTCTGTTTTTACTCACCCGATGGCAAGAGCCTTCTTAAAGGGTTTACAGAACTTGTTTCCTTCTATTCGACCGGTAGTGCCGCAGTGGAGTCTTTCTGTCGTACTCACAGCCCTTACTTCCAAGCCCTTTGAGCCATTAGCGACTATTGATATTCGCTTGTTAACTCTAAAAACTATATTTTTAGTTGCCATCACGTCTGCGAGACGTGTTTCGGAGATAGCGGCGCTACTGGTCGATCCTCCCTATTTGCAGTTCTTTAGAGAGAAGGTTGTGTTGCGTATGGACCCCAAGTTTATTCCCAAAGTTTCTTCCTCATTTCACATGGGTCAAGACATTGTGTTACCCACATTTTTCGAGCCGTCCTTAGATCCCTTGTCTTCGAGATTACACGCCTTGGACGTAAGGAGAGCTTTGGCTTTCTATAAGTCGAGAACTGACTCTTTTAGGAAATCTCGTAGGTTATTCGTCTGTTATGGAGGCGTTGCAAAGGGATTACCAGTATCTTCGCAGCGCATCTCTAAATGGGTTGTGGACACCATTATCCTGGCTTATAGGATTGTTAATAAGGATCCTCCCTTTCATCTGACGGCACATTCTACCAGAGCGCAGGCAACCTCTTCAGCATTATTACATGGCGCTTCGCTGTCTGACCTTTGCAAAGCAGCCACCTGGTCTCATGCTTCCACATTTGTGAAGCATTACCGCCTCGATGTCAGAGCGAGACAGGACTCTTCGTTTGGTAGAGCGGTCCTCTCCTCGATTTGTCAGTGACTGACCACCGCACCAACCAGCATGCCTACCCACCTCCGGTAAGTCTATGCTTGTTATTCTCCCATATGTGTGATGCACAGAGACCACGAAGAAGAAATGCAGGTTGCTTACCTGTAACTGTAGTTCTTCGAGTGGTCATCTGTGCATTCACACAACCCACCCACCGTCCCCTCTTGGCATCGCTGTTTTGTGTATGTCAATTGGTTCGCCATGCTCATTGTTTAGTAACATAGTTGTGCTTTAGTTATGAGGCCAAGCGGTCGAAGAGAACTGAGGAGAAGGAGAGGCGGGACCCCTGAGCATGCGCGGTAGGATGGTGGGGGGAGGGGTTCCCGCCAAAAGTCTAAGCTAGCTAAGTTTCCCGGAAATAGGCTCGGCGTCGGCGCGAGCCCATATGTGTGAATGCACAGATGACCACTCGAAGAACTACAGTTACAGGTAAGCAACCTGCATTTCCTGGTGATATTCACTCTTCATCACAACAGTTAAAGTTGCAGGGGCCCTGCCTTCTTTTGTATATGGTCACTCTAGTATAGTGCCTGCACCTTTAGCTGTTGTGATGAAGGGGGAATTTCACCAGGAATTAATTGCATACAAATAACACTGGCTGAAATTCCCTTTTCTCTACAACTGTTAAAGTTACATGAGCCCTGACCTGGATTTTATCTGGTCACCCTATGGTAATTTATTATATTTTAATCCTGGCTTTGATTTGATTTATTTATCTATTTCATTTCGACACCACCCAATAGCCGAAGCTCTCTGGGCGGTTCACAAAAATTGAAGCCATATTGTATACCAGAAAATACTAAATATGGAAGCTTAAGACTATGATATATAGCCACATCTGTTTTAATGGTTTATCTATTTTATTGTTTTTATATTTATATTTATTGTTGTTCCCTGCCTCAATCTGGATGGAGAGGTGGGTTAGAAATGAAAAAAAGAAAATAAAATAATAATAATAATAATAGGCTGACCATATGAAAAGGAGGACAGGGCTCATGTAACTTTAACAGTTGTAGAGAAAAGGGAATTTCAGCCAGTGTCATTTGTATGCAATTAGTTCCTGGTGAAATTCCCTCTTCATCACAGCAGTTAAAGTAGCAGGGGCCCTGCCTTCTTTTGTATATGGTCACTCAAGGATAGTGCCTGCAACTTTAACTGTTGTGATGAAGAGGGAATTTCACCAGGGACTAACTGCATACAAATGACACTGGCTGAAATTCCCTTTTCGCTACAACTGTTAAAGTTGCATGAGCCCTGTCCTCCTTTTCATATGGTCAGCCTAAATAATAAACAATATAAAAAATATAACCAGAATAAAACCGAGGAACAGCGCAGAGATTTAAAATACAGATTTACAACAGCAGAATTAAAAACTTAAGATGATAAACTGTTAAAATACTGGGAAAATAAAAAGGTCTTCACTGGAAAGAGTACAAGGTAGGTGCCAGGCAAACTTCTCAAGGGAGCTCATTCCACAGCTGGGGTGCCACAGCACAGAAAGCCCTCCTCCTGGTAGCCACCTTCCTCACTTCCTTTGGCAGGGGCTCATGGAGAAGGACCCCTGAGGATGATCTTAGGGCCTGGGCAGGTACATATGGGAGGAATCAATGCTTCAGATAACCTGGTCCCAAGGCGTTTAGAGCTTTGAATGTTAATACCAGCACTTTGAATTGGGCCTGGACATGGACAGGCAGCCAGTGCAGCTGCAAAGTACTGGTGTATTGTGGACTCATTGTCCAGTTCCCGTTAACAATCATGCTGCCCTGTTTTGAACCACCTGAAGTTTCCAGACTCCAGGACTTATTTTTTTAATAAGGTTCTTGGTTTATGTTCTTAACTGGTCTTAATTATCCCGTTTCCTAATAATACTTAGCTCCTGAATGTTCAGAGTGCCTCAAACACATTATCTTGTAATCTTTACCACAACCTTGCAAGGTAAGTCAGTAGTATTACCCCTATATTGAAGGAAGTGAGGGGGCTAAAGAGCGAGTGGCTTCCCTCAGACCCCACCTAGCAATCTCATGAGAGAGGGAAGATTTCAAATCTGCTTTTGTAGCTTAGCCTCTGAGGCTGCTGTGCTACGGCAGCTCTTTCCTAGTTTTGTGTGAGGACAGGTTTTGACTGCAAGGGAACTTCGAAATCTAAAGAATAAAAAGAAAAGGAGTGTTTCTTGAAGGGCCTCATCCTCTCCAAGGCCTGGTCTCTTCCTTGCTCTCCAGCATTAGGGTTTCCTCTTCCGCTCCCCCTTTGCAACTCTGCTACCTAATCCATTCAATTCAGGAACATGTACAGCCACTCTTCCCTTGCGAGGCCAGGCCATACCAAGGTACCTCTGTAGTGGGTTGGTCCATCCTGTGAGCAGGCCACTTGCAGTGGTACAATCCAGACACAGGTTGACCCACCTCAGTGAGGATTAGGATTTTCTCTACTGGCCCTGTTCAGATACTTAGGATGCAATCCTATGTAGGTTTAAAAAACGTTCTACAGAAAAAACGTTCTACAGAAAAAAGCCAGCCGTACAGCTCAATGAAAGTGTCAACCCAGTGTGTGGCTGCTGTAAAGAAGGCAAATTTCTGGTCACTACACCTAAGCAAAGATATTGTAGAGATGGAAAAAGTGCAGAAAAGGGCAACTAAAACGATCAAGGGCCTTGAACATCTCCCCTATGAGGGAAGGTTACAACAGCTGGAACTGTTTAGCTTGGAAAACAGGAGGCTACAGGGAGACATGGCAGAGGGATACAAATCATGCCTGCTGCGGAGAAAGTGGAGAGGGAGCCATTTTTCTCCCTCTCCCATAATACTAGAGCCCAAAGGGGTCATATCCCATGAAACTGATTGGTGGGAGATCCAGGTCAGATCAAAGGAAGGACTTCTTCACAGAGCACATCGTTATACTATGGAATTCACTTCCACAAGATATAGTGATGCCCACCAATTTGGATGGCTTTAAAAGGGGGTTGGATAAATTCCTGGAACAGGAGAAGGCTATCAATGGCTCCTCCTCTTGATAGCTTTGTTCTTCCTCCAGTATCAGAGGTTGCTGGGGAACATGAGCACTCATACTTGTGGGTTTCCTACAGGCAGCTGGTTGGCCGCCATGGAGACATAATATAGGACAGATGGACCTTTGATGTGATCCACTATGGCTGTTCTTGAGTAGCCAGGACAGGGCAACCAATAGGTCTTCATAGCTTCATAAGATGGGCAGGGAGCAGATCATCCCCTCCCCTGCAGAACTCCCCACCCACCCAGTCCTTTATGGAGGAACCCAGTGCAATGCAGGCTATTCTGAGCCGCAAAGAGGGAGTAGATGGACTGCAGCCTTCAGAGCCAACTGCTCCAGATGGCTCAAGCAAATGAGCCCATCCACATGTTACAAGGGAAGGCAAACGTCCCTCAAAATAGGTGGGGAAATTCCTTCCTGCCTCCAGGGTGGCAACCAGCAAGATCTTGAGCATGAAGAAACAGCATTCATGAAACATCTCCCCTCCCCTTTGCAAAATGGGGTCAGGGCCGTATTCCTCACTCACTTGTTCCTATGAGCCTGGATGACTTAGAATCATAGAATGGTAGAGTTGGAAGGGGCCTCTGAGGCCATCCAGTCCAACCCCCTGCTCAATGCAGGAATCCACCTTAAAGCATCCCTGACAAATGGCTGTCCAGCTGCCTCTTGAAGGCCTCTAGTGTGGCTTGTAAGGTGTCCCCAGCCTACCTGTGCCTTTTTTTATGCTTACATTCAGTGCCGCCATTCATCCTAAGTGCTCCCTTGCAGAGTAAATGGTGACAATAAGTCCCTGCTGTGGTGGGGGTGGAGGGTTGTGTGTTTTTGGATCAGTTCCGTGTGGATGGGAGGGGTGGTAGAAGCTAAAGTCATAGAATCATAGAATTGAATCTTCATGTGAAGGTTTTGCTTCACTTTTTGTTGACCACAGTCGCTTGGATCGCGGCCAGTTCCTCTATTTCATTTCTCTGAATGCTGACTCTAGTGTGGCGCGTGGGGAAGCGAAACCTGAGCGCTTCTGCAGCGTTCTGGTCCTCTGGGAAAGGAAAGGATTTTGCTGAGGGTGGAGGAGGACATACTATGAACCCAGAGATTGAGTCTATGTCATAAGAAGAGCCGTGCTTGATCATCAGACCAAGGATCCATCTAGTCCACCACGCTGTTCACACAGTGGCCAACCAGGGACCCACAAGCAGGTCACGGTGCAACAGCACCCACCCACCCATGTTCCCCAGCTACTGGTGTACATAGGCTTACTGCCTCTGAAATTGGAGGTATGTCCAGAGAGGTGGAAACGAACGGTGGGAGGTGGGATTCCATAGATCCAGAGATCAGTGTGTGCATCTGTGTGTTTTGATCCTTGGCTCCTTGGTCTAATTGGCTCTTCTTATGTTCTAACAGTGTGTGGTGTGGTTACTTGACAAAAGGGGGTGGCAGAACAGGGTCACCTATTTCTCTCTCCCTCTCTCCCTCTCCATCCAAACCTCTCTCACACACATGCCCAGTGCTTTGTGCGCAGCCTGTTTCCTCCTATTCCCTCTCAGTGGAAAGGGGAACACTCAAAAAGGAATCAGGCCTTTGTTCCTGACTACAGTTCCAATCAGATCCACCAAACCCTCCAGAAGACTGGGCAGACTGATTTGGGCAGAGAGAGGGAAATCAGGGAGGCAGCAGGAGTCTCAGCCACAATTCCTCCCATGAGTTGGCCAGGGGGAGCCTTGCGCAAAGTGGCCAGGGCCCCTCCCAAAACTTTATACTGAATACCACCCCAATCCTGAAAAATCTGCACTGCTTGCTAATGGATTTCCGAGCTGAATTTGATGTGATGGCTTTAACGTTTAACGTTCTAAATGTCTTAGGATCAGGCTATCTAAGGCTCTGCCTGTCTTGCTCAGTCACCAAGACCAGCAGCAGAGGCCCTTTTGAAGACCAGCAGCAGAGGCCCTTAGAATAATAGAATGGTAGAGTTGGAAGGGTCCTCTAAGACCATCAAGTCCAACCCCCTGCTCAATGCAGGAATCCATCTTAAAGCATCCCTGACAGATGGCAATCCAATTGCCTCTTGAAGGCCTCTAGTGTGGGAGAGCCCACCACATCCCTAGGTCATGGGTTCTATTGTTGTATTGCTCTAACAGTCAGGAAGTTTTTCCCGCTGTCCAGCCGGAATCTGTTTACCTGTAACTTGAGCCCATTATTCTGTGTCCTGCATCCTGGGTTGATCGAGAAGAGATCCTGGCCCTCATCTGTGTGACAACCTTTCAAGTATTTGTAAAGTGCTATCATGTCTCCCCTCAATCATCTCTTCTCCAGGCTAAACATGCCCAGTTCTTTCAGTCTCTCCTCATAGGGCTTTGTTTCCAGACCCCTGATCATCCTTGTTGCCCTCCTCTGAACACGCTCCAGCTTGTCTGCATCCTTCTTGAAGTGTGGTGCCCAGAACTGGACACAATACTCAAGAGGCTTAACATCCTCGGTTGCAGAGGCCCGCTTGTCAGACACAGGAGAGGGCTTTCTCCTGTGTTGCTCCACAACTCTGGAATGTACTTCCAGGCGCGTTTTGACTGGTCCCCACTCTCTCTGCCCTTCTTTTTAATTTGGCTTTATAAATTGTCCTTGTGCTTGTTATAGTTGTTTTAAAAGCTTCCCTGTGTCTTTCTGAATCTTGTTTTAAACTGCCTTGAATGTCCCCACCAAAACGCAGTATAGAAATATTTACCATAATGATGATGATGTGGTGGTAATGGTAGTATGCCTCTGAGCATGGGCAAAGTGCATCTCCTCCTCTACAGACTCAGTAAGCCATGTACCCCTCTGGGGGAGAGCCACTAGAGCTGATCCTGTCTGCAGAATTTGTCCTCAGGGTGGATCTACATAAGTTATTGAAATTAAAAAAGAAGTAATAAGCATTTTGGTCATTCAATCTGCTCTTGTGATGCTGCTCAGCATACCCTGAAGATGGGAATAGTGGAGGATTTTGATTTTCCTCAGGAAGCAAGAACTGGGTTGGGCCAGGGCAGCTGCTGCCTGCCTTGCCTTGTCCTGCCTGGCCTTTCCACCCCCTCCCCCCACCTGCATGCTGGGTCTGTGCCAGGGGTTTTCCAGGCCCAGCTTGTCACTTGATGCAGCGCTTGTGTGTTTTTGTCTAGGTTTGCTTTTTGCGGGGACTTTCCCTGAGTCAGGAATTGGGCTGCGCCAATCCCAGGCCCCAGGACTGCCCTAGTCATCAGTTGCTGGGCAGGGAAAGTGTCACTTTTGTAAAAAGCCTCTCTTGAATGGTATCGTTACAGGCTTCTCTGAGCATCTCACATTCTTGCAGGCATGTAGAGACTTGCTCTGGGTGAGGGGAGAGGAGATTAAAAAAACCAAATGGACAAAGCCCTCCTCCCCCTCATCTCCATCAGCCTGTTTCTCTGGACCAGGGCATTTAAAGTTTCCTCCTTTGGGCATGAAACCTGAAATGCCCTAGTCCAGAGAAGGGGTGAAATCCAATGTAGGCTTTCCACTGACCGACCCTCCATGTTTTATGTGCTCTACAAAATATGATCAACATACCACAAAATCTGATCAACATACCACATATCTTAGACAGTATAATGTGTTGAAACCCTGTGTACACTTTTCAAAGAGCCAGGACTTGCCGCGGGAACCTGGCAATTCACTGTCATGGAATGTGTGGAGCGGCCCCAGTGGCACCATATCATTTATTTATTTATTTCATTTCATTTCTATACAGCCCAATAGCTGAAGCTCTCTTGGCGGTTCATATATTAAGATTATTACGGTGTCATGGTAATACACACTCTTTTAAAAGGGGACAAAACACAGACAAATTCAGGCAAGCAATCTAATTTATTCAAACTTCAGAAAGGTGACAACATGAAAGTATGCGAGAGGTGGAGGGCACAATGCACAGACCCCACAGGAAAATATAGTTATAATGCAAAAATCATTCCTCAAGACCCTCCTCCCAGCACATGCAGACCCAATTCTCGGGGTGCTTTCAGATGAGGCTTTTATGGTGCCATCATCCTGCCTCAGTCACAAAACTTTATGGGGGTTCAGATGTCATCATCTTCTACTTGTGACCCTCCTGCGTTCACCTATGGCTTCTTCCATCTTTTCTCTTACAGCAGAAAAGCAATTAAGATAAAAAGGACTATGCTCAGTTCTGGGTGCCACATTTTAAGAAGGATATAAAGAAATTGGACTTAGTTTAGAGGAGGGCAACGAAGATGTTCAGCATCATGGAAATCAAGTTATACGGGGAAAGGCTGAAAGAACTGGGTATGCCCAGCTTGGAGAAGAGAAGATGAAGGGGAGACATGATAGCCATCTTCAAATATCAAAAAGGCTCTCATGAAGAAGATGGAGCAGGTTTGTTCTCTGTTGTTCCAGAAGGCAGGATTAGAATCAATGGGTGGAAATTGCAAGGAAGCAGATTTCAGCGAAACATTGGGAGATACATACTAACAATGGTTCAGCTGTGGAACAGACAGCCTTAGAAGGTGGTGGGATCTCCTTTGTTGGAGGTATTTAAGCAGAGGCTGGATAGCCATTTGTCAGGGATGCTGTAATTGATCAGGTGGTTGGATCTCTGAGGTTACTTCCAATTCTTTGCTTCGAATGCCCAGAGCCAGAGCAGGCTCTTACCAAACCCCTGAAGAGGCAGGAAGAAGTGGCCTAAATGCTCCATCCTGGAGCCACCTCAGAATCTTTGCTGAGCTTCTCTGGGACCAGGACTGTGGCATCCTCCAAGAGCCCACAGGAAGCAGGAGGAGGCAGGCAGTGACTCAGGTCAAGTCCACCTCCATGGCTTCCTGGAGGGAATTGACTTATCATAGAATCATAGAATAGTGGAGTTGGAAGGAGCCTATAAGGCCAACCCCCTGCTGAATGCAGGAATCCACCTTAAAGCATCCCTGACAGATGGTTGTCCAGCTGCCTCTTGACTGCCTCTAATGTGGGAGAGTCCACCACCTCCCTAGGTCATGGGTTCCGTTGCCGTATTGCTCTAACAGTCAGGAAGTTTTTCCTGGTGTCCAGCCAGAATCTGTTTTCCTGTAACTTGAACCCATTATTCTGTGTCCTGCACCCTGGGTTGATCGAGAAGAGATCCTGGCCCTCCTCTGTGTGACAACCTTTCAAGTATTTGAAAAGTGCTATCATGTCTCGCCTCAATCTTCTCCTCTCCAGACTAAACATGCCCAGTTCTTTCAATCTCTCCTCATAGGGCTTTGTTTCCAGACCCCTAAACATCCTTGTTGCCCTCCTCTGAACATGCTCCAGATTGTCTGCATCCTTCTTGAAGTGTGGTGCCCAGAACTGGACGCAATACTCAAGATGGGGCCTAATCAGTGCCGAATAGAGGGGAACCAGTACTTCACGCAATTTGGAATCTATACTTCTATTAATGCAGCCCAAAATAGCATTTGCTTTTGGCTCATATTCAGCTTGTGATCTACAACAATTCCAAGATCCTTCTCACTTGTCGTATTGCTGAGCCAAGTATCCCCCATCTTGTAACTGTGCATTTGGTTTCTTTTTCCTAGGTGTAGAACTTGGCATTTATCCCTATTAAATTTCATTCTGTTGTTTTCAGCCCAGTGATCCAGCCTATCAAGATCACTTTGGAGTTTGTTTCTGTCTTCCAGGGTATTAGCAATCCCACCCAATTTTGTGTTGATTGCAAATTTGATAAGCATTCCCTGCACCTCATTCCCTGCACCTCCTCTCTCTTCCCCCTTGGGGAGAGATGCTGGAGCAGAGCCCTTTTTGGAAATCAAAGAACAGGGTCTTGGTTTACTGTCAAACTAATCAGAAAATGCAGTTTTGTCCCAGATGGGGCTGGAATTCACATCCCATGTGTGGCTGTCTTTGGGGCATTGCTCTTGGTAAACCAAACACCCACCCTCTCTGTTTGGGACTGCTGAGGGGCCATCATTTGCCCTGCTGCCGCATTGCAAGGTGAACACAGGTTTGGGGAGAAAGGCCATGTCGCAGTTTGTGGGGAATCATAGAGCGCCAGCAAAGTACACCCCCTCCCGCAAATTCTCCAAGCAGATTGAGGAGGGGAAAAGCATTGCCAAGGAAGGAGCAGCGTTGGTGAGAAGGGATCCTGGAAGTTCAGGCGAAGGCAGAAGCGGATCTCATGGGACGGAACTGGAGCATTGCGCCTCCTTTACCTGAGAGGGATGGAAACGAGAGGGTGGGGTGAGGAGTCTCAGGGGCAGAGGTGGGGCAGAGCCCAAATAAAGGAGGAAGAACACCCCCTCGTCTGAAACAACCAGGCACCCCTTGAAAGCTCTCTGCTCCCCCAGGGACTACACAGATCTTCTTCCATGCTTTCCCCCCAAGCCTTTTTTCATACTCCTCACGGACTCACCTACTGTTGCCCCCCCCATTTCCTACTCCTCCCTCTGCCCCCTCTGCCCCCTCTTCCATGGCTTCTTTCCTGCTGCTCCCTCTGCCTGGAATACACCCCTCCCCCATGCAACCCCCCTTCCCCAGGATGCCCCCAACATGTACGACTGGGATCCACACTATGTGGGCACCATGGAGACAAGCATTTTGGTTGTTCAATCTGCTGTTGATCTCGCAGGAGAACATTGCTAGACCTCATGAAAGAGGAAAGGAACGGCAGAGGTCTTATAGCTCTAGCCATGGTGACACCACCCCTGGCTCACCATAAGTGTCCCCCCCCACCCCCATTTAAGGCCTTCTGCATGCAGCTGGAACTCACAGGCCACCCCGGCGGTATCTGTCTCCGTTCATCTGCCGGCTCTTAATGATGAGGACGGTGCCCATGATGATGCCCATGATGCCCACGGCCAGGCCCAGGCCACACACCACGTTCTCCGCTGTCTCTGGGAGGGGATCCGGCATGTTGGGGTCTGAGAGAGGGGAGACGGGAGGGGTGCAGAGGGGTCATCAGAAGGACAATGGGGGGAAAGTCCCAGACACTCTTCTGCCTTTTCTGCCCCAGTGATGCGACATCCACCGTGAACATGACTGCATCTTGTGCTCCTCACTTGGCCCCATGAGGACGCTGAGAAGCAACTGAGGGTCCCAGGGCTGACCCCCCACGGAACTGTCCTTTCCATGGAGCTCCCCAACCATGGGCATCTCTCAGGGGGCTCTGGAGCTTCATGTCTCTCAAGCTTTCTTAAGGCAGGACTACAGGGCCAATCTGGACTGATCAGTTGATCTCTTGTACAGAGTTCCCAGCACCCTCACTATGTGCTTTCTTGGGATCCTAGGTGTCTCTAAGGACCAATTCACGCATGCATTTCTCATACTGTATGGATTTATCCCATGATGACTAAGAGCTGAATGGGTGGACTGCCTCCCTGGCAAAGCCTTGCCTTTGAAGACGTTGTCAGTTGAGACATGAAGCTCCAGAGCCCCCTGAGAGATGCCCATGGTTGGGGAGCTCCATGGAAAGGAGCCATATGAAGGACCATATAATGTGGCCACCATGAAGTGATGGAGATGCAGGTGTGAACTCCCCCTCAGCCTGTACTTGCCTCCCACCCACCCCTCCCTCAAAGAGAGCCCTCGCCCCGCTTACTCCATTCCTTGTTGAGGGGCTGTTCCAGGCCCCAGTGCTCCACTTGGCAGAAGTAAATGTCGTCCCTGGCTGGGATGAAGGTCAGGTAGGAGAACTTCCGGAAGGAGTTGTCCTTGTTGGGGTAGAAGTCCGTCTCTTCCACCCTCTCTGTCACCACCTGCCCGTTCTTCAGCCACGTGATGTTCACCACGGGGGGAGAGAAGTCGTTCACCAAGCAGATCAGGACGTTGGGCTCCCCCAGCTCTGCCGGCTTCTGCGGGTACACCATCGCTTTCGGGGGAACTGGGGATGGGGGGCAGAGAAGATTGCAGGGCAAGTAGTCAAGGCAAGAGGGCCCCCTCCATTGCGCCATCCGCTTCTCCAGGGGCAGCTCCTCCCATCCTGCCTCCGTTCCACATCCTCCTGTCCACATTTGCTGCTCTTCTGCTTTCCCCTCATGTGAATACATTTTCCCCATTAAGAAAAAAAGGTCTGGAGAGTCTAAAGCTGCAGTAAAGTCGTGCCCTAGAAACCTCAAATGTTTTGATTTCAGCTGCTTCTAAAGTTTTGCCCACAAACCTACTCAGGGGCTCTCAGTGAAATCAAAGATTTCCTGTAACGGAAAGGCCATGACTCTGGTGGTTCAGAAATCCTGGTGGGAAATGGGGTTGGTGTGCCTGGCTGCTCAGAGGGTCAGGAGGCAGCCATGAGAAGAAGGAGATATGGGGTTGACCTCCACTCATGGGAGAAGCAGCCGCTGTCTATGGGGGGTTCTATGCTGGGCACAGGTGATCTCATCTTCTAAGCAGCTTTTGTTGTTCAGGGTAAACAAAATGATGATGCTGTTGATCATTTGTTATTTTCTAAGAAATTTGATTTCCCCCCACTAGGCAGGTGGGTTAGAAGGGCACTCAAAGATCTCAGCATCACCTAAGAAAGGAAGAGCTGTGGGTGAGAGGACAGGTGGGAGTGGATGAGACCCCCCCTACTCTCTGCCCCTCCCCCAGGGCCATTACCGTTCTCAGCAGGCGTGTAGTTGGAGCGCTTCATGAGGATGTCCAGGTTGGAGCGGAGGACGGCGATGTTGCCCTGGGCGCCCTCAGCCTGGAAGCTGGTGAACTCCTTGAACTCAGGCAGCCTCCAGATGGTCTCCTTCTTGTCCAGGTCCACGTGGAAGATCTCGTCATCGTCAAACTCGAACATGAACTCCCCGGGCCCCTTGGCAGAGTCATAGGTCCTCTGGACGAAGGCCACCTGCGACAGGATGTCGTCCCCTGCAGACGGAGGAAGGGAGGGACCAGTGGGTGAAAGTGGGCAGGAGCAAAGGGGGATGGAGAAGGAAGAGACGCTCCCAGGAAGCTCAGCTGGATTTTATGGCTTCTAGGGAACATAAGCCCTTCTTTCAGGATCAAGCCTGTTCTCCCTAGTGTGGGAGAAGGGGTCTCAGGGCTTGAATTGGACTCAGGATCTGAAGAAAAAGAAGAAGAAGAAGAAGAAGAAGAAGAAGAAGAAGAAGAAGAAGAAGAATGTCAGCTAAGATAGGAGGTGGGAGAAGAGATTCTCCAAGTCTCTTCAGGAGTCAAGAACAGATCTTGTTGGGACCTCATCGGATGATAAGCCCCCGCAGAGACTATCCCCCCCTTCCTGGGAACTGAGTCTCTGTCGGAGGGGGAGGGGTTTTGCTTCCTGCAGGGGTCTTGAATGGGAAGGGGGCTGGCTGAGCTGCACAAGGTGAAAGGAAAGTCTCCATTCCCATTCCCTGGAGGTCATGTAAGGAGAGGAGGAGGAGGACTGAGCTGGAGGGGCAATGAAATTCTCCACCCTCCTTAGGCTCCCGTCTGTTCCACTGCAACAGGCTGGAGGATTGGGGGGGCAGGGAATCAGGGTCCCTATTGATTCTGTGGGGTGCTACTTGGAGCAGGAGGAGGGGTGGCAGGAGGTTAGTTCCACAATCACTGGTTCCTAGAGTTGGACGGGTCCTCAGAGGTTATCTAGTCTGACCCCCCCCCTCCCCCGCTGCTGCCATTGCAGGGAATCCACAGCTACAGCCCCCCTCCCTGATAGGAGTCCCTTTGGCCTCTGTTTATAAACCAAGGAGAGTCCAGCACCTGTTGAACGGATTTTGCTGCCAGGAGGTTCTTCCTGAAGCTTAGGCGAAATCCCTTTTCTTGCCACTTGAACCCCTTGGCTCAGGCTCTCTCCTCTGGAGGAGCAGAAGACAAAGTCTTTCCCTCCCTCTGTCTATGCGGCTCACAGGCCTCCAAACACCTGAAAATGGCTCTCACCATCACATCGCCACCTCCTCTCCGGGCTCAGCATCCCCAACTCCTTCTGCCTTTCCTGTCCTCTTAGCATCCAGTTCCACCCCACACTTCTTCCTTCTGATTAACTCCCCCTCGGGTGGGGCTGTGAGAGGTGCTCTCTCTCCAGCTGTGGGAGAGATTTCCAGTTCCTCTTGCCCCCCTTCCCACTCTGGGTAGGCCCCCTCTCTCTGCTCCCCCCCCTCAGCAATATAGAGTCCATTCCTTTGGGCAGTAGCCCTGGGATCCCTCTGACCCTCCACACATGAAAGAGAGTGTTTGGGGAGGGGGGCGTCTTGAGCTATGGAGCCCACAGTGGCCAAGGCCAAAGGTACGTCCCCACTCCCACCCCCCACTCTGCAAATTGCAAAATGCCAAAGTTTGCCCCCTTCCAGCCTCCCTCCACCCTCCCTCAGCAGAAGGGAATTGGGTCTCCACGAGTTCTCCTCCGCATATAAGTGCTTTGGGGAGGGAGAACTAGAATTACGGAGGAGGAGGAAGGCTGGCAGCCGGGACATCCCAGTCAAGGAGACAGGGTCCTGGAACACGGGCAGCCCCCTTGCAGCCCAGAGAGGGGAAGTGACAACTCCAACCCCATCATTTGCAGAGGAGGATCTGGTCTAAGTAGCTGCTCTTTTATGGGGATTTTGGTTTTCCCCTCCTCTTTAAAAGTGGGGCAGAAAGATGAAAGCAAGAAACAGAGGGTATCCTGCCCGAAATGCAGGAGAGCTGCTCTGCCAGTCAGAGTCGACAATACGGGGCTAGATGAGTCCAGGCTTCCTATGTTCCCCTTGGAAATGACGATGTTTTCCAAAGGGCGCAGATCCCCTTTGCCTCCTCCGTGCCCTTTCAGCCCACCTGCCCATCCACCCCCCTGCCAGACTCCACACCTGCGTGCCCCTCTGAGCCACCCTCGGGTGGCCCCCTCTCACCTTGCCCGAGCTCAGCCCCCAGCAGGATCAGCAGACCCAGACCCAGGCGGAGGAGGGGCCCAGCCAAGCCCCCTTGGCTTCTTGCTGCTGCTGCTGCTGCCATTTCTGCTCACTGAAGGCCAGGCGTGGGACGCGCACAGTGCAGATCTGGAGCAGGAGGAGACTCTGCAGGCAGCGGGCCGAAAGTGCTCAATATAGCCCGTTTCTGGGGTGGGGGCATGGCTTGGTGGGTGTGGCTCTGGAAAACCCCAGGCACACTCAGCCAATAGGGAAAGGCCCTGGTGCTGACCAGGCAGTTGCTGGGTGAAAGAGTCCCAGCGATGAGCCCAAGGAGGAGGTAGACTCTGGACGCCCAGCCATGGGACGTTGGAGGGAGCCGGAGGAGACCCTTCCTTTGACCTCGACCAGAGCGAAGCAGGGGAGGCTCCTGACTTCTGAAGCCCACTCCCCGGACCCCTCCCCCTGCTGCTGCCCCTCTTGTCCACATGCTGCACTGTGGGGAGGGGCTGCCTCACTTGTCTGTTGGATACAGGAGCCACGTTTCTGCTGAATAAGACGCAGCCTCAGACCCACAGGTATGACAGGTAGATGACAAAGCGGTGATCCACCGATTAGGCACTTTGTGCTCTTACCCGCAGCGGTTTCTCAAATTGTCCAATGTGCCCATGGATCCAAAAAGATCTATACAGCACCTTGCACATTGGAAACAAATTGTTTGACCATGACAGGGAGATTGCAGAGAAGCTGAATGAATTCTTCGCATCAATGTTCACTGCAGAAGATATAGGAGAGACACCTGTGCCTGAACTGACGTTTTCAGGAAGGGAAACAGCAGGTTCTTCAATTCCGTGGATCCAAAAAGGTTGGGGACCCCTGCTACACAGCAGATGACTGTTCAACCATGGGAGAGCAATGACAATGACCCCCCCCCCCCGAATGCTCTTCTGCCCCAAGAGGCACAAGGGAGTCCTCCCCCTCTGGGCAGCCCACCCTCCCCAGCAGCTTCTTGGGGGACTTTGTGAGTCTGTTCCCAGCAGACGCCCAAGCAGAGACCCTTCCTTCCACAAGGCTCTCGGGTTGTGCCGGGGAAGGGGGTCTTCCAGGGGGGTCCTTTCATTGCTGAGTCCTATAGGGACCTTTGGCCTAGCCAGAGTCCGGCCTCGTTGGTGCAATGGAGTCCGGATCCATCCCAAGGAGCCCCATTCCAGGAAGATCACCAGAAGGAGGCGGCCAGAGGGGACAGCCCCAAAGTGGAAGGAGTGAAGAGCCAAATCAGGGGGTGATGGTGTGTGTGTGGGGGGGACACACAGAGCTTGCTTGCCAGCCCAGGACGGTCATTGGGAGGGTTCCCTCTCATCCCCCCACCCCGCTATCCCAGGTGAGAATGCCTGCTAGGCATCTCAGGGCTGCTCTTTCCCAAAGATCACCAGACTGACTGGCCCCTCCAATGCTGAAAATGTGGCTTCCTGCCTGGAGCCCCACCTGAGCTGCTGCCCACCAAGCCCGGCTGAAGGAAGAACTGGAGAGGGGCTCTTTAATGTAACCCCCCCCCCACACACACACACACACATAGAGCTTCCTCTGCCTTCTTTTGTAGTCAAACCCTATCTTCTCAATCGGCACAAGCCAGGGATCCTTCTGCCTGGAGACTGATGACGCTACTGAAAGGTGAATTCTCACTGATCTTTCTCTGTGCCTGGGCAGAACTGCGTCTCCGGGCCTTTGCAGAAATAGTGGTGCGTCCCCCTCCCACCCCATTTAACAGACCCAAAAGTTTCGCTTTTGGTGCTGCTGATGGGGCGCTCCTTGGTCCCTGGAACAGGAGGAGGGAAGGAGACCTCACCAGGTAAGGAGAGGGGACATGTGGGGAAGGAGGGGTCCGGGAGAGGGAGACCCTCTTATGCTCCTCACCATCACACTAGGGTACCAAAGAAGTCTCAGCTGAGGGTGAGACCACCTTACACCCAAAGATCCTGTGGAGAGAAAAGGGGCAGGAGGGACCCAGGAAGCCCCGGAGGCTGAGGGAGGGAGAGTGTCAAAGAGAGATGGGACTCCCAGGACCTCCATCCTATCTCCACCCCTTCTGCCACCCCCAGTGACCTCTCCAGGAGTCGGGAGAATTTTGCCCAGGGTTATTGCCACCCCTGGGAGGGGGAGGAAGAAGGAGGGAGGGGAAGCTTGGCCAGGGCAGGGGTCTCTGGGGATGGGAGGGGGTGGGAGGGGAGGGACAGGTAGAAGACTTTCCTTGCTGGTTTCAAAAGGTCTATCTAGTTCCTGGAGACGGAGGAGCCCTAGAAGGCTGCCCTGGAAGCAGGAACGTAAGAAGAGTCCTGATGCAGGATCAGACCAAAGAGGGTCCCTCTAGTCCATCATTCTCTTCCCACTGTGGCCAACATGCTGCCCCCCCCCCACAGAGGAAGCCCACAAGTTAGTAGGACAGAAGACCAATAGCACTCCTCCACCCATGTTCCCCAGCAACTGGTGTACCTAGGCATAACAGCTCTGATACTGGAGGGAGCACATAACCATCAGGGCTATTAGCCATGGATCGCCTTCTCCTCTTCCAGGAATTCAACTCACCCCCTTTTAAAGCCATCTAAATTGGTGGCCATCACCACATCTTGTGGCAGTGAGTTCCATAGTTTAACTCTGCGCTGTGTGAAAAAGTCTTTTCTTATATCTGCCCTGAATCTCTCAGCAATCAGCTCCATGGGATAATGACCCTGTTGGGTTGTAGTATTATGGGACAGGGAGGAAAATGCCTCCCTCTCCACTTTCTCCACAGCAGGCATGATGTTGTCCACCTCCGTCCCTTCTCCCTTTACTCCCGTTTCCTCCAAGCTAAACAGCCCCAGATGCTTTGTCACCTTCCCCCTCAGAGGAGAGTCTCTCCAGCCGCTTGATCATTTTAGTTGCCCTTTTCTGCCCTTTTCCCAGCTCTGCAATAATCCTTTTTGAGGCGTGGTGGTGAACACAGAACTTTCCACAGTATTCCAAGTCTGACCCACAGTTGATTTCTTGGAGGGCAGCATTATATGCGCAGTTTTATTCCCGGCTCCTTCCCTAATTTGCCTCTCATGGGATTTTCCTCTTTCCCAGCAGCCGCACTCTGGGGTGACGTTTTCACTGAGGCTTCCTCCAAAACCTCAAGAGTGGGGCCGGTGGTGGGGGCAGGATGGCACCGCTTGGACCCCCCCTCCCCAGTAAATCCCACCCCAAATTCATGCCCCCCAGGGAATTCCATGCATATCCAGTGGAATTTTAGAATGTTTTAAGGATGTTTTTAGGATGTTTTAGGATTTTTATGCAGTTTTAATAATATGTGTCATGTTTTAATCAGTTTTATGTATTTTATGATGTTGTTCCCCGCCTCGATCCAGACTGAGAGGCGGGTAAGAAATAAATTGTTATTATTATTATTATTATTATTATTATTATTATTTCTGGTCTCATCCGATACTCCAACCACGAGACCACGTTGTGTTTTCTCTGGAGGTGTCTTTGCTGGCTGTGTGACTGGCAGAGATTCCTACCTTGCCACGGATGCTGGGCTGGGCTGTGGGGGGGAGGGTTGTAGCGGTGTGGGGGGGAGATGCTAGTTGGTCGTTATTCATATTAATAGAAATGCAGCCTCTTCAGTGCGCCTGGGGCTTTACAGAGACGGGGGGGCGGATTTGGGGTCCCTGCTCTGAAGAACACGTGTAAAATTCAGAAACTTCTGCCGTTTGTTTTCTTTGGGGAGTTTTTCAAGGAACCCAGAAGCGCCCTGTTAGACGGCGTGTGTGCGTCAGTCTAAAACTCTCCATGGCTCACAATCGAAATTGTGACTCTTCTCATTGGCTACGGGCACCGGAGGGCGGGAGCAGGCTTCTTTCTCGCAAGACGATTGGGCAGAAGTGGCTTTGCTCGGGCATTTCACTCTTTTCATCTGACTCAGTGAGGACTAGCGGCTTGGGTTGCTGAAAGTGAAACTTGAGGGGTGGAGGAGGGGGGGGGCATCTGGTCCATCTGAAAATGCCAGCGTGTCTTGAGCCTGGGCAACGCCTGGCCAAGGGGGCAACTTGTGGCATAGACCGAGGTGGGCGTCTTCCTCTCGGCCAGGAAGGGCGGGGCTGTTGGCCCCCAGGGAGCTGAGACCCCCCCTCCTTCTCATGCTCTTGGGGGCTCTTTCTCCCCCCCTCCCCCTCCCGTTCCCCCCCCCCCCATTTCCTGGTCCAGTGGAAGTCCGAGTGCCGCTTCAGCAACGTGTCGGGGCAGCAGCTGCAGGTGCGCCTCCTCTTCAGGTACATGTACGACTGGCAGGACATCGTCCGATAGCGACCGCGGCATCTTCGAGGCCGTCACCACGCTGGGGAAGCCCGACGCCGAATACTGGAACAGCCAGAAGGAGCTTCTGCAGATCTGGCAGAGCTATGTGGACTCCTTCTGCCGCCCCAACTACGACGGGGTCTTAGGGTCTTTTTCCCACCGGAGTCGGGGTGATTCCAGGGGAGCCCTGCCCCGGGGAAGGCCGGCGAGTGGGGGGAGGAGAGGGGAGGGCCGGGGGGGGGGTGTTTGCATGTGCAGAAAAGACCCCCCCTGAACCCCCCCAAGCTGTCCGGTTCACAACGCAAAAGACCCCCCCCCCTCTTCCCCCCCGTTCCCACCACCCATTTTGAGTCTCAGAGCCAGGGCCTTGCAGAGCTAGCCCAGCCAGATGGGAAGGGTGTGCCCCTTCCCCGCCCCCCATTTCAAACTGCTCATTAAGTATTTTTTAATGTTTTTTTAATGCCCACCAACATGTCCGTTCTACATAACACCTTCATATCTAAAACACCTCCATGTTGAATCAGAAATACACATTTGTTTTTAGTTGCTGTACAAATAGAAGCAACAACAATAGGACAGTCCTTCATCATTATCAAGCATTATCATCATCATCATCATCTCTCTCACGGTATCATCATCATCATCATTATTATCATTAATAACTATCATCATCATTACCTCACCCTCCGCTCCAGAGATTATATGCCATGGAGAAGATGGAGGAAAGAGATGTTGTAAGGACAACCAGCTCAACTTAGGCACATAGATCCCCGCCCTACATGCAGCATATGGCCCTCTCTGGAGCTTGTAGTCTGACCGTGGTCTTCACAACAGATGACTTCCGCGCTGTTTCTGCAAGGCGGGCTCCTTGCTTCTCGATGGGCTGCTGATGCTACGGAAGCAGTAGCGTTGGCTGGGAGGGGACCTCTTCGTCGGAGTGCCCCCTCAAAATCGTGGGGCCTGGGCCAACTGGCCTCACTGGCCCTCCTTCTGCATGGCCCTGGCTCTGATGGGCTGCTCCAGGGGGTGAGGTGGAGGGGGGAGTGAATGTTCTTCTGACCTCCTTGCCATGCAGAGCAAACCTCCTTAGGCATTGATGATTAATGTTATTCATTGATCATTAACCTCATCAAGCCATTGAAAACAATGAGGATGAGGCCGAATTCTAGAGATGCATCTTCAACCCCCCCGTTGAGTTGGACACGGGAGAAAACCCCCCTCCACGTCTTTCCCCTTTGCTGTTCTGGATGGTGAAGCGGCTTCCTCATTCCAAACACAAAACACCCCCTCACTGCCTTTTGTGACCCTCTCTCCCCTAAATTGGGCCTTAAAGTCTCAACTCCGAGAAAGACTCTTATTAGATTAAAACATTCCAAGAAAGCTTCAACATACTCAGGACAGATTCAGGTAATTTTGAAGGATATATTTGAGGAAACAACTCCTTATTCAACCTTTACTAATTAAACAAAAGCATATATATTTTTCTAGACATCGCTATATCAATGATTAGTCTTTGCACAATCATTTTAATTGATGGATAAGTGGCAACGGTGGAGCTTTGACAGTCCCACACCTCCTCCCCCCTCACACGACCCTTTTCACTGTGAGTGATGAACTTAAAATCAGCATTTTCTTTTTAGATATTGTCCAAGTAGCCTTGCCAATTAGTTTTTTTAATAGCAGTTACCCAGAATTCATTGTGAACCTACTTCTTTCTTTTGAGTGTCTTCTCTTTAATAGAATCCCTATTTTTTACTTGTTCACCCAGTCAAATGTTTAAAGCATTGACCATTTTCTCTTGTGGTTCAGTGGGCATTTCATACTTAGACCTCTTTTCTTGCTTTGAGGGAAGTGAGTCATGAATTTCTCCAGAGCTCCGATACAGCAAAATCAGCCGTTTTTCTTAAAATCCGTGAGAGCCCCACTTGCCAGAACTGATGAGGCCTGATAGTACCTGCAGCCTCCCTGTTCAGGTGCAGTATCCCTCCGAAGAAGGCCAGGTGCTGGGGCTGCGGGGGAAGCTAGACAAAAGAACTGTGAGCCCCCTGCCCTATTTGTGGACCCCCCCCCAGGAGGGCATCTGTCTGGGTGCAGAGGGAAAGATGATGCTGGCGTTGGTCCACCCAGGAAACCCTCCTCCGTTTTCTGGATCTCTCTCATCCTCTCTTTTCATCTCTCTCACACTTCATCCCGTCATCTCTCTCTCTCTCTTTTTTTTTTTATAATAATTTTATTAATTTCAACATATAACACAAAATTTAACACAATACTTATAAATCCTCAACAACCCCCCGTGCTCCCCTTCCCCCGAGACCTTCTTACTCTATTGCTTATAGATTTTTCCAAATCATTAATAGCAATATCCCACACTCCTTTATACCACTCTTCCATACTATAATCCCCTTGTATTTTCCAATTTTTAGCTATCATTAGTCTCGCCGGTGTCAGGAGATTATTTATTAATTCTTTAATATTATTATTACCATATTCTTTATCAAATAACCCCAATAAAGCTATATTCGGACTTGCCTCTACCTTTTTAACTACTATCTCACTTATCTCCTTAAAAACTCTCTCCCAAATTTTTTTTACATATTCACAAGTCCACCACATATGGTAATATGTCCCCAAATCCTGACATCCCCTCCAACAAAAACTTGAAGCCTTCTTATCTATCTGATGTAGTCTTACAGGAGTGAGATACCATCTCCATATTATTTTATACTGATTTTCTTTTATCCTTATTGAAAATAACTTTAAATTTCTTAATTTCCATATCTTTCTCCAACTGTCCCCAGTGATCTGAATTTTCAAATCCTCTTCCCAGATTGTTTTCAAACTATCTTGAACCATATCCTCCTCCAGTAATATCTTATAAATCTCACTCATTAAACCTTTTTTACTTTTACTTTTATTTCCTCCCGCCTTCTCTCTAACCTCAATTAACTTTTCAAAACTTGTTTCCTTTCTACACTCCTTATTTTTCTTCTTCCATTTTAATATCCACTGTTCCAATTGCATACCCATGAACCATAAGTTTTCCTGACCCATTAAAACTTCTTCTATTTGTTTTTTATTAGTCATTTTCATTACCCAATCTTTCAGTTTAATTATTTTTTTCCCCTCAATAACCCCTCCAATTCTCCTCTCAAGTTACCTGGGAAGTTTTCCATCAAAACCACTGGGGACAGAGGGGAAATTCCTGGCATTAATTTCTTCTTATATTTTTCCCAAACTTCTCTAATATTTCTTAAGATGGGATTTTCTATTCCTTTCAGTTGAGTCTTTTGTATATTACTAAAAAAACATTTTGTAGCTTTAACTCTATTTTTCTTGTCTGCGGTTTTAACCATTCTAAATCCTCTCCCCCTACTATGCTATTTATAACATGCCGTAATTGGTTAGCAATATAATACATCTTTATATTCGGTAAACCTAAGCCTCCTTCCCTTTGATTCTTATACCATTTTGTTTTATTTATTCTTGACTTCTTATCCCCATTACAATAATTATTTATCATACACTGCCAACTTTTAATTTCTACATCCGTTATCTTAATTGTTAATATCCTAAACAAAAAATTAATCATTGGTAATATCTTCATTTTAATTACCGCTATTCTACCAAACCATGACAGCTTAACCTTCCTATAAGCCTCTAGCTTCTCTATTATTTTAATTTTTAATCTACTAAAATTTATTTCATCTAACGTTTCTAACTCTTTAGAAATATAAACTCCTAAATAACCCAATATATTTTTAACCTTCAAACCTAATCTTAAACTTAACTCTTCCCCTTCTACTTTATCATAGTTAAAAAGCATCATATTGGATTTTCCCCATTTTACCTGCAACCCTGTAACTTCTCCAAATTCCCTCAAATATTTTTTTATTTCTTCTATATTCCCCCCCGGATTTTCTAATGTCAGTAAGGTATCATCCGCAAACATATTAATTTTTATTTTATCCTGTTCTCCTATCCCTTTTAATCTCTCATCCTCCCTAATAACATT